>CM030876.1:9446537-10683682 GCA_018132145.1 Boehmeria nivea var. tenacissima | reverse complement strand
CTGGTAATAGGCTTGAAAGTTGTCAATCGAGGCAGCGTTAGCATGATGACGTGTTAAACGTGTAAATTTAGGAAAAAAGAAAGCAGATCAAGTCAAAGTACAATTCCATATATAGTATCTATAATCTATACATATATAATAAGAATGAGTGGGATTGCTATTTACCTACTCACAAATCACTATTCATTCAAGTGTTAAGTTATTTTGTCTTTTTGTGAAAGTTTTTTTTAAATTGCATTTAGGGGCTTATTTTGGGGGGTTTTAAGAAAATTTAGAGGGTTATTTTTGCAAATATAAAGGGATTTTATTATAAATTAATAAATTTTGGAGGACTTTTTTACAAATTCTCTTTTTTTTTTTTTTTACTTTTTTGTTTGAATCGTTTCAACAGCTTTTTTTTTACGCAATGATCTCGAAAAAAAAAATTTCTTGTTGCGGTTGGATTCAGAATATTTTTCTCAATCTTTTGACACCCATTGTTATTTTTTTTTTTTACCGTAACTATTTTTTATTTGATTTTTTTGTTCTAAGCTTTTATTTTTATTTTTTTAGTTTGGAAATTTTAAAACAAGTCCTTGTATTTATATTAAATGATAAATTTAACCTTGTAATTATTCAAAATAACAAAAATATCACATTTTTTATCTATATTCTAACTATAATATAAAGGACAGTTGAGTTTACTGTAGTATAGACACATTTTACTGTTCAAAGTTTGGTCAAGTTATTTTGTCGTTTTATGGCCGTGTGATGAAATTTTGTTTGGCTTTCTTTATTATTAGTTTTGTTATTTGTTGACGCGATTTTGTGCGCTAAAACTAGGAAAATCATTCTCCTCATTCTATTCTATTCCATTTTTTCACCTTTTTCAATCCTCCAAATCATTCCATTTTATTCCACTTTTTTCAACTATTTTTTTCAACTTTCCAAATCCCCATACAATATCTTTAAATCTCAACCATTTATACCACCTCAAAATTTGCAAAGTCAAACCATTTTCCAAATCATTCTTCAAACTATTTTCTAAATTATTTTCAAACTATTTAGAATAGTAAAAAATGACCAGAATGGTTTTTCCAAACGCATGGTAAAAGCCTAAAATGACCAGCACTTTTTCTTTTCTCACTTTGTTTTCCTCTCTCTGCGCGTATGGGTGTCTCACGCTCCCCCTCTCTCTCTGTTTGTGTCAGAGTCCAATAAATGCATCCATCCTTTTGGTTTTTTTTTTTTCAATTGATTATGTGTGTGTTTGTTTGTTTGTTTTTTTTTGTTCATCATCAACCATGATTCCATGTTTGTGTATCTCAAAGTTCAAACCTTTGGGCTTTGAGCAAAGAAAAGAAATGCCATTTCTATTTGCCAAAAAAGAAAACACAAAAGAGGGTGCTCCTTTTTTCTGACTATAATAAAAAAGAGAGAATTAATTTAGTATTTATCTTCTGACAAAATACTATTTAAATTTGATTTTATTTTGTTTTATATTATTTTTATTATTTTGAGCATTTTTTTTTCATTCTTATACTCTTTTGATTTTTTATATTTATTTTTTTGGTATTAATCGTTTAAACGAAATTTTTAACTGAAATGATCTCATGAATTTTTTCTCTTAGCACAATTATATTTATTTATTTATTCTCTCAATATTTTAACACCAATTTTGTTATACTTTTTCATATTTGAATTGCCTTTTTTCTTATCATTTTACTATAATTTTGTTCCTTGTAATGTTTAAAATTTTTTTTTTCAAAAAAATGTACCAAGTACTTATTTTAAATAATAAATTACCCTTTAAATTGGTTAAAATGACAAAAAAAAATATACTTATTTAGTAAAATACAAAAAAATATATATTATTTTTATTTTTTTACCTTTCAATTTATAAAATTATTATAAATAAAAAATAAAAAAGACTTTCATAAGTTGCAAAAAAAAAGAAGAAAAATTACACGGAACTCGCACGTGTAGAGCGCGTGTATTAAAACTAGTATATATAATAAGAATGAGTGGGTTTACTATTCACCTACTCACAAATCACTATTCATTCAAGTGTTAAGTTATTTTGTCTTTTTGTGAAAGTTTTTTTTAAATTGCATTTAGGGGCTTATTTTGGGGGGTTTTAAGAAAATTTAGAGGGTTATTTTTGCAAATATAAAGGGATTTTATTATAAATTCATAAATTTTGGAGGACTTTTTTACAAATTCTCTTTTTCTTTTTTAATTTTTTGTTTGAATCGTTTCAACAGCTTTTTTTTTACGTAATGATCTCGAAAAAAAAATTTCTTGCCGCAGTTGGATTCAGATTATTTTTCTCAATCTTTTGATACCCATTGTTATATATATTTTTTTACCGTAACTATTTTTTATTTGATTTTTTTGTTCTAAGCTTTTATTTTTATTTTTTTGGTTTGGAAATTTTAAAAAAAAAAGTCTTTTTAACAAAAATATACTTTTTTTTTCATCGTGTCATATTTTTTATCGGTTACATTATTTTACACGTGTTTTACACGTGCAGAGCGCATGTATAAAAACTAGTAAACTTAATAAGAGTGAGTTCACGGGCATCCAAAAGTCATTGCCCCTTATTTAAACCATTCATTTTTTCCCCTCAAATTATCTTAATATACTAAAAGGAAGGAATTAATGTGAGGGGAAAATACTGTAGACTCTACAGTAACCGTATAAATCCAAAAATGCCCCTCCCGAAATGTCTCACTTCAGCAACTGATAGTCAAGGGCTTTTTTGTAAATGTGTTCACTCTTGCACGAAAACTCATACACGATCGAGTGGAAGGGCTGTCCTCTGACGAACCTTTTAAAAACAAGACAAAAAAATATACATTCACGTGCCTTCCTGCCACATTCCAGTCCACCGCAAAAAAAAATTATTTAATTGTATCCCAAAAAATCCCTTAAAATGTATCTGATGGCTTTTTTGTTATCTTGGTTTTATTGACTTTTTGGCTTCGTTGTTTTTACATAAATACCATTCATTTATAAACAAAGATGGTTTTGTTAATAAGGCTATATCAGTAATTTGGCTCAAACCCTAAAGATTATTTCCTCTTTCAGTTTGATAGTCTGCCGTATCCTTCAATTTCTTCTCACTGTATTTGAAAAAAACAAAAATTCGTCTCTTTGCTGTGTGGCTTGGATTTTTCTCTCTTTTGGGTTATTTTTCGCAAAAATAAATAAAAAAACCACTGTATCGTTCTCTTGCTATTCATTGTTGATGGTGCTTAGTGGTTATAATCGTTGATCTTGGGTTTGTTCTTTTGCATCATGTTGTTGTGTGGCTTGCAATTTTTTTTTTCGGTCTGTGATTCAATATAAATAAATAAATAAAAAGCAACCTTTTTCCTTTGATTGTTTTTGTATCTTTCTTCATCAAAGATTTTTCTTTGATTCTTTTTAATAGCTTGCTCTTTGTTAATCTTAGCTTCTTCTCTGTGGGTTTTTCTAAGTTATTATTTTTAGATTTTTTTTTAAATTGTCTCTTTTTTTTCTCCTAGAAATGTTGTTGTCGGTTTGTGGTCATGTGGTTTGATTATGTTTCATGTATTTATTAACTTATTTACGTTTTTAAAACACAGGGATCTGGTTATTTTGTTTTTTCGTTGCCGATGCTATAACGTGTTTATGATTTATTTTTTCAATCTTAGTATCTTTTCTAGATCTGTTGTTTGGCTTCATCTATTAGAAAATTTTGCTTAAATGTATTGTTAATTTTCATTATGCTATATTTAATTTTCTATTATTATGTTAGTAATTTGTGCTCATTTTTTCTTTTTGTTTACTGGCTCTAGAAGATTGACCTCTTCTCTTATGGTTTCCTTAGTGAGTTGTGCACAGTTTGGAAATTCTACCTTTTTTTGTATTTATAAAAAAAATACCTCTTTTCCTTTAAATGCTTTTGTTTCTCTTCTCAACAGATTGTTTATTTGATTTTGTTTTTAGTGCATTGCTTTGTGAATCTTAGTTTCTCTTTGATGGTTTTTCCTGGCTATCTTTTAAAAAAAAATTCTAATTCAAAAAAATTGACATCTTATTCTTCTGGATTTGTTGTTTCATGTTTGTGTTTACGGCTGCTTCATTTATTTTTTCCCCTTGACGCTGCAAAACATGGGGGTGGTTTTTTTTTTTTTTTTTCCCTTTTGGTTGTCAGTGCTATAATCTATCTATGATATTTTATATAATCGTGCTATATGTTCTAGATCTGTAAATTGATCTATTAAGATTTCTGAGCCTTCGTTTGGCCAGTAGAGCTTGGACAAGATCTGATAATATGTTGTTGGTTTGCATTATGCTATTTTTATTGTTACATTAGTAATTTGTGCTCATTTTTTGTTTTTCTTTGGTTCGTCCAAGGAATTATTATTTTGTTCCTGTTATGGAGATCTCACTATTGGTTGCTCAAAGTCTCGAATACTCATTATAGCTAAGTTTTCTTTTCGATCTTCTCTATGTTTGATTCTGATTATATTTGTTTATTTTTTGGTTTTCCGTGTATTTATGTGTATATACGTTTATATCCATATATGTCTCTGTGTGTTTGTGTATGGAATATGCCTCTGATTGTTTAAAAATAAAATTGACAAAATTACGTTTTATTTAATTTATATATATCTGTCTTTATAACTGTAATGATTTTTGTTTATTAAAATAGTCTTTGATATGTTATTCCTTATATATATATATATTAAAAATCTTCAACATGTTTAATGTCTGTTAATTGTTATTTATAATTAGGGATTGATTTGTTGTCATTTAAGTTGTTGTAGTGGTTGTTTGATTAGTATAATTATCAAATAATGCATTGTTTATTAAATTTGCATTGAACAAATTTTTTTTTTTCACTCAATTTATTATTTATAAAACTAAATGGTTGTGAATTATTTTTTGTATTACGAGACTTATTTGTGGATAATTGTTGAAATCATAATTCAATGTATTTTCATTGTTTTCAAATATTATTCGCCGACCAAAGTTAGAACCACCGACTTACTGTTATCATAGTCAATTCCTATGCATTCATTGAGCTACTGTTTGTTTTCAGAAGTTTATTAATGCTTCTCGATTTTGTAAATTATATTCTCTTTTTTCTTCGCTTTTTTGTTCTAGATTTATCGAATGAGATGAAAAAAAATCAGATTACTAATATTTTTAAAATCAGACATGAATGTATTAGGTTGATGAATTTTGCTAGCTCTGATGCATCGTGGTCGTCCATCGTGGAGTAATTTAGATTACTCAGGACTGATTTTAATAGCCACCGACTCTTTTTTTTTTAAACTAAAAAATAGCCGCCGACTTATGTTTTTTTGGTAAGGAAAAAATTAGACACCGACTTGATAAATGATTTTTTGTCCTTCTTTTTTTGTTGTTATTTAATTGTCTATAAATACTCATATAAGATTTCCTCTTTTGCTATACTCTGCACATAATTCAGATCATATTCTCTAACTCTCTGCCCTAAACCCTTCAATTATATTACTTCCTTTCCTAAACCGTTCAATTATATCACTTCCTTTCTACCTTATAATTAGAAATCTTCTGCTACTTCTTTTTTGTCCTTCCGTTTGCTAATTATTGCTTAGCCAATTTCATCTTTGTACTTTCTGTGACTTCTTCTGATGGCTGAGGTATGGTTACTTTGTCTTCCTTTCTCTTTTAATTATGTCTTAGATGATTGTAATATTCTGTTATGATGATTGTTGTGTATTCTTTTTGTTGTGTTTGCTGTTAATGATTGTTCATTTATTGCTCACACATGCTACTGTTAGTTCCCTTATTTCTACCATACTTGACTATTTTCTTTAAAATATATATGTGTATATATATATATATATATATATATATATATTATTTGGTAGTTGTTGATGTTAACTTAAAGCACTAATTCTATCATGTTTTTATACCTATTTAGTAACATGTTTTTTTTTTTAAGAGACCACCTATCTAATACTTAGAGTTTTGTTTGTTGATTAATCGTGTATGTTTAAATATATTGATGGTTTTTCATATTATTTGACTTTGATGACTGAAAAATTAGATTTATTGAGCAGAACACACCTATTTCTAAATGTTGCTTTGAATAAAATAATTTTTTAATATTGTATTTTTATCTTGCATAGATTATATCTCCTTTTTTAAAATTGTCTTAATATTCTAATTTGAAGCCCCGTATTACTATAGATTCAACAGTAACTTGGGGGTTTACAAAAATATTGTTTCTAAAACATATGAGGTGTTCTCTGTTGCTTAGTTTTATAAATTTTTTTTTGCTCTGGTCATTTATACAGAAATACCCTTCTTTCTTAAACAAATTTTAGCTTTCTTAATTATGTTTATCTTATTCATTTGGTAGCTTTGGAAAGAGTCGATGTGTTTTGCTCTAAATCTAATAACTGTTGAATTAAACAGTTCAATTAATAACATATATAATGGCTTTTTTTTTATGGATTTTGTTGAGATTATATTTGAGTTATTGCATCTAAGTCTTTAGGCATGAAAATATTTGTTAGGCAACTTCAGAACAAATTTCGAACTTTGTTCTGTTAGTTACCACAAATATATAATGCTAAGATATTATGTTTGTTGCTTAATTATAATTTATAACATATCTTGCTGTTATATATTGCTGATAATTTAAAAATAGTCTGAGCCAAATTTTGGTTTTTCATTAGCATTAATCTATGACAGTAGCCTACTAAGTCTTTAAAAATATTTTTATGTTGTTAACAAGCTTTACAATTGTTATGATAGCAGGGATCAAGAACAGTAAGCTCCTGAACCTTGCTGCAATTTTCTATTTTTTATTGATTTATTTATTGGATTTAAGACTATTTATTCATTATTGTTTAATTTGGACTTTTAATAATTTTAGCATTCTTGATTTTTAATTCCTCAAATTCACAGCTAAAGAATACAGTGAAACAAATACAACTAACCTACAATTAATAAACTAAATAAAATCTTAGGTTATGTGTATATACTTTTATTTTTGTTTATTCTATTATATTTGTGATCATCACTTTTAAGTCCCTTATAATAATGTTACATACTTATAATTATTTCATGACATAGTACATATAAAGTACTTAACCTTTTTTAGACTTTATCGTAACAATAGAATTAAATGTTCATTAAAACTTTAATTGAACTTAAATGTGAAAAAAAATTAGTTTTTTTAACTTCCTTAAGAATTTTAGGCGTGAAATGAATAAAATTAGATAGATAATTTTATATTTTTATTTTAAACAATTATTATTATTATTACAAATAATGTTAAAACTTTACTTAAACTTCTTACTCTATGATTTTTATAAACTATATTTTCAGTTTATGCCTATCATATTTAATTATTATAGCTTAGTTTATTTTAGTAAGAATTTATTTTCTCATATGCTTATATTAATTTGTTAATATTATAATTATTAATGGCAATCCATTATTGTAATTGTGATAATTCAAACAATTTCACAAACTAAGACCTCTTTTTGTGTTTGTCGAATAGGTAATGACCAAAAAGAGAAGAAATCAAAATCTATATAATGAGCAAGCTCATGAAATGAAAAGGCGTGGAAATAATAATGATAGCAGAAATTTTATCACATCAAACAGAGAAGTCACAAATAATGACAATGAGTTTTCTAATTCTGTTGCAACAAATTTTACTCGATACAGTGTAAATAGAATATCTTTGATTAGTAATATGCAGAGACAAACATTACCAAACATATTCTATTTAGATCTTGGAGATCGTACATATATTTGTCAATATTGCGGTGCTTTTTTTTGGTTAAATGAAAGATCTAATAAAAGCACAGTCCTAAAATTCAGTTTGTGTTGTAAAAATGGAAAAATAAAATTACCTATATCAAAAGAAACTCCTCCAATATTAGAGAATTTATTAAATTATTATGGCGGATTAGAAAGTACATATTATAGAAAAAATATTCGGACCTTTAATTCGATGTTAGCTTTTACATCTTTTGGAGCTAATATAGATACAAGTGCAAGCGATTCTAATGGTCCACATATCTTTAAAATAAGTGGCCAAATTCATCATTTATTAGGATCTTTATTACCTGTTGATAATAATCCGCCTAGATTTGCACAACTATATATATATGACACTGATAATGAAATACAAAATAGAATGTCAACATTTTCATTTGATGAGTGTTCACAAATTATGACAGTAAAAATAATTGAGAATTTAATCAAAATGTTAGATGAAACAAATGTATTAGTAAAACTTTTCCGAACAATAAGAGATAGATATAAAAAAACAAATATATCTTCAATAAAACTAAAACTTATAGGACGACGGAATTCAGATAGTAGCCAATACGATTTACCAACTTCAAATGATATTGGAGGATTAATAGTTGGAGATATTGGTGAATATGAAAAAGGTAGAGATATAGTAGTTGAAAATAAGTCAAATACCTTACAAAGGATTACAAAATTACATCCATCGTACATGTCATTACAATACCCTTTATTATTTCCTTACGGAGAAGATGGATATAGAATTGATTTAAATTTGAATACTAATAACATGAGTGAGCAATCTTCGAGAAAAAGAATTTCGATGAGAGCATTTTATTGTTACCAATTACAACGACGTCAGAATCAGGGGAATACTTTGTTTCGAAGTGGTAGATTATTTCAACAATATTTAGTTGATGCATACGCATCGGTTGAAGAAGATCGATTAGACTACGTAAGAAAAAATCAAAAAACTTTAAGATCAGAAATTTATCAAGGTATTCAAGATGCTGTAACAAGGGGAGATACAGATGCAAATGCTATAGGAAAAAGAATTATTCTTCCTTCAAGTCACACTGGAAGTCCTAGATATATGATCCAAAATTATCAAGATGCAATGGCAATTTGCAAACAATATGGAAATCTTGATTTATTTGTAACATTTACATATAATCCAAAATGGCCTGAAATTAATAGAGCACTTTCTATAATTCCGGGTCAAAAACCTGAAGATAGGCCAGATATAATTGCTAGAGTTTTTAAAATAAAATTAGATCAGATATTAGCAATTATTAAATCTGGAACTATCTTTGGAACAATAATTGCAGATTTATATGTCGTAGAATTCCAAAAAAGAGGATTGCCGCATTGCCATTTCTTATTTTGGTTACATCCTGACGAAAAAATACATGAACCATCACAAATAGATAAATTAATTTCGGCTGAAATACCAGATCCTGAAGAAGATCCATTAGGATATAATGTAGTTGCTGAATTCATGATGCACGGACCATGCGGATTTGCCAAAACAAATGCTCCATGTATGAAAAATTCTATTTGTTCAAAAAAATTCCCACAACAAATTAAAACTGAAACGACAATTAATGAAAATGGAATTATTAATTACAAACGTAGAAATTCAAATTTTTATGTTCAAAAAGATAATATTAAATTAGATAACAGATTTGTTGTTCCTTACAATAGAGAATTATGTCTTAAATTTTGTGCACATATAAATACAGAAATTTGTTCGCAATCTATGTTAATAAAGTATTTATTCAAATATTTAGCAAAAGGACCAGATAGAGTAAGAGCTGTTCTTGAAGATAATGTATATGTAGAAAATTCCGGAGAAGCTAATTATAGAGAAATTGATGAGATTAAGAATTATATTAATTGTCGATTTATAACACCATATGAAGCCATCTGGAGACTATATGAATATCCAATACATCACAGAAATCCTTCCGTCCAACGATTATCAATTCATTTACCATTTATGCAAAACATTACATTCCATTCTAATCAACGACTTGATAATATTATAAGACAACCAGGAATTAAAAAAACAACTTTGACTGAATGGATGGAAATAAATAAATTAAATGAGGAGGCGAGAGAACTTACATATACGCAATTTCCTAAAAAATGGGTATGGAATAATAAAGATAAAATTTGGACTCCTAGACAAATTGGTCACACAATTGGACGCACTTACTACATCCATCCAAATACTGGTGAATTATATTATTTAAGATTATTATTAAATCATAAAAAAGGTGCAACTAGCTTTAGCTCATTACGAACGATTAATAATATAAGATATCCAACATATCAATCCGCATGTCATGCCTTGGGATTATTAGGAGATGATAAAGAATGGAATGATTCAATTTTAGAAGCTTCAATTTGGTCAACATCAAATCAATTAAGACAATTATTTGTTATAATCCTTTTATTTTGCAATGTAAATGATCCAAAAAAACTCCTTGACGAACACTGGAATCTTATGACAGATGATATTATATATAGAATCAAAAAATTATTCAATAATCAAGACTTTCAGATACCAGAATTTGAATTACATAATTATGTATTATATGAACTAGAAAAATTATTAAATATAAATTCATCAAGTTTAAAAAATTTCAATCTCCCTTTACCAACAGGATCATTAATTGAAGATTTAAATAATAAACTTCTAAGAGAAGAATTAAATTATGATATAAATAAATTAAAGGAAGAAAATTTAATTTTAGTTCAAAATCTAAATAATGAACAAAAATACATTTATGAAAAAATTATAGATTCTGTGCAAAGTCAAAATCAAAAATTATTTTTTATCTATGGACATGGAGGTACAGGAAAAACATATTTATGGAATGCAATAATTAGCAAAATAAGATCCAATAATGAAATTGTCTTAGCAGTTGCATCATCTGGAATAACGTCTTTATTATTACCCAAAGGACGGACGGCACATTCAAGATTTCGAATATCATTATCTATTGATAAATTTTCGACATGTTATATCAAAAAACGTACCCAATTAGCAAAATTAATAGAAAAAACAACACTTATATTATGGGATGAAGCACCAATGAATAATAAATTTTGTTTCGAAGCATTGGATAAATCATTACAAGATGTAAGAGACAATTGTGAGCAACCATTCGGAGGAATGAATGTTGTATTAGGCGGTGATTTTCGACAAATTTTACCTGTCATAATATCAGGAACAAAAGAACATATTATTGATGCAACTATAACTAACTCATATCTTTGGCCCTATTTTGAAATATTAACTTTAACAGAAAATATGAGATTAAAACAAAAAAATATATCGATACAAGAAAAAAAAGAAATTACAGAGTTTTCAAATTGGATTTTAGATATTGGTAATGGTATTTCAGAAGGTATAAAAGATATAGAAAATGAAGATGCTACATGGATTAAAATTCCTGAAAAATTTCTATTGCATTATAATTCAAATCCAATTGAAACAATTTCACATGCAATATATCATGATTTTGTTCTTAATTTTGATAATATTGAATATCTAAGACAACGGGCAATTGTAGTCCCTAGAAATAAAACAGTCGATGAAATTAATCAATATATTTTATCATTAGTTCCAACAGAATCAAGAACGTATTATAGTTGTGATACCATTCTTCCTTCATCTGGAAATATTGACGAACTAAATCTTTTATACCCAGAAGAATTTTTACACACTCTAAATTTTAATGGATTACTACCACATGAATTAAGTCTTAAGATAGGAACGCCAATAATGTTATTGAGAAATTTAAACCAATCATTAGGACTATGTAATGGGACAAGATTAATAATTACACAATTAACAAACAAAATAATTGAAGGTCAAATAATTAACTCAAATAATACAAATGAAAAAGTTTATATTCCTAGAATTGAAATGACTATACATGAATCAAAATGGCCATTTACTTTAAAAAGAAGACAATTTCCTGTAAAAATTTCATATGCTATGACAATAAATAAAAGTCAAGGACAATCTGTTGACAAAATTGGTATTTATATAGAAAATGAAATTTTTACACATGGGCAATTGTATGTTGCATTATCAAGAGTTAAATCTCCAAATGGATTATATATATTAATTCGTGATTCAATCAATAAATACCCTAACCATGTAAAAAATATAGTTTATAGAGAAGTTCTGCATAACGCTGCCAAAAAATAATGTTGAAGAATATATTTACTATTGTATTTATTCTAATGCTTATAATTCTAATAACCAAAATACAATGATTAAATTATTTTTTTATTACTTTAATTGATAAACAAAAAATAGCATCATTAATTAAATCAATCAGACCAAATAAGTAATACAATATTATAGTAGCACGATTTAGCAAAAGCTGGAACACAAATACTTCACAACTGGCCATGTCATCAGCGTGGACTATATTTTGGTTCATGAAGAGGTAATAATTTCATGAAAATTACAGTTATAAAATTATGTCTTTATTATTATTATTATTATTGTACAAAAATAATATTTACTTATCGTTTTTTTTTCTTCTTATTAATAGCATAAAACTATCCACGCTCCAATAAGAGTACGAGACATTTAAATTGTGTGCTCCCTCATGCCGAAATGTACGTTGTTATTAACAGGGGCAATCAACGTCGTAGAAAACGCACCAACAGTTCCATTACATAAATTTAGTTCTTCGAACTACAAGAAGTAGCCCTCAAAAGTTGAAAACAACAATGTTTTCACTGGTAAGCTTATAAGTCTATTACATTTACAACAAATTATTTTTAAACTAAAAGTTATTATTGCTATATATAGTGTTAGTGCAAGCTTTCATAATAATAGATTTTATTAGTGTCTTAACTACTATCCTACTATTGAAAAAATCATTTCTCAATGATAGAAGAAAATATATAATTCATTAATCTTTTATTATTACAGTTTAGAGAAAGAAGATTCAGCACTATCTATCAAACGCAAGCTATGAGGTAACTTCTAATATTCTTAATCAAATATCACTTATCAAATTTATTATAATATATTAATACTAATCTATACTTTATACTCTAATATTACAACGAAGAAGAAGAACATGGAAAGAAGAAGAAATAAAACTCTACGAAGACCTGAACTAACTACCTGATGTAATATATATATATATATATATATATATATATAGGTACGTATATATTTGTGTGTAAACATATGTCAAATCCAAACATATAAAAACAATGTAATGGTTGATATTACTTATTTTTTTTGTACAATATTAAAAACACATTATTAGAAATAATAACACGATACATATTTGTATATAAACTTTACGAATTACGACATATTTCCTTTCTTTATCTTACATATATTTATATAAACTATTTTAATTAAACGGAAAAAAAATTCGCAGCAACGCGCGGGCAAATTGCTCGTCTGTATCTATAAACTTAATAAGAGTGAGTTCACGAGCATCCAAAAGTCATTGCCCCTTATTTAAACCATTCATTTTTTTCCCTCAAATCTATATCTATAAACTTAATAAGAGTGACTTCACGAGCATCCAAAAGTCATGTGGATTCATTTTTTCCCTCAAAATCTCAGATATTCATCTAGTACATTCGTCATTTACTCATAATTGAAGCTAAACTAACAAAAGCCAATGCTTATCATACTTTTTTTTTTTTTTTGCAAACCCAATGCTTATCATACTTGCTAATTAGTGATAACAATTATTAATTTTTAAATCTCATATTTCATTTTTCTTTTTATTTTGATATTCTCAATTCTACTAAATTTCAATATAATAAATTGTTATTATAGTATATGTCTGTATATCATACTTTTGATATTCTCAATTCTAAAAAGGGTTATTAGTTCTATTAGTCCTGAACTTTGCGTCGGGTGACAGTTTGGTCCCCGATCTTTTTTTATTAGCACGAAATATCCCTGAATTATTTTTTCTTTGCAACACCGTTAAAATTAACTATTGTCGTTTGTTTTGTGACGGAATTACCATGTGCTTCGCACATGATGCAAGATAAAAATAAAAATGACGAAAATAGCCTTAGTTATTATATAAAAAAATTAAAAGAAAAAAAACAAGACTAAGTCCCTCCACCGATCTCAGCTTAAAAAAAAGTCCCTCCGCCGACCCCTTCCCCGTCCACCTCGGCCGACCCCCTCCCCCTCTACCTCTGCCGATCCCGATGCCCTCCGACGCCCAAGTCCCTCTGAACCCACGACGCCCTCCGACCCCCTACGCGACGCCCTCTACTCTGCCCCCTCTACCCCTCGATGCGACGCCTCCGCTCTGCCCCCTCCGTTCCCCGACGCCCCCTGACGTGACCTCTCCGGTCCCCGACGCGACCCTCTCAGCTCCGCCCTCTCCGCTCCCCGACGGCCCCCTTCCGCGACCTCTACCGCTCCGCGACGCCGCCAACTCCTCTGACGCGACCTCTGTCGCTCCGCGACGCCGCCAACTCCCCTAACGCGACCTCTGCCGCTCCGCGACGCCGCCAACGCCCCCGCCATTCCTCGAGCAAGTTCTTCAAGGTCCTCTCTCTCTCTCTTTAATTTTGAAATTTATTCAAAACTTGTAATTTTCTAATGGGTATGTAAAGTTCGTTGTTGTTGTTGGGAGCGGAGGGCTTTTGGACGTCGGGGGCAGAGGGGGTTGGGGCTGAGGCTGAGGCTGAGACGGATGGCGTCGGAGGTCGGGGGCAGAGGGAGGAGGGCGTTAGGGGTCAGAGGCGGAGGCGGAGACGAAGGGCGTTGGGGGTTGGGGGCTAAGACGGAGGGCGTTGGGGATCGGGGTCTGTGGCGGAGGCAGGGCGTTGGGGGTCGGGGGCTGTGGCGGAGGCGGAGGGCGTCGAGGGTCGACTGGGGCTCAGGCGGCTTTGAATTTGTAGTTTTTTTTTTCTTTTTTTTTTTTTGATTCAGTTTGGGTGGGATTTTAGAATTGATATTTATGGCTTTTTGTTTCCTTGGCTTTGTGAAGAAATTTGGGTTTTCTTGACTAATTCAGAGCAAGAGTTTGAGATTTATGGCTTGGCTTTGTGATGAAATCTAGTTTTTGCTACTGATTCAGAGCAAGAATTTGAAGAAACAGCGTGCCGGCGAGGAACGGTGTCGTTTTTGGCGTATTATGCCCAAATTTTGTATAATAAGTGGGTATTTTCGGTACTACATGTAAATATAACCCACGTGCAACTCACGTGCTCATTTTACGTCCTAAATAACGGTGTTGCAAGGAAAAAACAATTCAGGGATATTTCTTGCTAATAAAAAAAGATCGGGGACCAAACTGTCACCCGACCCAAAGTTCAGGGACTAACAGAACTAAAAACCCTATAATAAATTGTTATTATATCTAATCTAAATCTAAAACTTAAAAAGAGTGAGTTGGGATGTCATGGTCTCTTATCACAGTCATTCATCTAATTTAATCCAAGGGCTGAAATTTGGACAGCTGTACAACAGCCCAATAAGCACCATTTTGATACCAAGATCTACTGTGCCAGAAATGCTGTCTCAAAATCCTAATAAGAGTCAGTTGGGATATCTGGGCCTTTATCACAGCCATCCATGTAAATTAATCTAAGGGCTGCATTTTGGACAGCTGTACAGAAGAGGGCTAATTTTTGGACAGCTGACTGTAGAGAGAAGGGCTAAATTTTGGACAGCTGTATTGGCTTATGGTTCGTGGGAGTGTAGCCCTTTTCGTCAACTACGCATTTTTGGTGACACCCATTGAAGACATTATAAGTAGCAATTTAGAATTTGCTCCCTCGCCTCCCGCCGAACCTCGCCGCTCCTCGCTGCCACTCCCGATTCGCCTCTTCCAGGTTCAAATGTTTTCTGGATATTTTTATTTGAATATTATCCGCAGAATTTCGTTTAGATTTTTGGTTGCTCCACAACAAATCCCCAACTTTGCGGAATTCTGTAGCGAAAAGATCCAATATTTACTCACATATTTTTCTTATTAGCATTCTCTTCCACTTCTTGATATACAGGTACCTTTGGCTTTTTCATTTCCAGTTCACCACCATTGTCTTCAAGCGAAATCCGAGAAACACGACAAAGAGATACACTATTAGTAACCATTTCATCAACCAAAACCTGACTTCCCCTGTTTTGGGAATAAGTTATTTTGCTTTGTAGTTCTTTTGCATTTTCTGATCATGCTCAGCTTCAAAGCTACTGTGTCTATGAGAGTGTGATGAATTATGAGCCATTTTCTCTTCGACATTAGTTTGGTTTCGTGTCTTAACTCTTTTGGAACAAAAATGAGCTACCATTTTGCTTCTCATCTTTTCCCAATTCTTAATCTTCTCTTTCGCATTGCACACTCTCTGATGTTGCAAGCTCTTCCACCAGTAGGCAGCAATAATCCCTGAAGTTCCTCGCAAACGATCTTAGCTTGATGAACAAAGTCAACTTCAACACATTCAAAAAAATTCACCTACCTCTTCAATCCATTCCAAAATTCCATCCATACGAAAAGAGCCAGTAAAAATTGGGATCCTAAAATCATCGTAAGCTGATAATTTCTCAGCAGAATACCTCTCAGTTGAATCAAAGTTGAGGTTGGGCGTCGTAAGTCGCGACGGGGTGGGGTTGAGCGTGAAGTTAACGAGTCGCGCAGAGATGACATCGACGACGGGGCTTGATTGGCAAAAATGAACGACGGAGAGGAAAAGAAACAACACAGCAATGGGAACATGCGTGATATTTCATTATTTTGCCTCTTTCAATTATGCACGTCAACCAAATTTCCCGCTATTTATAACGCTGCAATTTTGATGGAACCATATGGATTATAGTTTCTCGTACAAATAGACTTACAAAATAGGGTCACTTATTGCCTAGCTAGTAGCTACAAAGTTACGGATCTTATGATTGTTGATTGAAAGAACTATCTCTTGTTTCTTCTTATCTGATGATAAAAGATATGAGAACATATAGTCTTGGTTTCGGAGTCGGATTTTACGTCACAAGTGTATGGTCCAACTAAAAATATGGACCACTTTCCAATTATCACACATTATCTTAAAACAAAGGATAAAAAAGGGATAATTGCCATTTTGTAACGATACAAAGCAAAAAAAAATTGTCCATAATGATAAATGGCAATTTCATATATACGAAAAATGCCAAATCCATTTTGCAAAAAAAGAGAATGATAATTCTTTCAAATTCATTGCCATTTTTCTTTTAAAGTAATAATTTTGAAAATAAATTGTCCAGAAGTGCTATTTTTTATATTTCTCAATGAAATTGTTTGCGCCTGCATTACTTCTAGTCTAATCTTCACATTATTACCGTTGAAATTTTCTATTTTTTTATTTTAAGTGTTGGATTGTCCAAGACCAGTGGTGCACCACAGTTATAAACTACCACTTCCTATAAAATAAATATTAGAATTCTGAGTCCATTAATCGTGTGCCACGTCGGTAATTGACGCCAAACGAAAATTGAATCAGAACAATAATAAACTACAGGACAAGATGACACTCCAAATGAATATTAGTATATTCGTTTTTAAAAAAAAATAAAAAATAGCTCAACAATCCAAGATGATGGTAGGTGACTTTTTCCTAAAGAGATCTCTTTGATTCTCCAAGATCACTAACTTATAAAGTTCATGTGCTCTCTACTAAACATGTGAAACATGATATGAATGTCGTAGCTATATTTAAAAGTCCCCATATAATTAGTGCTTGAAATGAACTTTGAATTAGTCTTTATGCAGGGCGTGATGTCATCGCTTTATTTTTATTTTTTGTTTGCTAAATTGTAGTTCACTATCATCACCGTCTATATATTAAGTGGATAATTTTCAGGAAAGAGTCTGAACCAATATTCCTACTCAAAACTGCTTGTCTAAGAAATATCACGAACTCGAAGACATGTGGTGTGACTTTATGAAAACTGAGAAAAAAATTAGAGAAAATTTGATCCTATGTCATATTTAATATTTATATTTGCAATATATATTACTATTGCATGTCATGCCACTTTTTTCATTATTATATTATTATATTGCCCATTTTTCCCCTTCTTATCTTCCTTATTTGTAAATATATATATATATGGCAATTCAGTCAAATTCACTACTAAAAAGTAACATAAACCACAAACCTTTTTTTAAAGTAGCATTTTTCAAAACAAGCCGTCTAGGATGGCATTTTTCAAAATGTCCTAAAAAATTAGGTATCTGTTGTGATGCGAAAGGATTGGGCCGATACGCCCAATCGTGGAGCCCATAATCCGGCCTCACAATATGGACCTTTCGAGTTAGGATTTTTCATTACATTTGCCAAGTTTAACTTTTCCTGTAATTTTGTACCAATCTTTTCGTATAATGAATTTTCTCTTTTTGCCAAGGAATTTTTCTCGTCTTGAGTTTCTACTTAAATCTGCGTGTTCTCGATTCGTGTTTCTATTTTTGTATCTTTGTCATTAATTTTTGTAACACTAAACTAATATTGTCATTAATTTCTATATTCTTGCATTTTTTCTAATGAAAGATTTTTTTTCATTAATCTTTTTAATACTTGAAACATAGAGGAATTCGGAGTCTTACTTTTTTTTTTTTCTTGAACATACATGAAATTATTACTAAATTATACATATAACGACTTACTTTTTCCTTTTTTCCCCTCTCATAAATATATTTAAAGGATATATATATATATATATATATTATTCGTATATGAATTCAAATTATTTTTATTTGAGTTATTGTTCAAATCGATATTTTAATAAAAGTTTGATTATAATATTGAAAGTGAGATTACAAAAAAGAAAATTTATATTGAAAATTGAAAAAGTTACTTCATACTTTAGCAACGATCGATATATACTTGAATCTAATTTTTCATATTTAAATAAAAAATATTAATAATATAATAAGGATATTGAATGTAATTGTTTTATTTGAGTTGTTATTAAAACGATCGCATAAACTTGCATCGACGATATTTGATCCATGATCCACGTGAGATACAAAATGGCAGGCGTCTCTTTGGAACAATGTTAAATTATCTTTTTTCCTTGTAAAGCAATGTTGTCATTTGGGTGTGGTCATAACTTATACGCTTTGGGAATGTGGTAAAATATACAAACGAGCGTTGAAATAAAACAATTACGGACTGAAAAAGTTAAGGACTAATTCATATTTGACTCTGAACTGTAAAGTCTATAAGATCAAGCCCGTTTTACTACCTTGATTTGATTCAATTGCTTCACTATTATTCTTTCTTTGTTAGTTTACTTTTATTGAATTGAATTGATAGACTAAATTGAATTGAAGCAACTATTAATTTTTATTGTAAAAATTTTATCGCAAATTTATTTTTATAGTTAACACCTCATAGATGAAGTCACAAGCTCTCCGATTGTCTTCTTGTAGTGAACATCATTATAATGAAATAAATTGAAGAAAAAAAAAGTAATTTACGAGAAAAAAGATTAAATTTTGCGATTTTAACCTATATATTTTTCTATCCAAAGTTTAACTAAAAATTAAGAA
This sequence comes from Boehmeria nivea var. tenacissima, assembly GCA_018132145.1. Taxonomy (NCBI): domain Eukaryota; kingdom Viridiplantae; phylum Streptophyta; class Magnoliopsida; order Rosales; family Urticaceae; genus Boehmeria; species Boehmeria nivea. The sequence goes on along the minus strand of CM030876.1, from coordinate 10,664,357 downwards.
ATGGTTAATATTGCAACATATAAATACATCATGATATCAAAATGTGTTATTTTAATGGCTGAAGGCAAAATGCGAAAATGAAATGAAATTAAGGGTAATCTATACAATGCCCCCCGATGTTATGCTATCCTTGTAAGTTGCACCCTGATATTTCAAAACTGGCACTCTTACCCCCTGATATTTGAAAATATTATAAGTTCACCCCTTCCAGTTCAATTTTTTTAAAAAATAAATTAAATCAGGAGTTATGAATACAAAGTTTAAAAATATCGGGGTGCATTTTGAGAAAAGAAGACAACGTAAAAGGGTGTTTGTGAAAATAACTATAGAATTAGTATTATAATTTTTTTTAATTTTAAGACGTTTGATCTTTAAAAAGTTTTACAGATACAGACAGGTTATTATTATGTTATTAATTCAATCAATTTTTTTACGAATTGTAACGGAGATGACATACTTATAAGTTTTTAAAATTTTAAGAGGTGAAAATGATAATTTTAAAACATTAAGGTACAACTTATAATAATCGCACAACATCATAGAGCATTTATATAAATAATCCTAAAATTAATGAAGATTGGTCCCCAGAAAAGTGCCATGCAAGAGGTAATTTATTTCTATAGTAGATATTAGTTTGTCCTTCGTTACAATAAGAAGACAAATGACTTAAATAAACTTGAAAAAATAAAAATAAAATAAAATAAAAAATAAATCCCCTTGATTCTAGAAGGAAAAAATAAATAAAATAGTAAAAAATAAAAGGCACAATGCTGGAAAGGACAGAAGCTAATGCGACACTTGGGCATTACCAAAAGCCATTTTGTAATTGGCCCTGGCTAAGAATGGAAATTTTACCTATTTCTGAAAAGAAATAATCAATTGGGTTATTACTAATCATTTATGGATTATACAGTAAATACTCAAATTAGTTTATTTTGAAATAGTTTAATTTTATGAATTTTAATGTGATATAAATGATTAAAATTTAAAGATATCGTATTGAGATTAAGAAAGTTCAAACAAAAAAAAAACGTGGACAAATAAGACATTAGGCTTTATAGTGAAGTAATCAACCACATAATACTATGCAATGTGCATTTTTTTTTTTTTTGGTGCAAACTATGCAATGTGCATTATAAGTTACAAGGTAGGTATTGGTAATCATATAGATTTTATTATTATTATTATTTTTATTTTATTTTTTTTGCAAAAGTTAATCATATAGATATTAATGTACTAGTTATGGACCATAACTTATGGTCCTCTAGGGCAGGTTTATCATAAACTTGGGCGTTTCTTTGGGGCTACCATGCAAATTTTCATCATATTATTTGCTATATATGAAAGGAAATAAGTCTCTCTATCTTTTTTTTTTTTTAAAGATTCTTTCATCTTGTTTGGTATAAAAAGTAAATTTAGAATGATAGAAAATATTATCTATTCTATCCCTTAAAGATTATACTCCGTAAAAGAGAAACATTTATTACATTTTGTGAGCTCATGGTTCGACTAAATTACTCAAAACAAGAGATTAAAGTCTAGTTTAGAGTTGCTATCAGCATTTTAGAGAATCCTTCTTATATATAATAATAATTGAAAGAAATTAACTTTAGAAAGACATTTTTCAAGCAGATTTCTCTCTGCTAAAGCTAGGGATTTACTACACATTCGAAATACTAATGACATGTTAATTATATAGAAGGACAAAGATCAAAATATTTTGTGAGAAGTTTAAAACAGAGGATATATCAGGTATATTCTTTAACTTAATTTGAAATTTACGTGTTTTTATTCCAGTCTGTTTAGTCATGAGAATGACAAGTGAATTAGTTCATCAGCTGTACATAATTTCTTGATAAGAAGCAAAATAGTATGATATGACCTATCATAATTATCTTTCCGTAGTGCCTTATGGCAGTTCTAATTCATTGGCTGGCACTATATGATAAAGGCTCTAAGTTGTGACTTGTGAGTATCACATAATACATTATTTAGTTGAGATATTTGGCAAATGTTTCTACGTTGGTCTAATTCGCAGAATTATTCAGTTTTAATCCCCTATCAATAATTTATTAAAATTTTAAAACATAAACAGTCCAGAGATAAATATGTGATAAATACATGACCTACAAATTTCGTTTATTTTCATTAATTATGTTATATTTAATTTCATGAAAATTCAGTAATAGAGTAAAAATTACAGACAGTAGAGAGTGATTCTCTACCGTTAGGTTAACCTACTAACTATATACGATTTCTGTTAGAATTTTAACACAGATAATTTAAGTGTAATTATGTAATTCCATTGATCAAACAATCAATTTAAGAACCTAATTCAAGGACGAAAACATGATAGGATTTAGCGTGACAAATTTGTTATTTTCATCACTAATACTAGAATGTCACTCAAAAGCATTTGAAAATTAGAAGCAATAATTGAACGTGTCATTAATCCGTCATTGATTTTATCAAGTTCTTATAATTCTCATTATACAAAGCTACATCCATCACAATCCAAGAAAGTACGAGACGCGTTCCTATTCAATCATATCATCGTCGAACTTTTCTTTTAAATTAGTCGAACTTTTCTTTTAAATTTCCAATATCTCGTCTTCTTTATTCTTTTTATACTATAGCTAAACAACTTAATTTTATAACTTGTTTAAAGATAATTTCACAACTAATGTTTTCTAAGCGAATGTCCCCACACATGTATTTTTTTAAATATATATAATCTATAAACTAAATTACATACTAATTTTTCTTTTCTTCTTTCATACCCTTTGTTTGGTCTCTCTATTTTACATATTCCATTTTATTGTATTTTTTTATTTTTTTCAACTTTTTTAATCCTTCAAACCATTCCATTTTTTTTAATTATTTTTTTTAATTTTCTAAATTCTTATACAATATTTTTAAATTTCAACCATTTATACCACATCAAAATTAGCAAAATCAAAATATTTTATAATCATTTCAAATATTTTCCAAATTATTATTCAGCTTATTTTTTTTATTTCAAAAAATGAAATGAAATGAGTAAAATAATTATCCCAAACAAGAGGTTAGTCTGGTATGATCTCCAAAACTTATCAAAATCCAAATTGATTGTTCCTAAAGAGACATCAAAACACATTTGACTCTTCATCTCCAAATCCACCTCTTTTGACACATTTCTATCATTGTCTACCCAAATCTCTAACATCTCACTTCAACCTATCCCATCATTAACCCAAACTTATTCAAAAAAAAAAAAAAAAAAACGTCACACGACAAGTACCAATTTAACTATATCTCACACCCAAACTACACAAATTTTCAACTCTCTCTCTCTGAACTTTGAAGGCCAAAAAACAAAGCACAAACAATGGAGTTTCTACGCAGTTCTTTACTAAGTGAAGAAGCCATTAAATCCGGAGGCCAAGAAGTGTTGAGCGCAGTGCTTCCACTCCTGAAATTCCTCACTCTCTCCATCTTCGGATTGGTCCTTTCGCACCCGAAGATCGACCTCGTCCCAAAGGCCACTCTCAAGACCCTAAGCAAGCTCGTCTTCGCTCTCTTCCTTCCATGCCTCATCTTCACCAACCTCGGCCCCACCATCAACCTCGCCAACCTCATCCACTGGTGGTTCATCCCCGTCAACGTCCTCCTCAGCACCGCCCTCGGCTGCGGCCTCGGCCTCGCCGTCGCCCTCGCCTGCCGCCCGCCGCCCGAGTTCTTCCGCTTCACCGTCATCGCCACCGGCTTCGGCAACACCGGCAACCTCGCGCTCGCCGTCGTCGACTCCGCGTGCCGCACGCGCGGCGGCACCGGCAGCCCCTTCGGCCCCGGCTGCCGCGCCTCCGGCGTCGCCTACGTCGCGTTCTCGCAGTGGGCCGCCGTCGTGCTCGTCTACACCCTCGTCTACCACATGATGGAGCCCCCGCTCGAGTACTACGAGCTCGTCGAGGAAGCCGAGGACGAGACCTCCTCGTCGTCGACCTCCTCGGCGTTGGATCAGATCGAAGCGTCGAACACTAACAACTCGACGGCCGTCGACTTCAGCGCGTCGTCGCTCCTCGTCGAAGCCGAATGGCCCGGGATCGAGGCCAAAGAAACGCAGCACTGCAAAACGCCTCTCATCGCGAGAGTTTTCAGCAACAACGATTTCACCGTCGAGGCCGAGGCCAAGGCCGCTCCGGAGAGTCCGGAATCAATCCGGTGCCTGTCGGAGCCGGGGATCGTCCGGAGGATCCGCATCGTCGCGGAGAGGACACCGATCCACCACATCCTCCAGCCGCCGACGATCGCCTCCCTGCTGGCGATCGCCATCGGGATGTTTCCGGGGTTCAAGGCCTTCGTGTTCGACGAGGACTCTCCGGCTTCGGTCCTGACCGACAGCCTCCGGATCCTCGCGGAGGCGATGGTGCCGTCGGCGATGCTGGTCCTGGGCGGAATGCTGGCGGAGGGGCCGAAGAGCAGGTCGAGCCTCGGGCTGAGGACGACGATCGGGATCGTGGTGGCGAGGCTGGTGGTGCTTCCCCTCGTGGGGATTGGGGTGGTGGGATTGGCCGACCGGTTGGGCCTCCTGGTGGCCGGAGACCGGCTGTTCCGGTTCGTCCTGCTGCTGCAGTACACGACGCCGAGCGCGATCCTGCTCGGCGCCATCGCCAGCCTCCGCGGCTACGCCGTGAAGGAGGCGTCGGCGGTGCTGTTTTGGCAACATGTTATCGCCGTCCTCACTTTCTCTTTCTATGTCATCGTCTACTTCAAGTTGTTGCTCAGCTATCCCTATGCCTAGAGTGAGTAAGTCGTATGAGATTTTAACATTTAAGCATAAACAGTTATTATAAAATAAAAAATCATTAAAAGTTTAACTGTTTTTTTTTTAGATGTTAAATCTCATTTAAAGTACAGATAAAAAGACCAAAAAAAAAAGGACAGAATATCTCTGAGTAATTACTGTAGAAAATATTTTATTTCATTTGTAAAAAGGAAGAGGGGTTAAATTTTTTTTTTTTCTCCTTCCCATTATGATGAAGGATAATGGTATTTAATTGTGGTGTTTATGTTGAATTAGTTGGCTTGTCAAACTGTCACATGCACGTTGCTTTTTTTTTTTATAATTTATTTATTAAGCAAATCGCCTTTTGATTGTTGTGGATTGAACATATAATTTGACTTGAAATTACTATCGGTGGTTTACATGATATATTGATATAAGAGGAAATGTCATACTTGCGGTCCGAATTATATATTAAATTTTTGGTGGGACATATGATGGTCTCATTGTGTTTGTATATGTTACGGAACAGTGACATGAGCTGCATTAACTTTTCCTTCGTGGTCCCACTTTCTCCGCATAAATACAACAATGATTTTAGAAAACAGTAACTTTAGGGAACACGTGTTCTCAATAATTGGGAGATTTGCAAACATTCTCTATATGATCAGTTGTTCACTATGTATATGTATTTCAAGCTCATAATCTATTCTCATTATAATTTTGAGAAATGATCACCTAATTTAAATTAATGCTCAATCTTTTAAAAAATATAACAAAATATTTAAGTAATTCAATTATTTACACAGTAATTTTTAGTGATAATTAACTTAGTAACAAAAAATATGTGTAAATAATTAATAAATTGACTAGTTGCTCAATTATTTTAAAAGTTTAAGCATTTATTTTTATTATTATGTAAATATTGAATATTTTCCTACTTCATTATTTTTCAAGTTATTATAAGTCATGCACTACTGATAATATACAAAATCGTCATTTATTATAAAACTTTCTGTTATTATGAAAAAAAAAAAAAAAACCTACGTGATCACAGCTGTTGACTTCCATCTTTTTTCTTTTTTTTTTTACAGTGATTTTAATTTAAATGAATATGAAGAATCTACGGGTGGTAAATTAATAAAATGGTGGTGTGAGATATTGTAATCCAAGGGCTCTTACTACATTCATGAAAGCTATTTTATTCACGTGTTATATTTTTAATAATTATTACTACTAATAAATTCTTGTGAACCTCTTTGCATCTATCAAATAGCAGATTAAAAAAATTTACTATAAACCAAAAAAGGAAAAAAAAAAAAAAAAAGTAGTCGTTATTTCCAAACACTTTGTCATAGAAACAACCGCCTAGCCAGCTAGCTTACCAAGAAAGTACTTTGGTTTTTCCTTATTTCCCTTGCAAAACCCCAATAATTCCTTCACACAATTACAGTAATAATCTCCTAATTTCATGAGCAAAATGGTGGAAGAATTAAAAGTGGGAAATTGTAGTGAAGATCAACATTATGATATGCAAGAGATAGGGAAGTTCTTGAGCTATGCCTCAAGAGGCGACAGACTTGGGCTGAGTCTCATGCTCATCAAAGGCATATCTCCCAATGTGCAAGACTATGACAATAGGACTGCCTTGCACTTGGCCGCGAGTGAGGGTCACGCGCCTATCGTCGAGCTTCTTCTCTTCTACAAGGCTAACGTTAATCTCGTCGATCGCTGGCAAAGGACTGTGAGTTGTTATTATTTGACTGTTTTGAACATATGGTACTTTTGTCAAAGCTTTTTTACATTATTAATTATCTCGCACTTTGAGATGTATTCAAAGATCTAGAAACAAAGGGGCAAAAATAAAAAAAAAATTTCCTTACTTAAAGTGCATGGGTACTTTAAAAAATTTTCAAAGTTTAGGATGTAAATTTGCATTTTTCAAAGTTCATGGGCAAAGTTTATACAATTTTCAAAATTCTGAGAGAATATCTACAGTAGAGGATTATATAAATTCTGAGAGAAGCATTACTTGTGATTTCATTTTATTTTTATACTTAAGAACTTAGGTTAATTAATTAGTTGTGAAGCTCCAGCTCCGTCGGCCTAAGCTGGCCAATTGTAATATTCAATGAAAATTTTAATGATGAGGGGAATTGTGAAAATATATATATATATATATATATTAAGTATCATTTAATAATTTATCATCTAAGTGGTGTGTTCCGTTGATTTCAACTATATTTTATAGTGTAAAAGAATGTAGATATTATAAGTGCAATTCAAAAAGGGACATAATGTGCCCAATTGCCATTTAGTTATAGTGTTTTTGTCGGGAAGGTTTAGTTAAAATTAAGCATGTCTTTTTCTCACAGCAAAAAATAAATAAATAAATAAATAAAATAAAGCATGTATTTTTCATATTTAGACTTGCAATCGTGAAGGTAAATAACAGTTGACATTTTTTTTTTTCTTAATCTTTACAATTGTTATAAAGCCTCTGACCGATGCAAGACTCTATGGACACCGAGATATCTGCAGAATTCTTGAAGTAAATGGTGGAACTGATTTTTTCGATGACCATCAAATGGTAATATTTTAACTATTGCTACAAAAATGAGTCATCAATTTATGCTAAGGAAAAACAGAATAAAATCTTCTGCTTCTCTTCTGTTAAATCAATAGTTGTCACTGTTTATATTTGTGTTGCAACTATACAACTCAGTAGACGCAACTATAATAAGTGCAATTATTCACACTTATAGTTGTAATTATTTGAAGCAATTGTTTTTTTGTTATTAATATTTTATTTTCTGGAACATGACTTATTCAAATGTAAGTCATATTAAATTACTATAATACTTCTAACATAATGTTTAAAACTTTGTTTCATACCACATTCACTTGAGTAATATCTATTTATATATATTAGTCAAGGAATGCAAACGAAAAAAAAAAATATATATATATATATATATATATATAAAACTGAATTTTCATATTACATATTTTCTTGAGTATGTGTTTCTGTTTTTTCTTTTCTTTCCTTTTTATTTTTTATTTTTTTAATGTTACTTCACAGACCGTTCGACAAGAAGATCTAGTTGAAATGAACTTTGATATTTCAGAATTAGATGGAAAAGACCCTGAAAAAATTGTGCAGGTACATAAATATAAACTATAATTAGACTAATATCAGTTTTTACCATCTGCCTTTCTTTGACTTACTGATTAAGGTAATTAATATATTTCACTTCCCAAACTATGAAATTTAACATTTATGATCACCGAACTCTTACTTTTTTTTTTTTTTTGTTTAATGTGGCTCCAAACTATGACAAGTAACTTCCACGGACTCCAAATTTTTAAAATGTTTCAAACTATATCCTCAAAATTTTCAATTATTTAAAATATGACCCTGGAACTTTACCAATAAATGGACGGAAAAAAGCACACGTAAGAGATATTTTAAGGAGAAATAGGGGAAAAAAACTCAAACTGTAAGATAATCTTTAAAAAATATTCCTTAATCCATATTTATATTAAGAAGAAAAAAAAGGGTAAGTTAGGTAAATAGCCATTTTAGACTGTGTGTTTTTAAAAAATAGTCACAGTTTCAAAAAATTTAAAAACTAGCCATAAAGCTGTGAAAAATTTCTGATAATAACAAAAATACACATAAAAAACTGTAAAAATTTTTGACACTAGGTAAAAATTTTGTCAGAAATTTCTTACATGACTAGATTTTAAATTTTTTGAAACTGTAGCTATTTTTTAAAATTATTTTGTAAACAGTGGCTATTTTCTTAAAATTCTAAAAAAAAATAATCAAAGTACATGTCTATTCGAAAAAGGAAAAAAAAAAATCTAATCCTACCAAGTTTAATAGAAAAGTGGTTCATATTGAACAATCGAGAAATTCGAGGGGTCATATTGGACATAATAGAGAATCAGGTTATGGTTGAGGGGCCAAATTTGAAACATTTGAAAATTTCGGGCTTCAGGGGAAGTTAAATCTCATAGTTAAGTTTCTTTGTATAGAAGTTTTAGATATATGCCTCATATAGATATTGCTAGGAACTCATACTACGATACTACTTTTTTCTTTCTTGTTTTTTTTTTTTTTTTTTTTTTTGTCCGTAAATTTTCAGGGTAAATTTGGAGAATCTGTGAAGGTCAAATGGCGCGGAACTTGGGTTGTTAAAACTGTTATTGAGAGACGAATTAACTATGATCCTCTGAACATGTATATATTTGCTTGACGATTTTTGTTTTTGTTGTTGTTGTTGTTTTTTTTTTTTTTTTTTACAGTTCAAGGTTTTTTCAATATATTTTATTCTAATGTTTTTTTTTTAATGTCATATATATATAGGATACTAATACTATCTGCCAAGGAAAATACCCATCTAAGAGAACTGAGACATCCCAACATTTTGCAATTTCTTGGTTCAATTGAGGAGGAAGACAACATGATTCTGATTACTGAGTTTTTATCAAAAGTATGCCTTAATTTCAGTACATATATGTTATATATGATTTAAAATGAAACTCTATTATATATGGTGATTAATATAACTATTAGAAAAAATTAAGAGAATTTTTTTTTCAAACAGTCTAAGATTAATGATGTTCACTTATGTTAGTATAAGCTTTAATTATTATCCCGATTCACCCTTTTGAATAATATTTTAAACTATTATTTTTCCTTTGTGAATAAGTCATTTGCTTGTGCTTTTTTAGGGTAATCTAAAAGATATATTAAGGACGAGAGTTCGACTTGACCAGCCCACTACTGTACGCTATGCACTTGATATTGCTAGGTAAATGTGATTTTGTTGATCATATAAATATATAATATAATGATTTATATTTGTGTGTGTATATATAAACTATCTTTAAGTATTATATAACGCGAAACTCTTATTTTTACTCATCAATCTTGTCTAGGACTCATCTGCCAGGTTGAGAACTTTATGGCTAGTACTTCTATGATGACAAATACTTTTTTTTAATAACCCATTTTAATCCTAAACATATAAATTTAAAAAAAAAAAAAAAAAAGGTAAAGAAACGTCTAAATTCAAGATAACCCGTTAAAACATTCATACTTAATTGGAAATTGCCTTAAGACTTCTCCATAAGTTGAATATGCACAAAACGTCCAAAAACTTTGTCAATGTGGATACATATTAGAACTAAATAAAATCATGAGATCTTAGTGCACTTAATTTTTTTAACTCAATTATACTTATTTTCTTATTAATTATTTAAATTATAACAGGGGAATGAATTACCTCCATGAGCACAAACCCCTTCCCATAGTTCACAATCATTTGGATACCAGGTAAGCTTTTTTTGCCAAGTCTATGCTTTCTTTTTAACAAATGGGTTACTGAGTAATTACTAATAAGAAATGGGACAAGAAAAAAAAAAACAATTTGGGATGTTTGTTATTTTTTAGGGCTATGATATATAATCATGAACTCACAATTTTTTTTTTCCTTTTTTGGGTGTAGAAACTTGTTGGTTGATGAAGGCGATCACTTAAAGATTGGCGAGTATTGGATTCAAATGTTATATGAACAAATAAGCTCCAATGAAGATGATTGTATGTATAATTACAAGTGTTTTCTAACAAATCATGCCCTATATATATGCATTCTATTTATAAACATCCTTGCGTTTCTTAAAAATCACAAAAACCTATTTAACTTGAAATTTTGTCTAAAATCCCTCATATGTTCCCTCACAAAGTCAAAATGAAAAAACTCATGCGAGTTGTCACATTAATTTGTTCATGCAAAGTGTTTAGATGCTCTATAATTGCAACTAAAAACCCTATATGTATGTTGATGGTTAAATGTGACAAGTCGTCATGTAAATTACTTTTCAAAATAGTTTAATTTGGGAAAAAAAAAATTTTTTAAATCCCAAATTTAAAGGTCTCATCTTCATTTTTGGAAGTACAAGGCATCCATAAGAAGATCAAAAGATAGGATTTTCTGAAATAATATATGATTTTTTTTTTAAAATCAATTAACATGTGTTCTTTGATAATCTTACGAGTGTCTCTATAATGTCAAAGGCATAATTCTGTCTCACAGGCGAAAGAAGAGATAGTCCAAGCACGAGTAACGATGCATTCAACGACACAAAGAAAGACATATATTCCTTTGGTTGCATAATTTATCAGGTACGTATATATAGATTCGGATTACAATAAATATGCACGGCTTTTCGAAAGGTTTACCTTAATACTGAAATAGTTTTTTCATACAGGCTGATTTTATTCAAAACAACCAATAATATCCGATCTAGCTAGACACTAGACTCATAAAAGTATTTTGCGACTGTAGTCTTTACTCTTTATCATGATATTGAATTTTAGGTACTAAAAATACTTTTAATTGACAATTGAAATTATTTAACCCCACAAATATTATGGGCTGGAATTTTTATTGATAATGAATTCAACTACAATTTTAAAAGTCTTAGTCGCATAGGTTTTACTTTCAATAATAAAATCAAATTGTGGCTAGTTTTATAAATTTTGTAGGAGATACCCTGAGAAAAAGGTTTTGTTTGAACCCTAGTGGCTTAAACTTGCACTAAACTTTGGTCTAAAGAGTCACTCTGAAATTAATATTTAGTTAAGGAAATATTAAGTATTGATGAGAATATATAATTTTCCTATATATTTTTATAAATATTGAGTTAAATGAGCATAAATTTTTAATTTTCTCACAACTTCTCTATTTTTTAGTAAAGTTGATTTTCTTTTCTCGAAGATGTTTACTATTAATTAGCTACTCCAAGCGGATATGGTAGAACCCAATAAAAGTTTCTGAGTAGATATTTATGTCTTTTATCTTTTCCTTTTGATATATATATATATATATATATATATATATATATATGAAGTACAGATGCTAGAAGGCAGGCATTTTATAGACAACTCAAACCTTGACAAGATCATGCTTTGTGAGTATCTTGATATCAAACCAAAGTTTCCCATAAGTCGGTGTTCTCAAAGAATTAAAGAGTGAGTACAGCTCAGATGTTTATTCATAATAGCATCGGATATCATTACGCAAATAGTCATTTTTTAAATATCGTTTTATAAAAATAATCGATAATTTTATTAATTAAAAAAATAATTATTTTTTAATTATATAATACTATAATTTTATTTTGATATATTTAATATTTTTATGAACTAATGACTAATTTTTTTCAATTTTGTAGGATGTTGATAAAATTTTAAGTCGAAAAATTGCTAAAAACTAAATAGTCACATATTATTAATTTTTCATGGTTACAAGTTTGCCTCTCTTGGCTCTTTACTTATTATTAATTGTATCTTTAGCGTATAACAATGGTCAAAATTTAAAAGTATGATGCTAAATATATCTATAATCTATGTACATATATCTACACAGGTTGATAGAGAATTGTACAAATAAAGATCTATCGCAAAGGCCTCCATTTAATGCAGTGATTAGAATCTTAGAGGAGGAATCTCTGCGTCTGCAGAGACTTGGATGTCCCGTTTGTCCACCATGAGATGAGATGACCAATTCTAATATTGGGTGGGTTTGTACGAGACATTAGGTTACCATATCTGTTGTGGACCAACTATTATGTTAAAACAAATTAATTTAATAATGTTCTCAACTTTTCAAAAGAGAAAACAAAATTGTTTTCTAAACACTTTTGAAAAGGAATCTTCAAGAAATTATACATGTATTGATAAAAAGTTTATGATATATTTTCAAAGAAATATTGTCTCATAATTTGATAGAGAAGAAATTGTTAAATGATAATTTGTCTAGAAGAATTTGGTATTAGTCTATAGGCTTTATGACTTTGCCAGTATTTGTTTCATGTTCCCTTCATATATTTTTATATGCTTAAATATAGTAATAGAAACTTCCCAAAAACAAAAATTTCTCGAAGTCAAAAACCAAAACATATTGGTAAGCAATTGAGATACAAAATTTAGAGAATTTTGATTTGAGTTATTATTTGATCGAATTTTATAATTAAATTAATATTTGAATGGAAATTTGGTTGTAATATTTGAATTGAGATTGTAATAGAGAAGATTTAAATAAAAATTTTAAAAAGTTATTTTTTTATTATAGCAAGAATACTTGAATAACAACTTAGCAAGGAAACTTGACAAATTTTTAAATTTATTTTACTGTAGTAAGGAAACTTGACTCTTCTTTTTTTTTTTTTTAATTGCTTATCAAATGACCTGTTAACTCAAAACACGCAATCTATTGATTAGTAGTTTGTATTTATAGCTCGACGTTTTAAGTTCAAATTCTCTTTACCGTCAATTATATCTATAATAAAAATAAGGGTTATTTATACAAATGCCCTCGATGTTGTGCTATTATTGCAAGTTGCGCTCTAATGTTTCAAAAGTATCATTCTTGCCCCCCCTAAAGTTTTAAAAACTTATAAATATGCCCCCCTCTATCACAATCTGTAAAAAAAAAAAAATAATTGGATTAATAACATAACAATAATCTATTGGCACATGTACAACTTTTTAAAAATCAAACGTCTTAAAATTAAGAAAATTAATTATAGTAATTAATTCTACAATTATTTTTACAAATACCCATTTGTGCTGTCTTCTTTTCTCAATACACACCCTCATCTTTTAAAACTTTCATCTATTTTTTAAAGAATTAAAATAGAAGGGGTGAACTTATAATGTTTACAAACATCAGGAGGCACGAGTACTAGTTTTAAAATATCATGGTGTAACTTATAAAGGTAACACAATATCGGGTCATTTGTATAAATAAAAATAATAATGTGCCCATTGCCCAAATTAGGGGTGGCAATTCGTGTCTCGTGTCGTGTCTTATCGTGTTGTCATTTTTTTGGACCCAGACCCGACCTTACCCATTTAGTAGTATTTACTTATCGTGTCGTATCGTGTCTTGTCGTGTTATCCATTAACGACCCATTAAAACCCATTTAATAATCTTATCTTAATGATAAACAGATATTAATGGTATTATAATCCATATACGACTCATTTAAATTTTAAACTCATTTATGACCTAAATTAAAATAAAAAGATAATTCAATACATAGAAAAAACAACAAAACTAACAAGACTGTATGTCCAATAAAGAAAAAAAATAACAAAACCAATCAACAAAATATATAACATGACTAAATCAACAAAATATGTTGTTCTATTTTATAAGAATGAATATAAAATTAAATAAGATATATATAAATATTAAAAATTATTTATTAATCGTGTCTTCGTGTTCGTGTCGTGTTCACCCATTTAATTATCGTGTTAATTGTGTCGACCCATTTAAGACCAATACCCATTAAAAGTGGACCCAGATCCGTTTATTTCGTGTCGTACTCGTATCCAGACTCAAATTGCCACCCCTAGCCCAAATAGGGCATCCATCAAAATCTCAAAAAGAAAAAGGAAAAAAAAAAAAAAAAAAACCGTTTTGTGCTGAAAATTCTCATTCAACAGAGGGTTTAGGGTTTTTGTGCTCTCGACACTCGAAGCAAGTGCCATCCAACTCGTCGCGTTCGCGTAGGAATCAGCAAAAAAACAAGAGAAATTCAGACCGTCTGTTCGGAATTGGGATTTTTGTATGTTCGACCGAGCGAGTCTCGGAAATGGCTTTCCGTGGATGTGCGAAGCGTTCTCTTGCCACCATTCTCTACCGCAGAGCCTTCAGTAGTTACTGTGGTACTTCTCCTTCCACAAAGATTTCGTCTTGGGCTTCGAAAAGGGCTTCGTTGGATCACCAATCTACAGAGACCCAGATCGCCATTTTTGCGAATCGGCCATGTGGGTCTGCGATTTTCCTCAGGAGATTCAACGTTGAAGCCTCGTCTTCTTCTGGGGACCAAATGAGTCTCATAAAACAGCTCAGGGAAAGGACTAGTGCTCCGATCAAAGACGTCAAAGCTGCTCTTGTGAATTGCAATTGGGACATTGGTTTGAACTCTGAAACCCCATTGCCATAATGCTTTTCTTTTAGTTAATATTTTTGTGTGTATATTGTTATGTGATTGTGTCTGTGTTATGTGTGGCACTGTATATGCAGAGGAGGCTCAGAAGGAATTGAGGAAGAGAGGGAAAGTACTGGCGTCGAAGAAGTCGGCTCGGACCGCCGCGGAAGGGTTGTTGGCTCTGGCCCACAGTGAGAGCAAGGCTGCTCTTATTGAACTCAACTGTGAGACTGACTTTGTCGCTAGAAATGACATTTTCCAACACTTGGTTAGTTATCTTGAATCATTCTTTATCTTGGTTCTGTCTTTAGCATAGTTTTGAAAAAAATTGCAGATCAAAGAGATTTTTTCAGGTTATTAACAATATGTAGTTTAATTCAACTGTTTTTTAGGCTCTAACTTTGGCAAAGCAAGCTTTACTTGTTAACGATTCTCGGCCAGTTTCGGGGGTGTTTCCTGTTGGACCTGAGTATTTCGAGGTAAAATATTTTGCATTGTTTGCCAACTGTTGACGATTAGTAGATAATGAAGAAGTTATGCATATTCGTGATCATTTCTAAACGATGATTCTTCTTTCCTTCTAACATGAGATTTTGAATTTTGTTTAGCCTTTTTAGGCTGAAGATTTAACTTTAACAAGAGAGTCGCATATAAAGAAAAATATAGCTTGGCAGTGCTGTTACATATGCTTCACTTTTGCTGTTTCTGTTGTGACCGAGGATATCTTGCTCATTCGACCTTGTTTTGTGTTGAAGTTCAAACTGTTGGAACTTAAGTTTTTAAGTTATATTAGAACTTTTAATTGAATGGATTTTTGAGAGTTGTGTTTATTTGATCTATTCCTACCAGGATCTGATAATAGACCTTGAACATCAAAAAATTTCTGGAGAAACGACTGTTAAAAATGCAATTACAGAAGTTGCTGCGATGATGGGTGAAAATGTTAGGCTTAGAAGGGGTTTTGTGATAGATGCATCTTCAAATGGAGTTGTCTCGACCTACCTCCATACTAGTCCCCAACCAGGTTTTTATATAAACTATTTAATTCAGCTAAAACTGAAGCTCTTTTATGCTCTTCGATAATATTGAGACACATCAGAATGCAATCTCTAGGTGCTAACACGCTGATGCGTCACCAACTTCAAATTGGATTCTAAACAAATTCAATGTACATTTATATTATGTTGTATCTATTCATAGGTTTGGGTCGTATTGCTGGAGTTTTATCTCTTGAAGTAGAGGGTGGGAATCTTCAGCACGAAGCTCTTCAGCGAGTTGGATCCGAATTGGCTATGCATGTTGTGGCAGCAAAGCCTTTATTCTTAACTAAGGAGCTTGTCACTTCTGAGGCATTAGCGAATGAACGCGAAATTCTTAAGTCTCAGGTAATTGGCGATATTCATTTCACTCTTAGAATGGCACTATGCTCAAGACAGATTATTTTGATTTGCAACACCAAGATTTAAGATAAAGTAAATGGTATGAGAATGTATAGTCAAATGGATATAGCAATTTTTTTTTTTTTTTTTTTTGGGTTGCTGGTAATATAATGGTAAACTCTTGCTTTCATTTATGCTGATTATGATAGTAATTTTTTTTTTTTTCGGTTGCTGGTAATATAATGGTAAACTCTTGCTTTCATTTCTTTTACTGGCGATGAACTGGCTTACTTACAGCATACTCCATTGGGTACATCGTCTAGCAATTATCTTGTGAAAACTCTTGACATATATAAACTATATTTTGTTAAAAATAAAAAGAAAAACATGCAAGGACATTCTTATTCCTTTGGTAAATTTAGGCCATCAGTAGGATGCATATTATGTCGAGATATGAACAATCTTTACATGATTCTTCTGTAAATTACTTGTAGTTACGACTTGTGATCACACTGTTATTCTTTTGCTGGAATCAGTTATTTTTTAATTGCCTTGATATTTATATGTCATCATATAAGAACCTTATAATTTTTTTGGTTTCTTATAGGCTGAAAGTTCAGGAAAGCCACAGATGGCCATAGAAAAAATGGTAGAAGGTCGCTTGCGCAAATACTACGAGGACGTTGTTCTTATGGAGCAGAAGTTTATTATAAATGACGCCATCAATGTGAAGGTATCTCAAATAGTTTGAACTATAATTTGAAGCGTATAGGCTAAATATAAAATTGTTAAGCCTGTTTTGTAGTTTAAACTATTGTTTGAAACATATGACTGAAAAGTAAATTTACGCCTATTATATCGAATTGGTTTTAGACCTTGTTTTTCTGTTACAAGAAAGAAACAAAACAGACGGAGGTAGGTGCACACATAATGCCAATCCCAAAACCGTATTTTCTTGGATTGAATCTTTTTCTTCTTCCGTCTAGAGCCAATAAAGATTGTAATTCCCATGTCTAGGTTAGCTTGAAAACTGTAAGAAACAGGTCCATTCTCAAGTATTCTGATTCTCTTACAATTACTACATTTTTGCAGCGCACATATAACTCACCTTGCATATAGGATTTAAAGATATGACAATAATTTGATTAAAACCTATCAACAATATCATCGTTTTGCCATTGCAAGTATCATAAGTGAGAGAATTCTTAAATTGTGGTCTGATCGTGTGTTTCCTTTATTTATTTTATTTCATGTATTCCCTTCTATGTAAAAGTTAAAAAATATAGCCAGTAAGAAATTTACCTTTCCTTCGATATACTACGGTTAAATGATTGCTCAAGTAGTGGTTCTCTTTGATTTTAAGTACTGCATAATGATATCTAGTATGTATTCTGTGCTTTTTATGTGGTTTGTGTTTTTTCTTGTGTATGTATAACACAATGATATTCGTGTGTAGTTATTTTTTGTAATTGGAATTCTGATTGAAGAAGAAAGTCACCCATGATTATATGCCAGTGAAAAAAATATTATGGTTTGCTCTCAAATTTACCCAACCTTTGCCCAAAGATATCTAGGTTTTTGCAATGCAGAGCAACCTCTTAAGAACTCTACTCTCAAAACAACTCTTGCACTGTTGGAAAGTTGAATGATGAAAAAGGGATCTAATATAAGGTTTAAATAACGAAAGTGTCCGAGTATTGCTAATGATGTTGTATGATGATTATTGCATTATACTTTCTGTGTTTTATGACAGCAATTTTCATATACTTAATTTTCAGTAAAATTCACTCATTGGAGGTTGGTTCTAAAGCGGAAAACTATGCAATATGCGTATTAATAAGCATATGCGTATCATAAACATGCATATCTCTATCAACCAAATTCGTTTTACGAAGTGGTGTGTTTCTTTAGATGAACTAAACAACGAGGAAGGCAATTCTGGTTTGCGCTCATTGCCGTGTTTATGATGAGTATGAGTTTCTCATTTATCTCTTACTGAATTTTGACTGATGCATCAACCACACTTTTTGTAGACATTGTTAGACAATGTATCTAAAGAAGTTGGATCGCCTGTCAAGATTGGAAACTTTTTCAGAATGGAAGTTGGAGAAGGAATTCAAAGGTAGAAACATTTTTCCAACTTGGATGTTCAGTGCCCTTTTGTTCTAATATCTACATTGCCGGTCCTGTTCATTTACTTTTTCTGTTAATTTTATTCTCTTCAATGCTCCATCAGTAATTTAGTGATTTGTTCTCAGCTTATGAGTTATTTATGGCTGTTTTGATATGACTTTTATCCGCGTTCTTTTCCTTCCATTTATTGAACTCATGATGTGATAGTTGACTATACGTAATCTTTTTAATTCCACAATCATGTATGTATACATGATAATGGTGTTGTTCAGCTCCTATGCTATTCTTCAAGTTATTCTTGTGTGTGCATTTTAGTTAAATCTACTGTTTGTTTTATTTGGTTTCAGTAGCTTTTTCTGGGTCAGTTTTGATATTTATTGCTAGGCTCATTTTTTTTTTTCCCCCACATTCTGAGCTTCCTTTTTGACTGCTTGAGTTACGATTTCCATTTCAACCAAATGTTCTGCGCAATGTCACTGATTATATATCTAATGTGCAGGCTAGAGACTCCCCGCGCGTCCGAACCTGTGGCTCAAGCCATTTAATCCAAGAGTCGCCCGTGAAGCTTGTGTGGCTAGAGATTAATTTAATTAGGCACTCTCGAGGAGCGTCTTTGCCTTCTCCTTTCGTTAGTGGTCTCGGTATGCTTTATTCACTGTTGAGTATTAGTTACAGCGTTTGACTGTCGAGTATTAGTTACAGCGTTAGATGGTGAGGCCTGACAACTTTTAAGAATAGCAATGTTCAGGTTTTGCAAAAGAGATTAGTTATTCATTTATTCCAGCCAACAAACAAATAATAACAGAGCATTTTGTATTTGGCATACTACAGCAGCCATAGAAGCCTTTTTAGGAAAGGAATAAAAATCTCAGGCAAATCAGAATTCGACGACCTTTATATACGACATTCGAGTGAGTTGATCATTTCGTGTTTGCCCTACAATTTAAGTATTTTGGATCAGGATTTAAACAGCTAAGAGTGAACCCTTTTGCTGTGGCTAAATTTTCTTGCGAATATTCCTGTAATGACATGTTGGAACTGTTAAATGAAGAAAGTCCGTTCGAGCATGTGGCGATTTTGCTCCTCTAAGAAACTTTTTTCTTTTTTAGCCCCTTGGAAACAATGAGTGATGAGAAAAGGGAAACATGAGAGGAAATACTTGAAGCACAAGCACCACTAGACCTATTACTAGTAATGAGACTTTGTAGTTACTTTATTACTTCACTTTAGTATGCTTAAATTTTATGGGGAGTTTTAATGAATGCCCCCTTTTTTTTTTTTTTTATTACACTTCTAATTTGCATAGAGTAACACTTGGGACATATATTATTAATAGTGCCACATTCTCCCTAATTATTTAATTCTCTGTCTTGTGTCTTACAGACAAAATTAACTGACACATTTAGCATAACAGAATATTGTTGTGTAGGCTTATAATTTCTTATTAGAAGAGAATTAATAGGTTTATCTCAAGTGCTAGACAAATGAACTAATGTTGGCAATTTTCTGCTAAATAAAGGAAAATCTTGCATTGGATGTTAGGTACAACCAAGCTTCTCTTGATGTTCTGTCTACGGCCTTTTGGTAAAACTTTATAATTAGACCTATTATTTTGATGATAAATCAGTTTACCAACATGAACTAATTTATTCTCTCACTTGAGATATTATCACTGCACGTGTATCAGTTAAAAAAAAAAAACACACACAATTTACACAGCGAAAATATAAAACTAATAAAACATGGAAAAACAAATTAGCAAAAGGAATGTTTGCTATCCAAAGAAAGATTATCAAACAAACAAAAAGTTATTGAATGAATTATGATCGGTTTCGGTTACATATCCAAAACTAGAAATATTTAACATAGTCGGATATAAAATATGCATAATCCTAATTATTAGCCCATAAAATGAACACACAATACCAACCAACTATACGTGCACTACAAGAGTAATGCAAACGAAAACAATTCACAAACAAACCCATCTTTCTAACTACTAATTAGCCTTGCATTTGACCAATCAAATCAAGCTCTGTTCAAGAAGGCCAAGCCAGGGAACAAAGTGTCCTCTTCCTTTCTCTTCTTCTTCTTCTTCGCCTTCTGGTCAGTGGGCCTCTTATTGGGCCTAGAAGGTGGGGCTCGGCCCATAATCTTGGTGTAGTCCTCGGCGATCTCGTCGCGCGTCAGCCGCGCCGAGAACAGAGAGGCCTCGCACTCCATCAGCCTCCGTAGCTCCGAAACGGTGACGCACCGCCTCCCGCGCTCCGCCCGCGGCGGCGATTCGACCCTCCGGCCCTCGCCTCTCGACCTCTTAGCCGCCGCCGCGCCCTTGTCGCCGTCGTGCTTCGCTTTCGCCGCCGCGAACTGTTCGGGCTGCAGGCCGATCACCGTTAATTCCAACGGCTCGACCCGCTTGACCTTCCTCTTCCTCGGCTCCGACTGCGGCCGAGCGGCGGGCCTCGGCGGCGCCGATCGCTCGTCGGCGGGGCTCACCTTCACGCACCGCGCGCGCCTCTGGATCCCCCATCTCAGCCACGGCTCGTCGTCTCCACAGAGAGAAGCCTCCGCCTTCTCCGGCGACGGCGGAAGAGGCGCATCAGGCGACGGAGGCAGCAGCGCCGTCAGCTTCACCCGCCTCTTTGTGCGGAGATCGCGCAACATTCTTTCACTGGAAAGATTGGGAGCAGAGAGTTTTGTTTTCTTCTCAAGAATCGCAGGCAAGGGTTTCTGTGGATTGTTTGATTATTTTTTGTGGGGAAAGGTGGGGTTTATATAGAGTTGCTTGCATGGAGATGGTTTATCTAATTTGGTTAGGATTAGAATCGGGGGGTTTTATTTAAAGAGGGTTGAAAATAAAAAATCGAAAAAAAAAAACGAAAAAAAAAATTATAAGTTAACCGAATTACCGAAACCAATTTTGAGACTTACGGTTTTATACGTGCTGTTTTTTTTTTTTTTTTTTTTTTGAGGAATTATACGTGCCACTTAGGTTCGAATATCCTTGCAATTTGTTTAGTATCTAATTTTAAGCTCTAAAATAGTTAAAAAGCTAAACAATCTTAATTATTATGACCAAAAAATGGTAATAACCATAAAAAAAAGTTTCCCGTCACAAAAAAACACCTAATAATCCCCCGTTAACATATGACGGATAACGTAAAATTTTAAACAAATTTAAACAGTGGATTATATGAAGCTTCTTATAAATAAGTGTTTTGTGTTTTTTTTTTTTCATTTCGACGCTTTTAATATTTTGTCAAATACTAAAAAATAAAAATGCAAAAAAACCAAATAAAAGGTGAAAAAGAAAACGACGTTCTTACTCAATAGAATATAGGAAAATAGGTGTCAAATATTGGGGGGGAAAAAAGGTTTAAATCCATCCATGCTAACGCTAAATATATATAAACTAAATACTACTATAAACTAAATATAATATATATATATATATATCAAAATTAGCGACTTGTTATAATGTTATTATTCCAAGTACCAAGTACTACTATTGTGGCTAGGGAATGTGTGAATACATTATTATTTAGTGATTTCAAAGCCATCGTATCTTCTCTATCTTGGCTCTCTCTGTGATCCTTGGGTTCCTATTTATAGTTTTATTGCATTCAAATCAGAATTCGACGACCTTTATATACGACATTCGAGTGAGTTGATCATTTCGTGCTTGCCCTACAATTTAAGTATTTTAGATCGGGATTTAAACAGAGCTAAGAGTGAACCCTTTTGCTGTGGCTAAATTTTCTTGCAGATATTCCTGTAATGATATATTGGAACTGTTAAATGAAGAAAGTCCGTTCGGAGATGCCATTCGAGCGTGTGGCGATTTTGCCCCTCTGAGAAACTTTTTTTTCTTTTTTAGCCCCTTTGAAACAATGAGAGTGATGAGAAAAGGGAAACGTGAGAGGAAATACTTGAAGCACAAGCACCACTAGACCTTAAAACTAGTAATGAAGCTTCGTAATTACTTTATTACTTCAATTTAGTATGCTTAAATTTTAGGGGAGTTTTAATGAATGCCCTTAGTATGTTTTGTCTACTGCCTTTTGATAATTAGACCTATTATTTTGATGATAAATCAGTTTACCAACATGAACTAATTTATACTCACACTTGAGATATTATCACTGCACATGTATCAGTCCACAAAAAAAAAAAAAAAAAAAAAAAAAAAACGTGATTTACACAGCGAAAATATAAAATTAATAAAACATGGAAACACAAACTAGCAAAAGGAATTTTTGCCATCCAAAGTAAGATTATCAAACAAACAAAAAGTTATTGTATGAATTGTGATCGGGTACAGGTCCAAAACCAGAAATATTTAAAATAGTCGAACATAAAATATGCATAATCCTAATTATTAGCCCTAACAATGAACACACAATACCAACCAACTATACGTGCACTACAAGAGTAATGCAAACCGAAAAAAATTCACAAACAAACCCATATCTATCTAATTAGCCTTGCCTTCGACCAATCAAATCAAGATCTGTTCAAGAAGGCCAAGCCAGGGAACAAAGTGTCCTCTTCCTTTCTCTTCTTCTTCTTCTTCGCCTTCTGGTCAGTGGGCCGCTTATTGGGCCTGGAAGGTAGGCCTCGGCCCATAATCTTGATGTAGTCCTCGGCGATCTCGTCGCGCGTCAGCCGCGCCGAGAACAGAGAGGCCTCGCACTCCATCAGCCTCCGTAGCTCCGAAACGGTGACGCACCGCCTCCCGCGCTCCGCCCGCGGCGGCGATTCGACCCTCCGGCCCTCGCCTCTCGACCTCTTCGCCGCCGCCGCCGCGCCCTCGTCGCCGTCGTGCTTCGCTTTCGCCGCCGCGAACTGTTCGGGCTGCAGGCCGATCACCGTTAATTCCAACGGCTCGACCCGCTTGACCTTCGTCTTCCTCGGCTCCGACTGCGGCCGAGCGGCGGGCCTCGGCGGGGCCGGTCGCGCGTCGGCGGGGCTCACCTTCACGCACCGCGCGCGCCTCTGGATCCCCCATCTCAGCCACTGCTCGTCGTCTCCTTCCGGAGAAGCGTTCGGCTTCTTCGGCGACGGCGGCGGAGGAGCATCAGGCGCCGGAGGCAGCATCGCCGTCAGCTTCACCCGCTTCTTTGCGCGGAGATCGCGCAACATTCTTTCGCTGGAAAGATTTGAGCAGAGAGTTTTGTTTTCTTCTCGAGAATCGCACGCAAGGGTTTCTGTGGATTATTTATTTATTTTTTGTGGCGAAAGGTGGGGTTTATATAGAGTCTTTTTCTTTTGCCTAGAAGGGTTTATATAGAGTTGCTTGCATGGAGATGTTTTTTCTAATTTGGTTAGGATTAGAATCGGGGGGTTTTATTTAATGAGGGCTGAAAATAAACTATCGAAAAAAAAAAAAAGCGGTTTACCGAATTATTATTATTATTATTATTATTATTATTATTATTTTTATTTAACTTAATTTTAAGCTCTAAAATAGTTAAAAAGCTAAACAATATTAATCATTATGACCGAAAAAATGGTAATAACTATATTAACATATGATGAACAATGTAAATTTTATTTTTAAAAAATATAAATAATGGATAATTTTATTAAGATTCTTATAAATGTGTTTTTTTTTAATCATTTCGACGCTTTTAAAATTTTGTCAAATACCAAAAAATAAAAATGCAAAAGTCCCAAACAAAAGGTGGAAAAGAAAATGACATTCCTACTCAATAAAAATATAGGAAAGTAGGTGTCAAATATTGAGGGAAAAAAAAGTTTAAACCCAACCACGCTAATGCTAAGAAAAAAATTTCTGAGATTATCATGATAAAAAAAAAAGACTAATGATGAAAAATAATAATAATAAATTAAAAAAAGATGAAAAATTACAAAAAAAAATTCTAAAATTTATTGTAAAAAAACTTCAAAATTTTTCACAAGTATACGGGTCGTACGAATAATAAGCGGACAAGAATCCAGCTTATCGTCCCACGAAAATCGATTGATATAAAATAAAAAATTAGCTATTACTCGTCCTGATTAGTGTAACTATCTAGACTTGAAATTGTTATGAATGTTAAGCTTAATTTAAAATTAATGCAAGAAGTTAAATTAATGAATTTCACTTAAAGAAAGTAAATTAAATAATTAGCACAAATAATCACGTTTAAATCAATGAATTAACACGGGGTCCAAGGCTTTCGGTCGCCCTCATGTCCCTTGCAATAATTCTTTAGTGATATGCATGAAACACTCCCTCTCTTGTCGACCTAAAGTTCTAAAACCGTCCTGTTACCCCTCTCGGGTGTAAAACAAGACATATGCTAATTAATAGAATGAATTTGTCTATTAAGACTATTAACTAGTATGCATTACGAGTCTTATTATCAGTCGTGAGGCTCTCGGGTTCCTCTTGACTCTTGATCACAAAATTACATTTTGGCCATTCTCGTTCGGGTTGTAATTCTCTCAAACTGACTCTCATGAACTAAATCATTTACATACATTGTAACTCAACTTAATGACAAATGAATGCACTATGGAATCTAATAAAAAGTCACAATGAAGGAAAAAGCTTTAATATTAAGCAAAAGCACACACAAGAGTATGGAATGACAATTTTAGATGTCTACAGAATCATCACAAGGGTCCTTCGACCCAAATAAAAACTATTCACTAATAGTCATTATAAACAAGCTCAAAACAAGATAAAACTAAGCTAATATGATTAATGCAACTAATTATATAAGAAAAGAGTCAGAGAAAGTCAAACACTCTTGCTCATGCTAAAATAGTGGTTGTTAAGAGTGATGATGAAGCTCCTCCTCTATTCCTCCTGTGTTCTGCAATTCCAGCCACCAAACTCCTTTCCTCTCTTTGATTTTTGAGTCTCTTATCCAAATATTGAAGCACTAATGTTTTTGAATTCATCTCCATCCTTCATTTTGCATCCAAGGGCTAAAAATGGCCTTGGAGAGCGTTTTGGGTGTGTGTCAGACACATGGAAAAGGGTTTCGTCTTATTGGTCGCACCTTCATTGCGTAGCGATGAACAAAAATCTGTGGAGGATGCAGCGCGATGAAGAAAAATTTTGAACATCGCACCGCAACCAAATAGCCCATTTTTGTTCTGATTTAGTGTTTTGGCTTGGTGTTGTGATCTGAGGGGGCTCGGAATGGCTCGTGGGCATGCGTTGGGACTCAAAATAGTTATGAGGGCATGTGAATGCGCGTATTGTGCCCTTTTTTAGACCAATTTATCCCAGTGAACGGCATGTTTTGTCATTATGGCCAATTTAACCTATAACACTAAAAAACAATCATCAAACCATTAAAAACTCAAGGCTTGCTTTGGATTTTTAGTAAAATTTGAGGGTAAATGAGTGTGTTTGATTGCACTCATCATTATGACCCAAGTGGTGTGTTCCATTTATTTCTACTCTAAATTTATAGTGTAAAAATAGGGACACAAATTAAAATTACAACATAAATAGAGCATAAATTATTAATGTGTCAAAGAAGATACAAGTAATTGTGGGCCCTAAAAAATGTGAGATTGTTTTTTAGAAAATTTGATCTCATGTCACATTTGATATTCAAGTTTGTAATATATATCACTATTGCATGTCATTCCGACTTTTTTTTTTAATTTTCAAATTACTATGTTGCTTCCTTTTTCACTCTTGTCTTTCTCATTTAAAAAAAAAAAGGCAATTCGGTCAAATTCATTACCCAAAAGTTACATGGGCTGTAAATCGTTTTTAAAAGTGCCATGTTTTAAAACAAGTTGTCAAGAAGTGATATTTTTAAAATTTTCCCATGTTTTTGATATTTCTCTTCACCCCTTCAACGAGAAACCGTTGTTTTTACTCGTTGATGAGCCTTTATTTACAATGAACGAGTTTCATTGTTATTTAATCCCTCGTTAAAACCAAGTAAACTTGTAGTGTTTTTTTTTTTTTTTTTAAATAGTTATTCAATTTTGATCTATTTTTGTTATTTATCCGAAAAAAAAAATCTATTGTAAAGCTCACTCTAAACATAAACAGCGCATAGAAATTAGAGAATTTGCAAGAAATATTTATTCAGTTAGTTGATAGCCATCTCTTGCTGCTACCAAATCATCGAAAAGCAAACAAAGGAATGTTGCAACCTAAAAGGAGCATTATTATCAGACCAACCAAAAATTATTGTGTACTGTGATCGGGTACAGATCTAAATTGGAAATATTAGAAAGGTCAAATATATATATATATATATATAATTCTATTTGTGTGTGAAGTGCAATTCAAGCAAAAATGAGATGTAGTCCAATAAGAACAACTATAGACTGGTATGAGGTGGAAAAGAAGGTATACAAGTAAATAAACTTGAATTGCTCATTAATTTTAAGTAATACAAGTATACTAAAAGAAAAAAAAAAAAAAAAAAAAAAAAAGTCACAATTCACCGCGTGATGTCAACAAATATTTGCACTTTGATGAGAGCTATACTATGCATAGACGCGACATGCGCGTGTCTGCGATCACTGCCGTCCGCGACTGTAAATGGAGTAATTTATGAAATGTCATCTGACAATTGATCTATTTTCAAAATGCTATATCTTAGAACTTTTAGAAAATGACAGCTTCTCTAATATTAAGTACTTAAAGTTTGTTAATGACTTAGAGATTCTTGATCTTGGGTTGAGTAATTTATGAAAAGTCTATGGTTTGCACAGCAATGCCAGCGTACGCATTTAGATCCTTATCCCTTCTTTGCAATTAAAAGAAGAAAGAAAGAAAAAATTATAGAAAATATTAGATTGACTTTTATGGGGAAAATATAATAATAATTAACATTATTGACATGACGTGATTTTACGTTTATTTGCAATATAACATATTGTCGGTGTTTATATCCAAGAAACCTATTTATAGAGAAGAACTCCTGGATTCAAAATTCCCACTTATATTCTGTGCCAAAAAAAAAACAAAAACAAAAACACACATTTATATTTTTAGCAGGCAACAAACAGAAGGGAAAGCCTTATTTTTATTTTAGAATTTAAGGTATGTCCTGCCCCGAGGGTTTTTATTTTTTATTTAATTTTTGAGGAATGACTTTTAAAGAATATCGAAAGTGAAAATACATTCTAAAGTGTGAAAAGTACTACAAACCCCATTAAAAAGGAAATTAAAAATCTTCCAAATTTAAAAAAAAAAAATCTCTACAAACAATTACTGAATATGAACTTTTGATTAAAAAACATTGAGACATTCAGCACACTTAATTTTAATATAATTTTACGTTTAAAATGAATAGATTTTTACAAAATTTCCTAAATTAGACACTTATATTACTAACTACAATATTGATAAGGGGATATTTTTATATTTAAATATTATTTTTCATTTCTCACATGTATTGATTGCACGATTTCATCCAAAGTTTTAACACTTTTCGAAATTTAGTGATAAATATGATACCGGCGTCAAAATTGAGAAGATTTTAAAATTTTCTGAAAAACTATATCTTACAAAGAATTTTTATTACAATTTGAGCTAATTCTGTAACGTACTGCTATATTTTTAGCGTATAAATTTACCAGAATATTAAGGTGTAATAAATTTAAAATAACATTAGTTTTTGAATCAATTTGTTATGTCAATTTACTTTCGTTATCTTTTCTTTTTATACTTCGTTTCATCAAATAAAAATATATTAGCGTGCTATTTTGAAAGTTACATATTAGAAATTGTTTGAATTATAATTCGAATAAAAAAAATTTTAATTTTAATTATTTTAGTACAATTACACTTATAAAAAATTAAATTTAAACTATATAATTATAATAAAATATAATTTGAATTTGTATACGAACTAAGCTATCAAACAAACTGAAGGAAACTTGATATCGCCAAAAGAAAAAAACACTCAAGTGTGTCTATCCTTGTTTCAAGGACTTTTAATTAGGTTGTAGACTAACAAATAGCTATCCGTGCATATGTGTGATTGTGAAAGCAAAGATCATAAATTCGTATTTATTATCTAATTGGAATTTGGAATGTATATTATGGAAAAAGAAAAAACAGAATGAGAGTGAAGAGAAAATGCGGGAAAGTTTCTAGGAAGCGTGACACCGACGATCCCGTGACAAAAATACAAACATTTATATATATATATAATATGATTATATCATAGCATATCTTATGCGCTTTTATTTATAAAAAATCATTTGAAATAATGGAGTAACAAAACCGATACCGCCACCGCCTTGAGTCACAAGAAATATACACACACAAAAATTGCAGAATGGTCACGCAAAGCTTACCCAGTTTTATCTCAATTTCCTAACTCATCACATGCTTTCTTTTTTTTTTTTTTTTTTGAAAGATATATTTGAATTAGTTCAAAAAAATAGAAACTTCAGTCATTTTTCTTATGTCCCTCTAATTACTCAATGTTGTTATTTTAAATAAATTATATCGTTCTTAAGAATATGCATTACTTTAGTTATAACTTTATTAGTTGACTTGAAATAGAACATTATTTTGGGACAACAAAAGTTCAAATTTGTTTAATTACATCTGATTAATTTCAAGTTTCAACTACCTTCTTTAAGGTATTAAAAATTTGAGTATTAATTGATATGATTTTTTTTCTCTTAACGTCAGCTTCAATAGTAGTTATATAAGTCTATCAATTTGTTATTAACTCAATTATTCCACTTGTTAATTCTTATATGTAGTGTCTTATGAAATTAGATCAATACTATGTATCGGTGTCAATATGTGATGATCGCTACATATACAAATGTAGCCCTATTAATTTGTGGGGGCTCTAATAATCAATAATATCGCTATCTTTTATTGTGCGGTGAGTTATTTATTACATATCACTTTTGAGTTTAGATATTATAAGGTTCACAAGAGTACTATTTCAAGGAATTAAAAGTCAAGTGAGAAACTTCACACTTTAAAGGATAACTAAATTAAAATTTAAAAAAAACAAAACCTTCTGAAGTGAAAATGGAAGAGCTAGATAATTAGTGGGCCCAACACGCATTTAGCAAAAAGGACATTCCATGGTGGATCATATGATTAGCAACATATAAAAACCATTCCGACTGTTAATACACGTATATATATTATATAATAAGATAAACGAAATAATTATGAGCATAACACCTGGAAAAAAAAAATCAATAATGCACCTTCTAGCCATTTTCCTCTTGTTTTTCCCTTTCAAACCCTTTTATAACCCCAAACGCGGACTCAACCACACAATGTCAAACGACATACACACACACACACACAATACAACTGTCTCCTCAACACAAATTTTTAGAATCTTTCATTCCCATTATTTCCCTTTTATTAAAAATTGCCCCAAAGACTCATTCATATTCCTTCACATTTTCTAAAAAAGACTCATTCATTCAATATTCCCTTATATATGTAACCCCAAAAGACCTAGTCCCAACTCCCAAGTCCCAACCAACCATCTCTAATTCTTCCACCATTTCTCTTCTCTCCTTAAAACTCTCTAAAGTCTAATCTCTCTCACAAAAACCCTCCAAAAACTAAGCTAGATTAGTACTAATTATAATAGATACATATTCCAATACTTACCACTGTTATTATGGGAAACTATGTCTCATGCACTTTATCAACCCCGGGAGGGGTGTTGGGGCACAGCAGCAAGCTGTCCTGCCGGGCGGGGGCGAAGGTGATCCTGCCCGGCGGCGAGGTGAGGAGCATCGAGGGGCCCGCGAAGGCGGCGGAGATCATGCTGGAGACGCCGAGCTTCTTCCTCGTCAACTCCCGGGGGATGCAGATAGGGCGGAGGTTCTCGGCACTCGGCGCCGACGAGGACCTCGAGATGGCCAACGTCTACGTCATGTTCCCCATGAAGAGGCTCAACTCCGTCGTCACCGCCGCCGACATGGGCGCCATGTTCTTGGCGGCCGAGGCCGCCAAGAAGAAGCGGCGCAGCAACAAGGCCAGTAATTCTTCTTCTTCTTGTTCTTCTTCGGGAGGTGGCCGGAAGATCCAGAGGATCTTGCCGGCGGGGGAGAGTATTTGGCGGGAAGATGACGTGGCGGCGGCGCCGAAGCTGAATTTGGATGATATAGAGGACTTTTCGGCGCCGGAGTTCATGCATAGGTTGTCAATGAGCAGGTCCAAGAAGCCATTGTTGGAGACTATAGTGGAGGATCAGCCGGTTTGCTTGAGATAATTCAAAGTCTCTAATTCTTTTTTCTTTTTCTTCCCTTAATTTGGGGTTAGCAAAGGATTTTAAAGTTTACTAGTGTAGAAATATATATATATATATATATATATATAATACTTAATGTAATTAAGTGATGTTGATGTGTATTTTGGAAGTTGGTCATGCTATATTTTGTCATTGGTGGTGCTTCAATATGGCTATAATTAGTGCCTGCGTACACATTTAATATGTATTTTTTATTTTCTGTTAATTAAAGTGAAGTTTGAATTTACAGAAAAAAAAAATTAAGGAATATTTGAATGTAAGTTAGCTAGATGTTATGATATCTTTTCAGCTTTATTATAAACTGTGCTTGTAATTATATATAATTGTGAGTCATGGGCATGTGCTGGTAGCACATCTGAGGATCTTTGATTACCCACCGGAAGAAAAATAATAATAACAACAAAAGAGAAAGGTGGACCTAATAAGATTGATCATTATTCTTCCATTATAAGCTTGAGACTCTATCAAATCTTTATTTTACATATCTGTTTGGTTGCTAATCTTTTAGATTCATTATTCTCATTGTTGTGCCAAAAAAAAAAAAAAACCAAAAATAATACGTGACGGGCATAACAATCAAAACAACAATTTGGTAACAACAAATCTGATTTCGTGATCGATCTGTTTCACTACTCATTGAAACTCTACTCTTAAAGTGACTTATTGAAAGCCTAGTCTTTTGGGAACAATTGTTTTTCTTCTTTAATCAAGATTAGCTTATCATTCACCACTTGAGTAGTGGGGCTACTTATCTAGTGTAGAGAGACATTAATATATGCAAGTATGATGTATATTAGACACGGACTTACTAGAAATTGATTAAAATAAGTATGTTTCTTGATCAATACATTCTCATATACATCTCTAGGTAATATCTCAGAAGTGTGAAATAACGGTTGCTTTAATATTCACGCATATGTATTTCGAGGGCCGTGAGTGAGATCGCAAAGAGAAGTCGATCAATTGACTCTGAACCGTAGCTCAAAAGAGTTTACTTAAATCCGAGACAAATCCTATGGAACTATCATATATTTGAGGAAGTCATTGGATGAGAAGACACGCTTGCTAACCTCTAAAGTATACTTAAATCCGAGGCAAATCCTCAAGTTGTAAGTAATTTTAATGTGTTTTTGAACATGTCATAGGTTCGGGCCATTAAAGAGTGAACAAGAACGGAAATCAAGTAAAAAAGGTGTGAGAAATGAAGATTTCTTAAGCTCGTCGCAATGCAATAAAATTTCATAGCGTTGCAATGAACTAATGTGAAATTCCAAGAGCATTCAATATAGTCTGATGGCATTGCCATTGCTCTGATGACATTGGCAACGTGGTCTGATAGTGTTGCCATCACTTTGATAGCAACTCTATAAAATCTGATCGTGACACGATCGTCACCATGATGGAAGCCAACACCCCTCCCAGTGCTATACAAAATTTTGGCCCATTAGATGGAAAACTAAAGGCCAAGATCATCTCAAATCACTAGGGTAACCATATTATAAGCAAAGGAGGCTCAAAGTTCAAAGGGGACCAATTTTCGGAGACATTATTGAGGATGTTGCCTTTAGATTATCAAATAAACTAAAGCATGCATAGGCGTTTGGTAAGCCTGTTTCTTAAAGAAGCAGGTAACTGTTTCTTCGTCTACGTTGTGTAATTCTAGAAGTATATTAAAGGTTGATTTTCTGTAACCGAAATTGCTTCTCCATTTTAAATTACCAAAATACTCTTAATTAATCGTCTATCTACTAACTAATATTCTAAAATTATTTTTTGGTAATTTTATATATCCACAATATTTTAACAACAGTTTTTAAAAAATTAACCAAATACCTTAGGTTATGTTTGATAACATTTTAATTTTTTGTTTTTACAAACAAAAATTTGAAAGTGTTTTTGTCTATTTTGTTTTCAAAATTTTTACAAACACAAATTTTTTTTAATAATCACTATTTGTTACTTGTTTTTAAAAACGAAAAGTACAAAATGATAGTTGTGAAAAGATAAAAATATAAAGACTTAGTATGGTGAGAGTATAGAATTGAAAAAACTTAAAAAAAATTCTTAAGATTTTATGTTTTGTTTAAAAGAATTTTGAAAATGAGAATCTATTGTTTCCTCTATTTTTGAAAATTTGTTTTCAATTAAAAAAAAAACAGATTTACCAAATTTATTTTTAAAAATAAAAGTGCACTTTTTTGTTAAAAATAAAAAATAAAAAAATTATCAAACACACTCTTATTTACTTATAACTTCAACAATTTTTTTAACACAATTTGAAACACTTCTTTTATAAACACACGTCAAACGCAGAATAACTGCAAACTGAGCTTAACTATAGGGACGGTTTAAAAACTAAAAAAAAAACCCTTTGAAACTCACATTCCGTTTCCCTTCTCTACTTGTTTCTTCCCACTGTTTGGCGCCACAGACCCATTCGCTCTCCACAATGCTTCATTTCCTTCTTCTTCTTCTCTTTTCTTAAGCTTCTCCAATGGCGTCCAACGAAACCCTAACCCTCGACTCCTCCCTTCTCTTCCTCGCCGCCCAGTCCTCCTTCCACCACCACCAGCCCCCGCCGCCGCTCTCCCTCTCCCCTTTCCCTCCCACTTTCCCGCCCTCCAAACACATCCCCAACTCTCGCTTCGTCGTCGACGCCTTCCGCTCCTCCGGCGACCACTCCGTCGCCTACTTCCTCTCCCACTTCCACTCCGACCACTACGTCGGCCTCTCCTCCGCCTGGTCCAGAGGCCTCGTCTTCTGCTCCCGCACCACCGCCCGGCTCCTCGTCGACGTTCTTAGGGTTCCATCGGCCTTCGTCGTGCCCTTGCCGCTTCGCGAGCCGGTTTCGATCGACGGCGCTGAGATCGTGCTTGTGGACGCGAATCACTGCCCCGGCGCCGTCCAGTTCCTCTTCAAAATTCCCGTTTCCGATGGTAAATTCGAGAGGTATGTCCACACTGGCGATTTTCGATTCTGCGATTCGATGAAGTCCGACGCTTTTTTGCGTGAATTTCTTGGTTCCGATGCCATTTTTCTTGACACCACTTATTGCAATCCGAAGTTTGTGTTTCCGTTGCAAGAAGAGTCTATTGATTACGTTGCAAGTGTGGTCGAAAGAGTTTCGAATGAGTGTAATGGTTTAGATAAGAAAAATGTGTTATTTATTGTAGCTACTTATGTTATTGGGAAAGAGAAGATTTTGCTGGAAATTGCGCGTAGGTGTAATCGAAAAATTTATGTGGATGGTAAGAAAATGGATGTTTTGCGCGTTCTGGGGTATGAGGAAAGCGGAGTGTTTACGGAGGATGAGAGCGAGAGTGATGTACATGTTGTCGGGTGGAATGTGTTAGGCGAGACGTGGCCGTACTTTAGGCCCAATTTTGCAAAAATGAATGAAATTATGATTGAGAGAGGGTATTCGAGAGCCATTGGTTTTGTCCCAACTGGGTGGACATATGAAGTGAAGCGCAACAAGTTTGCAGTTAGGTCGAAGGATTCATTTGAAATTCATCTTGTACCGTATAGTGAGCATTCGAACTATGATGAGCTTAGGGAGTATGTTAGGCTTTTGAAACCGAAGCGTGTTATTCCCACAGTTGGCTTGGACGTCGAAAAACTTGATAGCAAACATGCTAATAAGATGAAAAAGCATTTTGCAGGGTTAGTTGACGAAATGGCGAACAAGCAGGAATTCTTGAAGGGTTTTCATAGAGGGAATCGTGAAAACAGTGATAAGGTTGAAATGGACATCGATGATACACCAAGTCAGGCCCTGGAGCTGCAGAAAGAGACAAAACCTTGTGATATGGAAGTTGTGGAAAACAATGATATAAGTTCTTTTTCTGAACCATCTCTTCCGCTTCAAGAACCTAATTCGCGAAATCTGACGTTGTCAACTGATGAGGAAGTAGAAAAAAGGCTTCAGGAACTTTGTGACTGTTTGCCCTCATGGGTTACGAAAGACCAGATGTTGGATCTTATTGTGAAGTCGCAGAGAGACATTGTTGAAGCCGTGTCTACTTTTTACGAGCATGAGACAGAATTTTACAAACAAGCCTTTTCTTGTTCAGCTTCTGAGTCCATATCGCAAAGCAACTTACAGAATGACTCTGCATCACTTTTGCAATTGACCCCTGTTAAGATAAATCCTTTTGGGAAGACTGACAATCCTTTAAGCCAAGATAATAAGTCTGCGAGCACCGGGCATTCTCTCAAGAGTGGTGTTTCTCCTGGAAAAAGGAAGAAGAATGTTGAGAATAAGAAAAACAAGAATGCAAAAATGAAATCTAAATCAGAAACAAGTGGATCAAAACAATCAACAATAACAAAGTTTTTCAGTAAAGTTTTGCCTGGTGCTGCTCAAGATGCTGATGCAACCTCACACGAGGAAAAACATGAGGGTGAAAAATTGCCTGGCAATGACCTCCAAATGTATGAAAAGGAGATAGTTCAGTTTATTCAGATAATAAATGGCAATGAGTCCATGAAATGCTATGCTGCCACCATCTTAGAGAAGGCAAATGGAGATGTAAATATGGCTCTTGATATTCATTACAATAAATCTGGGAGTGAAGTTGGGTTGGTAATTGATAGGAAAGTCGCTCAATCTCAGTGTGGTGTCAGTAGTTGCTCTTCTGTCCTGAAGGAATTTGTATCGGAGAAAGTGGGGCATACGGCCGACCTTTCCTTGAGGGGATTGTTAACCAAGGACGTTGATGCAGCTTCTGTATCGCTATCACCAGAAAAATATAATCCTGGGGAGCATGGTTGGTATCTGTGACATGTAGTCTTTTACAGCTTAGAGAAGTTTTATCATGCACAAGCGCATTTAGTTCTTTTTAATTGAATTTTTGGTTATGGGTGATTCACATACAGCTTGCTGGAGTGAGGGACAACGAGCTCCATATTTGCATCTTGCCCGGACTTTTGACCTGCTTGAGAGTGAGAAAGGGAAGATAAAAGCTACTTCTATGCTCTGCAATATGTTCAGAAGGTTTCTTGCTGCTGTTCTTTCTATACTTTCTCTCATAACAGTGTGATTGTATTATATGTGTTGGTTATGTTGTTTGTGGTCCTCCTTGTTCACTTCCTATTTTTCCCTTGCTAGTTTGCTGGCCTTGTCTCCTGAGGATGTGCTGCCAGCTGTGTATCTGTGCACGAATAAGATTGCTGCTGACCATGAAAATATGGTTTGTCAAATTCCTTTCTTGATTAGTCTACACAATACATGTTGCTCATATTAATCACAGACCACCCAGGTCGGGTATGTGGATCAAATTTGTCCATGAAGTCATGCTCAGAAAACAGTGCCTTTTGATATCGAACGGAGGGTTAGGTTACTTTTGTCATCTTTAACTCTCTGTTTCACATACTTCAAGCTTAACCAGTTCTATGACGACAGCAAAGCAACATATATAATTTGTCTGTATATTTGTTCTTTTTTTTTTTTCCCTTTCTTCCAACAACCCTGTTTCTTGCAATATGAAATGCAAAGATGCTTCGACTTACTATATTGATGCAGGAGCTAAACATTGGCGGTAGTTTGGTTGCATCAGCAGTGGAAGAGGCATGTGGTACAAGCAGATTGAAAGTAAGGGAGATGTACAATGACTTGGGTGATCTTGGTAGGGACCTCTCATATTGTAACTTGCTTATTTACTCTTCGCGATTGTTTCATTTATCAAAATGTTTACTATGCTTGAAGGTGATGTTGCTCAAGCATTCCGACAAACACAGACGTTACTTGCCCCTCCTTCGCCGCTTCTCATAAAAGATGTATTTTCTGCACTTAAGAAGATAAGGTAGGGTCAAAGCCAACTTAGTCATTAGTTTGAATTTTTGACCTTGGTAAATTTTTTAAGACCATAATGTTAGGCACAGAATGGTATAGACTCGTTATGTTTGCCTATAGGGGTACTATTTCATTCTGGAATAATTAATTTTTAGTTTTTATGCGGACAGACTTTTGAATGAGATTGTGCATTATCTCGGCTGGTTTTGATGTCAAAAAGTTGACCTTATTAAAAAGATTAGCATTGGTGTGGTTCTTGGGTTTTTTTTTTTTTTTTCCCTCCCAAGTTCTCTTCAGTAGTTGGTTTCACTTTTGATGAGAAGGTGGTGAATTGGAATAGTAGTTCTGGAAGTTTGGGTTAAGTTGTTTCTTTAGTTTGACGTTGTGGTGAATCTGTAGTCCCTTTTCCCTTTTTTTTTTCTTTTTTTTTTTTTTGAGAAATGTAGCCCCTTTTTCAAATATGATGGTTTGTACTCGAAGATATGTTTGTGGATAGGATTGTGGGATTCATGAGCCTAAAGTGGCACTCACTTGGAACTTGCTGAAAGAAGGGAGGATTTTTAAAAATGTGTTTGGGGAAGTAGCTGTTTTTGGAATAGGATTAGATACAGCGGTCTTATTATTGAGATCCACTATTTTGGGTGCTAGAGAGATTCCTTTCTCGACGATTCTCTTGAAACGGAAAACCTTTGTAAATTTTTGTTGGCATTGTTCCTGTTTTCTTTGATTTTTCTCTGTTTCTTTTTTGTTTGTGAGGACATCTTATTCTATATCCTTGTGCTGTCCTTTTGTATGAGTATGCTTATTTTCTTTGTCATTGAGACCCTGTCAAATTTGTCTTGACAAAGTCTAATTTATTTTTGATCGATAAACAACTAGAAGACAAATTTGATGGTGCTTCAGGTCCTTCAAGCTTGAGCTAGTTTGTCTCAACCATTTTATTTATTTTTTCATTGTTTTGGTTTTGTGACATGATTTAGATTATGAAATTTCTTATAAAAAAAAGTTACGAAAGTTATTGGTATCTGGTAGACTGGTCATGCTTTCAGCATATTTATGTAATATTTATCAGTGTACAAACAGGCAGTGGAAGTACAGCAAGGAAGAAAACCCTTATTGTGAATCTCATGCGTTCTTGTCGAGAGAAGGAGATGAAGTTTCTAGTTAGGACTTTGGTATACTCAAAGCCTTTTGCTTTCTAGTGTAGTCTTGCATGAAAATACTTTAAGTCTCATATTCGCTTTACTGTTTCCTCAAGCCTTGCAATTCTAATTGGAAAAGATACATAAAAATAGCTTTCTAGTATCGAGAAACATTCAAATTTCGTACTGGTTTTGTGCTAAAAGTGTTCCCTGATTCTGAATTTTGTCTCCTTATATGTGCATGAGAAATCTGTTGGTTCGTGTACTACATTGTGGGAAGAACCACTAGTTTCCTTTTTATTCCAATTAACTTACTGTCAATAAACCAGTTCAAAATATGTAGATGTTCTCATGCTTCAGTTTCTAAGATAGAATCTAAATTTAGCCCAATTTAAGGAAAATCTGAAGAAATTATCTAAAGAGTAGAGAAGATCATTTATTTGGGTTTCTAATAAATCTCTTTTCACAAAAGCATTTCTGCCGGCTCTTGTTTTTTATAATTACACATCAAAGTCTTATTCTTCTGATATCTCTTAATACATTTGTTTGATATTGTGAAAAAATATATATTACACTTATCCGTATTCAATCAAATGCTTAGGATAGTATCTCCATTTTGTTCTTATTTTTTAGCTCACCCAGCATTCAACAGCCTTCTCAAGTTTTGTGCTTAAGAAATAAGACATTCAACTGGGTAATATTTATGTCTCATATGCATGTGTACAGGTCAGGAATTTACGTATTGGGGCTATGATGAGGACTGTTCTCCCTGCACTGGCTCAAGCTGTTGTTATGCATTCGTCTCCCAACTTTCATCATGAAAGAACAGTGGAAAGCTTTAAGGATGAGCTTCAGGTTCTACATATCATGTTTGATTACTGTGATGACGAGTCTATGATTGTTTTTTGAATTCTCTATGAAGAAGAATATGGAATGTGATAAAATTATAGTTTTATTTTTTAATCTGCTAGAACATGTATTTACATGGTTAATCTTTGAATTGTTCACTTATTGCATTTTTTTTATCGACGTTTTCTGGTAATTTGTAGAGCCTTTCTGCAGCTGTTGTTGAAGCTTACAATGTAGTCCCAAGCTTGGTAAGCACTTCTGTGTTCCCTCCCCTCTCCCTTTTCCTGTTCTTGCAAGTAAAAAGTTTTTAAGCACTACTCATGCTATGTGTAGCTTCCAATTGACTTGGTTCTTTCACAGTAGCTTTTGATGCGCGTCATACATTTGACCAAAAACTTTCATATGTGATGTATACAAAATTCATCTCAATCAATTTCCTAATGACATTAAGTTGATAGGAAGAACAAGTGAACAAACACGGTATCATAGCATTGCTTAATTGCCTGTGGGTTGTATAATTACTATCCACCGTGCCTCTGCGAGTATCTAACCTACACATGAAGGTCAGAGTAGTAGAATATAGAATCCAATGTTGATCTGGGATCAAATCATATATGCTAAAGCTTTTGGAAGCATTGCCAAGAATAATATTGAATGTCTATTTTCTAATGCAACTTTCTTTATTGCGTCTTTTTCAACAATAGCAGTTTTCTCAAGATGTAGTTTCTGGCTCTGACTTGTGATTAAGCAGGATTTGGTTGTGCCTTCTGTCATGAACAAGGGCATTGAATTTTCATCGTCAACTATGTCAATGATGCCGGGAATACCTATTAAACCAATGCTGGCAAAGTATATCTTCTATTTTATTTAT
Source organism: Boehmeria nivea var. tenacissima (assembly GCA_018132145.1). NCBI lineage: Eukaryota > Viridiplantae > Streptophyta > Magnoliopsida > Rosales > Urticaceae > Boehmeria > Boehmeria nivea. The sequence goes on along the minus strand of CM030876.1, from coordinate 10,625,177 downwards.
TTATTTATGCTGTTGCTGGCTCAAACTTGTATGGAATGCATATTCTTTTCAATTTACTTCCTTTTTTTTTTTATTTTTTTTTTTTGTGGTAGAATCACAAATGGTGTTCCTCAAGCACTGAAGCTCTTTCAAAATAAGGCTTTTACTTGTGAATACAAGTAAGTCCATTTTCTTATCTGCTTCTTTCCTGCTCAGCTTTTGTTTGAGTGCTTTGCATAACTTATTCAAGTTTTTATGATTCATTTCATAATCTTTACTTATCAAGAAAGGCAGCATAACATCAATTTATGTATGCTGAATCTATATTATCGGTTTTGCGTGTAATTCTGAGTCGTTTAATTAATTCTTTTATATTAAGGAATTTTGTCTATTTAGTTGACCATCCTGAAACTTTTTCAACTTTTATGAAAATTTCTTCATGACTGAAAATCAAAGTCTGTCTTACAATCTTTTAGATCCTTATAGTTGAATGGTTCTTGCCATGCCCTGGATAATTGGACTTAGTTTGTTGGTCATCTGTTATATTATGATTTTTTTCCTCTCATTCAGGATTGCATGTGAACGTGCTCCTGTGGATACTCTGTTCTTTTCAATATTTATTATATTTTTATCTTTTAATTTACTCCACTATTAGCCGAAGTAACTTATGGGCATGTGATTTAGATATGATGGTCAGCGTGCCCAAATTCACAAACTACCTGATGGATCCATTCGTGTGTTTTCCCGAAATGGAGATGAATCGACCTCAAGATTCCCAGATCTCGTCAAAGTAATTAGAGATTCCTGTAATCCTAATGCAGATACCTTCATCCTAGATGCAGAGGTAAGAACTTATGGACCCCATGCACAGAAAACCTAAATGTATTTTGTGTGCAGACCACTTTCGTACTTGCTTTCAATTTGTTCCTCTTTTGTTGGAGAAGGAGCACGGTTTTTTCCCCCTGAGTTGATGGGCATGAAACTACTATATTTGTTCTTTCGTTGGTTTCTTTATCCTGAGAAGAATCTAAGTGGTTCGTATGCTTACTGCTCGGGTTTCAGGTTGTTGCTATAGATAGAAAGAATGGCTCCAAGCTCATGTCCTTTCAAGAATTATCTTCTCGGGGGAGAGGTGGCAAAGACACCTCAATCACATTAGATAGCATAAAGGTTTATAAGCTTGGTTTTATTTGACCCCTTTTGTGTACTCAGATCTTTTTTTCTGAGAAAAGAAACATATTTCCAACTAGGGAATATACTCGTAATATTCATGATGAACATGAAAATCGAGATGAACTACATTGATCATTGGATTGTATCAGGCATGAACATGAAAATCGAGAGAAATGTCTAGTTTTATTTGTGGATATGCTCATTGCAAGTGTGTTTACGTGTAAAAAGTTCTATAGTTGATTATCTTTCATATTTGTGAAGAGGAGAGGATATAATAGGTATTAAATCTGTGGTTATGGATTGTACACTATTTCCCATGCTTGCTACACATTAACATCTAGTTTACTGGCTGATTCAGGGTCTTTTCTATTTTTGATTTTGAATTGTTTAAGCTTTCTGAATTTTTTTTCTTTTTGTATCGTCTTTCTTTTCAGGTCGACATTTGCATATTCGTCTTTGATGTCATGTTTTCCAATGGACAACAGTAATTCTCTATACCTTTTTTTTTCCTAATTTTTTTTAACGATGTGACATGACTGATTATTATTGACAGACTTCTGTGGATTTTTAACATTTGATTTTTCTAACTTTGAACTAAGGTAATCTGCAATGCCTAACCTCTGATTGTTATACGAAGAAATTTAGCCAAAATTATTCTACACATGTAATTATTGCAGTCCTTGAAAATGATTGGGTTACAATGAAAATTTGGAGTAGTGCGAGAGTATTAAACATTTTTACATAGCAGAAAAAGAATCAGAAGGATACAGTTGTTACATGCTTAACAACAAAAAATAACTTTTCCTGACAAATTCTCTTATGGTGGTCGAAAATACTGAACAATCTAGATCATTCTAGCTTTATCTTTACAACTTATTTCATTTTGGCTGTCTTCAACAAGTCAAGTCAATCTCTAAATAGTTCTGAAAGCATTGGAACCTATGATATCTCGGAGCAGAATATTAAAATTTGTATGGAAGAAATTAGTTCTTCCTTTGTGTTTTAGGTGGGAAATTTGTTTTTGCACTCAAAGCAAGTTATCTTAGCTAATGTAATTTTCTTGCAGGCTGTTATGTCTCCCTCTACGCCAAAGGCGAAAATGTATGCATCATGTCCTGAGCTGAAAATGTTACTTTGTAAATGCATATATTTTGTAAACATTTGTTATAACGTGCTCCACTCCTTGTTGTTCAAATACAGACTTGAGAAATTTGTTCGTTGAGAAGTCTGGATATCTTGAATATGCAAAGGAAATGACTGTAAGTACTCAATGAGGACCATGATTATCTTTTGCAGCCAATGCACCTACTCTTTTACTTGTTTTATACAACCGGCTTGTTTATAGGTTGAAGCGGATGATGCTTGTTCAACAAGTGAAGCTGCATTAAGTAACATAAGCTCTTTCCTTGAAAATGCATTCCTCTCCTCCTGTGAAGGGATTATGGTAAAAGCTTTAGATGTTGATGCTGGATATTCTCCTTCGAAGCGTGCTGATACATGGCTCAAGGTTAATGCTATTCTGGTTGACTTCGTATTCCACTTTCAGATGTGAGGAAAGCTACAAGAAAATACTAAATGATTGAGAGTAATTTTCCCTTGTAGGTCAAGAGAGACTATGTTGAAGGGTTGAATGACTCACTTGATTTAGTCCCAATTGGTGCATGGCATGGAAATGGAAGAAAAGCAGGATGGTAAATTCAATTTTGCACTGCAACCACAGTTTCTACTGGATATCTAAAATAATGGAATATGAAATGAACTTGAAAGCAGCAATGGTTTTACAACATTTGTTGAGAAAATCTGATTTAAGCTTGTTAACTTATGTTTTTTCATATGGGTAGAAAAACATTGTTGTCACCAGTACAAATTGATAAACAAGAATTTGTTGTATTATTGAGCTTCAGAAATACCTTTTCAGCTTTCTTGTATAGAACTTTGATTAGAGTGATCTGGCTGTCATGATTTGATGCGATTTTTCTACTATTGCAGGTATAGTCCCTTTCTCATGGCATGTTACAACCCTGATACCGAGGAATTTCAGAGTGTTTGCCGTGTTATGTCCGGATTTTCAGATTCCTTCTACATTGAGGTAAATGTGAATGTTGTGATTGCAAAAGGAAGTTTGGTAAGAGACTTGCTGTCCTAGAATATTCATTTTTGTTTAGGAAATCATATTTAGGGACACAAGTCCATGATAAGTATAACCTTTATTACAAGATTTATCTATAGCATTGTAATACTAGTCGGTTTTAAGGGTTTATGTCCAACTTTAACTTGTCTCGTGAATACATGTTAAGCATGCGATACTTTATCTGCAGATGAAAAGTTTCTTTTCTGGGGAAAAGGTTTTGGCCAAAAAGCCACCTTATTATCGAACAGGAGAAGTTCCTGACATGTGGTTTTCACCGGAACTCGTGTGGGAAATAAGAGGTGCAGATTTTACAGTGTCGCCTGTACATGAGGCTGCCATTGGCTTAGTTCATCCGTCTCGTGGCATTTCGGTCAGATTTCCGAGATTCATCCGCTCCGTGCCTGATAGGAAGCCTGAAGAATGTAGCATGGCTGAAGATATAGCAGAGATGTTCCGTTCTCAAACTCGGAAAATGGACGTGACAGCTCAAGATTAGTGCTTTCCTAGGATCTTGTATTCAAGTTCTTGTAGTTATAAGCTTCCCAATTATACGACATGAAGATATAGCTTCAAAATTTTGGTTTGTACAGGTTAAACAAAATCGGGGGCTTAATTTTTAATTTGGCCACTTGATTGTTGTCTTTTTGTATGCTTGTAAAGATACAGCTACGAGCTTTGTAAAATTTATTTATCTCATGTGCATTTGACGCCAAAGTTTGTTTTGTTTTTTAGTTTTTTTGACAAAAGTCCTAGAAGTGCACGACTGTCATTAGCATATCATGTTACCATGCAGACAAGAATGTTCGTTGAGAGTCCTTATGGACAGTTCTATTTTAGGTGCATCACTTTAACCTCATCGAAAATGTTAAACAATAAAGAATGGGCCAGTTTGGCATTGTTTTTGGAGGCTGTTTTTAGACTATAAAAGAATCTAAAGCAATTATAGGCGTTTGGTAAACTTGCTTTTTAAAAAAGTAAGTAACCGTTGCTGTTATTACGTAGTGTAATTTGATAAGCATGTTAAAGGTTGTTTTTTGTTAATTGAAATTGCTTCTCCAGTTTAAATTATTAAAATATCCTTAATTAACTATCCATATTCTACTAAATAATTTTCTAAAATTATTATTTGATTATTTTACATACTCACTATTTTAACAGCAGTTTTAAAAATAAAATAAATAAACACTCTACATGCTTATAACTTCAGCAGTCTTTTTTATCAGCACAATTTGAAGCACTTTTTTTATAAGTACAACAATATCAAATTGGCACAATATGGTTTAGCTACTTTTCATCAAGTACCAAGCTAACAGATTTAAATTTTCACACTTATGACCTCAAAAAACCGCCCAGTACTCGAATTTTTTCACCATAACTTATCATGTTAGTGTGTTAGTCCTTTTCTGCTAATCCACTCAGCAGTAGAACTTGGACCATAAAATTTGGTTCATTGCGAAAAAGGGAAAAAATAATAATAATAATAATTGATTTGGTTGAGTTTTGTCCTACTAAACCAGCAAAACAATCTGGCCTGTTATTGTTTGACTTCGGTTCAATTTTAAGTTAGGTTTATTTAGTATTTGATCATTTTTTGGTCTATATTTTAATGAAATGGCCAAAATTTTTAAAAATTAAATCATTAACCACAAATACAAAAGAGAATTAAAGACATAGAGCTAAATGTATATCACCACATAATTAAAAAATGACTAATTTCTTAATTAATAAAAACGTTGATCATTTTCTTAACATATCATTCAAAAAATGACTATTTTCTTAATTATTTATATATTTATTTTATTATTATTATTTATATGTATATTTTGTGACTTTCTTATTGTGCATTCAAATAATTCTGGGGTAGTGGGGGGTGTTGTTTGAAAATGCTTTAGAATTCCACAACCCGACGGTTTCGTTGCGGTCCAAAACTCCCGCCAAATCCCGCAACCGGCCAACGCCGGTCAACTTCTCACGACTCCCGGTAACCCAATTTTAAAACTTTTATTTATTCCATTTTTGATTTTTCTATTAGCAATTTCACCCAGGTTCACAAAAATCGCAGTTTTCCACCGCCAAAAAACAGGGGAAAAAAATTCAAAAGAAAAATCAATTTCCTCCAAAACAGAGACTGTTTTCCTCTCTGAAAGACCCTCGTTGGTCATTTGTCCTTCATTTCTGAGTTTGTTTTTGTTGGGTTTGGTGTGGTTTGAGTTTTTAGGGCAAATTCTGTGCTCTCTTGGATTAAGTTTCTAGAAGCTAGGGTTTGTGTCGGACCTGACCAGAAGCTCTATGCGATTTCAGAGTCGTCTTCTTCGGAACAATGAGCGCTGTGAGTATAACGAACGTGACTGTGCTTGACAATCCGGCGTCGTTTTTGACACCTTTCCAGTTCGAGATCTCCTACGAGTGTTTGACTCCATTGAAGGACGGTAAGTTTTCTCTCTTTGCGTTTTTCTTATTTCTTCTCTTTTTAGCTCTTTTCAAACTTTTTTTTTAATAAAATTTTCGTGGTAAATTTGAAAATTTCCGTTTGCTATCTTTTTAACTTAGTTTGTTCTGTGAGATAAATGGATTTCTCGTAGAACTTTTTAAGCCCGGGAAAGTCCAAATGTTTGTCAAATTTTGTGTCTTCAATGGCTGCTTGAATTATTATTATTATTATTTGCCCCGATTTTCCTCCTTGTGAAAGCCAAGGAAGGGTTAAACTTTGTAGATGGACGGTATTTATGCGAGTTTTACTATTCCCAGTAGGTCGATTGATTTTGAAATTTCGTAATCGTATATGAAACTCCTTTTAATTCTTTGATTGGGTTTTTTTAATGGAAGTAAAATCCGCATGTGGGGTTTTATTTTCACTGTTTTATAGCACTAGTAGTTGGGTAAACGCAACCAAAATGGCTTAATTGTGTGTTTCAGTAAATCAACTGTTTCGCTAGATTTTGCTTTCTTTTCTTTTCTTTTTTCTTTTTTCTTTTTGTTTCTCACATGTTCTTGCAAAATTTACTTTAGTCTTAAAGAGTTTTCATTTATACTTGCTTATGTCTATAGTAGCATAATAGTTAGTTGTACAAGTAAATCAACAATGCTTGAACTCTTGCTGCCAAAAGGTTTCATGTTAGATCATCTTTTTCACCATTCAAATGAAGAAAGCACGAGTTCTCTAAGTTCGTGCTTGAAAAAGATTATATATTTATGAGATTTAACAAATTGCAATCTCTTCTAGAACGGTAACCTTCTATTGGGTTGTTGAGCCTCTCCCTGGACTCATTTATTATTTAAGCTCAAGTCTTTGCCTTGTTTTAAGTCATTATTGCTTAGGAATAATGGCAAGATGTATTTGGTTTCTGGTCTGTTTTACTGTGCAATTGCCAATGGATTTGTCGTTTTGTCTATTTAACAATATGTCAATAGTTTTCATCTTGAAACTTTGGGACTCAATTGTTGCATGCATCTAATATATCACTATGTTGCAGTAATCTCCTCCATCCCTGTACATATGTTTTTGCTATTATACATGCATATTAGACCATAAAATGAAAGGAGAAGTCAAGAAGAGTATAGGCAATATTAACAGGTGGTTCGTATTAAGAATGACCAATGATTGTTAGATTTATGATTCATAGCATATATCACACTCCCTTATTCTTTGTTCGAGTCAAAGCATTTCTTGAAATTTCTGTTTGGTTGGTTTTTTAAGATGGAAACTGCCAAAGACATATTTAGTATTTGATAGCCTCTCAAATGCTTGAATTTTTTCTTTGATTGAATGATCCAATGGTATCCGTTTCAGTATATTCTCCAAATTTCTTGGATAGGCATTAAACTTCCATACACTATTATGTTTGGAGTATAGCTATTAAAGATCACAACTGGAATGTTCATTGCCCATTTCTAACTACCATTGGCAAGTAATATCTTGCAACTTCATGTACATTTATTCCTGGAAGAATGCCATATTATTGGCAAAAACTTTCATTTGATTATTTTTTGTGCTTGGTTCTATGGCCAACTTTGAGGGACCTGAACTTACTTTTTGATATTATGCTCTTAACTTGAGCTGTAAATAGAATGAATAACCTTTATTTTCCAAAGAATGATCTTGTTATTGATTAATTGTCTGATAATCTTTGAAGGTCTAACTATATGGCTTGTTGCTTCTATATTCTGTTGTTCTTTGTACCATATGTATCATCAATGAATTCTGGCTGTTCTTATGCTTCCCATGTCATTGAACAACTTACTGTGTGAAAACTGTCTAATCTATTTGATGCGATCCATAACGTTGCATTGCCTTAAATGCCTCAAATGCTGTTTTTGAACTTGCAATAATAATAAATAAAAATTTGCCATTCTGGCACAGATTTGGAATGGAAGCTTATCTACGTAGGATCTGCTGAGGATGAAACTTATGACCAACTCTTAGAGAGTGTGCTTGTTGGGCCTGTGAATGTTGGAAATTATCGCTTCGTATTGCAGGTACCTGCAGTGTAATATTGTAGCATATCTTTATGTTTGTTTCACATGTTCGGTTGGTATTTGATCCCGGCAATATATCATTTCTTGGTAATTTATGCAGGCAGACCCTCCAGACCCATCAAAAATTCGCGAAGAAGACATTATTGGAGTGACAGTACTTCTATTGACCTGCTCTTATCTCGGGCAGGAATTTGTCCGAGTAGGATACTATGTGAACAACGATTATGATGATGAACAGCTGAGAGAAGAACCTCCCCAGAAGGTCCTCGTTGACAAGGTCCAAAGAAACATTTTAACTGATAAGCCAAGGGTTACAAAATTCCCGATCAATTTCCATCCAGAGAACACCGAGAGCGGAGAGCAACCCCCTCCGCCTGCTGAGCCCGCTGATACGTTTGAATATGGAGAACAGACAGCTTCACCTGCACATCCGCCAGCGGAGCAGGCTAGCGTATGAAACAACATACATCTTGTAGTTTCTCTGACCTTCACTTTTATTTTCAAGGTACATATCATGTGCTTTTATTTTTTACTGCTTTGTTGCTAAAGCTTCCGAGGAACCTCTGCAAATGATTGATCATTACTGCTAACAGTTGTTGATGAAGCCATGGTATCAACCCCCTTTTTTTTTTTCATGTCATCGTTAGAAAAACCATCTCATTTTGTACCCTCTGATGTCAAGAAGCACCAAAATATGTGGTCTTTGAGCATTCTTTTGGTTGAGTTACTTTTGATTCTTATTATAGAAGCATTGTGATTTGTTATAGACTTTTTTTTTGTTCGTTTTGTACCCTTTTCTATAATTCTGTGTCTATCAGTTGTGTTTGTGCGTTGTGTATAAACAATTTTCTTAAAAGCGACGAAAGCTACCTTCTTAGGGTGATGATAGTCCCATTAGCTTAGAGAACTTATTAGTTTTGTATATGCCCAAACCTATAAAAGGGAATTTACTTTGCATGCTAACAGAGTAGCGGTTTGGTTACTTCACGGATGGTCAATGAATGTTAAGAAACAATTTGGATTCAATTTGATAATGAATTTTATAGTTGTCCAAGGCAAGTAAGCAACCACTAAAATGGATGGAGAATTTAACCTCTTAACCTCTTGGCTTAAACGAAGGAATGGTAAAAGGATATAGCACATGATCTAGCAAATTGTCTTATGGTTCACCATTACCATGGAGAATGATTACGAATTTACGATGTGATGCGTGAAAAAAAAAAAGGTCAAATGTTTATATTTATTTATTTTTAATCATGGATGACTATTATCGTTATTTAATAAAAAACGGGAATTTTATGAAAATAGCTATTGTTAGAAAATTATTTTAAAAAATGGTCACAGTTTTAAAAAATTTAAAAATTAGTCCTTTTAGAAATGAGAATTTTAAAAAAATAGTTACTGTTTACAAAATGATTTTAAAAAATAGCCACAATTTCAAAAAATTTAAAAACTAGCATTTTCAGAAATTTTTGATACGTATTAGAAATTTCTTATAATAATTTTATGTGTAATTTTGTTTTTGTCAGAAAGTTCTTACACTGTGTTATGGCTACTTTTTAAATTTTTTAAAACTGTGGTTATTTTTTGAAAACACACAGTTCAAAATGACTATATGCCTAACTGATTCTTTAGAAATTTTTGAAACATGGTAGAAATTTTCTGACAGTAATTTTTATGTGTAATTTTGTTATTGTCAGAAATTTCTGACATGTGTAATAACTAATTTATAAATTTTTTAAAATTGTGATTATTTTTTTTAAATTTTCCTAATTTTAAAGTTCACTGAAAACGAAATTTTAACAAGAGTAAATTACGAAATTGTACCAATAGCCCTCGAATTTCTTAAGGCTTGGCAAATTACCTCTTAAATATGCTGGGAGCTATTAATATAATATTTTAAAGTTCAAAATTTTAATCAATTATACCAAACAATAGACGCAAAAAATAAGACTGCAAAGTGAAATTGCAACAAAACAAAGTTTTAAGTGGCAGCTTATTAAATCCCAACAAACGCAAAGACTATTGATGCAAATTATTTAAAAAAAAATTGACATCCTCTAGCAAGTTTCATAAATTCAGGATGTTCATTGTTTCGAATTAAAAAATAAAATAGCAAAACTTTCCCGTCATCAAATTAGACGGAAGTTAACTTAAGGACCTTCTAAGTTCTAAGACAAATTGTAGGAGTCCAATGGGTGATACTAGTACAAAAAAGAACAGGGGTGAAATAGAACATGTGCTTATCTTGAAATGGAACATATACATCAACTTCAAGAGCAAGAATTCATCCTTGATCTCTTATTATCCCAGGGCAAATCATTCCACTCATTCCATTCTATTTCATATTATTCCAAATTATTTAACTTTCTAATCTTACAAACCATTTTATTTTTTTTCAACCCTTTTTTTCAACTTTCCAAATCCCTATACAATATCTTTAAATCTCAACTATTTATACCACTTCGAATTCGCTAACTCAAACCATTCAACATCATTTTTTTTTCAAACCATTCATCAGTGCATATTATTCTTTTAATAACTACATCAGTGCAAATCACTCTTTTAATAACTAAAAACAATTCACTGTAGAATGTATCACAATTTCTCATGCATCATTAATAAACTTTGGTTTCAAGTGATTTTTTCTGACACAGCAAAGTTATTCTCTCTGCTCGATTATGAACCTTTCGAACTTATATAAATATGCAAGCGTTTGTCATTAAGGTCTGAAAAAAAATAAGAATTGCAGGTGCTCTACTAAATTTTCTGTATAATATGGCGTTACATGATTATAATTGGTGCACAACTCTTTAGAAACTGAATATTATGATTACTGAAAAGCCAACAAATGCGTCTAGGCAAAACAATTAGATCTAAAAAGAAAATGCATTCAAAAACCAAAATTCACTGTTCTCTGAACAGTAAGAGAGCAAGAAAAATAAACCATCATCTGAAGGAAGAACATGCCACAAAATTCCAAAAACTGCAAAGCAGAAACGAAAGAATACTTCCAATTGACAAACACATCCTCTTAGAGCCCCAAAAAAGCGACAATATATCAATCCAGTTTGCTTATTTCTTCAAGCATCAATAATCCCATCGATTATGTCATATCTTCATGTTCATACCAATTGGTAAACACTTCATTTCTTCTCTCCACAGGTGCGGATTGTTGTTTAGCAGCTCAAACAACCAACTTCACTTCACTTCTCATGTTTCCGCCTTTTCTTGGCCGGGGTTTCTTTGTTGGGCTTTTTTTTTGCCACACCAGAATCATGTTCCACCTTCTGCATATTCGAGAATAAATTTAGCCAATATGATAACCCAAAACCAAAATACATCAAAATGTGTCAGCATTATGTTTATTACCTTCTCTTTGAACTTCTTGTTCAGTCTTCGACGATGTTGCCTCTGCCTACCTCCTTTTTCCCTTTTCCGTTTCTCCTGAAGCGGTATAACAAACTTAAACGATGTTGCCTCAAATTTTTTTATCTGAAAATCTGATTCTAACTTTGGTTCTTATTTGAGTGCCTTCAAATGCTCTTAGACCAATTCAAAGTTCAAACCTGTGAAACAGCTGAAATTTTAACGTTCTCCCTAGCCGGTGTGTCTTCGTTGTCAATTTCGCCATCACTGTTTAGTGTAGCCTTGAGCCTACCTTCGTTCAGTAATTTCTCCGACCGAGAATGTCTCTACAGAAACAATACTTGTCAATGAATGGATGAAACCTTCTGCTCAGGCAACATTTTAAAAATGTTTTCAATTTAGTGGCTGCTAGCACAAATAATCAAACATGGGATTTTTCCAGGTAAAAATGATTAAACAAGAAGACGAAACAACATTGGATTTCAAAGGCCTTTATTACATAACACAAATGGAGGATACCCAGCTCCTCTGCAATCAACGAACTGAATGTAGGTTCTATCTTATTAAAAATATATGTAGGTTCTATCTTACCACACTTATATGAGACCTTCTAAGGAATCATGTTAAAGGAGGTTAAAATTACCTGAGCTCGATATCTAGGTTTTGGTTCTAGCCAATCAAATATGAATTGGGCTTGTTAGAACCTCCTAATTTGTACACCTGATACAACAAGTTATAGAATCTCTAGTTTGTACACTTGATACCACAAGTAAGTTTCGATCCCACCCAGCAGTAATTTAAAGGAAATCTAACATGTAATTTAGGGATCATAATCTGAATCATATTGGGGCATAAAAAGGATGCTCATTCCCTAAAGGCAAAAAGTGAAGAAAGCCCCACTCTTTCAAAACTTGCAATGGTTATAAGGACTTGATTAACTTCGAATTAGAATCTAAAGACTCAATTATTATCAGATTCGCAAAGTAAACTACAGAATCGAATGGCAAGAAAACAAAAGTACAGAACATCGTCATTTCGTATTGATACGGAAAACAAAGCATTTGAAGCACTTTGTTAGACACCTGTGAGTCCTATGTGATCAGGCCAACATATTACCTTGGACTTCAGATGAGCCATCAAAGTCTCCTCATTCAAACAGACAATTCTTGGGCATATCCTGCACTTAAAAACCGACTTGCTCTTTAGGACACAAGCTGGGAAATCCATTGATGGTCCTTCATTTTCCACCATGTTGTTTGACTGTTTACCAATAAATCCAGGACCAACATGGCTCGGTAACTCATCCCCACTTTCATCATCTTCATCGTTTATTGGTAAACCTGATAAAAGATAATAACAAAAAATATAACGCAACAATGGGCTAAATCAAGCACGAATAAGTTACAATGTACTATCACTATACATTATCTGATCCATGAGAAGTCATAGAATGCAGGTTAATTCCATCTCAAAAAAAAAATAAAATAATAATAATAAATAAATAAACCAGAAACGAAATAGAAAAATCCCTAACCCTAGGGTTACCTGAGGAGTCAATATCAACTTCATTGGCAGAGCTATCTTCGGTGGCGTAGCCGGAGGAGGTAGAGCAAGCCTCGGCGTCGTCTTGGAGCTGAGCGGAGGCGTTAGTCCCGTCGCCGGCGGCTTCGGATTTTTCTCCGGCGACTTCGGATTCGGATTGGGATTCGGGGTCCGAGAACGCAGAGGACGACGACGACGAGGATCCAGAGGGCTCGTCGTTCCGGTCGCCGTGCTCGAGCTTGTAGAATCGCCTCTTTATCATCTCTCTCTCTCTCTCTCTCTATATATATATATATATTTGTGTGTGTGTGTGTGAAGTGGAGAGAAATGAAGGTAAGCAAGAGAATGAGTGGAGTGTTGAGAGTTTCAGAGAGACAATACGGCGGTTCAACTGTGTAGAGCTAAAAAGCTAGAGAAGAGAGAGAGAGAGAGACAGAGACAGAGAGCGTTAGTTTGTGTTTGTTTTTGTTTTGTTGGGCTGGTGCTTGTTTATTGGGGTTGTCAAAGCCCAAGGGGAACAACGGTTTACTTCAACTGAGAATTTTATGGATTTGATTTTATTTGATTTGATTTTTTATTTTTTGCTGGAGAGAATTTGATGGAATTGAAATTTGGAGGTACACTTTTTGTACGTATACAATGTAATAATTTTTAAAAATTATAAAAAAAAAATGCATATATTTTTGACAGTATATTATATACTCTAATTTTATGTTATTTATTTGCTAATTTAAAACTAAAATTATGTTCAATGAAAAGACCAAAAAGAAAAAGAACTTTCAATTCAACATAATTTTAAATATAAAAAATGAATCAATAATACAAAAATAAAGGATTAATGTGTGTAAAAAAAATTAAAATTTTATATATTTTCATAATTATCATACGTCATACAATATAAATAATGAACAAAATGTTACACCATATTATAACGCCTGAATATCGATTATGATAGAATCCAAACTCCAAAGCTGATAACAGAGGGGAATGCTTAATAGCATTTATGGCGACTAAACAATCACTTTCAACACTGCATATTACTAGTTTAGCCAAAAAAAAAAAACCACTGCATAACGACTTCACCTCTAGAATTGCGAATAACAGCCCCAATTCCCGTCCCTTTTTCCATCAGAGTGTATTGCTGCATCAACATTGAGCTTGAGGCTGTGAGGTTCCGGCAGTATTCATTGCCTCAATGCAGCGGGGGTAGGTCGTTGAGCCGGTTCTCAGCCAACCATACATCAGCGGCCTCTGCTAAGTTTTCCTCATCCCTGAGCTTTTCCTGATGAGCAGCGGCATTCCTTGAGTGCCATAAGAACTACATAATTGCACAGAAAACCTCCAGGAGCTCTCTTGATAGATTGTCCCTTATAAACAATAATAGTTCAGGCGGTTCGGTGCCTATGAGCTTCAACAAAAATATCCAGACTTGAGTGATTTTCCAGACCTGTTTCGAGAAGCCGCATATAATCAGTGCACGAAGGCAGTCTTCCTTGTTACAGTTAATGCTGGACTTTGATCCCTCCTTAAGTGAGATTGTCATAAGTTGTAAGGGCTTGAGGAATGGCGCTCCATATAAAGACTCTCAACTTGATGAAAGGCTTGATTGTCATAGGGAGCTCGAACTACCGCTGCGCGAGTCCATCATGAGATGACAACCCGACCTGACCAAGTAGGCACCAGATTTTTCGAAATGCCACACTAAGCAGTCTTCTCTATTTGATCTTCCCAGACGAATCAGCCGGTACGCCAATAGACCAACGGACTTGGTCGATTGTGTGGTCGCCAAGTTGTTATCTTCCCATTTTTCTGATTTAAAACAAGTATCTGTTGCAAAAAGATTTTTATTTTTTTTTCTTGTTTCACTGATTCAGCTACGTAATATACAAAGAGGATACAAGAAATAAAAATATTATGTTATTCACTAAACTTATTATTCCTTTTTTTTTTTAGTTTAAGGAATAACTTTTCAAAGTGGATGGAACATATCCTGGTGTATATTTTCATGATAAAATCCCATTGAAAATTATAAATTTCAAAAGAAAATCAATGCCCTCAGACCACATGGCTAAAAATTTCATTGCATTGAAGCTTCATTGAAAGCCAATCACAACTCCAAGGTCTAGAAAGACCACCACACAACCACCGCCATAAACGGATATCACTTTACTGCCTTTAAGTACAGAAGATCATCATCATCACCACCAACACCGCACCGTCACCGCCACAGCAGTAGCTGTGGCAGTAGTAGAACCATAAAAACAACAACAACAACAACAACATTTCAGAGTATGTTTGGTAGAAAAGAAGTGGCAGTGGTGAGCACCAATGTCGGTGTGCGCGGGGAAGGAGATGGAGGCTTAATAATGAAGCTTAATGCACTACATTCATTGCCAATAAGTTTCCATCATCAGGCACAATCAAAATATCAAAACTAGTTTTCAGCGATTATTAAAAGAAAAATGAATCTATCATTAGCAAAAGAACTCATTCATAACGAGTTATATATGGCCCAAGGAAACAAGAAATACAACAAACGCCCAACATGGCAAAAGGCCAAAAGCACAAAAATATGAAACCACAATAGTATTGCAATCAAATTCAACTTGATTATTTGTCTCCATGAATCAAAAGAGTGAATAGACACTCACAGTTGCTAGGCAGAGGAAACTACCTGGATTCAATCATCATATTACAAAAGAGAACGAAATTAGCAATAATAAAAAAGAAAGCACTTTTATAAGAGAAAAAACATATAAGAATGGAACTAGATATAAAATTTTTGAACAGTGCATGAGCATGACCACCAAATGTCCTTTAAAAAGCCCTCAGATGTCATAGCTAAAATCTGGTCATTAGCTGTGTATTCACAGAATTTCCATACTAGAGCCTTTTCACATCTTCAACCAGCATATCAGAGAGAGAGAGCAAGAGAGAGGGAAAGAAAAAAAAAAGAAAGAAAGAAAAAGAAAACGTTGACAATGATGCTGATGGGTCAAAGATGTAAAATATGGCTCACGAAGAAAAACTATTGCAACAGTTTCAGAAAAACTCCTTTTTTTTTTTTTTTTTTCCATCACTGGGCATCAGTAACATTAACTCCATAAATTATTAAGAGAAAATCAGATACTATCCATGCTGAATCATCCTATGTTTAGTCTTGTACTGCAACACAAGTTAAACCGGAAAAGACCGAAAAAACTAACCAAAAAATCAGCTTATAACGCAACTGCATCACACCTTTTGGTTTTCGGTTTTGGAGGGTACTAGGTTCCATTCTAACTGAACAGACCAGATGTTCTGTCCTTAGAAAAGAAAATTTTCATATACCAAACACGACAAATTAATAATCAAACAGAATTTTATTGAAAGCCAATCACATTCTTAAAGATGAAGAAAGATGTGCACTACCATCAGCAACACCGGAAACAACCGAATAATCAGACATGGAAAACATACAAATAAAGAAGGAAAGGCTATGCACAAGCAAACATCCAAATATTTATGAGGTAAAAACTTTGTGAGATTGACATAGTTTATATTGAAATTTCGACCTAGCATCTCTGAGGAACTAGTTGGAATAAGTAATTTGATGACATATCAAAGGCCAGAAGCAGCAAAAGATACAACTAAAGATTCAAGACTCCATGTGTATATAGCCAATGTTCCACCATTTTAGATGGTAAAATACCCAGGTAACAGTTGGAAGAAGAGACTTAATCTAAAAAGCTGAAAGTAGAACTAACATCAATACAGAGAAACGCTACTTAGGAAGCCCTCAGATCTCATAGCTAAATAGTCATTCAGCAGCAAAACCATAATATTTTCATTCAAGGCCTCGTTACATCCTTGACCACGTTAGAGAGAGAGAGAGAGAGAGAGAGAGAGAGAGAGAGAGGGTGATAATGATGGTGAAGAAGCAGAGGGATCAAAAATGTAAAATAAAGCTCATCATGAAAAACCATGGAACTGCTATCAACAGAAAGTGTTTTTTCCATCACAGGGCTAAAAGAAAACAACCCACATTTCTTTAGGTTAATATGGGAAAACTGCGTTTCAAGTTAAGCTGTCTCAAAAATGCTCACAATGAAACTGAAATTAATGGTGCAGAAAATCAGCCCATACCATTACGATTTTCGAACACCTAAATGATAATTATAACATGGGAAAAAAAAAAAAAGCAACTAGTTAGAGTGGGATTCATTCGTATGCTTTCTAGGATGCATTTTTATACCATCACTCCTTAAAAAATCACGAACTTGTAAAAAAGGTAACACTAAAGAAGGTTGATAAACGATACGTATATCCGAATAAAAATAGACATAAACCACACATGAAAATATGATCAACAAGACTCAATCAATTACAGAAGCAAGACTCTGCTCAGAGCTCAATGCATGTCACAATTTACTCAAAATTCACCTCGATATCAAAGCACAACAGAATAACCATACATTTATTTAACAAACAAAACAAGGCAAAGATACAACCATAGCTAGAATTTATAATGATTATAATTCCTATGTCAACACTACGGGAGCTTAACCATCATAGTTCAGAGGGCTCGCCGTTCCGGTCGCCGTGCCCGAGCTTGTAGAGTCGCTTCTTTATCATCTCTCACTGTAAATATATACGTATATATGTATGTTTCAAGTTGGAGGAGGTCTGTGGTTCAGATGAATAAGAGTTTCAGAGGGACGTTCACAAAACGGCGTTGAGGTGTAGAGCTAGGAGCTAGAGAGGAGAGTGTGTGGGCTTGTTTGTTGTTGCCAAAGCCCAATGGGCTGCATGTATGGGCCGGAAAAGCTTTAGTCCAATGTTAAAGCCCAAAATAAAAACATTAAAAAAAAAAAGAAAAACCATGAAAAATTCACCTAATTCCTGCACTAATCAGTTATTTATGTCTTGAATGATATGCTATTTTGAACTATTTGTAGTGTAATTATAAGGGTAGAATTGAAAGTACAACACATAATGGCATATATTAATAATGTGCTAAAAAGAGACATTTATCAAAGTCTTCCATGAAAAAAAAAATGATTTTTTAAGTATAGCACAATGTCAAACATTGAGGGGAAAAAAAATGAGTAAATTTAACAGTGCAAAAAAAATTCTGAGATCATTAGAATAATGAAAAAGGGCGTGGCTCAATTGGGGAATGGTTCAAAAAACTCATGGATGAGGAACGATTTTACAAGTTGTAATTGAACAGTATTTAGAGTGTATAATAGCTAAAATAAACCCTCTCACACTCGATTATTATCAGAATTTTTTTTTTTAAATCTGTTTCTTAATAAGCCACCACCATTGCCGCCTGTATCTTGGCGTACAATAAGTGGGCGTCGTGGTTGGTTCTATCGTTGTGGTGGTTCCATCATTGACTGCCCCAAATACTCGAACTCTTGCCGATGATTAGGCATGCAATTATGGAACTCCGGGTATCACCTGGGTAATTCTCGGGTAAAATCGGTAACTACTGATGCAGATATCGTCAACAAATCTGAGATTTAAGATTGAAGCTACTTTTGTTTGAGTTTTGTTTTGAGTTTATTAAAGTCACTTTATTGCAACTTTGTTTTTTTTTTTTTTTAGTTTTATTATGGTTTATGATATTTTTATAAGGTTAGGAACAAGTTTGGTCGAGGGTTGTGAGGGAGATTTTCGACAAAATGCATCAAAGTGCATTAGAGTGAGCGGCAGAGTCTAACATCAGGCAGCACTGCGGCGCCCACCAGACAGCGCCACAGCGCGCACACACGCGCACACACGCGCACTAGACGCGTGCCAAAGCTCCCAAACCCAAACTTAGCCAACTTGATTATTTTCGAGTCTTTTTATTATTTTATGTCATTTTGAGTTTATTTAGGCTATATTAGGGTTTTATTTCATTTATTGGAATATTTTTTAATTCTAAATTAGGTTGTAAACAATTAAGCCTATTTAAAGGCTCTTATATTCAATAAAGATAGAATACATTCTTATATTCAATAAAGATAGAATACATTTTATTCTAAAATTTGAGAGTTCTCTCTTTTGGTTCTTGGAACCTTTCTCTATCGAACTTATCAAGATTGGTTCAATCTTGTGGCTTTCAACCCGACTCATCAAACGATAATTGGTTCAATTTTGTGACGTTCAACCCGACTCATCAAACGATAATTTCGCGACCGTTTGTGGCGTCTTTTGATCCACGACTTATCAACGGCTTTTCCGCATCCGTTATGGCGTCCCAATAAGCATCCTAACCAAGGTGTTCGCATCGGGGTTTCTATCCAAATTGAGTCTCCAACAAGAAAACGATCGCAAATCTCGCATTCCTCGTAAGAGGATCGTATCAATTACCCGAAAAAATAACTGGTTCCTTTTTTTCGATTTTTTAAATTGTTTTTTAATAATGTTTTTTTTTTAATAATAAGGTTTGTAAAAGCCACTGAAAAAGGGTTTGTAAAAGCCTTGCACCCAAGCCCATGACCACCCAACCTACTGCACCATCTGAAAAGCCACTGCACCACCCAATCCATTGACCAAAAAAAAAAAAAAAAAACTGAAGACTAAAACATGTTAACCGGGTAAGCACACGGTAAAAAGCTAAGCAATTTTTTTAACAAATGCCGGGTAAAATTCGGGTATTACCCGAAATTTACCCAGTTAATCGGGTAAATTCTGGGTAATACTCAGATTTTACCCGATATTTCTTCCAGTTATGGAACGGGTAACGTTACCTGTTCCAAATTTTCATACGTACCGATGATTGGCGCTTAGTGGAGGTTGACGATTTAGACGATGATGTTGGTGCACGACAAAAGCTTTGATGACTGATGAACTTCTCAACCTAATTTTTTCTTTTAATTTTTGCTATTTTTTAAATTCATGTGGAATAAATTCCATGAGTGCAAGAGCACAAAAAGATTCATACGCCTAGGTTGATACTAAATAGTAGCCATTAGATTGTCTCCCATCGATGGGTTTTTTTTTATCCGCACCCCAATTGAGCCGTGCCCAAACGAGATTAAAACAATCAAAACAAAAAAGTTGAAACACAAATAGGATAGGGGAGAGAAAAATAATAATAAATACTCCTCTAAACTTGCAAAAATAAGAAACAAGGGTATTTTTAGCACTTCGTATAATTTTCAAACAAGAATGGATTGGAAGGTATGATTTTGACAATTTTCGACAAAGATAGAGATTGTTTAGGAATTTCTAAAACAAGAAGGATATTATTAGGATTCAACCCAGAAATATATCTCTTAAACACTTTTCCAAAAACTAACTTAAACACCAACTTATATTTGGCTTACTCGTACTCATCTTTACTCTTTAACGAGGATGTTCATAGTTCAATTTTTTCAAGGGTGAAATAGGGAAATACCCAAAATTTATATAATAATAAAAATAAATACTCAAACTTTTGAAGTAATTGAGTTTTTAGTCAATTCGTGAATTACTTGCACATGCTTTTGGTAGCTAGGTGAATTACCACTACTTATTACTATGTAAGTAATTGAATTACTTAGGTAGTGGGTTATATTTTTTAAAAGATTGGGTAATAACTTACATTAAGTTTTAAAA
The DNA here is from genome assembly GCA_018132145.1 of Boehmeria nivea var. tenacissima. NCBI lineage: Eukaryota > Viridiplantae > Streptophyta > Magnoliopsida > Rosales > Urticaceae > Boehmeria > Boehmeria nivea. Next base: position 10,604,935 of record CM030876.1, on the reverse strand, counting down.
ATTGGGTATTCACTATAATTTTTCTTTTTTCAAGGGGAGTTTGAGAAATATTCAATTTTAAACACATTAAAAATTTATGTCTTTTTGTATTTGATTTTTAATTTATTTTTATTTTTATGTTATAAATATAGTATAAAAAATCAGGAGAGTACATAATTAAAAACATAAATTATTAAGTGATAATTAAAATAATATTGTTTTGCAATTCCTCTAATTTTTTTCAATGCAAATGATAAAATATTGTTATCACAAATTGGAGTTTGAGAAATACCCAATTTTAAATAATATATTTTTTTTCAATTCAAGGTTGCGTAGCAAAAGCATTGTTAGTTGTTACACGACCCGTCCCTGAAAATTTGATAATTGATTGGAGTCAATCCTCAAAAAACTCAAAACACTTTTTTAGTCAATTATTGTACTGCAAAAAGAGAGACCGCCCGCCACGCAAGAAAAAAAGAAAAACAAAGGCGGATTTTGAGGAATACCCCGTTTTATATCGCGGATTCTGCCTTGGGGGAAGCTATTTTGACAGACCGATGGGGAAAATTCATTTTTGACCGTTGATCTAAAATCGGTTGGTGGAAAACATAAAAGCCAACGTTTTTTACTATGGTTTTGTGTGCATATGATTTTTGCTTTAAAAAAAATTCTAGCAAAAATTGGAGAGCCCAGTGCCTTCTCCGTTTCCTCTCCCTCACCTCCCACCATGCACTCTTAGCCTACTCCTTTCACGCCAAGCAATTCTCCGTGCACGGACACACGAGAAGTAAAGGCGTGAGAGACTTGCGATTTTTCAATCTTCTTCGGTGGGAATATAGATCCAAAAATATCGATCGGCGTGCTACCATAAGAGGCTACATGATCGCCGCCGTTGCCTCGTCTTTGACAACTCCCACAGCGGCATTGATCGCTGCAGCCTGAATCTTGCCGACAACGAGCGCTTCTTCGACAGACCCATATCGTCCTGAATCTTATGGAGAAGCCTTCGATTGGCACCGCAGCTTAGCTGCACTACATCTCTGTCCCGAGCATTACGATCCTCCACCAAAGGTAATTTGCCTCACAATTCAAGACTTCAAGTGTTTGGGGCTTTGGCAAAGTTTGTTGATTCAGTGGAAGGTTGATGATTATTGAATTAGTTGGACTTTAAATCGTTCATGCACCGAAGAGAAATTCATTATTATTGTTTGGAGTAGGAACTATTTAACTGCGAAAGAAGAAAAAAATTTCAAAAATACCCTTTATTCGTCGGATTGATCCTTTTGGGAAGACAATACTATGGGCAAAAAAAAAAAAAAGTCAATGACCGTCTTTCATGGTTTGGTTCCTTAGGATGCGATGGGTTTTTCTATTAATTTCCATGGACTTTTATTTTATCAGTCCTAGTATTTTAAATATTAAAACTCAATTTTGTTGAAATATCAAGAAACAAAATACTCATAAGAATTAGATTTGGATTAGACGCTTTGGCTACTTGAACTTTTTTGTTTTGGGGAAAGAACTCCCTTTCTAAGAGAAGGAAAAAAATTAAACGAAAAACAAAAGCATTGATAAAGCAAACGTCAGTTCTGAGAGGACGAAGAAAGAGAAGAGATTGGATACGGAGAGGACTATGCTAATAATTATGCACTTTATTAAAAGCCAATCATAATGCTTGAATTGTTTCCCAACGGTCTCTCAAACAAACTTTCCCCAAGGCAGAATTCGCGGTTTTATATACCATGATAATCTATATTTCATATATTTTATATTTTTAATTTATATCTTAAAATTTATACTATAAATATAAAATAAAAATAAATAAATAACAATATAAATTATTAAAGAGTATCAATAATAGTTTTATTTTGAAATTCTTCTAAAACAAAAAAAAAAAAAAAAAAAACAAAAACAAATGTCCCTCCACCTATAGCGCCCCAACTCACCAAAACCAAAAAACACCTGCCAATGCCATAGCCATCCTTGCATGTCATCGCCACCTACACTTTCCCTTCCCTTCCATTCTCGCCAAACGCCGTCTCCAATTTCGCTTCCTCCTTCCTCCGCCGCCAAATCACGCCTTCCCCAGTCACCACCACCACAACCCACACCCTCTCCTCTCCTCTTCTCTCTTTTATAACTCGAATCCCAACGTTTTTACATTAACCAATAATCACCAATGGCTTCCGACTCCGACTGCGCGATCGACGGCAGCGCGCTGGCCGCCATGTCCCTGGCGCGGCTGGGCGTCGACAAGATGTTCGGCGTGGTGGGCATCCCCGTGACCTCGCTCGCCACCCGCGCCGTCTCCCTCGGCGTGCGCTTCCTCGCCTTCCACAACGAGCAGTCCGCGGGCTACGCCGCCTCCGCGCACGGCTTCCTCACCGGCCGCGCCGGCGTCCTCCTCACCGTCTCCGGCCCCGGCTGCGTCCACGGCCTCGCCGGCCTCTCCAACGCCATGGCCAACGCCTGGCCCTGCGTCCTCGTCTCCGGCTCCTGCGACCAGCGCGACTTCGGCCGCGGCGACTTCCAGGAGCTCGACCAGATCGAGGCCACCAAACCCTTCTCCAAGCTCTCCGTCAGGGCCACGGACATCAGGGAGGTCCCCGATTGCGTCTTCCGGGTTCTCGATTGCGCCGTCTCGGGCCGGCCCGGCGGGTGTTACCTTGACCTTCCCTCGGATGTTTTGCACCAGAAGGTGTCGAATTCGGAGGCCGAGAAGCTCCTGGCGGAGGCTGAATTGAGGTTCAAGGCGGCGGAGGAGGAGCGGAGGAGTGGGAAGGGTTTGAATTTGCGCGATGCGGAGGTCGAAAAGGCGGTTTCGCTGCTCAGGAATGCGGAGAGGCCGCTGGTTGTGTTCGGGAAAGGGGCGGCTTTGGCGCGGGCCGAGGAGGAATTGAGGAAGCTTGTGGAGAGGACCGGCATTCCCTTTTTGCCCACTCCGATGGGGAAAGGCCTGTTGCCGGATACGCACGAGCTGGCCGCCACCGCGGCGCGGTCGCTCGCAATCGGAAAATGCGACGTTGCGCTCGTCGTTGGGGCGAGGCTGAACTGGCTGCTGCACTTCGGAGAGCCGCCGAAGTGGTCGAAAGATGTGAAGTTCATCCTGGTTGACGTCTCCGAGGAGGAAATTGCGCTGAGGAAGCCGGAGCTGGGATTGGTTGGCGACGCGAAGAGGGTGTTGGAGGCGATCAATAGGGAGATCAAGGACGACCCGTTCTGCTTCGCGAGGACGCACCCGTGGGTGGCTGCGGTTTCGCGGAAGGCCAGGGAGAATGTGGCGAAGATGGAGGCGCAGCTGGCGAAGGACGTCGTGCCGTTCAATTTTTTCACGCCGATGAGGATCATCAGGGACGCGATCGCGGCAATGGGGAGCCCCGCGCCCGTGGTGGTCTCCGAGGGGGCGAACACGATGGATGTCGGGAGGGCGGTTTTGGTTCAGACGGAGCCGCGGACGAGGCTGGATGCCGGGACTTGGGGGACGATGGGGGTCGGCTTGGGGTACTGCATTGCGGCTGCCGTGGCTTATCCAGATCGGCTTGTGGTTGCCGTCGAAGGGGATTCCGGATTCGGGTTCAGTGCCATCGAAGTTGAGGTATGTTTTTCCTTTACCAATGTGCTCACACAAAGCTCGTTCATGGAAAATTGTACGGCTGTACTTAGAGGAATATTAGTCCATAATTTTTAGGCTTAAAATATTAGCAAATTGAGGTATGTTTATGTCTACTTATGTCAAGACTGGGTTATGGCGAATCATATGGTTATATTATATGCAAAGCGTGTGTCTTTCAACAACTTTGGTGGCACCTTAGGGATGATGCTAGAGTTTTCTATTAGCTTTGATCTATATTTTTCTTGGATTGAAATTCCATGCTTAGGATTTTGAGTCCATGGTGTGGTCAAGATGCACAAAAACTAAGGTCTCATAAACTTGTGCTCTTTTGTTTGAGCTTTCCTTTTGCTTCTATTAGCATATAACCTTGATCCTGGGTAGTTATTGTTCTGAAAAAAATTTGGCATCGTTGATGTTCAGTTGAGATGACAGAAATGATAACATGTCTAAACTTAGTTTTACTTCATAGAATTGCTATTAGCAACAGAGAAACATTTGATGGTTTTAGATTCCTTTGCCTTACTGCCAAGTCGACATACCGTATATTCAGGATAATCTTTTGGTCTTTTGTACGGTAGGAGACTTTTGTGCCTATATTTTCAGCCAAATAAATGGTTCCTTATAGCATAGAAGGATGATGAGAATCATAAACTGGATATCTTTTGGTGACATTAGTGTTCCTCTAATTTCTCTGCTATAAACTATAAATGTAGCTTGTGCGCAAGCTTTTTTTCGGTTTTTTTTTTTTTTATATTTTTTTCCTTCATTTCCCCTTCATTCCTGCGAAAGAATATTGTAACTTCTATTTAAACTTTGGTTCTTTGTTCATAATTGTTAATTCATAAGCTTCATTTTTCTTTTCATGCATCTTTTTTTGCCTCTTTCCATACCACACCAAACGTCTTCTTGCTCGCTCTGAGTGACACATTTACTACAATTCTGCAGACATTGGTCCGATACCAGCTGCCAGTGGTTGTGATCGTTTTCAACAACGGCGGTGTATACGGCGGTGACAGGAGGAGGCCCGAGGAAATCAGCGGCCCTTACAAAGATGACCCTGCACCCACTTCGTTTGTGCCCAGCGCAGGATACCATACCCTGATCGAAGCTTTCGGAGGGAAAGGTTATCTTGTGGGAACTCCTGAGGAGCTCAAAGCTGCTCTTTCGGAATCCTTCTCTGCTCGAAAACCAGCCGTTATAAACGTCATCATCGATCCCTACGCGGGTGCCGAAAGCGGGAGGCTTGAACACAAGAACTGATGCACTATACCAGATTGTCTGTGAGCTTTTTATAATTATTGTTATCGTTTTAAAATTTAATCTTGCAAATTATTCTTTGCAATGATGTTTAATAATGTAAGTTCTGCTTCTGTATCATCAAATATCATGCATTCCACGCATACAACGTTGTCACCGTCTTCTTAAAAAAACGACTATATATATATATTATTCAATAACTGAATTGAGTCTAATGTATATGTATGTATTTTTTCAGATTGACTGGACAAAAAGAAGTACCTGATTCCCCTTAAAACCCGGTTAAATTTGAAGAGATTACTTATGCATCACGAAAAGAAAAAGGCTTAAAAATGAGTTGTCATTCTGAATTATATACTGGAGTCCCGATTTATCTCGCTATTTAATAGAGGAACGCCGTCTAAATTGTGCTGTTAGTATTCAAAAGGAGTATTGGGAAACACTCCAAAAATGAATGATGATGCTAAATACAACAAGAACATAAATTAGTGAAGCCAAGTATTGAAAAATCCCGACTTTATCCTAAAAAGGGGGAAGAGAGTTGAAACTACAAGTGTTTTAAACACAATTCTGCCTTGGGGTAGTGAAAGGGGGAAAACTGAATGAGGAATGATTTTATTAGTGAGTGTTAAAGTGAAAAACAGACGTGTAAAGTATGTTTAATAACACTAACACTAACACTAGTGCATGCTGAACAATATTGATTTGGCACAAAAATAAAATAAACAGTGCGGAATGATTAATGACACTTGAAATTGATAATGCGGTTACTGTATACACCAATGTGTGGCCCAAATAAAAAGCAAGTTACTATAAGGCCACAACATTATAAGAGATACCCGGTCTTATACAATGAAAGAATCTCTCCTCCTTTTTGCCATCTCCAATGAACTCCATGGTAGACTACTTGTGAACTCCCCTCGACTTCAATAAGATCTCTCTTGAGATCTACAAAATCTCCTTTTATCAACGTGCTACAAAGACTCCAAGCAGTTATGCCAAACAAAGCCTTTTAGCAATGAAAACACTGTGATAGTTTTTTAATGATCTTCAATTAGGCTCTCAAAAAATGTGTTTTCTCTCAAGGCAAATTCGTTGAGGTCATTCTCAATAAAACTCTATGAAATTCACACTTCTGAAATTACTCTGTGAGAATATAAACGAAAATACTTTCCGTTAACTCAAATCCCACAAATGTTGTAAACATATTATAAGAAAGTCATATTATCTTGCACCATGAAATCCCACAAATCTTGTTAACATATTATAAGAAAGTCAAATTATCTTGCACCATGAAATCCGAATGTTGTAACACACCTTGTGACAACCTCGGAAACATATCATATATATTTAAAATGACAAGTCTCATAAAAATATCTATTCCTCTATTTATTCCTCGGAAACATATCTATTGCCTTTATATATATATAAAATGACAAGTTTCATATAAAATATCTTTTCTTAAACTGCATGATTCCATAAGATCTTCTACGTTATCGCCTGCTTGATTGATTCCTCGAGGTCTTCTTCAAATAATCAGAATTTTCATATTCAATTTCCTTCCAAAGCTTGATGATTTGTCGCCATATTCAAAACATAAATATAAAGGCAATTATTCTTGCCAAGTAAAAACCATTTTGCTAAAGATAAACATAAAAAACACTAACAATCTTCTCTTTTCACATTTTTGACAAAACTGCCAAACTCCAAAACTAAAAAAATAAACTCCCTCTAAATACCATAACAAATCATGACAACAATGGCATCATTCATGATACGACAATAAACATACTAGAAACAAATCATCAGAGACATTACTCCCCCTTATTGACACAAAATACAAAAGGAAATAACGAAAAGAAACTTAAAAAGATAACTTATAGGAATAAGAGCAAAAGCAATAGTTGTAGGGTCTTCAGCTATGGGCCGAGAAAATCTTGTTGCAAAGCACACTCTTGAACATCAACATCTTCATCACTAGAAAGGTCTAACTCCCTTGCAAGTCAGCTACATGCTTTCTGCGGAATAACTTCTTATCGAACCTGATTTCTCTAGACATTTTTGGGCTCCAAGGATGATGTGTAGCAAGTAAAACGAACCATATATACCAATACTTCACTCTCAGACTTTCTCTAGTTCCGATCTCATCCTTAATATTTCCAATTATTCCATTATGATTCTTGAATGTCGTCTTTTGTAGACGAAGCTTTAACATCTTTCCCTTGATCACCAACAATGTCAAATGGAGTTTACGTATCTGATTATTGTTTAGAGATCATTCAATATTGTTAGTGGCTTTAGTGTTGTCGCTTTGGTTGTTTTAGTGGACATTATGATTTTTTTATGACAATTGGTGTGCTTTTGAGTTTGTGTTAGTGGCTGATTTATGACTTTGTACTTTAAGATTCTATAACGAGAATTGTTTCACTTGCACCAACTAAATCGTAGCACAAAAAAATTGCTACCAGTTTCGGAGATCACGAAACACAAACGTTCAACGCAGCAGAGAATTAAACCTGATCTAATTAAATTCTTAAACTCCAATAAAGCCTAAATAATTTGAAAAGAAAAAACTTAAAGAAGTGAAAATTAGGTACGAACGCTTCGCCTGAAGGTGTTGAAGCCGCATTTGCAGACATCGCAGCGAGCTGCTTCTTGGAAAGGAGGAGGCTCCATGTCGCCTATAGATATAGGTAGGTGTGTGTATATATGTAGAAAATGTTTCAATTTTTAAATTTCTAATCCGATCGGTGTATATATATGTAAGATATATGCGAGTGGATTTGAATTTGAGAATGGTAAAGGAAGATCGGTGTATATTAGAGAGTTGTTACAAGGGTATTTGTTTGCTATTTTGGTGTGGAATATAGAACCTAGTTTTTCTAAGTACAAAAAATTTAAGTGTTTCAGGAAAAGTCCTTCGAAGTTTGAATTTCTTATCTATGAATAATTAATTCAATAATGCTCTATGTCTATCAGCACTTTATATAATATTATTATACAAGAGACATATCCAAATGTAAAGAACTCATGTAATGAATCTAATTTTTTTTTACATGATATGTTTTATTATTACAATATATTTTTGTAGTGTTATATTGACACACTAATAAGTGAAAGGCTTCATAAAAGCTTTGAATGACACACTATATGAATTATCAATACTTAATTGATTTAATACAATGGTCTATTTAATATTTGGTTATTTTTTGTTCATGTTTTAAAGAAATAGCCAAAGTTTTTACAAATTAAGTTATTAGCCACTACTACATAAGAGAATTTAGGGCATAAAGATAAATGTAGATCATCATGTAGTTAGAAAAATGACTAATTTCTTAAATAATTGAAACGTTGGTTATTTTTTTAAAAAATTATTCTAAAAATAGTTATTTACTCAATTATCTCTTAATTGAAATGTTTACAATTAGACGCAAAAGGTATTTTCTAATTAGATTTAGTTCATTTACACTCTGTATGGATTGGTATTAAAATATAATAATATGGAGATTTTAAGAAAATAGCCACTTTTTAGAAAATAATTTTAAAAAATAGCCACAGTTTCAAAATTTTAAGAAAATAATCATTTCAGAAATTTATTTCCTTGGTAAGAAATTTCTTACTGTAAATTTTATGTGTAATTTTGTTATGTTAAGAAATTTTTTACATTTATAAGAAACTTTTTATGACTAGTTCTTAATTTTTTTTAAACTGTGACTATTTTTGAAAAACACACCATTCAAAATGACTATTTGCCTAAGTGACCCTTAAAATATTGAAAAAAATATATAAAAACTATTGCATTATTTATATTAACTACGTGCTTTTTTTTTCAACCTACGGTGATGGATCTAAAACTTTAATTGATGAGAACAAACACAACGATCACGTTAAATATTAAATTTCACTCACAATAATATTATATAAGAAAAATAGTAAGCTAAGGGAAATAAATTTCTGACTCATATTATTATTTTAATATTTTAATACATGTGTTGTTTTTTTTTTATATTAAGATTCATTCCATTTTATCTCATTTTTGCTCAACCATTATTTATTAGTATTTTTTGTTATTTTACCATAAAAATTATTTTTCTTCTTTTATCACCGCATATTTAATACATGTGCTACCATATTATTAAGAGTCAGTTAAGCAATTAGTTATTTTAAAGGTAAAGTTTGAAGGATTTAGCCATAGTTTCACGAAATTAGGGATTTAGCCATAGCATGTAACATTTTTTTGTAACATGTAACATAAAATGTTACCCTTTTACACATATATATATGTTTTATGTAATAAAAAATATTACATTTTATGGCTAAATCCCTAATTTCGTAAAACTATGGCTAAATCCTAAAAAATTATCCAAAAGTTTGGTTAAATACCTACAAAACTCTATTATTAATATTTTAACACATGTGCTACCCTATTTTAAATCCTCATATATATATATATATATATATTTTTGTTCAATTATTGTCCTACGCTTTTTATTTTATTTTATGATTAGTATGACTTACGCACGCCCCTCCCTAAAATTGCACTTGCATAACCACAATATACACACTTTGCACACATAACGCCTTTTATTTTCTTTTTCTTTTTTCTTTTTTGAGATTTTTTTTTACATTATTGTTTTTTTCCCTTTTTTCTTGGGTACGTAATTATAACACACGTTCTACACATTACCTCCCTCTTCTCTCCCCTACGGTTTATTCTTTTCCTACTTTAGGCGTGCTTGATGGGGTCCGAGGCTTCGAGGCGCCTTTGGTGCTCTTCAAGACTCACTGCCCACCCTCTTCAACCTCATTTATATGAACAAGTTTGACAGAGGTTTTCTCACAAGTTTGACAGAGGTTTTCTCTTTGGAGGTTTTTTGATTTGGTAGAGTATTTTTTTGATGATAGAGGGAGGTTATGGTTGTGAGTTTGCTAGTCAACTTCTCAATGTTTGTCCATCATGGTCTCGTTTTTCCGTTCACATCGTCTTCTTCCTCAGTTTTAGCGATGTCTAACTCGACCTCTCTAAGGGGTTGACCTTATTGCGAGATTGCTTCATGTGGATTAACTATATCAAATAAAGGCACATTATCTATTTTTATTGTATTCATGTGTGTGCTATTTTATATATGTTATAATAATGAAGATGGTTTCACCCATCTTCAAATTTAGTTTAATGCTAGGTATGCTTTTATGTACTCGATATTGAAATATTCACAGCCTGTTATGTACTCGATATTGTATTTTTCCTTATGGTTTTTCATTTTTGGAAGTAGGCATGCCTTAGAGCATTTACATTCGATCTTACATACGGTAATATTTGTTTAAGGGCATATTGCCATTTGTAATGAGGCATAATATAGTAAAACCTCTATAAATTAATAATCTTAGAACCATAAAAAAAATAACTTAGAGAATTATTAATTTATCGATAAATTAATAAAGTATTAATTTATCGATAAATTAATAAAGTATTAATTCATCGATAAATTAATAAATTATTAATTTATTGCGATAATTTTCTTATTTATCTAAATATATGTCATATGTTTAATATCGTTTTACAAACTATTATTATGATATCATGTCATTGTTAAATAAGCAAATCCACATCAACATTAATTTTAAAAAGATTAAGTAGTACAAGATTTATATTTTATAAAATAGCCTAAATAATGTAAGAAATTATTCTATATTAGAAAATTTTTAATTTATATATCAAGTGGGTACTAAAGATTTTCTTAATAATATATTATTTTATAAATTTAATGAGTTATTAAAATAGCAAGTTCGGCTCGAGTTGAGATCGGGTAAAACTATTATTTAATCGATGTTATTAAGTTATTGAATTTTACTGTACTTCTGCTTGTTAGGTGTATTTTTATTTCTTACTATGAAAAACCCATTTCAAAAAGAAAAAAAAAGAAAACTGGAACACGCAACATTATGCGGTAGCTTATTTTTGACTAATTATGTGGTGATTTTCTAATGCGTAGTAAATGCATTGCAATATTGGCGTGCAAATACATAAATGTCTTTTCTAAATTGATCGCTTGTTTTGTTTGCATATGGCGCATTTGCGATTATTAGAGCATTTTTAATACAATATCAAATTCAAGTGTAAATATCAAAATTTAGTATTTTAGCATAGAAAACATTATCTAATAAAATATTAAATTTGACAAATGTTCTACATAGTGTTAAATTTGGCAGCAAATATAGCATAATACAAAAAGTTTAGCATTTGAAGTAGAGTATTGATTGATCAACTTTTAAGTATGCAAAAAGTTGTCTTTTACTATGAAGTCATTATGACTATTTGTAATCTTCTCTATTTTGATTAGCACTAGCTACTTTTATTGATTTTTATATCTAAAAATAATAATAAAATAACAAAATAAAATTTGAAATAATATTTATGTATTAGAATATCAAATGTAAAATATAGTATTTTTATATTTTTAAATGTCAAATTTAGTATTGATATTGACATTCGTATTAGAGATAGTCCTACTTTTATTTCATTTTGGCAACGTGTGGTAGTTTATACTTTATATGGCCAAATTAATTGATTCCTTTAATTCTTAGCTGCGTGCAAAACGTTGGTTTCAAACATTTCGAATATTCATGCAATAAATATTAGCAAACATTTGTTTTTTTTCTTATATATGTGTATAAATAGCCTTCTCTTACACAATTGTAAACACAACAAAAAGATAAGATAAGAACAGGAAAAACATTCGTGAAAAAAGAAAGTGGTTTTTGCGTGTCTTTTGTCTAGCTAATTCTTTGTGTTTTTAAAACACTGTTTTAGTTGGTGATGGTACTACAGTCACGAGTAGTACTTGTATTGTATTCAGTAGATAATTCTGATAGTGGTTGTGTCTTTTTGGAGCTGGCGAATATTAAAAAAAAAAAGCTTGTAATACACATCTGGTTATCGTCAAATTTCTGTTACAGGTTTATGCTCAATTATATATTCTTAGTCTCATAATAATTTGTTTATATATAATTACTCATGTTAATCATAGTTTATACATGTTATTCTCTTCGATTATTTTAACAACATTTTTTACTCTCACTCTTAACTTCTCATATCCCTTCCATCCGGTTTTTTGTAGTACGATTTAAATACATTTGAAATTAGCTTTTTTTTTTTTTTTTTTAATTTTTAAGAACAATATTAGGTGTGGTTTGTTTGTTTTTTTTTAAATATATTTTTTTATGGGAAACCATTCATAAGCCGCATATATTGATCTAAGTTGATTAATAATTCCGCACGATCTTAGATTTTTTTTTTTATGTCATATTCTCATCAGCTGCTTCTCAATTGTGTCCCGAAATACAAATATATATTTTGAGATAATTTGTTCAAAGACAATTTAACAGACTTCGATGTGATTATTTATTTATCGTTTCATTAATCAATTATATACTATATGGGCAAGAAGTTAAATTACCGTTCAAAAGGTAAAAACTAATTATGTCTTCTCATGACCCGAAAGGGTTAAATTACCAGTGTCTGAGTTTAGTTTGACTGGCAATTTGGACTCAGCAGATTTTTAATTCCAGACGAGTTGTTCGAAACATGAACAACTTGTGAATTTTGTTTGTATCAAAATACATTGAACATATTTATGTACACATTGGTCGTGATTTCTTTGAGTGTTCCAGGTTTTAAAAATCTGTGCATTACTATAGTGGTGTTTAATAGCTAGTTGCTAGATTATAGAAGCATTTATAAGATAAGAAACAAAAGTCTCGTCTTTCCTATCAAATGGATGTTATATTAATATTGTTCTATTTTGCTTGGATGTGCATGTTACTGATCAATTTGTTCCTAATCTTGTCTTCACTAGTCAAATATAGCTTATACACACACACACACAACCCATTTGCCACACGAGAAACGAAAATTTTGTCCTTCCAAACTTTTTTACTTTTATTTATTTATTTTTTTTCATTCTCGCCATTATAAATTGTCAATATTTCTGTTCCATACCTTCAAATTCTTCAGATTATTCTTTTGTACTTCATCTTCATGTTAAAGTCAATTATAACCAAAGTTTGAATTGTGAGTTTTTATATGAACTACATGATGATCAAAACACACACATATATTTATATATATGTATCTATATATTTTTTTTCTTTTTATATGGCAATGAAATAGTAAAGCCTAAGACCATAATGTTGATACATCTTAATTATTTTAAAAGTTTTATTTTGGAAATGATCAGTTTTCTGATATTTTAATTACATTTCTAATTACTTGAACTGTCTTAGCAATAAAAGAAGAAAAAAAAAACCACTTGTACCGCAACAAAGCGCATGGATAAGAATCCATCCAAATGCGACGATGATTCCAATTAATGACACTTTATGAACGCTAGCTGATAAATCGTCAATTGTGTTGGTCATGCAGAGAAATTAAAAAAAAAAAAGAGGAGTAACTAACTAGAAGAAATGGAAGAGAATACGAACGAAGAAGAGAAGAAATGGGCGATTTCGCGAAGCGCATTGGCTTCGGAGCTGAGGAAAGAGGGAGCGATAGCGGCGCCGATGGTGGCGGTGGCGGTGTTGCAGTACATGCTGCAAGTGGCGTCGCTGGTAATGGTGGGACATCTCGGCGAGCTCGAGCTCTCAAGCGTCGCCATTGCCACCTCTCTCACCAATGTCACCGGTTTCAGCTTGCTTGTAAGTCATCATTCTCTCCTCCCATCTGCCTTTGCATACTCGTTTCCCCGGCCATCGGCCAAAAAACCGGTTACACGTGTAAAAATATAGCGACGCAAAATACATAATGTCTCGTTTGTTTAAAATATTTTAATGATTTATCACTATTCAAAATTATTTTTACTATATAATAATGATTTTAAACAGTTACGCACAAACCATACCTAGAACTAGTAGTTTTCATAAGTAGTACGTAGTGGTGCTTGCTTGATCTTAATCATTTTACATCAAGTGTCATTATTATCTTAGACCTTGTAAAAGTAGTAGATAGATGGGGACAAAAAAGGGAATATTTTTAGAGAAATTATAATGAATACCCAATTTTTAAAACTTAATGTAAGTTATTACCCAATCTTTTGAAAAATGTAACCAACTACCCAAAAGATGCAATTACTTACACAGTGATAAGTGGTGGTAATTCACTTTGTTACCAAAAGCATGTGCAAGTAATTCACAAATTGACTAGAAACTCAATTACTTCAAAAGTTTGGGTATTTATTTTTATTGTTATATAAATTCTGGGTATTTGCCTACTTCACCCATATTTTTATTGGCCAGAAAAATTAACCACTAACGATGAATTTGCACACAGCTGATAAGTGCTACATAATTCTAATCAAATTTTTTAGCCCTATTATATATATATATATATATATATATTTTTTTTTTTTTTGGGGCAATACATTATAAGTTAGCTAACTAGAAATTTAGTCCTTTTTTTTCTGGGCTGTGGGACAAATAGCTGTCATCCAAATGACGGAGACAAAATCTATATGGGTTAATCTAAAATATATTTGTGATTTCCATCAACATGTTGCCATGAATTATGGGTCAATTTAACACGATTGTGGTGTAATTAACTTGGCTTATGGTTTTAGTGTGTATATAAATTTTACGTTGAACTAATGGTCCAACAGATTTGATCAGTGGGTCCCACGCAGTCCTTAGATGCTAAATTGCTAATGATCAACTTTGTTGAACATTATATTTATCCTTTATTTCTTTCTTTCTTTCAAATGTAAATATTCTATATATGGCCGGTTATTGTCTGTCTTATTATCGTTATTATAGGGGGACTGGTTCCTTGTTTGGTACAGAATAGTGATGTAAAAGAGAAAAAAAACAAAGAAAAGGCCTTTTGTTTTATTATATTTTTGACTTATCTACTAGATGTGTTAAAGTAGGATATGCAACTCTTAAATAAGATAGAATGATGTCATTAGGCATTAAGAGTCGCCCATTTAACCCAGAGTACACCAAACTCGATTCGAGCATGAGCATTTTCTTATATTTTCTAAGAACGTCTCTTTTATACTATAGTACATGACGTGTTAAGTTTTTAATTTTCATTTTTAGAAATTATTTTTATTCTTTAATGATTGGTGGTGGAAATAGTGTAAATGTCTTTTGGAGTTGTTGTAATTTAGTGATAATATTGGCTTCAAGTTAAAATTGAGCATGTGATATCTTTAATGCCAAGTTTGATGCCAAACATAATTAAAAATTTTAACAAAAATTTAATGTGGTTATAGAAATAATACGTTAACCTTTAATAATTTCATTTCTTTATTAAACTTAAATTTGTAATGATCATTTTATCATTGGTGAAGAATATATATAAACTACCTTTATTTTACATATTTTTTTGCTTCTATTTAGAGAAGGGGGATTTGAACTCTATACTTTTGATATATGTAGTAGGGTATGAAATCACGCTAGACTACATACTTATATATATATATATTTATATTATTAATTCTGAATGAAAATTTTATGTTTATGAATGTATCCATTTTAAGTATATCTTCGTTTCAATTGGTTTTTTTAGGGAAAAAAGTCTAACCCAATTTTCCAGTTTTTAAAATGGTAAAACTGATAATCGAACCAATTTTAATGAAAATGATAACTCGGCTTGGTTCATTTCTCTAATTTGGTAACATCTTATGTGGTTTTTTTTTTTTACAATGTCTTGCAGAGTAGAATGTAAACAAAGAAGAGAAGAACAATAGACTAAAAATATTAGGTCCTTAAGAAGTTAGGGCTACTTAGGTAAGGCGTGTCAAAATGAAAATAAAAAAAATGCGTTACACAATCGGTTCGATTACGGAATGCCTATAGTTCGTTCAATAAATCGAATCGAATTTTGTTATTGTGACATGGACCCGAATTTAAGTTCAGCCAGTTCACTTTTTTTTGGCTTGTTTTAACGCTCTAATCACTAAGGTTATCAATTCTAATTTTTCGAACACAGCAGAGTCTTATAGGTCGTTTGATAAACAATACTAATGCATTTTGGCATAATGTCTAAGTTTTAACTTAAGTATTCCTCCTACAGTGTTTTAATGCTTTTGCTAAAGTAAAAGATAACCTTATCAATTCTCAAATACAAAAACTTCTATTACAATCTCAATTCAGATGCTACGACTAAACTCTTATCCAAACATTGATTTGAACAACAAGATTTTTGACAAATAATAACTCAAATCAATATGATCTATTAAAACTTTTGATTTGAATTGCTTATCAAACGACACCAAATCAAAACGCAGACCAATATGATTTTTCACCGCCTACTGATGGTTTTGTTTCTCTAAATAGACCAAGACCAAGAAGAAGATCATCTTAGCACATCTAAGCTAAAAAAAAGAAAAAACAAGACCCACCCTTTTTTTAAAGAAATGTTATAGACCCTTCTAATTATTTGAAAGAGATAAAATCAACAAGAAGTAGAATTTGTGTCACTTACAAGGAAACTATGGTTATTGGAGCCAAAAAGACGTGACATAAATTGGTAACTAATTTTCAAGTAAAAAATATAAAAATCTAATACATTGTGCAATGAATTTGTTGCAAAAATATTTGGCACAGTCAGGACTGTCTGGTGGATTAGAGACTCTATGTGGGCAAGCATTTGGAGCTGAGCAATTCCACAAGCTCGGCACCTACACTTACACTGCCATAATCTCCCTCACTTTGGTCTGTCCCCCGATTTGTCTCCTCTGGATTTTCATGGACAAGTTCCTGTCTCTCATCGGCCAAGACCCGATGATCTCGCGCGAAGCCCGCAACTACTCCTTGTGGCTCGTCCCCGCCCTCTTCGGCTGCGCGATCCTCAAGCCGCTCACGCGATACTGCCAAACTCAGAGCTCCATCCTCCCGATGCTCTTGATGTCGTTCGCTGTCCTCGCATTTCACATCCCGACGTGTTGGATTCTTGTGTACAAGCTTGAGATGGGGAAGAATGGAGCCGCGGTGTCGTTCGGTTTGTCTACTTGGTTGTATGTGGTTCTGTTGGGACTTTATGTCAAGCGCTCGTCTGTGTTTGAGAGGACAAGGCTTGCCTTTTCTAGAGACTGTTTTATTGGCGTTGGAGAGTTCTTTCGCTTGGCAGTTCCTTCTGCTTTAATGGTTTGGTAAGTATTAAGGATATTTTGTTAAACTAATTAACGTGGTGTAATTAAAGAAATAAACGTGTAGTACAATTTCCGTAGTTATAGTTTTCTCTTTTTTGCATTTTATAGTACTTATTATCTAACTTGAAACATTGGTGAAATTATTATAGTCTTAAATGGTGGTCATGTGAGCTTCTAATTCTGCTATCTGGCCTCTTACCAAACCCAAAGCTGGAGACTTCAGTGCTATCTATATGGTATTATTCCAATTTCACTACTTTCTTATTTGATCAATTGAAAATTGTTCTTTAAAGATGTCCCACAAAAGAAAAAGTTATTTTTTTAATAATGATCAAAAAGAGGAGTCTGCTAATTTGCTTGATAGTATATTTTGATTATAAACTACATTGATTAATAAACATTTTTTTTTTAAATTTTGTTAATGTGTCTGTTTAATTAACAATCTGTTCTGATTTTACTAATTAGCCTTACCATCTCTACGTTGCACTTCACCATACCGTATGGAGTTGGAGCAGCTGCAAGGTTAATTTTCTCTCAACGTCTTTTTTTTCTGTCTCATTTTCTTTATTGATAAATAAAACATTATTGGAGCAAGAATTTAGTATTTTCGAATGCAATAAACTTAGGTGATACAACACTGTCCAATATTTACAGCACCCGAGTGTCGAACGAGCTAGGCAGGGGTAAACCAGAGGCGGCTCGACTGGCTGTGTGGGCAGCAATGTCTCTCGCACTTGCGGAGGCAGTGATTGTCAGCACAATTCTCTTCTGCTGCCGTTATGTTTTGGGATATGCATACAGCAACGACAAACAGGTTGTGGATTACATTGCGGTCATCACGCCTTTGATCTGTCTCTCGGTTTTTATGGACAGTTTACAAGCTGTTCTTTCAGGTTAGGGTGTTTTCGGTTTGCATTCTTACTAGTTTAACTTCCTTACCAAAAAAAAAAAAGAAAAAAAAAAACTAAACTCCTTGAGCTCGGCTTAGTGATGCCAGGTGCAACCTGTAACCAAATGGCTCATATTTCACTGTAGTAAGAGAATTTTTGACTTTTTGTTAGTGTTAATACTATAATAAGAGGATATACGCTCAAATTTTTTTTATTCGGAATGCTATTCAAACAGGCCTTCAAGTGCATGTATAAAACTATTTTGAATTGTGATCTAAATATGATAGTGGTTTTGAAATTGTTGATTCTCGGGCTGTATTTCCGACTATAGATGCAACTTGGGCTGACCATGTAATGTATGAAAAATACCAAATCAATGCAAATGGGTACATGACCCAAGCCTGTGGTGAATTATGTTAGGCTACATTGGCATGGATCAAGACCTATGACAGACTAGGCAGGTTAGGTTGAAATAAGGATTATACTAGCCAGGAGTAGGGCTATTAAGTTGAGATCAGTTCAATACTCACATGAAATTAAATTTCGTTTCATACGAGAGTAGAATTTGTAGAGAGATCCAAGTTTTATCTCTGGATTCTACCAAGCTTAATTGCTCCCAACAATATTTTTTAACCTAGGTGAATTTTGTTGCGCTCAACCGGCATGTGTCAAGTTTTACAACTGACTAGCCCGGATAGGCATGGTTTGTCGTAGCTTATTTTGGGTCTTACTCAACATTCACATGAAAATGAGTTACAAATAAACAGGGCTTGGGCCCGGCTTTCTCTTTAGATTGATCCAACCTCAATTGAGTCCAAATAGTATTTCTCATTAGTTATATGTAGAGTAGGCAATGTGATTATTTGATAGGTTAGAGCTTGCTGTAAGAATATGAGAACAAACCCCACTATTTCCTGATCACTTAAAAATTAAAATGATAAATATACTATTTCTTTCTTTTGCTTTTTGAAAGTTACACTTATAAGAATGATCACTTTGATTGGCACTAGGAATTGCTAGAGGAAGTGGATGGCAAGGCATAGGAGCATATATAAATCTTGCTTCATTCTATTTGGTTGGACTTCCTGTGGGTGCTATTCTTGGCTTTGTTGTTCATTTGAAGGGCAAAGGCCTCTGGATTGGCATAGTCATTGGCTCAGCCGTGCAAGCAACTCTACTTTCTCTTGTCACAATTTTCACCGATTGGAAAAAGCAGGTATACATATATTATACTATAATATAGTCTTATTTAATCTAAGTGAATACATAATTTTTTATTGACTTTTTAAAAACGACTTCATTTGCTTGATTTTTTTCTTAAATGAGGATTTAAATTTGTCAAGTTACGTTTATGATCTATTTTTCATTGGCAATGCAGGCAATAAAGGCAAGGGAAAGGGTGTTTGTAAAGAGATCTTCTGTAGCCAACAATGAATCAGATTAAGCGGGTTAAGAGAAATCTAATGTCTAAGGTTATAGTTAATGGGATGGATTAATTATATACTTGTGACGTGAGTGAAATAGAGTAGTATAAGGAGAGTCTTCTTTCTGGAAGGGCTTATCATGTAAATTATATATATATATAGTAATTCTATTTTTAAGATTCAAATACATTATATCAAGATTGATGATCATAATCATTTCATATGTGATCACACAAGTCCGATAGCTTTTTAATAGCAAAGTCATAAACTTTTGGCGCCAATGTAAGTTTATAACCCAAAAGAGATGGTGGTAAGGAAGATATGTGATAAGTATTTTTCCTACGATAGAGAGTGATTAGATATATTTTTTTGACCTATTTGGTATTTGACAAATATTTAGTCTGTGTTTTAAAGAAATGACTAGTGTTTCAAAAAAAAATAATAATAATAATAATCATTAACCTATAAAGAATTAAGGGTATAAAGGTAAAATCAAATCATCACAAGCATTTTTTTAATTAACGAAAATATTAGTTATTATCTTAAAACATCGTTAAAAAAATGAGTATTTGCTTAATAATCTGTATATTTTAGGGATTTGTAGTTAAATGGCCTAATTTTAGAACTTATTTCAAAAAATATCAACAACTTTTTAAAATTAGGTAAATGGCTCGTTTTTTGTAAGTAGACAAAATACTATGGTAAGCAGGTCAAATACCAGCTATTTTTAGCTTGAATTTTGTCTACTTACCATGGTAATTTACCTGTTTACTCAAAGTTTTTTTTGGGGTATACCGATTATTTACCATGGTAAGTAGACAAAACTCAAGCTAAAAATGACTGGTATTTCATCAGCTTACTATAGTATTTTATCAACTTACCAATAACGAGCCTTTCACCTAATTTTTAAAAGTTGTGGATATTTTTTTAAGTAGGCAAATACCCAAAATTTATATAACAATAAAAATAATACCCAAATTTTTGAAGTAATTGAGTTTCTAGTCAGTTTGTGAATTACTTGCACATGCTTTTGGTAACAAAGTGAATTACCACCACTTATCACTGTGTAAGTAATTGCATCATTTGGGTAATTAGTTACATTTTTCAAAAGATTGGGTAATAACTTACATTAAGTTTTAAAAATTGGGTATTCACTATAATTACTCTTTTTTTAATATGATCTAAAAATTAGACTATCTGCCAAAATTTTTCATATTTTTAATAGACCTTAACAATCGTAAATCATTTCCTGCCCTAGAATCTTTCTCGAGTAGAAGGCCAAAACTAGCAAGGTTTTTTTTATTTGACCACGAACTGGTAGCGACAATTGAATTTGGTATCTTGATTTTACAATAGTTCCAAAGCAAAAAAGGGACAAAAATGATACAAATTCTAGTTTGAAGGCCTAAATAATGGATAATTAATCAATTTGTTTTTGCATTTCCGACTTGGGAAGGTGCCCTATCTTTGTCCATATTTAACATGGCTTTTAGAATCTTTAGAAATTAAAAAAAATCGTCATAATTGTCCTGATGCCCAGTGAGATTGTACACTGTATTTACACAATACCTATGAGGCTATGACCAACCCACATACATAACACAAATTTTTTTTGAGCTTTCATAATTTTTAGCATTTCTTTTCTTATCAGATTCATTGAGATAAAAAATAAATAGTGACATTAATTGCATAAGGCACGATTTTTTTAAGCATTGACATCTGGCCACAGAGCAGTGCACTCAATTGCATTAGGCATAATTGTCTTGAGCTTTCATTTCTATTTTATATTGCTATGAAAATTTTTAACAGGACACAAAACTCTGTAGCGTAGCAAAAATTCAATCTTCCTAAGACCAGAGACTGAATTAGTCCAATCTCTACTTCAAAATAGCTTTATGACTTTCAGAAACGAAAAATGTATAACAAGCTCCAAATTTCTACAACATTAATTAGTAAGAAAGCTCAAATTCCCGTAAAAAAAAAAAACCCAACACAAATCCAGCATATATCTGAGCTGCTTAATTGCTATTTGCTATTTTTTTTTTAACTCAAACAGTTCTGAGCACTAGTTTGGGCAAATATCCTTTCTCTTGCCTCAATTGCCTGCACCATAAAAAATAAAAATAAAAATAATAATAAAAAAAAGAAAGAAAGAAAGAATCACTTATAACGATGGTTTTATCAGTGATCATTATAAACTTTCAAGCTCTATGAGTGTGTTTTTTTATCACATCAAAGGTTAAAACTGTTGAAACGTGTTTTGTGACAAAACAATAACTTGTGGAAATATAAGAACATTTGTATCACACTAACCTCCTTTTGCCAATTTGTGAAGGACGTGATGAGGGCAAGTAGTACTGCTTGAATGGCCGATCCGGCGAGTAATCCGATCCAAAGGCCGGTTCCTCTCAAGTGCAGAGGAAAACACAACACAAGAGCTATTGGAATTCCGAACAAATAGTACGACCCGAGATTGACGTAAGCGCCTAAATGCTGCCACCCGGTTCCTCGCGCTACCCCTGCTTAGCAAAACCAGAAGTTTCGGTCTAAAAACCGCAACTCAAAACGAGCATAACAATGCTTGTGGGGACAAAATCTAGGAAACAAACCAGAGAGAAGAGCTTGCAGGCCATCCGTGACGACCATGAGGGACACAAATGGAGTCACTTCGGCTACGTAATCCACAACTTCCTTTTCGTTGCTGAACGCGTATCCGAGGACATAACGAAAGCAGAAGAGAGCAACGCCTATGCTCACCGCCTCTATTGCTGTCAGAATGATTCCGGCACAAACAGCTGCTTGAGCTTCATGTGGATTTCCCGCTCCTAGTTCGTTCGAAACACGAGTGCTGCGAAATCGCAATGTCTTTCAGGACAAAGAAAGAGGAGAAAAAAAATGGATAAGATTTAGTACAAAATTATAAGAGAAAACCTTGTAGCAGCACCGATGCCATATGATATCAAGTAGTGGATTGAAGTTGTTGTAAAGCTGCTCAAATAAGGAAATATAATTTAGAGGAATAGCCAATTTGATGCTACGAAATAGTTTCTAAATTGTATTAGAAATGCCACAATAACACATACCAAATGGAGAGTACTGAAGTTTCTAGTTTCGAATTTGGCAGAGTCCCGGAGAGCAGAATAAGAAGCTCGAATGACCACCACTCGAGGCTTCCAACATCGGCAAGAAAAAACCCGTGTTAGAACAAAGATCGAGAAGCATGAATCTAGGGGGAAGCGAATCGGCTCAAAGATTATACCAAGCCATAGAAGCGGAAGGAAGAGCGAATCTGAAAAACTCCCGGATGCTCAAGAACACATCGATTGTGAACGAGGGACGGGTCTTCTCGCAGGCTGAAGAGAATTTTATGTAAAGCACAAGAATCATCACAGACAACCAGTACGCCAAGCCGTGGGACAGTGCTGCCCCGGCAGTTCCTAGCTCAAGCTTATACACTAGAACCCAACAGACAGGAATGTGGAAGCAAAGCGCAACGATAGAACTCGCGACCATTGCGAAAGTCAGCCCCTGAGTCTGCAGCGAGCGAACCAACGACATGAGGATCGCGTATGCGAACAAAGCGGGGATGAGACAAATCGAGTACTTCCCAGCTTCCTTGGCGACCGAAGAGTCTTGGCCCATCAACACAAGTAGTTTCTCTACAAAGATCCAAAGGAGGGACACTGGGAAACAGACCAAAGTGAGCGAGATTATAGAGCAGTAAGTGTAGATTCCAATCTTCTCGTACTGCTCCGCTCCATAAGCTTGTCCGCATAGCGTTTCCAACGCGCCCGCCATCCCAAACTGCTTGACATTTCGCGCGCCGTAAGTTACAATTATTTTCCAAACTTTGGACTAAAGAAGTTGAAAAGGTAAGAGAGGCTTACAACAAGGCTGAATCCAGTGACTGCAGTGAAGGAGTTGGCAATGGCGACGCCGGAGAGCGATAGTTCGCCGAGATGACCGGCCATTATGACCGAAACTACCTGCAAGAGGTACTGAATCACCGACACCGCCACCATCGGAGCCGCCATGTAGCCCACATTCTTGGTCTCCTCGGCCAATGCACTCCATGTTACTCTCCATTTCCTCTCTTTGGGCTCTCCCAATAGTGAGTCTTCCATGGCCATTTGTGTAGGAAGGCTTTTCTTTGCTAAACAAATCTTTTGTATTCATAAGTTTGTTTGTTTAGGAGAGAACAACAGATAAAACAACGTGGAAATGTTAATTAACTTGAGGATACGGTCAGTCAATTATTTATTGATGTTCGAATCTATGTAATATCTGAGTTTAATTTTATTTTGGCGGAACTAAAAAAAATGATAATGGTTTTTGGAAGGTAACTTTGTACTTGAGCTCCAAAATTCAACAGAGACAACTTGTAATCACAACAACTTGCTAAAGATTATAATCTGCAGGCAATCTATGCTGTGGTCCCAAGTCCAACCCTTGGACGGATTGAGATGTGTCATTCATATATATTGCGTTTTTCGTTGTCCTTCCGATAATAATAATAATAAAATTAACAGCACCATGTTATTATTAGGAATATTAGGTAATTTAGAATCTTTGATATGTTTTTGTTATAAATTTATGGGTGAGTTGCAAAAATAGGCCAAAATTAAATGTTTGTTTTAAATGATAGCATGTGTTTCAAAAAATTAAAAAAATAGCCATGTTACGAATTGTATAATAGAAAAGTGTCACAAAAAATATAACAGATTTATAAATATTTGTAAGATATTATTTAACACTTCAAAAAATAATGAGTAAAACTTGAAGTGTTACAAAATATTTTACAAATATTTACAGATGTGTTATATTTTGTGTGACACTTTTCTGTTATACAATTCGTAACATGGCTATTGTTTTAATTTTTTGAAACATGAGCTGGACTTTAAAAATAAATTTTATTTTTGGCTATTTCTTACGATTTCCCTAAATTTATTTGTCAAAAAAAAAAAAAACTGCATTATATACTTAATTTCTACCATCTAATTTAAATAAATACTCTGAGTTAGTATAATTAATTGGGATAAGTTAGGTAAATAGCCATTTTAGATTATGTGTTTTTAAAAAATTTATGTGATCATTCAAATGTATTTAGTTTTGAGTAAATGCTAAAGATTCCAAAATTTATCTCAATTTTTTTCATGCGAACACGCATGGCAAGTGATTTATCAATTGTGATTGATTATACACAATTTTTCAAAAATAAACTAATCAATTACGTATTGAGAAATCATATGCCATATGTATTGGTACGAGAAATCTGATAATAGTTTTAGGATTCCAATATTACTTCTTCAATAATTTTGCCCTCCAATGTGCATATACAAATGATGCTTTCTACTAACTTCTCTTTAATGAAGTACGTCTTTGTTAGTGTATTTTAGTGATAGAAAATCCGTCCAGCCCATCCAAATAAAGCAGCAATTTCATCTCTTTTAATACAATATGCTCAGAGAATAAGAAAAGATATCCATGAGGCAAGGTTCAAGTCTTTCTAATAAGTGGCTATCACAAGTCAACTATTGCATTTATATCAAATGATCTGACCATAATAAAGAAAGACATCATTGCCCTGATTTAAGGGGCCTTGATACCAAGAGATATCAAATAATGGCACATCTATATCAGCTCATCCGTATTAGATCCGAAATATACTTGACAAACATATCCAAGTGATGCAACACTACAAGGAATACATATAAAAGAACACTTGACCATTATTGTCAAAATAACGTCCAGGTTCAGCTTGTATGAGATCAAACAACCATAAACTTTCCATCAAAAGAAGATTGCTCCAGCTCAAACAAAATAGTCATCATTCTCCAAATCGGATCAATCAGAAGTCAATGATGTTCGGAATCGAACTTGTCAAATATAATCGGTGTTGGAACACAATAAAGAACACTTTAGAACACACCTATTTCTGAAATCTCTAAAGCAAAAATATTATAAACTGAGAAGCCATATTAAAATATATTTTGCCAAATATACATGCTAACACTCAAATACACTAACAAGTGAGAATGTTGATATTCCATCAGAAAAGAATAGTGTAAAATGGGACAAAACCAAAACCCAAATCGAGTACACCTAAAACAGGAAAGTGAAAAGAAGAAAGCACAAAAGGGTTTCATCCAGATTAGAGAGCTCTGGAAATTGATAATAAACTGCTTAGTTGCTAATTATTTTTGTTTATTTAACTCATACTGTTCTGAGCTCTAGTCTGGGCAAACGTCCTTTCCCTCGCCTCACTTGCCTGCATCATAAAAAGGAGTTAAATCACTTACAACCACAATTTTACATATATTGAACATTCAACCTCAACTGGTGTCCTTTATGACATCAAGAATTACATATATTGAAATGTGTTCTATGACACAATAGAAACTTGAAAAAAGAAAAAGGAAAGGAATTTCTTTTGCACAAACCTGCTTTTGCCAATTTGTGCAGGACGTGATGAGTGCAAGTAGTATTGCTTGAATGGTCGTTCCCGTGAGTAATCCGATCCAAAGGCCGGTTCCTCTCAAGTGCATTGGAAAACATAAGACCAGAGCTATTGGAATTCCGAACAAATAGTACGACCCGAGATTGACATAAGCGCCTAAATGCTGCCACCCGGTTCCTCGCGCAACCCCTGGTTAGCAAACCAGAAGTTTCAGTCCAAAAAGCGAAACTCAAATGGACATAGCAAAGCCTGTCTTGTAACTAAAGTACCAAATAATTGTAATGATATAGTAATTTTTCATTTAAAGCTTGTATTTCGAGGGATTCGGGGCAAAAGCTAGGAAACAAACCAGAGAGGACAGCTTGCAAGCCATCCATGACAACCGAGAGAGACAGAAATGGAGTTATTTTGGCGACATAATCCACAACTTCCTTTTCATTGCTGTAAGCGTACCCTAGAATGTACCGACAGCAGAAGAGAGCTACGCCAACAGTGACGGCCTCTACTGCTGTCATAATGACCCCCACACAAACAGCTGCTTGAGCAGCATGTGGATTCCCCGCTCCTAGCTCGTTCGAGACACGAGTACTGCCAAACTTGCAACAACTTTCAGAAAGAAAGGCGGGGAAAAAAAAAAAAAAAACATATGGATTAAATCTAGTACAAAAATTAAAGAGGAAACCTTGTAGCAGCACTAATGCCATATGATATCAAGTAATGGATTGAAGTTGTTGTTAAGCTGTTCAAATAAGTAAAATAATTTAGAGGAATATCCAGTTTGATGCTAATGAATATCAAATAGTTTCTCATATATCACAATGAAGCGTACCAAATGGAAAGTACTGATGTTTCTAGTTTTGAATTCGGCAGAGTCCCGGAAAGCAAAATAAGAAGCTCGAATGACCACCACTCGAGGCTTTGAACATTTGCAAGAAAACCCCATGTTAAATATATATATACATCAAGATAAAAAATTTAGAGGAAACAAAAAGATCATGTAAATTGTAAAGATTGTACCAAGCCATGCAAGCAGAAGGCAGAGCGTATCGGAAAAACTCCCGGATGCTCAAGAACACGTCGAGAGTGAACGAGGAGCGAGTTTTCTTGCAGACAGTAGAGTATTTCATGTAAAGCACAAGGATTGCCACGGCCAACCAGCACGACAAACCGAGAGACAGTGCTGCCCCGGCAGTTCCTAGTCCAAACCTATACACTAGAGCCCAACAGACAGGAATGTGGAAACAAAGCGCGACGATAGAACTCGCGACCATTGCGAAAGTCAGCCCCTGAGTCTGCAGCGAGCGAACCAACGACGTGAGGATCGCGTATGCGAACAGCGCGGGGAGGAGATAAATCGAGTACTTCCCAGCTTCCTTGGCGACCGAAGAGTCTTGGCCCATCAATACAAGTAGTTTCTCTACAAATATCCAAAGGAGAGACACTGGGAGGCAGACCAAAGTGAGAGAGATTATAGAGCAGTAAGTGTAGATTCCAATCTTCTCGTATTGCTCCGCTCCATAAGCTTGTCCGCATAGCGTTTCCAACGCGCCCGCCATCCCGTACTGCTTGAGATTTTGCAGTACGTTACTACAACTTTCCGAAAAATAAAGGACTAAAATACTTGAGTTGAGCCAGTGAGGCAGTGATTAAAACTGTGAAGTTCAATTATATGTGACATGAGAGAAGATCAAGTCAAGGTAGAGAAGCTTACAACAAGGCTGAACCCGGTGACCGCGGTGAAGGAGTTGGCAATAGCAACACCGGAGAGCGACAGTTCGCCGAGATGACCGGCCGTTATCACCGAAACGACCTGCAAGAGGTACTGAGAAACCGACACCACCACCATCGGAGCTGCTAAGAAGCTGACATTCTTGGTCTCCTCTGCCAAGGCACTCCATGTTACTCTCCATTTCCTCTCTTTGGTCTCTCCCAATAGCGAGTCTTCCATGGCCATTTGTGTGTGAAGATTTTCAGCCGAAGAAAATGATATCTGTTTCCGTTTATAAATGAGTAAATGAGAAGAGAGTTCTTTTGGTAAACAAAGAGCTATATTAATTAACTTGAGGACATAACTGGTCAATCAATAGTTAAAACTTTGGGTCCCAGGTGACATCTTAATTTGATTTTTTATGGCAAACAAGAAAAATATCTGAGCACCCCAAATTCAAGAAAAACAGCCTGTAATTACTATTTGCAAAACATTATAAATGTGCAGGCACTTGTTATCATGCTATGCTCCCAGATATTCATACATATCTGCTGTAATAAATGCTGTGTTTTCAGTTGTTCTGTTGATTAAAAAAAAAAAAAATAGTTAGAAGTTGTAAACATTTTTTAGTTTTTAGAAATTGTGTTAGTCTAGTTTTTAGACACAAGTGTCCATAATTCTCTCTTATTAAGTGAAATATGTGTGAAAATTGTGGATGCCACGTCCACTTTACAGTCCAACACCAAAACATGAAAAGCATATTCTACCCATTAAATTGAATTCAAGCTCAATGTGTTAATATTAAAGTTGTACTTGGGAATCTAAACAAATGTGTCACCCCCCATATTTTTTGTAAAATTGCAAAAGTTAGATGCCATTTAAGCTCATGACTTGGCCTATAAATGCTTTCCATCATCCAATGGCAACCCAATTCAAGGGCCGATTGAAGGCAATTTAGAGGAGAGAAATAAGGGAAGGAAAGAGAGAAAAGAGAGGAGAATGAGAAAAATGTGGAAGAAATAGTTGTGCCAAATCAAAGAGGAGAAAATATGAGAGCAAAATACATACTTTTTTCTCTTATTATTATTATTTTTTTTCAATTTAACACATATATCATGGTAAATAGGTAATACTGGCTAAAGATAGCTAGTATGTTGCTGAATTTGAACCATGACAATCACTTGTTACAGCAAATAAAAGACATTTGGATCATCCTTTAGGGACATAATGGTCTTGCTTGTCTATAAACCTCTTTTGAATGGCCTATTGTCTTAATTGAATTGCTCGGTCAAACGAAGGATCGTCTTTCCATGGCTAAAAGGCTCCGAGGCTAACCCGGCTCTATCTTGTCCAGTAACCATTTTGAGTAGGCAAACGAATCGGTTCTAAATCACTACTCTAGTTGAACTCGAGTTTTTATACGAAATCATTCTTAGGAAAGTTTTCAGGTAGAGAAAGTTAGTGATAGGGAATCGATTATGAACCGTTAGATTTAACTTTTAATTGAAAATTATTGAAAAAACAAATCTAACGGTCTAGAATCAATTCCAACCAGTAATTTTCCCCGCCTCAATCATCCCTTCTTTAATTGGCCCTTCGAAAATGTATAAGAATTGGGATGCTTTAACATTAGCCTTTTATGTTAGAGTTTTCGCTCAGACATGTCACTTTTCTTCTTCCTGTTCATTTATGAAGCTATAGTTTTCAAACAAAAATTGTATGATCTTTATCGTACTTTATTTTGTGGATAGATGGCGTGGAAGCCATTTCTGCTAAATAACAAGAATCAACAAAACCACACCATCTAGTGGTCATAGCATTAAATCCTTGACTATCCTTTCTATGTTAAAAAACTTGCTTCAGTGTTGACAACTAAGAGGACTCTCTTTGTACACAATACAAACCTGCTTTTGCCAATCTGTGAGTGATGCTATGACGGCAAGCAGATAGAGCCTGAACGGCGATCCGGTGAGTAAACCGATCCAAAGGCCGACTCGTCTTTAACTGCAGCAAAAAGCATAACACAAGAGCCAAAGGAATTCCAACTAAATAGTACGCCGAGGTTGACATAAGCTCCGATGTGCTGCCACCCACTTCCTCTAGCAATCCCTAATTGCAAACCCGAAAATCTTCGGAATGCGATGATTAAAGACTAATGCTTGTCAAAACATTTATTTAAAAACAGAAAGCATCGAAGACAGACCCGAAACCGGAGCTTGTAGACCATCGAGAGAGCAATGGAGTTATGCAACATATTCAACAACTTCCTTTTCATTGCATGTCCGAGGAAAGAGTGACAATGGAAGAGAATTACGCCCACAGCAACCGCCTCTGACACTCTGAGGATCATTCCTGCGCAAACAAGAAGTATTATCTTCTCTGAGAGCCGTTAATTTGAATAAATTTGTATTTGAAGGAAGAGCTAGCATAAGAGCAAACCTTGCAGCGGCACTAGTACCGTATGATATTAAGTAGTGCAATGAAGCTGGTCATGATTATTAACAGCAATTAGAAGAAATACACAGATGATAAGACTAATAAACTCAATTATATTCTCTCAGAAAGGGAGAAGAGAAGAGATGGCTAGTCATATATTGAAGTAGATTAAACCAGGCCGATCTCCAGCCGCCGTAGGTGGCTCGTCTAGCAGGGACGGCCTCAGTGGTCGCCGCCGCCTCCGCAGTTGGGTCTGGTTGTCGTTTTTGCAGCCGGCGAGGCGGGTTCGGAGAGCCATTACATATCAAATAATTGGGGTGGTAAAAAGTGATGGTTCTAACTTTTTTGGTCGTTTTGTATATTTTAAATTCTTTTTTGGTGCGAAATATTCATGTCTATATTTTTTCAATTGAAAATGATGACGAACGATGCTGACGTTCTTGTCTAGCTATGTGTCTTCAAACATACCAAAGTGCATGTATTTGTATTTCAGATATGTTTGGAATCGATAGTTCTGATCCCTTACTCTACTTGTAGATCATTCTTTTTTTCTTTTTTAACAAATATATAGACACACAAATACAAATAAACGTATGCTGAGTTTGTACATAAAAGGTCTAAATTATAGATTTTTCACTGACTATTTGAAACCACGAGCAACAGGCTCACCAATACAGCGGTTATCACATTGAAGATGTTTTATGGTCACCGGTCGGACACTTGAAAGAAATCAAAGCAATAAATTATGTAAAACCCGGGGAGTATAATTTACAGCATGCTAAAACTGTTTTCTTTCACTTTTTTTTTTTTCCCTTTGTATGGACTGGAGAAATTCCCTTTTTTCTTGGCTCTCTAAAATGTGAATTCTGAAATATAATTATCGTTGTACAACAAGCACAAGCTAGACTTCAGACCTCCCGGAATAGAACATCTGCCTCGGAGGACATACTTGCGGAGTCCACAAAACTATCATTAGCTCTCTTGGCTAAGCTCGCCTTCGTCGTCCACATCTTCAAAAGGAGTGGTCTCGGGGAAGAATTCTCCGTCCGGATACATCTTTTGGAAAAGCTGTCAAAGTACCAGCACAAGAAAAATAATCCAAATATTGAGAAAAAGATGATATCCAAAAAGGAATGATGTGTCGCTCTTATTAACGCAGTTATTTAGTCTATCTCGACAGAATAAGTACCTTCGTGGTTGAATCTAATAAGTCGTTGTAGTTCAGATTTCCATCTGGCATGGGAGTGGAGCTGAGATGTTCAAATTCGCCCGGAGAATACTGTGAAAATTCCTTTGCGTCAAACTAAATCCGGGATTCCTAAATCTGAGCGCTCATTGAAAGCATGAATCTAAAAACAGGGATGATGGATTGAGAATCATACCGTACTCAGATCCTGAATATACGTTGCGCTCCAAAGTAAAGTAGGCTTTATGTCATTTTCATTTGGGGCTTCGGAACTAGTTTCAGCATTTTCGGAAACTGGGATCTTAAGAAGTGCGTTCATAGCCGCCCGTAGTAAGCTTTTACCCTGTCTCGCATCTTCGCATAATGCGGAGAAGTACAATACAAACCTGAGAAACAGACAGTATGGTGAAAAATTCCATAATCCTCTTATCTACAAGACTTCTATTCCTACGGATCTACAAGACATATCTCTTCCTGCGGTAGCATACGCTAATTTAAGAGAAGAAAAAAAAAACGGTGTTCCTAGGTAGAGGTGGCCCCATGGTGATAAGAGTTCTCAAGAACAAAAATTTTCGATTATTTCTTAAAATAGCTGTCTCGTGGTGAAAGATCCAGATTGAAGAAAAAAAATGTGTGACAGATCCAATTCCTGGTGAAAACCTAAAGGAGCTGATGTCACAAATCATAGTGTTTCGCAATTGATATAGAGATGGCTAGGGAAAAGTTAGCCACAATTTGCTTACTAATCTCACTAACAACTTCTGAAGTCAAATGGAATTACAGTACTAGGGTAATAAAGAGAGGAATATCACTTTCTTTAGGATATGGTATCACTTACATGCCGGAAGGACAAGTTGCCAAGCCGCTACCAATCTGCAAAGCTCGGACTGATGTTTTCTGCTCAGGGTATAAAGCTAAGGAAAATAAGAAAATTGTTTTTGTTACTCATTTGTTCAGAACCTGTCGAGGAAAGGATAGAATCCGAAAGCGACTTACATCGAGGAGGGTATATAACAAGAAAATTAGAAATATCTGGTTTTAACGAACTCGCCATGACACATATCCCCCTGGCCACCTTCCCTTTAATACCTCCCAGAGGATCTGGTGGAGATGTTGGGACCGTGAAGGTCGGATCCAGGACAAGCTGATTGCTGAAGACATCCTGACCTGAAGCTAACCTCACACCCTTATATTGACCACTCTCCTGAAAAGAAATTGCACGCTCAGAAAAATACAAATCAATCTGAACATTATGCGCAACAAGAGTCTAATGTTTGTGAATATTCTATGAAAAAGTTGTCATTCTGGATCTGTACCTTGTCCATGAGCAGTGAAATAACTGGCATTCGCAAGACCTGTATATCAAAGGACTCAATATTAATAAGGAGCATACCAAACAGCATATAAAGCCAGGAAGAAATAGCTTGTCCTTCATTCTCTTCTTCTCATAAAAGAGGGATTGGGTAGAGAAGTGCAAAGAGCACACTTTTAAGTAACTAACAGGCAAACAATGGATAAGGACGCATAGCCCCACAAGGAAATCTAAATATAATAAATACTTGTTTCATGTCTCGCTTATTCCAATAAGATTAGTTTCAAAATTTTCAGCCAGATGAACCAACTCAAAGTCCGTGTAATGCACGAATTGAGTAGACTAATAGCATCAATGCAGGAAGAAATTCCAAGTCTTTTTAAACTGCGGATGTGTTGTACAAATGCATGGTGTATTTTAGAAATACTGTGCATCCATAAGTAACTCTTCGTGTGAATTTCCGTACGAGATAGAAGAAATAATAACTGATGTCACCACCAAAACTTACATAAAGGCATCCTTTAACAGCAGCACGACGACAAAAGGCCTGAGATAATTCCCCATGGCCGTAAATAGGATAAATCAAAGCCCCTGGTGCATTAGGAAACCTGAGAAGAACCAATAAACCATAAATTTTACATAGCTGAAGTTCACTAGTTAAATCAAGATCTTAGCCAGTGCCATTTGGCTCCAATAATTCCATCGACAAACACGAAACCTCCAAACAAAAGGCAGTTATTCTTCAACTTAAACTGTCATCTAGTAGTTTTACAACTTTTCACAAGCCACTCCAATAGTTCATTTCTTAAAAAGAACAAATGAAAAATATCTCGATTACTCTAAATCAAGAATGAATCATCCAATAAGCATATTACCCAATTAGAATTAGTTCAACTTAAAAGGCTAACTACTGTGTCAAGCCTAGCAGCCTCTAATAACATTACCATGATTAATCAAATTGAAATCCGAAAATACACAAAGTATGTGGATTTAACCTTCCGACTGATTTGTTGTAAAGAGCCAATTGCTCGATCCCATCTTTTGTCTTGAGCACATCTTTGCAAGCCTCAAGGTCGGTCTGATCATAATCAGCCATAGCTATAGCATACAGAATAATCCTACAGTAATGGACCAGAAACAAAAAATAAAAAACAAGAAAAACAAACAAAATTAGAAACAACTAGGACAGCATAACAGTTCATCTGCAAGATTCGATCTATTATGCAATAGGTCCGTTTAGTTATCAATAAAAAAGGACTGAAACAAAGAACCCTCACTAACAGATAGAGAAAAGCAGAACGATCTGTACGATTTAATCTTCGGCGGCAACCGCATCTTCTCCAAGAACTCGGCGAAAGGACTCTCCAAATCCTCATCTGAAATCCTCCCATCGACTTCATCAGAAGCCTCCAAGTGCCGCTGCACGAGCTTGAAGAACCTCATCAGCTGATTCTTCTCCGTCAGGCTAAGCGTTCTGTCCTTGAATATTGCAGCCCTCGAGTCCAGGACGCCCCACAACCTCCCACCCTCATCGCACACAAAGCTCGCGTCAACGCCCTTGAACTCCACGTAGTGGCTTGCACCCGATTTCACCACGAGATCGATGGCCTTGTCCGCGCAGAAGAACACCCTGGGCCCACCGAGGTCGATGTTGAAACTTCTTGAATTCTCCACAAGGAGCTCGGGGGCGTAGGAGGAGATCTCAACGTCAGAGTACAGCGGGCGAGGAGCAAGACCCAATGCGGTGTAGTCGCCACTCTCGGTACCGGGGACGGTGGCGGGTTGGGGAGGGGCTGAGTGGGAGTTGAGGAAATCGGTCAGCTCGGAAATGGGGAGGGAGGCAAAGTGGCTGCCGTAAAAGGGGTTCTGGTCGAGGTGGAGGACGGTTTTTCCGGCGACGGAGGCTGCGGCGGCAATGACGGATCCCGGGAGGCCGGTGCCAATCGCGATGAGGTCGAACGTGTCGGGCTCAATGGGAGGATATGAATAGGCTTCGCTCATTGTGGAGGTTCTATAGGAACACAACAATTGTGGGACAAATCAGTGACAAGCAAAAGGAAATGCCCGGTAGAATTTTGAAAGCATAATAAACACAACACAACATATATGTGTATCGAATAACAAATCAAACACAAAATGAAGCGATGCCCATATTTTAAAATTAAAAATTAAAATAAAAGAAGCTGAAATAAGAGGCAAACTGGCAGAGGCCTTTCATCGAACAACTTATAGGCCAACACTTGACCAACAAGCGCAAAAATAAAAAAAAATTAAAGAAAATATATCTCTTTTTTTTTTTTTTTTTGCATTTTCAATAATACAAAACCAGTGATTTGAACACAATTTGAAAGCTCAGGGAATGAGATCTACGAGTTCGAAGCAGAGAGAGAATCGCAAAGAAATAATTTGAAAAATGAAAAACAAAACCGCCAACGAAGTGCCAAAAAGAAGAAAAAAAAATATAGAGAGAGAGAATTACAGAGAAAAGGGGATAGCTTGTGGAAGAGTGAGAAATTCGGGTATTGAAGATCGATTGAAGTCTGACCTTAGAGAACCGAAGGAATTGCAAGGAAATCGAACCGGTCGGTTTTGTGTTTAAAGCTTTAAGCTTTATCGCTGCGTTGCTCTGTTTTCTCTTTTCGCTGTCTTTGTTTAGTTTATGTGCTTGTGTAATGCTTATTGCTTCGATCGCTCTGTCCCTGTCTACGTTATAATTTCTTTACCCGGCAATTATTTACATTCTATTTTTTTTTTCAACTTTTTATTTAAAAAAAAAAACAGTATTTAATTTTTTTTCTCAAATTACAACAGAAATTATTACCTACTTCTTTAATAAATATATTTACCAAATACCTACAACTGTTTTATTATTATTATTATTATTATTATTATTTTTTATAATATAAAAACAGCCTCTAAGAATAATGTCAAATTGACCCAAAAACTTATACACCGTAATTTGATCGAGTATGATTCACTTAATTTGGTGTAAAATCAAAGTTCTAGACACGTCACAGGATATAATATATGGCAAATGAAAAATCATGTCATATGCTAACGTGATGTCTATTTGCTTTAAATTTTTCTTATGAGTTGTTTGGGTAAATATTTTAATTATTTTATTTTATAATAGTTTAATTTTGTGAATTTCGATATGACATAAATTATTAAGATTTAAAGATATTACATTATGATTAAAAAAAATTAAAAAACATGAAATGAAATGTTGAGATATTTATCTCAAACAAAGATTAACTATCGTTTTCTTTTTAAATATTTTTCAAAGTTCTTCTCTATTTTGTCCGTTCTAATCAAATAACTTTAAGTAAATATCACGTGATCAAAACATGTTACCTGCCATATCCAAAGTAAATTAATCAATTAAATACCATTACAGTTCCATAAAAAAAATTAAATACCACTATAGTATATATATCCACTGCCCTTTTCATGTAGGGGTGGCAATTCGTGTTTCGTGTCGTGTTCGTGTCGTGTCTTATCGTGTTGACCTTTCTTTGGACCCAGACCCGACCCAACCCATTTACTAGTATTTACTTATCGTGTCGTGTCGTGTTCGTGTCGTGTCTTGTCGTGTTACCCATTAACGACCCATTAAGACCCATTTAATAATCGTATCTTAATGATAAACATATATTAATGGTATTACAATTCATATACGACTTATTTAAATTTTAAACTCATTTATGACCTAAATTAAAATAAAAAGATAATTCAACACATAGAAACAACAACAAAACTAACAAGACTGTACGTCCAATAAAGAAAAAAATAACAAAACCAATCAACAAAATATATAATATGACTAAATCAACAAAATATGTTGTTCTATTTTATAAGAATGAATATAAAATTAAAGAAGATATATATAAATATTAAAAATTATTTACTAATCGTGTCTTAACGTTCTTAATCGTGTCTTCGTGTTCGTGTCGTGTTCACCCATTTAATTATCGTGTTAATCGTGTCGACCCGTTTAAGACCCAGACCCATTAAGGGTGGACCCAGACCCGTTTATTTCGTGTCGTGTTCGTGTCGTGTCTCGTGTCCGGACCCAAATTGCCACCCCTAATTTCATGTATATATATATATATATATATATATATATATATATATATATATCCACTACCAATACAATACGGCAACCTCACTGTACCTAACATTTTGTCTTGTCTCGTCTCTTTCCTCTAAATATCAAAGCTCCAAACCACATAACACAGAGAGAGATATCAAACCCCAAAAAGAATGGCAAACAAAACCCACGAAGACACCATTGTCCTATACCCTGCGCCGGGAATCGGCCACTTGGTGTCCATGGTGGAGCTCGGCAAGCTCATAATCAAGCAATACTCCAACAAATTCTCCATAACCATCCTCCTCACCACCGGCTTCCTCGACACCCCCGCCATCGCCCCCTACGTCCGCCGCGTCGCCGCGACCAACCCCGCCATCGCCTTCCGCCGCTTCCCCTTCCAGCCCGTCGACGCCGCCCCCGCGCGCAGCCGCGCCGCGATGGCCTTCGAGTTCGTCCGCCTCAACCTCCCCAACGTCGTCCGCGCGCTGCGCGAGATCTCTCGCGGCGGCGCCAGCGTCCGCGCCCTGGTGATCGACCTCTTCTGCACCTCCGCGCTCGGCGCGGGCCGCGAGATGGGGATTCCCACGTACTATTTCTTCACCTCCGGCGCGGCGGTCCTCGCGGCCTTCCTCCATTTCCCCACAGTCCACGAGCGAGTGAGCGCAAGCTTCAGAGACCTCAGAGACGTTTTCCTCAACTACCCTGGAATGCCTCCTCTAAAGGCCACTCACATGCCCGAGCCGGTGCTCGACAGGGACGACCCTGCGTACTGGGATTTCCTCTCCTTCTGCACCAATCTCTCGAAATCGGACGGCATTATCGCAAACACTTTCGACGCGCTCGAGCCAGTCCCGATCGCCGGCGCTCTCGCAGCCGATGGAGTGTGCGTGCCGGGCGCTCCGGCTCCTCGATTGTACTGCATCGGCCCGCTGATAGCGGAGGCCAATCAGGTAAGCACGGATCTAGAATAGGGCTAGCCTAGTGGGGCACATGCCCTCACTGATATTTTATATTTTATATTTTTATTGCCTCCCCGCTAATTATGCTAGAGAAATTATAGTGAACTTAAATGTAACTTGTTACCTAATTTTTTTAAAAATATAACCACTTACCCTAATGATTTAATTACTTTCACAGTGATAAGTGGTGGTAATCTACTTAGTTACCAAAAATATGTATAAATAATTCACAAATTGACTACAAACTCAATTATTTAAAAAATTTAAGTATTTATTTTTATTGTTATATAAATTCTGGGTATTTGTTACTTCACCTATTATGTTATTAAAATATTCAGTTGTTTATATATGTTTTTTTTTTCCCCGAAATGTTTCACGTGCTCGATAAAATTTTTGAAATTTTAATTTTGTATAATAGTATTCCAAGTTCTAGTTATGTATCTTCTCGATCATCATTTTTCTAATTGGATCAATTTTTTATTTAATTATCAAAACTCTATTAACTTAGGTCTTTATTCGTCTACTTTTTAATTCATTACTTTGGTGGTGTACTGAATAAAGAGCCACTAACTTGAAGCTAAACTAAACTACATTATTGTAGTTTTTAACTAATTTTACTAAAACTTGTGCCACCACCTATCTGTCTCAGATCTTGCCGGAGGATGAAGGCGACAGTAGCTCCTACTTGTCGTGGCTCGATTCCCAGCCGAGCCGGAGTGTGGTGTTCTTGTGCTTTGGCAGCCGAGGGTCGTTCCCGGCAGCACAGGTGAGGGAGATAGCGGAGGGGCTCGAGAGGAGCGGGCAGCGGTTCCTCTGGGTGGTGAAGAAGCCGCCGTCTCAGGGCAGGGAGAAGACAATGCAGACGGAGGACGTCGCAGCGGATTACGAGTGGGACGCAGGGCTGTTCCCGGACGGCTTTCTGGAGAGGACAACAGGGCGGGGCGTGGTGGTGAAGTCGTGGGTCCCGCAGGTGGAGGTGCTGGCCAAGGAGTCCGTCGGGGGGTTCGTGACGCACTGTGGGTGGAACTCGGTGCTGGAGGCAGTGGCGGCCGGGGTGCCGATGGTGGCGTGGCCACTCTACGCAGAGCAGCACATGAACAGGAACGTGATGGTCCATGATATAAAGATCGCCATAGGTGTGGAGCAGAGAGAGGAAGATGGTTTTGTGAGCAGTGACGAGGTGGAGAGAAGGGTTAGAGAGTTGATGGAGTCAGAGCGTGGGCGAGAGATACGACGCAAGAGCGTGGAGATGAAGGACTTGGCTTCGGTTGCTTGGGGAGAGTCTGGCTCGTCCACCGCGGCGTTGGACAAGTTTGTTGCTTCCATTATTGTTTAGTGTTGCAATTGTATCTCCTCTTGTCATGCACTTTTAAGCAATTGTTAGTTGATTAAAGAAAGTTATCTTCATTGTTTTTTTTTTTTTTTTATGAAAAAAAAAGTTTATGTTTTTTGGTTCGTGTGATATTTATACAACATATTAAAGAGCGAAGGAGGTTTGAAGGGGTTTCATTGGTGTTTCTGGAGTGTTTCTTTTTTTTTTTTTTTCTTTCTTCAAGGGGGCGACAAAAATGATAAATTATTCTCAAAATTTGAGTCCAAGTATGAATAAGAGAAACTAAGGAGTTAAAACGTAAATAAACATGAGTATAATTACTACATGTACTAAGACATGATAAGTTTCTTTCACTTGCAAAAAAAAAAATAGTCTCACAAGCGGACGACACGTGACGTCTCCCACAGACAACACGTGATATTTCTTATTTTTTTTTTAATTTTTTATGAAGCAACACGTGGTGTTCCTTGCAAACGACACGTGGTATCTCCTATTTTTTCTTAATCTTTTGGCATCTATTGTCATATACACTTTTTTTTAACATAACTTTTTTTTTATTTAACTTTTTTTCTTTGTTTTAAGCTTTTCTTTTTATATCTTATATTTAAACAATTTATAATAAA
This sequence comes from Boehmeria nivea var. tenacissima, assembly GCA_018132145.1. Lineage (NCBI taxonomy): Eukaryota > Viridiplantae > Streptophyta > Magnoliopsida > Rosales > Urticaceae > Boehmeria > Boehmeria nivea. The sequence goes on along the minus strand of CM030876.1, from coordinate 10,565,519 downwards.
AAACCCCATATATTTTAATGAAATGATAAAATAGACCACTTAATTAGTTAAAATGATAAAAATATAAATTAATTTTTTAAATTTTAACAAAAATATATCTTTCTTTTTTTCTTTTAAATTTGTGCTTAAAATTTACGCCTATTCTACATGCGCAAAGCACATGTGTAAAAAACTGAAAAAAGAAAAAAAAAATGAGTGCACTCGCAACTACAGAAAAGAGTTGACACGCGGCCTTTATCTTTTTTCTTTAATTTTTTATTTTTTTATTTTTATTTTTATTTTTTTTAAAATCTATCATCTAATCCTTAACAAATAATAAAAGCCACAATGTGTTTTCAATGGGCGTTTCGACCGTTCTTTTTCAAGCTGTTTTGTGGCCTTTTTTTGGGTTTTTCATAAAAAAAAACGCGTTTTTTCAGGGTTAGAGTGAAATTTTTTTTAAAAATTGGGCTATTTCATAATTTTAGAAAAATTTAGGGACGAAAATGTTAAATATAAGGACTTTTGAGCAAAAAAATTTGCCCCTGACACGGGCCCGCGTGTCAGGGGCTGCCCCCTGAAGCCCTCACTCTCCATTTAGCGCGTGCACAGCATGTGCCAGCCACCCTCACTCTCTTTTTTTTTTTTATACATTTCATTTTTCCTTTTTTTTTTTCTCTCTATTTTCTTTTTCCTTTTCTTTTTTACGTGTGCGAAGCGCGTGGGTTCACTAGTTTATTTTAATAAGCCAAAGAGTCCAGCAAGCCCTCTTTCTTAAAATCACTCATATATGCGGACTCAAGGGTAAGGCCGTTAAGGCAATAGCCTAAGGCCCCCTTGAGCCATAGGCCCCATTTGAGGAGGTGCATTGCTTTTATTTCCCTATATTTGTGGGAGCGAAAAATCGTTTTTTTTTAATTTAAATTTTTACGTAAACTAATTCAATATAATTAAGCACCTCCGTTATACCATGATATTGGGAAGGCCTAAAAAATCTCTTCATCTTAACCACCACTATAAATATACTCATCTAAAACCTTGAAACGTGTGCTTCTCAAATAAAATTATTTACTTTTTTTTGTTCACATATTAATTTCCAAACGTTTCTTTTTTTTTTTTTTCAGTGAAAACAAATTTATCAAAAAACCAACATGATTTCCTCTATGTAATTAAAAAAAAATCTCAATCATAGTACTTATTATTATTGCCAATCAATATTCTTTATTCTTTGAATTAATGAATTTAATTAATAGTTAACAATAATTTGACAATATTAATAAGAACGTTCAAACAAATATCTAAAACTATTTCTTTTCAATAGTTCTCTTTTATATACTAATTTTTCTAGATCCCAATGTAACTAAAGAGATTAATAATATTTCTCAGATATATAGAAGGTCACCAAACTAAAAATTTAGATAAATTGTTTTCTAAACTATATAAAATTGCATCATTGTGATTTTTTAATGAATATAGATGATTTTTTTCATTTGAAATAAGTCATTTGTAAAGAAAGTTCATTTAAACAATAAACAATTTTATCAACACAAGTGAAAATAGTCATTTTTATTAATACTTTAGTAAATTTAAATTTTATGTTAAAATAAAAATTAAAAATATTTCTTAAAAAGCCTCCTAAAAAATTTCGCCTAAGGCCCAAAACATATTGAGCCGGCCCTGTATGTATATATAATATATATATATATATATATATATATATACTAGTCAAATGCGCACGCGCTTTGCGCGCGTGAAAGAGAAAAAGGCAAAGAAAATAGAAAAAAAAAGGAAAAACGAAATTAAAAAAAAAAAAAAAAGTGGTGGGGTGGCTGGCGCATGCACAGCACGCCCCAAATGGAGAGTGAGTGTCTGAGAGGGCAGCCCCTGACACGCAGGCCCGTGTTAAGGGCAAATCTGTTTGCTCTGAAGTCCCTATATTTAACATTTTCGTCCTTTTTATTTACATTCAAGTCCCTAAAGTTTTATAAAATTATGAAACAGCCCAATTTTTAAAAAAATTTCACTCTAACCCTTAAAAAATGCGTTTTTTTTTTACTACGAAAAACTCCAAAAAAAGCTACGAAACCACTTGAAAAAAAAAACGGCCGAAACGCCATTGAAAACGCATTGGAGCTTTTATTGTTTGTATATATATATATATATATATATATATATATATATATTTGGCGTCTACTATATTACAGTAATGGGATTACTTGCCTTACCTATTAGGGTCTTTCTTAAGTGTGATAACCCGACTTATTATGGGTATGATTACGCAATAAATAAATAAAACTACGACATTTAGTCGTGTTTGGTTACAAAATAAACTACACGTTATGGTTGCGAAACTACATGTAATTTGAGATTTGGTCACTCGTTTCTTAAAATATATATGTATATATATATATATATCTAAGTAGGAATTACTAAATAGTGCTATATTATAAGGCAAATTTTGAAGAGTCAAAATTTGAATAAAATTGGAGAAATAGACCATGTTAGGACAGCAATATAACATTGAGTGGCTAAAAATATTGAGTCAAAATATATAAAAAAATGCTAACTATTGTCTTTAAATTAAGGGGACATATTTTGGTTAGTAAATAGGCAATTAAGAGGGGTGATTATTGGGATTAAATTCTATGTTTTAGGGGCTGAAATATACGGTTTGGGGGTGGCTAAGTGCTGAGAATTTTATTACATTTTCAAGCATTTCAAAAGACATCCAAAGCTTAGAGAGAAAAAAAAAAGTGAGAAAAAGGGAAGGAAAAAGAAGGATTTAGAGAAGAAGAAGTCTAGAGCAAGATCAGCCCCTATTGGTAAGAAAAGATACAAAATTTTCCCTTAATCTTTTGGTGATAGAGACATCTTTGTATAAGATCGAAATTGATGATCGAATCGTTGTGTTTTACGCATCGTAGGATTCGCCGATCGTGCTTCGATTTACCAACGAAAGGTATAAATCGAATCTAATCCTAAGTATTAATTTTATTATGATTATTGGGTGATTTAGGCTTTATTTTTTTTGTTAGAAAATCGGATTTGGTTGGTATGTGTCAAAAATATACACGTTAAAATAAAAGTGTAGAATGCTGGAATTTTATTCTCTGATTTTTCCGGTATTGTGATACCAAATTCGTAGCTTTTCAAGGCTTCTAAAATCGGCATAAAAATCATGCATGTTAATTTATATTCCTATCATTAGTTTGTAAATTTTCAGATCCAAATCTTGTATATTCTCTTCTAAAAAAATTCGGAACCCTTGATTGCTCAGATTTAGGGTTTTATATTTTGAATATTAGAAATGTTATGAAATTTACTGATTTTTCTGGAAACATATATATATGTAATAATATTGAAAATAAAATTTTGGACTTAGATCATGAAGGATTTAGTTTTAAAAATTCTGGAACCGTAATATGCTCGCGATGTCGAATCTGGGCAGTTTGCGCAATTGTTGGTCATAGCAACTTTTGAATTCCTAAACGGCAGGTAAAAATTTTTCTATGAACATGATGACTTAGAAAATTTAATTTTAAACAACTTTTTAGAAATATAAATTTTTCCATATTTTCCTCCTTAATGGCAAAAAATGCAGTTTAATCTTTGTTTAAGCTTTGTTTCAGTTTTTGCATTGTGAAGGATCTAGTAGATCCGTTCATTTCTTGAAAAACTTTGTGTCTTGAGAAATGTAGATCTTTAAAAATTAATGGGGGTTACTTCATAACGTTTTTCCCGGATTTGTGCAGAATTAATAAAAATTTGAATTAAAGGCTTTACCCTTAAATTTAATCTTTAATATTGATGAGATAGTAATCCGAATTTTAAGAGGTTGTAGAAGATAAAAATGTTTATTTTAATGTATATTAATAACTTGAAAATTTTAGTACAATTTTGTGAAAGGGTATTTTTGTCAAAATTTTCATATTCAAGGACTAAATGGCAAATACCTTTACGTGTTACATGGTTTCTTTGGGTTTTGTTCTACGTAATTTGAACTAAAATAGAACAACGTTCTAGGTTAAGTCCTAGAATAACAAAGTGAGTTAAGTCTAAACTTTTAGCAAAAATGTACCTGACACGACTTATAATTTAGGTAGCAAGAAACGAGCTGACCAAGTACCGAAGTTAAAGGACCATTACCTTTCTTTGAACAACCAAGGTGAGTACAATCTCACTACAGTACGGATTTGTTCAAAGAAATAAAATTATATGATATGCTTTGCTATGATAATAATGATGATGTCTGCATATATAATGGATGTGATTATTTGATGTTAAGATTGTATGATGTCTGATTATATGTTATTATTGTATATAAATTATACAATGATATGTTAAGGTATTTGAATGATGTTCATGACTTTGTTTATAATTTCTAAGCAAGTGTCGTTGAGCTGTAATATGATGTTAAGTAAGATATGTTGATATGATATTAATTTATCAAATGTCACGATGTATGTCACAAGATTTAATAAGTGAAACATAAGTTTAAACACTGTGTCGTATCAGCCTCGCAAGTGAGGTTATGATACCATCCCTTGAGTCGACCTAAGGGCAATATAGGGCGGTCTTTATAAAAAAAAAAATATATGACGGATCAATAGTCGTCGAGGACCTGTACACCCTCACCGCTCATTGATTCGGCGCGCAACTCGGTACGTACACTTATACGATGAGGATCCTCTAGAAAAGATTAGTAATAGATTGAATAAGCGAAACTAACTTGGTCATGCATTGCATATCATATTTTTGTGAGTATTAATTGTACGTCACTGGGCTTTTAGCTCACTTAGTTTGTCGTCCGTACTGTAGGTAAGAAACCTATGGTGTGACGTATCATGGGTTGGAATTCGACAGTGCTTGAAGCGACGAGGCGAGGGTTATGGAAACCACTATCTTCCGCAATTTATTTATATGAGATATGTTATATTTTTATTTTCTATGCGTAAATATGAAATTTAAGATGTGTGCAATTATTCTATTTTAAAGTTTTATTATAATTAATTTATAAGACCTCTTCTTTTATAAACATGTTTGAGTTAATGATAAAAAAATAAAATATTTGGCATTTTTAAAAGATTCTAGTAAGCAAGATAAGTAAGTTTGATGGCTCGACAAGTCGGGTCGTTACATTAAGTGCTGATGACAAATACTGACTAGGGTCTAACCAAACCAAACCACTAGTTTTTACTAAAATCAAACTTAGTTTGACAATTTTTCAAACCAAACCAAATCAATTAAACAATCAAAACCAAACCAAACTAAACCAATTATAATTGGTTTGGTTTAGTTTTTTTAATCGGTCTGAGCATTTTATTAAATTTAGGCTCACACAAGTAATTGAGGACTTGATAAAATACATTGATAATTTTTTATAAAAAAATAAAATTTGTTAGTGGCGGTAAATGTAATGAAGACTTTAATAAGAATAATCAAATAACTCAATAAGATATTACAATAGGAAAAACAAGATAAAAAGTCATTGATCGATTATTTCATTTGTATTTCTTACTATCTTTTATACGGGGATTCTCAGGTGGGTTTTTTTGTGGTAGGAAACAATTCTGAATCGTCAGATTTACGTAGGGTCCACTAAAAAGGTAAATCTGAAGATCCAGAATCGTTTCAAGAAAAAAAAAAAAACCCACCGAAGAAACAACGTCTTTTATATGCCTTTTTGCCAAAAAAGGTCTTTATAAACATTAAAAATTTATTAAAAATTATTAAATAGTTTATATGTAGGTAAATATAATATGATTTTAAATATATGTGCATATTGAAGTTGGTTTGGTTTGATTTGATTTTTTAACAAGGTTAAACATGAACCAAATCAAATCAATTACAATTTGAAAAATCTCAAACTAAACCAAACTAATAATAATCGGTTTAAAATTAATTTGATTTAGTTTAAATTAGTTTAGATGATTTGGTTGGGTCTCATCGGTTTTTTGAATATCCCTAATGCTGACCATATGATTGACTTATTAATAGAGCATAATATAATTATGATATTAAAATTTGTTCATAGTCAGGTCCCGCAATTTAGTGGATTACAACTCAAGTGAGTCAAAATATAATTTACGTTGTTGTATTATTTGCGTATTATTTTAGCTTTGTCAATAGTTAAGCATGCGTTATTCATCTTATTTGCAAAATTTTATAAAAAATTTCATCCTATGTAATTTAACTATATAAAATACCTGCTAGCTTCACCGAATCATTAAAAATAACATACCGTGTATATTACGTACTTCTTTAGCAGTTTAGCTTGCTTGCTTCTATTTATAATACATGTAAGAAAAACTGCACTCTATATTATTATTATTATTATTTTATTATTTACTCACATGCACCTCTAGTGGTTCGTTGCTTGATTAATTTACTCTCCAATTTAATATTATATACAAATCGTTGTTATTTATGTTATTTAGTTGTTTTATTTAACAATTGCAGACAACTATCTACCTAGTGTAATTTATAATAGAAAAATATCTAAATTTACAAAATAATAAAAATAAATATCTAAAATTTTGAAGTAATTGAACAATTAGCCAATTCATTAATTATTTGCACATATTTTTTATAACTGAATTAATTACCACCGGCTATCACTATGTAAATAATTGAATCATTTAGATATTTTGTTATATTTATCAAAAGATTGAGTATAAGTGTTAAAAATTGGTATTCACTATAATTTCTCTTTATAATATATTGTTCTTAAATTATTTTGGAATTTGTCTTCAACGATTGAGTTTGGTATATTAATAACTCAATCTATGCATGTACCAGTATGCTTGAATCATTGTAGACAAATCTTATTTCTACTTATACACTTATTTTCCTTATTTTAATTGTACAAGTAATATGTTCACAGTATTATTTATTATGAGATTACACATTATTTGTATTTATGTGTATCTTGTTTCAAACACATCAAAATATAACCATATAAGTTTTTTGAAAAAAATCATTTAAGTTAATGATCAGTTAGGTAAATAGCCATTTTAGATTGTGAGTTTTAAAAAAAAATCACAATTTCAAACAAATTAAAAACTAGTCAAAATTACTGTAAGAAATTTCTGACAATATCAAAATTACACAAAAAATTATTGTCAGAAATTTCTGACGCGTGTTAGAAATATTGTTAGAAATTTCTGACAGTGCTAGTTTTTTAATTTTTTGAAACTGTAACTATTTTTTAAAATCATTTTGTAAACATTGGCTATTTTCTTAAAATTCCCAACAATCATTTTTTAAACAAAAAATTTAAAATAAGAAAGTATAAAAATATTTAAAAAAATATTTTGCATATTTTTTTTATAATTTAGAAGGGGAAGAAAATAATCCAATAAAAGAAAAAAAAAACCCAAAAGGCTTTCAAAATGAATTAAATAATAATATAATAATCTTTTGAAAGAAATCATTTAAGTTTATGAATAAAATTTTATTTTAAACAATAAATTTTAAAATAAAAAAGAATAAAAAGATTTAAAAATGTATTTGGCATAAACTTTTTTAGGTATAATTTTGAAGGAGAAGAAAATCATACAATAAAATATAAGAAAAAAAATAAAAGAAAAAAATGGAGGAAATAAACACGCGCTAAATGGGGAGTGAGAGGGCAGCCCCTGACACGCGGGCCCGTGTCAAAGGCAATTTTATTTGCTTTTGCTTTGAAGTTCCTTTTTTTTTTTTTTTTTCACATTTTCATCTTATATTATTTATATTTTAGTCCTTAAACTTTTTAAAAATTATATAATAGCCTAATTTTTTTTAAATTTCACTTTAACCCCTAAAAAATTCATTTTTTTAACGAAAAAACATAAAAAAAGCGCTGACGAAACCGCTTTGCTAGAAACGGACGAAACGGGGCAGAAAACGCATCGGCTCTTTAACAACATTAATGATTATTAAATTATGAATGACCACTTTGCCCCCTTAATATCATATTTGTTGAATATTTAAATCTTTTTTTTTTTTTTGTTTTCAATCACATCAATACCCTTCTACATCAATTCTTTCTTTTCTTTTACCGGCTATATAACATTAAGTTGCCAAACGCGTGTATAATTAACCCGAGGCCACCGGACTACCGGAGCATGAGTGCTCCTACCGTGTCTTGAGAGCATATAGAAGTGGCCTTTTATTATTATTAGTTTTTCGTGAAAAATGAATGATAAAAGGCTGCGGTAGATGATCCAACAATAATTGAGGAGGGAAATAGATGGGTCTGGGCCCCTATTCCTAATCAGATGACTTTTGTTCTTCTTAGTAAAAATTCAATGCACAGAACATAAGCATCCTTTTACATGACATATTGTTTCAATACAACTATGAGGGTCAGTTTGACATTATTTTTGGAGGTTGTTTTTAGATTATAAAAATATCTAAAGCACCTAGAGGAGTTTGGTAAACCTACTTCTTAAAGAAGCATGAAACTGTTTCTGCTTTTACGTAGTATAATTTTAGAAACAGGTTAAATGTTATTTTTCTGTAACCGAAACAGCTTCTTCATTTTAAATTAATAAAGTATCCTTAATTTTTTAATTCATATTCAACTAACTAATTTTCTAAAATTATTTTTGGTAATTTTTCATATCCACATCAATTCCGAAAATAAAATAGCCAAACACCCTACATGCTTATAATTCCAGCAGTTTCGTTCTTCAGCATAGTTTGAAGCACTTTTTGTATAAGCACATCAATGCCAAACTGACACAATAAGTGCCTTGGGTGCTTATTTTGGGCGAAAATTTCATCCAAAACGACGCTATTTTGGACGAAATTTTCGTCCTCAAGTTAACCATTTTCTCTCTCATCGGAATTTTTATTTGATTTCAATTCTCTTTTTCTTATCACTCGAGTGTCGAATTTTTTTTTTTGTCGCAACTGTTGATTGTAATTTTTCATACTTAACCTATAGACACCCATTGTGTTATATTTTTTCTCCTTCATTTTTTTTAGTTTATTATGTTAGTAAACATTAATATGCTGAAAAAGGATGAAAAAATAAATATTTTTTTTTACTATTTTCCCCCTCCATTGAAAGAGGGACTAAAAGGTATCTATTTTTATTTATATTTTTCTCTCACCTTTTATTATTATTATTTTTTTTTATGAATAATGCTAGACATATTAACTTTTTTACCAATTTTTTAATACCAACCTATGTGGCAATTGAAGTGTCATGTTTTTATTAATATCCTTCTAATTATATGATAAACACCCACCAATGATAACATGACACATAGGTTGATATTAAAAAATTGGCAAAAAAAGTTGGTATGTCCAGTACTAAAGTGTCATGTTTTGATTGACATCTTTCTTATTAGATGATAAACATTCACCAATGATAATATGACACATAAGTTGGTATTAAAAAGTTGATAAAAAAAATTGGTATGTATAGCACAACTCTTTTTTTTTTTTATTTCAATTATCTTTTTCTTACTACTCGAGTGTCATTTTTTTTTTTGGTCACTGCCGTTGATTGTAATTTTTCATGCTTGATTATAGACACACATTGTGTTATACTTTTTCTCATTTTATTTTTTTTTCTTACCACTCGAGTATAGAAAAAATTTTCCGTTACCGCTGCTGATTGTAATTTTTCTTGTGCCGTGGGTGCCTTTTTTGGACTAAATTTTCTCCCTCAAAACAATTAATTAATGACTTAGTTCTAAACTCTAAACAGTTAACTGATATACAAGTTTTTCTACTTTTTTTCTTTATCATTTTTCTCGTTATTTTTTTTATTTAAATTTTCTGAATTTTAATTTTTTTCTTATGTCTTTCAATAATTAAATTGTTTATCTTGTGTATTATTCTTTTATCTCTTAATGCCAAGTTGCAATTTTAGTAATTCGTTAATAAGATTTTATTATAATGTAATTGACTTACAAATAAACATTCAACTTCAATTAGTTAAATACAACAGCTCACATGATCTTTTCATTTATAAAAATTATTTTATTTTAGTTATTTAGTTGAGTAGACTAACATAAATATTTAATTTTTTAAAATTAAAATATTTATTGACAATCCTACGAAAGAAAAAAAATATAAAAAAAAATCATAAAATGAATCATATGCATGTACAAAGCACGTGCAATTACTAGTAAATAAACAAACCTCCTTAAACCAAAATATATCAGATGAAGGTTGGAATAGACTCCGACTAATATATTGTTTAGATAAAGCATTTAAACAGTTTAATATTATTTAAAAATATTTTAATTTTTAATAATAAATTATCATTAATTCATTTAAATAGTTTATTCAAATAATCAATATATGTTTGTGTTACAACATTTTCTTCATGGGAAACGTGCAATATGTACTATGATCTAGCTCGGGTAACAAAACCTCGACATATAGCATCAATGTATCTGGTCCATTAAAATTCTTTATAGGAAAATTTTGATAAATATCAGTTTTAGATAATTTGCTTTGAAATATGCTAATATAAAAATAAGTTTACAATTCATGTTACTTTTTGATAATAAAGTTGACCGAATTATTTTTTATTTTTTATTTTTCAAATGAAGAAGACAAGAAATGAGAATAGGGGTAATATGATAATTTGATAATAAAAAGTGGCATGACATACGATTGCGCCATATGTTACAAATTTGAATGCAAATGTGGAATGAGATCAAATTTTCTCTTATTTATATATATATAATAATATTTTTGTTTTTTTACTTGAAACGTTTATTAGTTATTTATCGCTATACTCTTGATTTGCCAAAGATTAACCTGGATTGTTAAATTATCCAATCATCAACCATTTTATTTAATATGTAATCAGTTTCATAAAATTATTACTTATCAGGTTCCTTAGACTTGACGTTTGGATAAACTTCTTTTCAATTGTATATTTTTAATTTTTATTTCTATAATTTTCTAATAATATACATTAATTCTGGTGCTAGAGTAACAATTAGTGCGCAAAATCAACTTAATTAGAAAACTACTAATTGTTTAGACTTGTACCAACTTTGATTGAGGTATGCTCCTAACTATACTAGTTTTCTTATATATATATATATTTATTTATTTAAGTTTAATCTTGACATAAAATCTTGGATCGATCCGTGCCTGTTTATAGTTACACGTTTCGGGTTCCATCTTTGAAGAGGTAGCTCCGTAGCTAGAAGAAAAAGAAATTTCATTTGGCTTTGGCCCACACCCTTACCTTTCTTTGGATATATCTATATAAGCTGTTAAGTAGATAACATGAGGGAGTTCATTGTTAATATTTTGATGGCAGATTTTGACGAATGTCTCTATTTATACACAATAATTATCTATGCCTTATTTTTGTGTTATATATATTTATAATTTTTACCCATATTTTTATACTATGAACATAAAGAGAACATATATTTAGGGTATAAATTATTAAGTATTCGATCAAATGTGGTTTTTTTTTTCTTCTATTTCTTTATTTCAATTATATACAATAGTGATTACGAGATGATCGTGATAAGTTATAGAATTAATAATAATTGTAACTTTTGAAATGAAAAAAGAAGTGATGTTTTACAAATTAGTATGCTAGGAGTTAAAAGTATTGATATCAGATTGATCTTGTCTCGATTCTCTTTGGGTGACAGCTAATGAAAAAAAAAAAACGCATATTAATTACAGAGGTTTATTTTGTCTCGTTATGACGATATATATTAAATCAACCAAACAAAATTACTACTACTCGTGAACATATGCAATATATATATATATATATATATATATATATATAATGTGTACAAAACCTGCATTTATTGAATGTTATACAAAACCATTCTCCACATAACACTGCACTAAGACATGGAACATTACAGTTATCAGGAGCCCCTTTTGCCGCCGCAAGGAGAGACCAATAAGAGCAGATCAGCAGTTAGACGGCCCTGCGGCGGCGCTTATTGGGGCGGGGCTTGGGGAGAGCTGAAGAGGCTGAGCACCACGGCGGTGCCGATGGTGGTGGTGACGGTGGTGCAGTTCCTTCCTCAGGTCATCTCCACCATGATGGCCGGCCACCTCGGGGAGCTCTCGCTCTCCGCCGCCGCCATCGCCACCTCCTTCGCCGACGTCACCGGCTTCAGTGTTCTTGTAAGTATATATAATATATATATATATATATATATATAGTGTATTTATAGTTTTTCTCATCTCTTGTATATACTAGCTATATGCACGTTTTTCTTCTTTAAATTTATTTTATTGAAGCATATGGCCTTTAGGATTTTATATTTTTCCTAATCTATATTATTAATTGGCCTTCGAATATAAAGACTGGAGATTTTGAGGATTGCCCCATTTTTGATACAATAATAATATATACCCTATGGGTGTTGCATTTTTAATTTATACCTTAAAATTTACACTACAAACATAGAAGAAAAATAAAAAGAGCACACCATTTAGAGTATGTATTATTAAGAGGCATCAATAATGACTTTATTTTGAAATTCTCCCTATATAGAAATTGTTATAGTTCTCAAAATATTACTCTCCAAAAGTTAAGGGTAATTAGTAATCCTTTTTATTAGAATCGCTGCTTTAACATGACGACACTTCAAGAAAAAAAAAAGGTTGAACAGAAGTGATATGAGTGATCACTGGTTCGATGGTTCGGGCTAAACTTAATTCCTCTTGTTCTATATGCCTAGTAGTTAATGTTGAAATCATTAGTTGGATTTCCTTCTAAAGCTTCTGCTTTACAGTAAAACATGAGAGTTAATACATACTTATTGGCCTAAACTATGTTACAAGTCGAGCAATGATCATGAATTCAAGCAAAAATACCAAAAGTTTTTAATCATTTTATAATTTATATTTTAAACTACTAATTTCGTTTATGTGTCAAAATATGATTAGTGAGATAGAGAAAGAGACAAAAAAAAAAAAAAAAAAAAAGAAAAAGAAACAAACGATCTAGATTCAAAGAGATTTAACTAATAGACTAATATCAGTTGTAAGTACTTAAATGGAAGTTTGGATTACTAACTTATAATATCTTTGCAAAAAAGATTACTAACTTTAAATTACTTGGAACGATGAAACTATTTGTCAAATTTAATGATTTGTGATTGTTACCTTGCCCTCTTTGTATACTGGTGATCATTTGTTATAGTCTTAAGAAAGGGATGATAATAACAATTTTTTTTTATATATTTTCCTTTTTAAAACTAAGTACTTGTTTTTGTTATGTCAATCACGAAAGTCTATAATTTATTGAATTCCCAACCTACCGAGAAGACTACCAGTCGCACAAAAAATTATGAATTATAAACGAGTAGCTATAGATAATTGAAAATAATTAAACTCAGCTTCTCTTTCCAAAAAATAACAATAAAAACATAATCTCATATTAGTCCAGTTGCTAGTCGGGTAAGAGCACATAGTAATCCAGATCGGACATAACTATTGGATTTCTCATTTTGAAGATCAGCTATTAAATGATGACAATTCTAACTGATTTTTGTTCAAACATTCCTACCTCTCCTTCAATTTTAAAACATATATTTTGAGATTACACAATCTATTTGTTTAGTTGTTCGAGAAAAAATGTTCTTACATATATATTATGAGTTATTGTTATTTTTGTTGTTACAAACTTATTACTGTTAATTCTTGTTGACTTACCATCAACCAAGTTTACTCGTGGCTTATCACACTTGATTAAGCTATATAACACATCTTCCTCAACAAAAAAACAAAAAAAAAAGCTATATAAATCATGTTTGTAAAATCAATGGTTCAAATGAATCATCCGTTACGAGAAGATATTAAAGCAAGAGAATTTTATTTTACTTAAAAAAATTAGATAAAAAACAACGATTCTGAAATATTAAATTTGCGATGATTTATTATTATCACAACTTTTGTCTCTGGGACACATCTATAATAATCACTATCATATAACAAACGTACTTCTTTTTTGTTAGGTGGCCATAGGCATGATAAAAATATTGGTAGGTTTCAATAATAACATATGATATTATTATTGTAACTTCATTTTCTGACTATTTGGTTTTTTAGTGCAGGCGATCTAAAGTAAGGTAGATTGATTTCTTTACCCACTCCTAGGTGGTATTTGATTATCGTTCTTTTTCGAGAAATTAAAAATTAAAGGGCCGGGCTATATAAATAGGCTTTTAATTCAATCCACTGTATTACACCAAAGTAACAAATTAAAAAGAAAGAACAACAATAGTACAAATCATTGTAACAAGGTATATTAAATGGAGCAAAAAATCTATGTTTGCATTTTCTGTCCATCCGGTTATGTATCTCACATTTTTAATTTTTAAATAAGTCTTTAAAAAATATATTAAATAAATATAGGTGAGTTGTTAGTTTGTAATTAGAAAGAACATCAATAGTGATAGTCATGGGGACCACAAATTTGTATTTTATTAAATGTGTTATAATCACTTTTGATTATATTATTTTTGTCAGTTGTATTAAATAAAAATCATATATATATATATACGGTTTTTTTTTATATAAATAGCCATATTTTTATGTTTGTTTTAACAATTAGCCTATGTTTGCTTTTATTAGTAAAATAGCCATACATTCGTATCTAGATTTTTGAGACTGTAGTCATTAGTTTTTTTAATTCTATTTTTGTTGTTTATTGCAGACAATATTGTCTAAAATTTTGTGTCTCTAGTTATGAAATTTGTGACTTCTTTGGCTTCATATTTTTTTTACTATTTATAAGATATTTTTTATTTAGTAATAAGTTTTATGAAATTGGTTATATAGGCAATCATTTATTTGTGAGTTTGTTATTTTGTTAATAGATATTTAAATTTTTTATTGTGTTTATTTCAAATTTTTTAAAATTTTGTGACTATAGTTACAAATTTTATGACTGTGTATTTTATTTATTTAGTCACAAATTTTATTTATTTAGTCATAAATTTTTAGATGTTGACTTGATGGCTATTTTGTTAATATTTCAAAATATGGGCTACATCTTTAAAACATATATTGTAAAATAGCTAAATTCTGACCATATATATATATATATGTGTGTGTGTGTAACTTCATCTGCTGACTTTATTAATGCAGCATGATAAAGTTAGGAAAAGTAATTTCTTTACTGCACCCGCTCTTGCGTGGTACATTTGATTATTGTTTTTTTCTTGAGAAATAAAAAATTAAATGGCAATAATTGAGGAACCGGTGGCGGGATCTCGATCTGACATGGGCCTTAGAAGAGTACTTATTTTGATGAATGCTTTTCTTTTTAGACATTAAGAATCTATATATTTATTTTGTTTGTATTGTATTTTTAATTTGTACTTTTATTTTTATATTATACATAGAGTTGAAAAAAAATGTCACATGATACATAAATTATTAAGTGTTACTAAGAATAATATATATATATATATATATATATATATTTGCAATTCTTCTACTTTTATATAATGATAAAATTTGACATTTCATCGAATTTCAAGGTTACATTTTAATTAACACAATACAAGAGTGTCAAAATGAAATAAACGTGACAACAGAAAATAAATTGCGAAAAATAAATGGCACAGAAAATTAGTTATATGGTTTGGCCAAGCCTACGTCCATAGGGCACGCACTGTAAGAAAACAATTTAGAGTATACCCGGTTTTATACTTCTAAGGACTCCTATTCCTTACGCTATTGTCATTTTCCTCCGTACAACTTTGTGAACTACAACACAAGATCTCCTTGATTCCGTAGAGATTTCTCCCTAGACCTATCTCTACAAACTCTCTGAACAAAAGTTTTCACAAAATACAAAAAACAACTCTCTGTGTCTCTCTCAAAAAGTACTCAAGCCCAAGATACAATGAAAACCAACACATAGAGAATAAAAAACACACACACTAAGAAATACATGTTTAAACCACTTCGTGTGATTTCACTCATGGACGAATTTGCTAAGTATTATTCTCTGTAAGACTCTGGAATTTGTCGTCTTATGAAATTACTCTTTGAGAATATAAAGAAAATACTTTTCGGCCTCGATTTAAATCCCACAAATCTCATCAACAAATTGCGAAAAAGTCAAAATATCTTGTGCCCACAAAATCAGGATGTTCGAATACTGGTTTGAAGGAACATCTCATGATTCAAGGTGACAAGGCTACAAAAATAGTAGCAAATAAAATATTCTCAATCACAACTAGGATTCATCGCGATCTTCATCAAATAACTCAATTCTATATGCAACATCTCCCTTCAAAACTAAATTCATTACTTTTGTGCGTGCCACTCGAAACTCTTGAAATTCGTGGCACAATTTGAGCGCAAATTATGCAAAATGTCATCTTCTAGAAGTCAAGATCCTATGTGATATTTGTTTAAAATTAGATGGGATCGTATCTCAAGATATTAGCGATTTCGACAAAATCTGAAGTGAGCATGTTCTATAACGACATGGAACACCAACAGAAGTCCCACAAAATCCTGAATGAATATTATCTGGAACAATCTTTTGAACACAATCTTTCAGTATCTTCTACGCATTATTTCTTACTCTGAAAATTACGTCAATATATCATAAACTGAATAAGATCAAATATTATCTCAAACAAAGACATGTTTTTGTAAAAAATATGCCTAACACACAAATACTCTAACACTCATAATAAATATACTTTTTTAAAAAAATTATTACACTTTTTCTTTTTACTTAATATAAGATAGTTGAGTGTGGTATTGTAGTAACAACTAGTATAGAAGATCAACTCAGATGGTAAGCTTCTAGTTGTTTACCCTTATATCGAACCTTAGTTTTATGCATTCCTAGGAACTTCTTTCATTACAAGGAAAAAAACGATTAAACAATATTGCATTTCATAAGCTTATTGTATTTTTTTTCATCGTATTACTAAGTTTATCCGACGAACTCGAGCTTGCAATTTATTCTCAACTCCCAAAAAAATCATAATAAAATTCCTCTGTCATATCATTGATTGATTGCGTACATTTGAATTCCTCCACGCCATGCAGCTGGGAATGGCTGGTGCATTGGAAACTTTATGCGGACAAACATATGGAGCTGAAGAATATAAAAAGTTCGGAGACTACACTTGTTGTGCAATTATCACTCTATTGTTATTTTGTGCCCCGGTTTCTGTCCTATGGACGTACATGGATAGAATCCTCATTTTCTCAGGCCAAGACCCAATGATCTCACAAAGCGCCGGCAATTACTCTTTTTGCCTCATCCCCGCGCTGTTTGGATACGCAGTTCTTCAGTCGTTGGTTCGATACTTCCAAACTCAGAGCTTGATCATTCCGATGCTTGTGAGCTCATGCGCTGCTCTATGTCTACACATTCCTCTATGTTGGGCTCTAACGTTTGCGCTCCAACTGGGAAACGCGGGCGCAGCATTGGCCATTGGAATCACCTACTGGCTGAATGTACTGTGCCTTGGTTTCTACATGAACTTCTCTTCGGCTTGCGAGAAAACGAGGGTGAGGTTTACTAAGGACGCTTTGTTGCACATTAAGGAGTTTGTTCGCTTTGCAATCCCTTCAGCTGTAATGCTTTGGTAAAATCACTTTTGGTTTTGTTTTGTTCTGTTTTTTATTTTCACTTTTAATCGTTAATGGTTTCTTTAAAATTTGTTTATGGATAGTGATTGGTTATTTTCATGCCAATGATATTTAGCCTTGAATATGCATCGTTTGAGCTGCTAGTCTTCATCTGTGGTTTCTTACCCAATGCAAAGCTTGAGGCCTCAGTTCTCTCTATATGGTATCTATATGTTTTGTTTTTTTTTTTTTTGATATGTTTAACAAATGAATAGAAATTTTTACCAATTTTGTTGTCTCACAAAATCTTATTGTATAATTTTTTTGCAGCCTTACAACTACAACATCTATCTTTTACATTCCATATGGGATTGGTGCTGCTGCAAGGTTTAATCAAAATCTTATGATTTTTTTAATTATATTATGAGATTGTACTACAGATGAACCAGAAAGAGAGAAAAAACAATTATACTGATCAAGGTTAAAAAAAAAAAATCTTGCAGCACCCGAGTTTCGAATGAATTAGGAGCAGGGAATTCCGAGGCAGCTAAGCTCACTATTATGGTAGCCGGGGTTGTTGCAACTGGAGAGGCACTTATTGCAGTCATAATCCTGTTTTGTATTCGCAATGTCTTAGGATATGCTTACAGCAACGAGAAGGAAGTTGTGGAATATGTCAAGGATATGGTTCCTTTGCTTTGTCTCTCCATTGGTGTGGACAGTTTGGTTGGTGTATTTTCTGGTTAGTATATCTATCCAAAAAAGGGTCAATTACAAATGCTTCATCAACAATTTTCATGAAGACTCATATTCATATAATGATAGACACTTCCAAATCCCTCTTCTTTTTTTTTTTTTTTTTTTTTTTTTTTTTTTTTTTAATTTGAGATGACAAGAATAGTAGACAACATTCTCTCAAGTAGACTTTGGTATTGAAATCTTTCTTTCTTTGGATCAGGGGTTGCAAGAGGAGGTGGGTGGCAAAATATTGGAGCTTGTGTGAACCTTGGTTCATATTATGTGGTTGGAATTCCATTAGCAATATTGCTTGGGTTTGTCCACAAATTAAGAGGGAAAGGCTTGTGGATTGGAATAGTGACAGGGACTGCTCTACAAGCACTGCTTCTCTCACTCATAACAGCCTTCACAAACTGGAAGAAACAGGTTATTATTTTATATATATATAAGGCCAAAATTTTCAATGAGAAATTATAGTGAATACCCAATTTTTAAAACTTAACGTAAGTTATTACTCAATCTTTTGAAAAATGTAACCAATAACCCAAATGATGTAATTACTTACACAGTGATAAGTGATAGTATTAACTTTGTTACCAAAAGCATGCGCAAGTAATTCACAAGCTGACTAGAAACTCAATTACTTCAAAAGTTTGGGTATTTATTTTTATTGTTATATAAATTCTGAGTATTTGCCTACTTCACCCAATTTCAATTTCTTCTACCCCTGATTTTTTGTTTCGCTGAATTCTTCCCCTGAATAAAATTGTTTGCCTAAAAAGTGAACAATTGTTAGTTATGTTGATATTTTCGTCTCAACATTGCAGGCGGAGAAGGCTAGGAAAAGGATATTTGAGGAGACTCAAAAGGAGACACAAAAAATGCCAGTCACTTGTTCAGGCATCATAAAATCTTCACTCACAACTTAAATTTCAAGATTTTTTTGGATATTATAAACCAAAAAATCTTCGATAGGGTATGCCCTATATATATATATATATATATATATATATATATAGAGTACGAGCTTCTAAATGTAATTTTATGTCAGTATTATTTTTTAAAGTCTAAATCTGAATGAAAACTTGAAGGTATTTACAAATTCGTACTACGTATTCTCGGTATTGGTAATTGCTCTTTCTTTCTTTGGTTTTTACAGCTCATATATATATATATATATATATATATATAGAATCACGAAGAGATTTTTTTTGGGGCTAAGTTTTTATTACCTCTAAATAATGTCATCATATTTATGTTAACAAAGGAGTCTATATACTAATTAAAGAGATCTCACTCCAATACTAGATCTGTCATATAAATCATATATATCCCATACACTGAGACCAATAATTACCGAAACATGCACTTATTAGACAATATAATTGTATACATAAATAATATAACTGCTAATTTAATTCGAATATTGCATTATATCAAAGGGATACCATAATTCTTGGATAATGTGTAGTACTAGTTATAACTAGTAAGGCGGTGGTGGGCGAGGAAACGGCCCGGGAGGTCCTCCAGGCGGCGGAGGATGAGCAAACGGTGGCGGCGGCGGCCCCCAAGGGCCCGGCGGTGGCGGCGGCGGCGGCCGGCCTGCATGCGGAGGCCATGCCGGTGGTGGACCATATGAAAATGGCTCCAGTGGCGGTCCACGTGGCGGCGGTGGCGGCGGAGGTGCGAAAGGGTCGTGCGGCGGTGGCGGCGGAGGGGCGAATGGGTCGGGACGCGGCGGTGGTGGCGGAGGAGCAAAAGGGTCCGGCGGTGGTGGACCCGGAGGTGGAGGATGCCCGTGGTGATGAGGCATGTATATGTTTTTTTGAGCTATATATATATATATATATTGTAACTGACTATTCTAATGTAACTAAGTGCAAATTATTTAATACAAGATCAACATGGTAAAGATGTTCTATATATAATGCCATAACTATTGACACATATAAGACTCGTAGTTGGAACCTTGGACTGGCAGATGAGAATTAGTACTAACAACTACCAAGCAATTAATACCGCATGTCGTAGTTGAAAAGGTTGCGTCGGGGCATATAGGATGAATATGGTTGTAAATTTAATAAGGTCATGGAATGGTCTAGAAACGTTGCTCAAAAGAATGAAATTGTAAAAGAGAGTTTTAACGCATTTGATTTTATTTTGAGCACCATTGTTGTGTTATTATCTCCCTGGTCTTCAGCATATAGCTTGTCTCTTGCTCTTATCTGTAACACATAAAGTGCGAAGGGGGCTTTTTGGGAAATTGATTTCGACTGAAACGCGCGTTTTGTCTAAACACGCATTCCAAGCCACTCAAATTTTTTTCTTTCGATTTTTTCTTTTTTTATTATATTTTTATCACACGTACGTCTTGAAACTATTTTTTTTCCTTTTTATTTTATTATTTTGCAAAAAAAAAAGGCCTTCTTTTTTGGGTTTTTTAGCAAAATTTCAGGGGCTTTTTGGTAAATTCTCACTTTTTAACAAATTCTTATTCTCTTTCCTCCTTTTATTTTTTTTTTGTTTCAATCGTTTAAATTGTCATTTTTTACCGTAACAATCTAAAAAAAAAAAAAAAAAATCTCTTTCCATATAATTTTAGGTGCAAATAACGTTTTACTTTTGCTTTGCTTTAGTTTGACCTTTTTCATTTTTATTTTTGTAGTGTTTTACAAAATTATAAAAGTCTTTATATATTTTTTTAAAACTATAAAAGTACACTTATTTATTAAATCTTAATAAAAATATCCTTCATTAAATAATACTTTTATCTTATTTATTACATTTAACGTTGTGAAAATTTTCTTGCACGGATCAGTGTTCGAAAACTAGTCTCTGATAATAAGAGATGAATACACTTCTAAAAAAAAGGGATTTAGCGGCATTAGAAAACAATGCCACAAAATTGTTCATAATGCAACATTGTTAAAAATACGTCACTTTTCGCTTGTGCCACAAATTTTATGATATTTATATAAAATTATATAAAAAGTATTTTTTTTCACCTCTATAAAAGGATTAATAAATTATAGTAGTTTAAGTTTTCAAAGTTACATAAAAACATGAGATATACACAGTTAAAATTTAATAAAAAATTAAATGAAAATTATAACTCACAGTATAAATATAATTTGCACAAAAAAAAAAAGTTTTCAAAAGAAAAACGTAGACTTTCGAAAAACGAAAAAAATATGTTGATGTAACATTTTTCATAAGAGACTATAGCTAGGCTCACAACACCGTTAGACCCAATTGCATTATTTGCTTTGTTTATGTAACATTTTCCATAGCTTAATTTTATATTTTATGCTATTAGTATAGGCTGTGTTTGTTGGAGTAAAAAATGGGCTACTAAAACATGAGATAATTTTATTTCTCACTCAAAATATTACAAAATACTCCCCCCCCCCCCCCCCCCCCCCCCCCCCCCCCCCCCTCCTTTAACATTTTCCATAGCTTAATTTTATATTTTATCCTATTAGCCTGTGTTTGTTGGAGTAAAAAATAGGCTACTAAAACAAGAGATAATTTTATTTCTCACTCAAAATATTACAAAATACGACACCACTCTTATTATTTCTCTCAACTTCCGCCCCCCCCCCCCCCCCCCCCCCCCCCCCCCCCCCCGTCTCTTTCAGAGCACTCAAGAAGCATTCTATTTCTCTCACTCTCTATTTTTCTTTCTTCTGATGGTGTATCCAACAACTTGAGATGATGGCTATTTATAGCCAAATATATTGGCCTCATCTATCAACGAAGGGTCATGATTCAATAAAGAATGAAAAAACCTTTGAGAAACCTTTAGCAGCTTGTAAAGGTTATACTATAACCTTTCTTTCCTTTTCACCATTCGGCAGTCCATGTGGCCTTTCTCTTTTTTTCTTTTTTTTTTTCTTTCCCTTTCTTAAAGGTTCCTAACCTTTTAAAATAAGTTTATACTATATAAAATATATATTATTATATATTCCAACACCCCCCTTTAAACTTATTTTACAACATCAAGTGAGTTTCTTAATCTAACAAAATCTTCTTGCTTTAATGGCTTGGTAAAGATGTTGGCGATTTGATCTCGAGACTTGACAAACTTCAGTTGCACTTCATTGCTTGTAATGCACTCTCTTATGTAATGATATCGAGTATCAATATGCTTGCTTCTATCATGAAAGACTGGATTTTTTGCTAAAGTAATTGATGACTTATTATCGACACAGATCTCCGTTGGATCAATCTGAGACATGCTTAATTCTTTCAATAAATTTCTGAGCCAAATTGCATAATAGGTACATACAGTAGCAGCCACATACTCGGCTTCACACGTTGAGAGTGTAATAATCAGCTGCTTCTTTGATAACCAAGTGAATGCGGTGTTTTCCATAAAAAACACAAAACCAGTTGTGATTTTTCTATCATCAATGTTTCTAGCCCAATCACAGTCGCTGTAACCAATAAGCTTGTAATAAGCAGAAATTGAATAGAACAAGCCAAAGTCGATAGTACCTTTGAGATATCGAAGAATTCTCTTAGTGGACTTGAAATGAGTAGTCGTCGGAGTTTCCATGTAACGACTCACAAGTCCAGTTGCATAGAGAATATCAGGCCTTGTACATGTCAAATATCGCAGACTTCCAACGAGACTCTTGAAGAGTGTCGGATCCACCTTTTATGCTTCATCATCTTTGGAAAGTTTAATTCCGCACTCGATTGGCGTACTTAATAGCTTGCAATCATCCATCTTGAATTTTTTTAGTATCTCCTTCGCATAGCTTTCTTGGGAGATAAAAATACCTTCTTCTTTCTGCTTCACTTCGATGCCAAGATAATACGCCATAAGCCCAATATCAGTCATCTCAAATTCCCTTGTCATTGTTTTGTTGAAGTCTTTGAACATGTTTGGACTGTTCCCTGTGAAGATCAGATCATCAACATACAAACAAATGATCATGACATCTTGATCTTTGATCTTGATGTAGAAAGCGTGCTCGTATGGACATTTCTTGTAACCGTTCTCTTCAAGGTACTTGTCGATTCGGCTATTCCACGCTCTTGGTGCTTGCTTCAACCCGTAAAGGGCCTTTTTCAACTTTAAGACTCTATCTTCTTGTCCCTTCATTACATATCCCATTGGTTGCCTTCTTGTCCCTTCATTACATATCCCATTGGTTGCTCAATGTAGACTTCATCTTCAAGAACTCCATTCATAAAAGCAGACTTCACATCCATCTGATGAATCTTCTACTTATTCTGAGCAGCTAAAGAAATTATTAGCCTTATAGTCTCTAATCGAGCAACAAGAGCAAAAATTTCATCATAATAAATTCCCGCCTTCTGATTGTAGCCTTTTGCCACTAGTCTTGCTTTGTGCTTTTCGATCTCTCCATTCGCATTCTTCTTTGACTTGTACACCCATTTTACACCTATGGGTTTGTGACCTTTTGGAAGTGAAGCGAGTTCCCATGTGTCATTCTTTTTTATGGTTTCAATTTCTTCATCCATTGCGGTTCTCCATTTTTCTTCTTGCGCAGCTTCTTGGAAGTTAGTCGGTTCATAATCGGCAAAAAGACAAAAAATAGTTAGATTGTCAAGTCTCTCAGTAACTTTGTAAATATCAATGAGACTCTTTGTACGCTTTTCTTTTCTTTCTTTCAAGAAAGATGTGGGTGAATTTTCATCATCGGTCAGTGTCGATGAAACAAGCGGTGTAGTAGGCTCTTCTCTTTATTGCTCTATTGTTGCTTGTTCTTCCTCAAAACCAGGGAAGAAGTTGAAGTCATTTTCGTGAGATTCAAAATCCCATGCACCTTCTTCATCAAACTCTGCATCACGGATGATGATCGTCTTTCCATTGCTTGGATTGTATAGCTTATAGCCTTTGGAATTCATGTCATACCCGATAAAAAAAAGTTTCTTGCTTTTATCATCTAGCTTGCTCCTCTTTTCGTCTGGTACATGAACATAGGCAATGCTACTAAAAACTCTTAAGTGGAAAATTCCTGGCTTTCTCCCATTCCAAGCTTCTTGTGGAGTTTTGTTCCACACACTTCTTGTCGGCGCTCGGTTGGACAAGTAGACAGCAGTTGCTACAGCTTCAGCCCAAAACTCTTTTGGTATTTTCTTGCTCTTAAGTATGCTTCGTGCCATGTCAAGAATAGTTCTATTCTTTCTTTCTACAATTCTATTTTGTTGAGGAGATCTCAGAACAGTCAAAGGTCATCGAATGCCATTGGCTTGACAGAATTCTTGAAATTCACTGGAAGTGAATTCTCCTCCTAGATCAGATCTCATGGTCTTGGTCTCATGCCCACTTTCTTTCTCGGCGGTTGCTTTGAATTTCTTAAAGGCACTGAAGGCTTCTAATTTTTGTTTCAAGAAATAAACCCGGGTCTTTCTTGAAAAATCATCAATGAAGAGTAAGAAGTAATTGCTACCACCAAAAGAGCTTGGCTTGATTGGTCCACAAACATCAGTGTGGATTAGTTTGAGTGGCTTTTGAGCTCTTGAATGAGATTCTTGTGGAAAGCTTTTTCTGAATTGCTTTCCAAGAAGACAGCCTTTACAAAGTTGATCTGGGTGATTGATGCTGGGCAAACCATTCACCATCATCTTTTTCGAGAGCAGTTCCAAACATCTGAAATTAATATGACCCAATCATAAAAGCCAGAGCCAAGAAGAATCCTTGTAACACGTCTTGAGACATTTTGCCACATCACTCTGAATGTTGATCAGAACCATTCTATTCTTTGACATTGACACCTTTGCAATAAAATTATTGTTTGCATCTCTTATAGAAAGACTACAATCATTCATTTGAATGTCGTAGCCTTTTTCTAATAGTTGTCCCAAGCTCAAAATGTTGTTCTTCATGTTGGGCACATAATAGACATTGGAAATAAATTAACGTCTTCCATCTTTTAGGCGAATAAGTATGCTGTCCTTTCCCTTAACTGGAATTTTAGAATCATCTCCGAACGAGACATTTTCATTCACCGATTCATTTAGCTCCACAAACATGCTCTTTCTTCTGCACATATGATTGCTTGCACCAGTGTCAAGGTACCAAGTATTTTCTTGAGCTCCATCATCAGTATTTCGAGCTAGCAGCAATGTACCACACTCTTCAGTTTTCTGGTCAGCATAATCGGCCTTCTCTTCGACTTTGTTATTTGGAGCTCTACACTCCCTAGAATAGTGACCAAACTTATGACAATTATAGCATTCAACTTGAGACTTATCATATCTTGAGTTGTAATTGCCTCTTCCCCGGCCTCATATTGAGCTTTCTGCTCTCTCTTAATTGTTGTTCCTCGTCCACCATCGCGGCCTCTTCCTCGTCCTCCACCACGACCTCTTCCTCGATCATGGCCTCTACCACAACTGGATTGACTTCTATTGTTGCCTTGACTTTTGTCTTGTCTTTGACCTCTGTTTTGAGAAGTTGTTGATCCGTGGTGTTATGCTTCCTCTTCTTCTTTTCTTCATATGCTTGTAATGATCCCATCAATTATTCAATGGTCATTTCGTTCAAATCTTTTGTTTCCTCAATTGTAGTAACAATTGTATCAAACTTTGAGTCTGGAGAATGGAGTATCTTCTCAATGATTCTGACATCTTCTAGTTTCTCACCGTTCCTTTTTAGTTGATCGGTGACGGCTAGAACTCTAGAGCAGTAGTTAGAAACTGACTCATTTTCTTTCATATTGAGAGATTCAAACTCTCCTCTTAGAGTATGAAGGCGCAGCACCTGCTTCACTTTCTCATCTCCTTTGTAAAAGATCTGAAGCTTCTCCCATGCTTCCTTGGTGGATGCTACATTTGAGATTTTCTCAAAACCATCATCATCTAGTGCTTGATAGATGAGAAAAAGAGCCTTTTTATCTTTTTTTATTGAGTCTTTTAAACTATCCTTCTGTGTCAAGGATAGTGTCGACTCGTCTTTTACCGCGTCGTAGCCTTCTACGACCTCCCAAACATCTGTGTCAATGATTCAATAAAGAATGAAAAAACCTTTGAGAAACCTTTAGCAGCTTGTAAAGGTTATACTATAACCTTTCTTTCCTTTTCACCATTCGGCAGTCCATGTGGCCTTTCTCTTTTTTTCTTTTCCTTTCTTAAAGGTTCTTAACCTTTTAAAATAAGTTTATACTCTATATTATTATATATTCCAACAGTTTTATTAGTCTCACGGTGGATATTCTGCAAAGCCAAAAGGAGCTTTTGGTTGCGGTGGTGTTTTTCATACTAGTCGCGGCTTTGTCAAGCGTTGCTTTGCTTTTCCTGTGGAAGTTAGCATTGCATTTAAAGCAGAGCTCTATTGGCTTTTATTTTTGCACTTAAAAAAGTGGCTCAATATAACTCGAACAAGCTCTCGACTGAATGTGAGTCTACTTATGTTACACATGGTTTTTACAACTAGTCAGTCTCTATTCAATAGAAGATTCGGAACTGTTGGTTGAAAGCCTTAGCACTCTCGAAAAAATTGCATATCTTGGTAACTCATATATTTAGGGAAATAAACACTATTGCAGATGAACTCGCTGCCTTGGGATCTTTTTCTACTCACAGTTTTTGGGCTTTTTCTACACCAGTATCCATCATATTGAGCTTACTTCTAAGGACATGAGCTATCTTCCTTATTACCACTTCAACTAGTTATCTTGAAGACCCAGCTACTCTTTTTTCCTAGAAAGGTTTTCTCATTGGGTTTCTTTTTAAGGTTTTTAATGAGGCTCGGCTGCACAATGGTTTTGCAAAATGAGAGTTTCGGCTCAATTCTGTGAAAGACATTTTAGGAGTTCATTCGTTTAGTTGTTTTCATTTTCCTTTTTGGATGGTTTTCTTTCATACTTTGTAATTTATATTTTTTTTCATTAATAATATTGGGTTTCTTCTTAGAGGAATATTAGTGGATGATCAATTTAGTTAGTAAGCCGCTAACTATTTAGGCGTGTGTCAACTTTGTTGAGATGCGTTCTTAACGCATATCTTTGTTTAATTTCTTCATGCTCTTGTTAGTGTTGTTTTTTGTTATCATTCTACTTCTTGAACCGTCAGATCCTTTCTTTGTTTCAATTTGTTGATTTCTTGAGTGTGGAATGAGCCTTTTGTGTTGTGACTACAAGTTCTTCATGTATACCCAACAGGCCAACACTCAGTCACACACACCAACATTTAATTGGTATTTTTAATTTTTATTTTTGCGTAATTTTTGGTTATCAGAAAACCAACTAAATTCCGATAAAAAACCAAAATGAAATAATGAAACCGACCGTCATTTTTTAAGGAGTTTTTGGTTTTCGAAATTAGAGTTTAGATTATATTCAAATAACCGAAACTACCCAATAAATCAAAAAACTGCCCAATGCCCAGGCCTACTAACAAGTAGCCTTCATTTAAGATAAAAAGTTACAAAATTTGCTTCTTCTATTTTATATAAGATCAATTAATGGAGTAGTAATTTGAGCTTTTTGTGTTCTTTGTGATTTGATGAGAGTCCATTTTTTGCGTGACTTGATATTGGGAATGAGTGTACGAGCTGTGTAGCTCTAAGCATATTCGATATTATTTGCCAAAAAATTCAAACCAAACAGCAAAGTTTAGAAGTAGGGAATAGTTTTAATGGTGATAGAGAGAGAGTTATTTGGGTATTACCAAAAAGACTAGCAGGTGAGATATGCTAGCTAATTGAAAAATACATGGATTTCTTAAAGTATTGTTTTTTGAGTTTAATATATATCTAAGTACTTCATGCATGAAATACAACCTTACTTTCTTTGGACCAGGGATTGCAAGAGAAGGTGGGTGGCAAAACATTGGAGCTTATGTAAACCTTGGCTCATATTATGTGGTTGGAATTCAATTAGCAAATTTGCTTGGCTTTGTCCACAAATTAAGAGGGAAAGGCATGTGGATTGGAAAACTGACAAGAAATATTACTATTACAAGCAATACTCCTCTTACTCATAACCACATTCACAAACTGGAAAAAACAGGTTATTATTTGTGCAGTACTCTTTCGCTATCTGGCCAAAACATCCATATCTTCTTGCCTTTTTTTCTATTTATTTAGCTTAAAACGAAACCATATGGTTAAACTATACATGTCGCTAACTTATTTTATTTGGATACTGGAGGCAGAGAAGGCCAGAGAAAGAATATTTAAGGGGACTTTAACTCAACAAGAAACTTGCAAAAACGCTTGTCATAGTTTTTGTATGGTTCTAATTCCTTCCATCTATTATACAGTGTGTGGTTTCTAATTCCGGTCTAATTCATGTATGTATTATCATTTCAGTACTTTTAGTATAATCTTAAACTGTGGGCAAAGTAGTTGAAGGTTTACGCACTAATCTACTTCTGTTTTACACGATGCGCGTGTCCTTTTCGGTCGCGAATAGGTCCTATTAGTCACATAAAGTAGTTGGTCAGAATCTTGACATAATTTTCTTTAGATTTTAATCTTTAGTATTCACAGCTGAAAAATTCGTCGCAGATAAAAGCATACATAATTGATTTTTCAGTCTCGGATACGGATAATATGAGTCGCTAATAATGGCATCCGTGACTGGTTGTTCGGTCTCGCATCTCACAATTGGGGGGAAAATATATTGATTTGTTGAAGCGGGCCGACGAATCCAACATCCAGTGGCTTAACCGACAAATCAAGGCCAAGATGATCATTAGCATTTACAAATTTGTAATTCACATCATATTTATTAGAGTGCATCTATTTCTGCCCTTCATGTTTGCTCTTCCCGCTTCTCTTTTAGGTTGAATTATTTTTGTGGAAATTTTTTTAAAAAATGATCTCAATGTGAAAAAGAAAATAAGGATTTCACCATTTTTCTAGTGTTGTTTTCAGTAAATGACCCAAATTTGGTTTATTTAGAAAAATATATAAGTATTTTTTCTTTAATATGAGGGGGTAGTTTCAGCAATTCAATTGCTTGAATTGGATAGTTAGATGCCAAACTGGCCCTTGTTTTTAAGGGGTTTAATTAGAATTAAATGTCCTTTTTTTTTTTCATGAGGTGGTAGTTTTCCTTTTTTGGCATATTGAAAAGTAAGTCCTTATCCGTTTAAACAATTAATTACCATTGGCTCGAAGATTCTGCATTATTGGCCGGTGTTCAATCAAATCTCATTTTACATTATATTCATTGGTAGTGGTCAAAATAAGAATATATTCTGATCGGTGTGAGTTGCATAAATATCGGCACAAAAGACTACATGCGTTAGCGTTTAGATTCAGAAGCCTAAATCATTTTTACCTTTTCTTTTTCTTTTAGCTCAGCTCAATACTACTTTGTTTCTTTATTACTGTCATCCAAGTAGCTAATTGTGTTATGGGTATTTTTCAGTGGTACCCATCCAGCTTGGGGATAGATGCTATTATATCGATCATACCGTATCATGATAGGGAAGATATGAAGGATATCCATTATTCCATTTGTTCACCAAAGACTATATATATATACTTTGGTGCTCATATTATTATTATTATATATAGCCAAAACCCACGTACAAATACGCATAGACAATTGCAATTATGGACTCCGTTCACTTAGATTTTGTACTTATGGATAATCACTAACTAAAACTTTGTGATTAAATACGAATATTATTCACAATTTATTCAATAACTGTAACTCCCGAAATAGTTTGGGCTGCACAAATCCTCTAATAGAGAGATTGAAATTACAAAGTCAAATTCTGGTCTCCAACTTACTTACTTACCATTAAAATCTACTGTTTGACTCATAGTAAAACGCTTTAATATGTAATCATGGTAATTGTATTAAAATAATAATAATAATAACTTGCCATTAATATATTTTTAATAACAAAATCTTTTATGCTGATTAGATCTGTTGGAACAAAGTATTTTAGTCACTAGAACTTTTTAGTGACGAAAAATTGGAAAAATAATGAACTTTTAGTTTCAAACTTTGGAGGCATCAAATATTAAATGGCGAAGTAAGAAAATACCTAGAATTTATATAACAATAAAAAATACTCAAACTTTTGAAGTAATTGAGTTCCTAGTTAATTCGTTAATTACTTGGAAATACTTTTGGTAACTAAGTTAATTACCACCGCTTGCCACTGTGTAAGTAATTGAATCACTTGGGTGGTTGGTTATATTTTTCAAAAGAATAGATAATAATTTAAATTAGGTGTTAAAAATTGAATATTCACTATAATTAAAAGGTCCGTAGTAAATAAGATGAATTAGACTCCTCGCAAATCAAGCCGTATATAACAACAAATTCAAAAATTCAAGGAAGAGTAGAAAATGAGATAAATCGTAATGTGGCTGCCTAGCTAGCTAGCTAGCTTAATAAAGGGAGATATAGATGCAATACTACTAATGTTATACAAATCAATTGCTGGAACGTCTAAATTAATCTCAGCAAAACTTTTTTTTTTTTAAATAAAAACAAGAGTTAAATTAGGAACAATCTTGACAAAATTGGCACACGCTTAATTTTTTAACAACTTCCTAACAAAATCAGTCCTCGGCTATCCTCTAACTTAAAGCCGATATTATTAAATAAAATAAAAAGAAACTACATCAAGACTTTTTTTTTAAGTCTGCAGTTTTTACTATGATTATGCAAAATATTTTGTTCCATATAGTCGAAGTCTTGAATTATATTATATGAATTATTTATATGTTATAGGGTATATAGCACTGGGTATTATTCGTATCTTTGAAATCGCAAGTAATTAAGACAATAAATTAATAAGGTCAGCTATAGAATAGCCACTAATTATTAGAGACCATATGAACAAGACAATGCTCATTAGAAATGTCCAAATTATCTCCATTGTGCATCAATCAGCAGCAAGCTCTTATTGTAATTAATCAAATGAACAGCGCAAATAATGAGTGTGTTTAACAACAGCCAGCTGAAATAATTAGTAAAATAATGAGTGTGTTTAACAACAGTCAACTGAAATAATTAGTAAAATATTGCTTTAGCCAAGCAAATTGAAAATGAAATGCTGTAGTAATAATTATAAGGACTAATTTTACGTTTTTCCCCTGAACTTTGGGGTCAGTTTCACTGTGCTCCCTAAATTTTAAAACGTTAGGTCCGTCCCTCTTCATTTTTGGAATTTCGTAAAAATACTCCATCCGTTAAATATTTAACGGAAAATACCTTAAATTCGTGTTTTAAGGTGCTTTTAAAAAAATGTTGAAATTATTGTTTAATCTTTAAATTATTGTGGGGTAGTTATATTTTAATAATTTTAATAATATTTATATACAAAATTTATAATTAAATTCATATTTATATGCAAAAGATTAGATATTAATTTTTTTTAAAGAGAAAAAATATGAATTTAATTATAAATTTTGTATATAAATATTATTAAAATATAACTACACCACACTAATTTTAAGGATAAAACAATAATTTCAGCCTTTTACGAACTTCAAAACACCTTAAAATACAAATCTAAGGCACTTTTCATTAAATATTTGACGAAATGGGCAATTTTAAAAAATTTCAAAGATAGAGGGGAACAAATCTAACGTTTTAAAATTTAGAGAGTATAAAACTGAAATTGGCCCCAAAGTTCAGGGGGCAAACGTAAAATTTGTCATAGTTATAATTCAATACCAAAGTCCTGGCTGGTGTTAACCCCAATGCTTTTTTTGGGTGCGATCATACCACTACTAATGCATCGTTTTCCATAAAACTCCGAAGTTAAACGTGCTTGAAGAGAGTAGTACTAAGATGTGTATCCTCCTGAGAAGTCCTCATGTTGTACCCTTCGCTTTTTATTTCAGCTGCAGCCTTAGGCCGTTAGGCGAGAGTCAACTTAGTTGAATTCCGTTCTTATTTAAGCTGAAATTAACTCAATAACAAAACCATACATAGTAACATTAACGGTACAAATTTAATAACAACAGATGGGCTATATAAATCATAACATACTAAAAGATCAAAGAGAACAAGATATATATAGCATTTGATACTTAATTCAACTTTCCAAGCATCCCATGAATCAACCTGATCAGATTGTCATCAATTAAGAGAAATTCAAGAAATACAAAACCCCTACTGCGCAACCTAATATATAACCAAACTATCAAACACAACATAAAAATGATTAAAAGAGGATGTACTGGTAATTAAATTACAAAACACATAATTATAATAAATTTGAACTCAAAAAAGAAATGACTACAATTAATGGTTATAACCAAGGAGTTAAAAAAATTTAAAAAAATAGTTAAAAAAAGAGCATGGATGTTAGTGATATATATGAAGAAGAGAGAGGGAGGGACTGTAGCGTGATGATGACAGAAGAATAGAGAGCACAAAGGAGTGAGATGCCACTGCTTCCATGCATTTCATCATCTGTGCTCTCTATCTTCTGTCAACATTAACATCACTTTGCCTCCTCCAGATATATAAATTATATATATATATATGTATATATTTGCTAGATATGGCTAAGTTAATAACCTATTGATATGAGGAGATTAATTTAAAAGCTTTTTATAGGTTGATGAGAGAGAGGAGGGAGAGAGAGTAGTTAAGGAGGGAAGACTGGTGAGAATGAACTTGTTGGATGCAATATGGCACTAGCTTCACCTTGCACCTCTATTTATAGGAAAAGTTTTGTCCATGCAGAGCCGTTTACCATTTGGTTTACTATATCAATCATTGAACAGTACTACCACATTGAAAGTCAATATTTACAAAGGTTTATCGATCGTCTAATTCAGTTGGACTGCTTTATTATTATTATTATTATTATTGTTAACATATAGTCTGAGTAATCTGACAAGATAACAAATTTAAGAAGTAAATAACGGAAAAACTAGATGTGATAATGAAATAATTGATTTTCATATTTGAATTTTATTTGTCTTACTGTCACTGGTGGTAAGAAGTTAATGCTTATAAATGCATATTTTAAGTGGTCTGAGGGAGTGTAACTCAAACAGTAAGAAGCTAATGTTTACAATAGCATATTTCTGAGTTTGATTCCTGAGGAGCTAATAAGAAAAACAAAAATTGATTTGGGGGCGCACCCTCCTACGTTATTATAAAAAGGAAAAACAAAAAAACAAATGCACATTTCAAGTTTGAATTTTATAAGAAGGTAGGGGATTAAACAAAAATAACATTAATAACAAACTCTAATAATTAGATGATTAATTTGCAGTAGATTACAATATGATAACAATGTTGGATTATTTCATCTAATTGTATATGTGTTTTAGTACATATTGTGGACCCAAATACCATATTGCTAAATATAAGTGATCTATTAAGATTTATAATTAATGGGCTTTTATGTGCGGGTGAATTAAGAAAATTTCATTTTTAATTGTTGCTTAATAATTTATATCTCAATTAGTGTGCTCACTTGATTTTTACTTTATATTGATAATGTAAAAATAGAGCTACAAATTAAAAGTGCAACACAAACAGAGAATAAATTATTAGTTTATCAAAAAAGAGGCATTCATCAAAATCCTCATTTAAGTATCGGGTGAAAATGTGGCCCTTTTATATGTATAGAGACATTTGTAAATTTCTATTTTGTTGATGGGCCAAAATAGAAATAATAATAGATGAATGGTAGTTATCTATCTTAAGGTTGCGTTCATTTTTTTCTTAGACACCCATTCAATCAGAGAAAAATAAAGAGAAACTGAAATACTCTCTCTTGAACTGTGTGTTAAATCGAAAGACCATTAAACCATGTTGATGCAAATTATTTTGTGCATTGGATTCAAATATGCTTCCACTATTGATTAATTATTTCATGAAGATTCAACGTGTAGAAAGATCTTGGGTTTAAGATATTTAGGGGTATCCTCCATTAGGGTTTCCTCCATTTTGTGATTTTGGTTCTAACAAACACCTCAAAAAAATTCGTTCAAAATCTCCCTCCAAATTAATAGCATTTTTTATGAAGAATCAGATCACATTTAATTTTTTTTCCTTCTTTTTTACTAGAATGAATCAGATCACTAGCTTATCTACTTGACGGACCAAGTTTTAAGAAAAATTAAATGTCTCTAATAAATAAATATATCTATACACAGACAACACACAATTAAGAGAGAGACGCATTATGGTTTGAGAAACTCTCATCTCGTCTAATTATAACCGCTGCAATAGTGCCAAAGTTTTCCAAAATTATGATCTCTAGAAAGATAAGATATGATGTTTGACAAATATTGTTGTCTTTAATTAATGCCAATCTTTCTCATCCAAGAAGATAGATTTACGGCTATCATTTTTAATTACATATTCGCTGTAGTTCCAGCTTATATATATATGTTATATCTTATACATCTATCAAGTATCAACAAATAGAATACTTTCATAACCACAATTCTATATTTAGGCCCAATTACTGCAGGACTAATTGCCATCTACCTCGATCGATCGCGTGAAATTCTGAGATGTTTTTGCATTTATTGAAACTTGTTCCGAAACATGGTGTCTTTATGTATCTATGTTAATTAAGAAAGAATTTAATATATTAGTTATTATATATTATAACGAGATAGACACAGACACAAATGCATTGGGTTGCGTCGAGGATAAGGTTATGAGATAATTGCAAGTTGCCAAGAAGCACAGAGAAGAGAGGAAAGAAGAAAAAAGCCACAAAAGAGATATATAGAGCGATAGAGAGAATCCCCCACCACACAGGTCTTATCATTAGGTTGATCTTTTATTATTATATTCAAAAGTTATGTCAGAAGAATATTCTATATACATCGACAGTGATTGCGGTTTTTAAATTATTTGACTGACTATTATTATTATTATTATTTTTTACTAGCTAGGTAAAATGGTTGTTTGGGGTAAATATGTAGAAACAAACAAGGAGATTATCAGAATGTCAATTTGATAAAGATATTCTTAGAAGATTTTTCTATAGTGTACATATTATGTGTACTATTTATGATGTATGGTGTATACTGCATATTTATGATGTTTGGTTTATAATTTTTCTTACATATTATGCAAACTCAATCAAACACAAATAATATAAATAAAGAAAATATAACGATTTAAGTGGTTCAACGAATCTGTGTCCATTATATATATATATAGACCTCAATTCACTATTTATTTTATAGAGTTTACACATTTAATAATTTTAAATTTTTGATCAACCCGAAATTCAATTGCACTTTTTTGTCTCTTTTTTATCGGTGTGAACATAATCCGGTTTGGTTGATTTTTTAAATAAAAATAAATCGAACCAAATTTTTTCAGTTTCGAAAATATATAACCAAAAACCGAAACACAATAAGGCAAAACCGATATAAATTTTTGCAAACCAATAATTGAACCGAATTTAAACATTGGGTTTGGTTGAATTAAAGATTTTGCCAAATCAAAACTCAAATCGAAATAATATAATGAAATTTGCATTTGAATTATATCCGAAACAACAATTTTTATCTCGTCCTAAACATATAGAATTATTGATTCCTAGCACATATCTGCTTCTAAATTGTGATTTTGAGAACCTATTTGTTCCACATCTTTTTGCCTAAGATTGTTTTTCAATGATCGCTCCATCAATATTAACTTTTCAATAACAAATCAATAAAAATCAAAATTTTCATATTAACGCAGGTTTTAAGGTCAATAGTTATAAATTAAAGAAAGAAATATTCGCCAAAAAAATGTCGAGGATTTTGCACTGCCACTCGATATCCCCCTCTAAGCTTATAGGTCAATCATCTTAATTACTAAATTGTTATTTGTTATTTTCTTTCTTCTTTTGTTATTGACGGTCTAATTATTAGCAACGTACGTACAAAAATTCGCTGACTATATATACACCACAACTCTTCTTTTTTCCATCTGTTGCTTCCCCGGAGCTTCTCCCATCTTCAACTTGTCCGTTTTCCCAATTGTCTTATCGCTCTCATTGCGCTGTCTTTTATATATATATATATATATATATATATATATATATATATATTATGATATCTTCACTTTTTTTTTTATCATTCTACTTTTTCAATTTCCCTTATCCCTGCATATGCTTTAAGAATCACATCTCATCGGGCGTTGAAAGTGGCATTGGATTGTCAGTGTCAGGCTTTTGGATCAAAATTGGAACTCTGTCGTCATAGTTTATTAGGACTGATATCTTTGAACACATTACTTAAGTGTATTTTTTTGTAATATTCTCTTGGTGAGGGTTTTAATCTCTTTTTACTTTTATTAATGCGAATAAAATAGACCGTTCCTATAAGTACTCTTTTCTTGTAATGGCTGATCTGATGAGCATTAATTCGAGGGATTGATCTAAGAACCTTGAAGATGTCTATGGGACCAAATATGCTTCTTTGCTTGTTATATGAACACGTGTCGTGAAAAACAATATCTTTGAAAGGAAACAACGTATATTTGCCATAATTTGCTTTATCTCGAGACATATAGCCTGAGTTAATTTATTCCTTATTTATCCCACTCATAATCTCACATTCCATTTTATTTTATTTTTTTAAACTTTTTTAATCCTAATTGAATCTCAATCATTTAAATCACATCAAAATTCACAAAATAAAACCATTCAAATTAAATGAAATGGTTTAGATACTTACCTCAAACAACTCATTAATGTATTCATTAATATTCTCATCCCACGATAGTTCTTTACCAAGCGTTTGTGAAATAATATTAAAAACATGCAAAACCAAGCTTTTATGTCATTAATTAGCTGAACATTTTCATGAGTCAACAACTAATATTTACAGTTTCAAAACAAAAATTAATTTAAACTTTGACCTCTTACCAAAAAAACAAAGAAAAAAAGCTTAATTTCCATAAGATTTAAAACCGAGTTGTATTGTCTTTAAAAATATTTAAGGAGAGATATAAGAGGTGCTAAAGAGGGAGAGAAATTATCAGTAAGAAATCAGGCAAACAAAAGAAAAATCCAGACGTGTCTAAAAAAGCAAAACCATTTTGTAGAACACTCGTCGAGTGGAGAATCAAGCTAGTTGGCTATTATTGACAATTGACACTGTTTCACATTCGGTCCTCACAGAATATTGTTATTCCTTTTTTTTTTTTTTGCTTTTCTTTTACGAAATTGATATTCCTAGACTTTACCCTTTTCGGAGAACTTCCATATCCCATTGAAAGAATGATCACTTATGTTCTTTCCAATTTTGGGGTTGGAAACTTGAAAATGCTCTCGGATTCCCTTCCATGCAACACGTGTCTGGTGGTCACTTTACATTCGTACATACATAGAGAAGTCTTGTACATCTTAATTATGTTATACGTTTTTTTTTTTTTTAGGAATATGTTAACACTTATTACACCTTGCTCCTTTGCCCGTGCATCGCTAACTCAAATAAATCAAAATAAAAATAAAAGATTTTAAAACTTTCATTTATATCCTCTTGGAAAAAAATTTTGAGTCCGCCATCAATTGGCTTCGCCGCATCTTCTGGTACATTTGTTTATGTTCTAACATAGAAGATTGTGTCCACTGTAAAAATAAGAAAATTTGTTTGTTTGTTTTGGGGATTGAATTCCCAATCTTGTTATACACTTAACAAAATATGTTCATCTATTGAGTTGAGCAAACTCTCATCCTTTTATGTTCTAACATAGAAGATTGTGTCCACTGTAAAAATAAGAAAATTTGTTTGTTTGTTTTGGGGATTGAATTCCCAATCTTGTTATACACTTAACAAAATATGTTCATCTATTGAGTTGAGCAAACTCTCATCCTTTTATGTTCTAACATAGAAGATTGTGTCCACTGTAAAAATAAGAAAATTTGTTTGTTTGTTTTGGGGATTGAATTCCCAATCTTGTTATACACTTAACAAAATATGTTCATCTATTGAGTTGAGCAAACTCTCATCCTTTTATGTTCTAACATAGAAGATTGTGTCCACTGTAAAAATAAGAAAATTTGTTTGTTTGTTTTGGGGATTGAATTCCCAATCTTGTTATACACTTAACAAAATATGTTCATCTATTGAGTTGAGCAAACTCTCATCCTTTTTATTGCCATGAGAAAACTCTCATCCTTACTTTCCATAAAGAAAAAAAAAAAAGTGGGGGTAATTTGAGCAATCATCGCACCTCATTCCTTACTATAATTCATCTCTAGACCTATTTCCTAAAGATCTCACTACGTAAGAGTAATGACACTACTCTGATACAACTAGTAGATCTTGATGATGGTAGAGGGGTTGTATGTAGCGACATGATGTTTTGGACTATTACTTTTCCTGAATTTTCGTTATAATCTAATTCTTAAAATTTCAGATAATTTTTTTTTTGAAAATTTATTCCTTTGAACAATATACAATTATGTTTGCTAATAATAATATTTAACTTACAGCTACAATTTTTTTTACAAAGACTTTAATTTAATATTATTTATTTATTATGTTAAGTAACAATAAAACTTTTGAAAAACTCTTATAGGAAAGTAGCTTCTATATATATAGTTTCTAAAATGGCGATAAACCATATATGTAATACTTATTTTGTATGCACTAACATTTAGTATTAATTTGAAGTATTTGATTTGAAAGAAAAATAAAACTAGAATTTCTTGAAAGATAGATCATAAAAATATTATCTTTCAAAGATCATAGATAATTATTTTTTTCAACATTAGCTAAAGGCTTTTTGTGTGGTATACCCAAACTACTCTTGCATGTGCACTCATCACTAGGGCTGAAAATAAATAATCGAAAAAAAAAAAAAAACCGATTGAACCGATAATCAGTTAACCGAATTTTTGGTTTTTTTTTTTCAACCACCAAAAAATTCAGTTCTAAAACCGAAACCGAACAGAAAAATCAGTGCAGTTTCAGTTATGCTAACTTTTTTCGATTATATAACCGAACCGAAACCGAAATATGAATAATAGTTGGCTTAGAATAGTAGAGGTTATATGTGTCTTGACTTTCTCTCCATGCTCCCTTCCAAGGTTCAAGTTTTAGCAACAACAAATTTTTGTATCAATTTTTTTAAAAAAAATTAAGTTAAGCTACGCAGCCACAAGGACTCGAACGTGAGACCTCAGTTTGCATAAAGACTTGGGCATTTTTGATTACCACTTCACCAGCGTGCACCTTTGTTGATTTTAACAATATAATATATATATTAACAGCTTTATTGTTTAAATATGTGGATGTCTACATTTAGTCCCACGTCGTTTAGACATGTAAGTCTTCTCTTCTTTTGCTCATATAAATACTAGTTGTCCATTGTTCTTCATCATGTCTTTTCTCTTTACTCTCTAAAGCTTAACCTAAGCTTAAGAACTAGTACTTTTTTAAAAATCTTTTTTTATAATGACTAAAAAAAAGATTTAGTTTATATTTATATTTAATTATGAATTTGTGTATTCATTTTTATTTTTATACTTTAGTCATCTATTTAAATATTAAATAATAGAAAATAATTTTATTTATTTTTCAACTAGTAATAGTTGAAATATTATTTAGTCTAATTTTTTTAATTTTTATTAATTCAGTTTTTAACCGAATTAATCGAAATCAAACCAATTATTTCGGTTTCAGTACCCCGGTTTTTAGTTCTTCACATTCGGTTTTCAGTTTTTATTTTTGTAAAACCGAATAAATCGGTTCGGTTCGACCAAAAATCTAACCGAACCGATTTCACCCGTACTCATCACTACTGCCCGTCCAATCTATAATAAAATCATGGTACAGGTTAGTTACTTACGGCACGAACAACTTGAATGAGCTTGACGCTTATTTCGGTTTTCAGTACCCCGGTTTTTAGTTCTTCACATTCGGTTTTCAGTTTCTATTTTTGTAAAACCGAATAAATCGGTTCGGTTCGGCCAAAAATCTAACCGAACCGATTTCACCCCTACTCATTACAACTGCCCGTCCAATCTATAATAAAATCATGGTACAGGTTAGTTACTTACGGCACGAACAACTTGAATGAGCTTGACGCTTAGTAAATACAAATATAATTCTCACAAAAATATATGTAATGAATGAATATTCAATTAAGTTTTATTATGAAAATTGTTTTAAAATTTTTTTCTTTCTTGCGGGATCTCCCTTTGTGTATGTACTGGGTGCATGTGACCAGTGCAAAGCCGAGGTTCGCAAGGTCTCTGACTATCATGGTCATAATACTTTCATTTAATAAATCTCATCCGAGTAAAAGTGGTACGACACCTTAACTTTTAAAAACTTATCAGCTTCATTTTTATATTTGGTGAACGTGGCAAAAAGAAATGCTCATAAACATGCTTAAATAAATAAAACAACATAATAGAGGTGTCAATAAGCATTTCTTTAACATCACAAATTCTTGATATATATGAAAATATATTTTTAAACATAGTAAATTATCATATCATACACATAACACGTCAAAATATATGCTTAATTCAAACATATAAAATATAAGTCACACTTCAAAATATAGCACAACGTTCATTATGATATAAATTTTATTTTGAAAACTATTCGTTGTTGTATGTGAGATATGTAGACACCTAATGTTCTTGCAATATATGTACGTTTCTCGCCTAATGCTCATATATAACCATATATATCTCCTACTTAAATTACGTGAACAATGTGTTGGAAGACACTATATTCATCACACATCAATTAACTAATTAACTCTCATTTTGATTGAGTTAATGCTATTATTAACAATATAAAATCTACTTGAAATAGACCCATGAACCATTAACCATTTTTATATTTGGAGTTTTAACCCAACATAGTCCATTTCATAAATTTTGAGCTTAGATAACTTAATTATTCATGTATACGCTTAAAATAGAAAAATCTATTTTAAATTATTTAAACTTAATATGTTCATTTTTAATTTTGATGAACTCTATTATAATATTATTAACATCTTACTAAACTATCATTTGGTTATCTAAATAATCAAGTTGATTTTTAGACATGTTGTTTATAAAAATATTCAAATAACTTTAGAGGGAAAATAATCTACTATTACAAATAATTTTTTAAGGGCTTGAAATCACTAATTAGAACTAAGTTATGTCCTTTAAGTCAAAATTAATTTTTTATAAATTAGTCCTCATATTTTTTAAATTTTATATTTTTGGCCCAAAATATAAAATATTTGACATTTTAGCCGCAAATCGGTTTTGAAAGTAATTTTACGATAATACTCTATTGACTGACATAAATATTTTTCTCTTCTTGGTTAAAGTCAAATTCAACAATCTTCTCTTCCAATTTCTAATTTTATTAAAATAAGAATAATTTTGGTACTTTAAGAATAATTTCTTCTGGAAACCAAATATGAGGTTGGTTCCTTCACAAAGACTCTCTATAAAGAGAACCAAAACTTCATATTTTATTATATGACCCAAATTCGAAATGGATTATGGAGTTTCTTCACATACTCACTATATTTTGGCCTAAAAATTCGGTTTAGTAAATGTCTCATTTCTAGACTCTTTTTTTTTTTTCAGAAACTTTTCTTCATCAAAGCTGTTTCTCTAATCTATATCTATAATTCTATTTTATTTTATGGCCCAAACTAGCTTCAGCCTCTAACTTGTTGGTATTAATTGAGTTTGATTGCTCTCTTACACAAAACACATATTTTCTATTCCTTACATCAAGTCTTTCGCACAATAAAAAATATTAAATTGTTGCTTGTTAAACACTATAGTCGGTTCTAACTTATTCTTTTGCCCTGATATTATATTCCTTTTTTCTTAAAATATTCACAAAATATGGACATATGGCATATGTCCTATTGAATATGTTTGACTTAATTGGATTTCATCGTACATGTATGAAATCATAGGTACACTTTCATTACTTAGAATTAGGTGAAACACATATGCAGAAACATAATGATTTTCATGTACATTAATTATGTACGATGCCACCCAAATTAAGTTTCACGAGGAGATCTAATTTAATACTATTCATCTATTTTGGATTTAAATAATCCTTATATACATAAATAAATTGACAAATGTACATTGTCTAATTGAACTTTCAAGTACATTATCTATTACTTTATGTACTTTAACTTTGCACGAAATTTTAATTTTATGGTAATAAAATATAATTGAATACTATCAGTAATAATTATAGTATTGCACACTATATAATAAGACATGACCTTACTATAAATTTTACTAAATAAATCAGATAGATAATCTATTTTTTTAACTCATATATTATAGCATGCAAAATTAGGTCATTACATTCAACTAGATCATTGATTGACAATCTATCAGACATAATATCTTAAATATAATCAAAGATGATAAAAATTCGAGACAAATAGAAATTGGTGATGCATAAAAACCTTCAAACTAGGGTAAAAACTATGCGATCTTTGCCATGCGAGAAACTCGCTAATCAAATGTTTATTACAAGCAACTGCAAAGATTAAACATAAAGTAAAAAAAAAAATTGTAAACTTCTTGTTTGACGCTTTGGTCGCTTCAGCTCTATTGAGTGAGAGAATCGATCAGTGTCAATCCCTCTTATAGGGTCTCTAATGCTTGGTTACCTCCAAGACTTTTGTGTCGACAAACTATCCACGACTTGTACTCTTCAAGAAAACTTGAATATCATATCCTAAGTTTAAAAACTAGCTAGAAAATCTATAACCATACAAACTTCTCTGCAAAAACTAAACACTATCATATATATATCAAAACACTAGTCAAAGTTTAGTTTAGGCTTTTCCTTCCCCGAAATCTAGTTGTTTTTAAAACAAAAAACACAAAAAGAAAAACTATCAATGCTACACAGAAAACAGTTTTCTAGAAACCTTATGTAGTGGTAGAAAAAATACGCAACAATTATGAGTATTTTCCTACTTTACTTATACATAGCTCATGATAAAATTTAGCATGTGCTATTCTTGGTGCCAAATTTGACATAAAGAATAGCACGTACTAAATTTTATCCTGAATATAATATAGCATTGGAGAACAATTTTAATTTGGCATTGGTATGTGAAATAGCACATTTGCGGAGATGCTACTAAGACTTGCAGAGGGTTCGCCTCTTTTCCTGTGTGCACTTGGGATTTTGACCATTTTGAGTTTCTAGATCGCGTGTTTTTTTTTTTTTCTTGAATTCGAATTTGGGAATTGCAAGTCCTTGCTCTATTTTATTGTTTGAAGTTGATATTGCTTAATCTGTTAAGGATTTATGGTTTCGCTGCTCAGGGCTTGACGCACTTAAGGGGGTGGTTTTATTGAAGATTTAGTTTTGGAAAAGTATTAAGGGTTCAATTAGGTAAATAATGAATAGTGATTTTGGATTGTGTTTTGAAAAAATATTCAT
Source organism: Boehmeria nivea var. tenacissima (assembly GCA_018132145.1). Taxonomy (NCBI): domain Eukaryota; kingdom Viridiplantae; phylum Streptophyta; class Magnoliopsida; order Rosales; family Urticaceae; genus Boehmeria; species Boehmeria nivea. Next base: position 10,521,922 of record CM030876.1, on the reverse strand, counting down.
AGTTTCAAAAAATTCAAAAACTAGCCATAATTTTTTTTTTTTTTACAAAGGTAAATTTCTTAGCATAACAAACTTACATAAAATTTGTTGTAAATATCATGGTAATAAACCTCTGAAATGACTATTTTCTTAAAATTTTTAAACTGTGGTTATTTTTTTAAATTATTCTCTAAAAAGTGATTATTTTCTTAAAATTTCCAAGTTTTAAAAATGTCATTCGTGGACAACGCGCTTTGATAATTGCTATCTTTAAAAACAATGATGCACTACATCTAGTGAAATTGACCAAATTGTTCATCTATTTTACAAATGAGGAAGACCAGTTGCAGGACGTGCATCATTTTTTAAGGCAATTGCCTGTTCATTAATTACACTTATATATTATTAATTTATCATTGTGTCAAATGAAAATACAAAATAAAAAAAATTAACAGATATTTGTTAATTTTTAGTTTTTATGAATTTATAAAAGAAAATATAAAAATAAAATTTTATTTTAGGAGATTCTAAATTTTGAAAAAGAAAAAAAAAAGACATAAAGAGATAAGGATGTTTAAATTAAATTAGTTTTGTTCTAAACGTTAATAATTTTTTCATGATTTTGTAAACCGTGGTTACAAGTACAATTTTTCTAATGGAAGTAAACTCAAATAGAAATACATCCCAATAATATTCGTACAGACTAAAGAAAATAAAGACTTACCAATTATATTTATCCTCTCCTAAAACCTTCTCTATTCCAAAAGAGTCCATATATATTAATATATATATATATATATATATAAAGTAAAATACATTAGTTTCTAATTAAGTCATACAGCCAGAAAGGACAGAAAACAAACGTAACAAAACCATAAAAGAGAAAACTAGCAAAGTGCAATGTGACTTCGTTAAAACTAATGAAAAAAAAGGTTATAAATGTATTATTTTGATAAAAAAAACTTAGATATAATTTTAATATTTTCAAAATCAGATTATATATGTGACATTTTGATAAAATTTAAATGTATTTCTAATATCACTTCCCCTTTTACAATTGGTAGAGAGGAGACTGTAATACATCATGAGTGCATCAGTAAACTATATGGAACATCCCGATGGATATAAATATTCCAAATCAGTTCAAAGTGAAGAAATTTTGATGGAATAAATAACGATCATCATCTGCACTCTTTTCATGATCTAGCTAGTACTTTGAGTGATGCCAGCTAATTATATGCTGGTTGGAATAGCTGCTCATATAAAGTGCTTGAGCTTTAAATGTTTTGCAATACAATTCCTAATTATTAGATTTATTATTTCATTAAATCTAATCTATCTTACTTTTTGAAGAGATCTTTAATAATTTAACCAAATTTTTGACTAATTTTATAAAAATTTAACCATAATTTTATAAAATTAAAAAATTAATCATTTTCATAATTGATACACGTACATTATTATATAATAATAATAATAACAATAAAGTTTGAGACCAGGACGAGCTAAGGTGAATTTCTTTTAACTCGTGAGATGTTCATGTAAATAACAAGCAAAGGCCTCCGATCTGTGATAACTTAATCTCTATGTACTATCTCTCGTTCCCTAAAGTGTTTTAAGTTGCTATCAGCGCAGAAAAAAGAAAAAGTTGAAGTTTGGCAACCAATTTGTTCAAAAAAAAAAAAAAAAAAAGAACAGTTTTGTGCTTTGGGATTTTGATCGCCAGCGAGGCTCAATAAATTATATGCCACTAGGGATATTGAAAAAAAAAAAAAAAGTGAGTACATCAATAATTAATACATCAATATAAATAGATACCTCTGGAAATATGATGAGAAGATGGATATAGATTATGGAAGGCAGGGAAAGGGAGGAACCACTGGAAATCATCGGAATGGGCGGTCTTGGGAAGAAAATGTCAATATGCATGAGACGAGTAGATATAATATTTTCTTTCATCCCAAACCGCCCATTCCTACAATTTCAAGTCGCTCAAATCTCCCTTTCCCTCTTCTCAATTTTGCATCTTCTATTAATTCCACTCTTCAACATGAACTTCTTTGGTAAAGTGCTTTTTGGTCAAGCGCGTTTGTGCAGATAACAAGTCACTAGAACTCTATTTATATACCAACTAAAGTCTTGGTTTGCTATATGGTCCTTTCAGATTATACTATTTGTGTTGTAGATCACCTACGATTATAATTTAATAATAGCACCATATGCAACAAATTACAAAAAATTTTAAAAAAAATCTATTTGGTATTTGATCGCTATCTAATTTATGTTTTAAGAAAATAGTCTACGTTTCCAAAAGTTATAAACTAGTCATTAGCCCCTTAAAATTTATATGCATAAAAGTGACATCACATCATCATGTAGTTGAAAAAATATATATTTCTTTAATTGATGAAAACGTTGACTATTTTCTTAAAATCATCATATTAAAAATGATCATTTACTTAATAATCTAAAAATACAAAAATTTGACAATTAATAATTATATATATGTATATGTATATTATCAAAACGATCTGTTAAAAAAGCATCCTAATATAGTTAGCACGCACCTCATTTCTCAAAAGTCTTCCAACTAAATGTAAATTGATCTTCTTCCAGATAATTCATTAAAAGGCCGGAATATTATTAAAATAAAAGTGAAAACGTACAAGAGTTCAAAAGAAATATAGCTGGTGTATATATATATTTTTTTTATCCATAGTTGGTGTATATATTTATAAAGTAGTTCATGAATTAATCATTTTATTTTTTCTAATTTAAATAAAGATAATTGATTAATAGAGATCTTAAGGAAGTGTTCACCTTGTAATTTTTTTAATTTCCATTTCGAACAAACAATTTTAAAATATGCATCAATTTCTGACATTAATTAATATCTTAGTAATGTCCATGACATTAATTATTAGATTTGTGATTAGATCGATCCAAAATTTTATTTATAATCATCAATCTAACCAGAAGCTCAAAGTTAATCTCAATCAACACAGGTTTGGTAATTAAAATTTTGACAATAAGCTTGTTTAATTTAGGTCATTCTCATTACGTTGCTTTTTTTTTTTTTTTACTTTTTTAAAATCTGGAAGCCCACTTAATACAATCATAATTTCGTTTTTTCGAATTCAACTTCGTCTCCCTTCATATTTAGCAAACGAACTTTTTTAAATTAAAAAACTCAACCAAAGTTAATTTCTGAAAAAAGAATACTGCTAATGTAAATATCAATTTTAATTAGTAAATATTAAGTTGATTCTCGTGCTAACTAATTTTTTAATGAAGTCAAGTTCAGCACAACAGTTTAAGAAGCTCAAGGGACTATACTTGCAAAATGCAGATAGTAGAGATGCTTCAAAAGAAAAATTTAGCACTGTAGAGTGAGAATCATTTTTTTTTTCCAATAAAAGAAAAGGAAAAAGATATTAAAGAAAAAGAGAAGATAAGGTAGCAAAGATTCTTGCGTGATAATGAAGTTAGAAAATGAGTGCCTCAGACCAAATGCCACGCAAGGCATTGTACTAACCTCAGCGAAATTTCTTGCAAGCTTCCCTTTGAGGGAAAAAAATTCCTCTACCATAAATGATTATTAATTGTTGACATAAATAATTTAAATTGCATATCTTAAAATTTCTGGTAAAAAAAATATAATATTAGCCAGTTAAATATTGATTATATATTTCTACAGCTCACCCTTGATTTGAATTTAGTCTTCATTTAATTAGATATTTTTCATTTAATTGGCGAGCCAAACAAGAGTTAGAGTTGTGTAATTGACCACAATGCACTGTTTTCACCACTTAAGTGACACAAGTAATTTTTAATATTTAAAATTTGAAATAAAAAATAGCATTTGTTTTGTTAACGAACAAAATATAGTGGAAGAGAGTCAAGTAATGCGACTCATGACAATATGCAACAGTGTCGATGAGTATGACAAATTAGTGACCTGAAATTAAATGCATCACATATCAAATTAAAAAGTTTATTTACCATTACCTATATTTAAGATACAAACATCAATTCAGAAACAAATAGTCCAAACATAAAAGGACACTCGACTGCAATAATAAATTAGCATAACCAATATCTAAGCACAAAAGAAATTCACGAAACATTAGCGTGAAAAAGGCTCTTTAAATAATAGAGATTTTTAGGCATTTACCTAAACTTTTGTGTAATTTTTTAGAATTTAGCGTTAAAATGTCGAAATTAAGGATTTAGCCAATAACATGTAACATTTATGTTATATGTAACATATATACGTGTAAAAGTGTAACATTACATGTTATGTTACATATAACGTTACATTTTATATTACATGTAACATATATACGTGTTACATTTTATGTTACATGTAAAGTTACATTTAATGTTATATTACGTGTAACATAAAATGTTACATGTTATGGCTAAATCCTTAATTTCATGAAACTATGGCTAAATCCTTCAAACTTTACCTTTAAAATGATTAATTGCTTAACTAGCCCTAAAACATAATACTATAATATTCGAAGAAAAACCCAAATTGATAGAGACTAACAAACTTACCGTGCATAAATCAAACACAACATATTACATTGGGTAAAACCTAACAAGACCAATGGTACGAAATTAATGGCTAAGATGCGAAAATAAGAACATGAAAATTAAAGAACACGCAGATTTAAATTGAAACCAAAACAGAAAAAATTCACTGATAAAAAAGAAAAAAATTCATATATTGTTACATAATTACATAAAAAGTCGAACTTGGCATATATAATATCTAATCCTAATTCGAAAGGTCGACCATGATTGAGCCTATCAGCTCAATCTTTTGGCTATCACAACAAATTCTTAATTTTATTGGGTCAGTTAAGAAATTAGCAATATTAAAAGTAAAGTTTGAAGGATTTAATCTTAGAATATCAAAATTAAGATTTAACCGTAATATATGTGTAATATAATTATATTATACGTATGTTACATGTAACATATTTTGCACGCCATGTTACGACTTAATCTTAATTTCATGAAATTATGACTAATTCTTAAAAAAAATTAGCCAAAAATTTAGTTAAATCCTTAAAAATTATAAAATCGCACCGCGAAAATAGAATTCGGTCAATCTACCTGCACCTATTTTCTTCCCTCCTGTCCCACAAAATGTAATCACATCTTAATTGACAGTTTTCATCTATTTGCCCGAATTTTCAACACACAAAAACCTGTTAACAAAACCCGCGCCACGGTTTGTGGCGTCACTTTAGCATAAAATGATTTCTAATTAGATCTGGTTTTGCTAAATGTCTACAATCGAAATTAAATAGGCCTAAAAATTTATCAGGACCGAACCAAAACCTAAATGGTGAAAAAAAAAATGTTCACTACTAATATTAATTAACGCAGACAGTGTTCATTACTGACCACAAATTTTGCTGAATTTTTCTCTTTAACCATTTGAAATAACACACACACACACACACACATATATATATATATATATATATATATAATATATATAATGCAAAGAATCAAAAGCAGTAAAGCACGATATGACTTTCCAAAAGAAATGAACAGAATATGATATCACGATGCAAGAAAAGAAAGAAAGTTAAAGCTGTTAGTCAAAATGATTCTATTATTTGTGTGGTTTTATATATATAATATGATTCTAACGCAGAGAATTGATTGCAAATTCAGTGCATTTCCACGACGTGGGTCCTTTTTTCTCAAGGAAAAAAGTAGTAAATCCTTATTCAATCTATGATCAACACATTAGTCATCGTGATCTAATTTTATAGATAATTAAATATATTTTGTGTTTATCAATTTGCAATCACTGATTGACTAATTAATACACCATCGTACAAGGCAGATCACATATAATCTTCTATAATCTTCACATATGTTTTATTTCATACAATGGACACTTTCAGAATATCATGCGCATTTTAACTTTATTTGGATGCATTCTCAATGTCTTATATATCTGTTTCATTAAAAATAATTTTATTTGATCAGAAAATGTCTAGACGTATACTTTTGAAAAAGAAAAATCCTTTCTATAACGCAGGTTAGTTATTTGATCATGTGAAAATTTTGTCGCTACGATCACGGTCATCGCAATGCCAATCAGTGAGCCTAATTTTATTTTATATATTTTTTAGTTTGGCTGATTGTGTTTTAGAGGTTTATTTCAAGTAGCAAGTCACAAAATTCATATATTAGTTCAAATAGTATATTAGATCATGTTATAGATATAGATATATGATATCCATGGTCTCGTCATGGGTGATAACGAGCTGGATTTGTTTTACTAATGGACTTATTTAATGTAATAATTTTAGTTTTTTTTTAATGAATTTTTGTATGAATATGTTGTTATTGTTAGTTTAGGCATTGTGATATTAGTGTTGAATATGTTATGGTAATTTTAGTCTTGAGTATGTTATATAATTTGTGACATTTAGATAAGCTGATATTGTTATAAGTTGAGTATGTTATTGGTAATGGTTATAACAAGTTGATATTGTTGGTTTAATGATGTTGAAAAGGTTGGCTTAATGGTGTTCGTATTGTTGGTCTAATAGTGTTGAATTTATTAGTTTAATGTGTTGATATTTGTTATAGTAAGAAAAGTTGTCAAGTTTGGTTGTTTTTTTTAGACAAGTAATAAAAACGACATAAAATCTGAAAAACGACAACCTACAGAAAACGACAACAGTTTCAAAAACGATGATAGACTAGAAACGACAGTAATTCTGAAAACCGACATAAAATTGAGAAAGCGACAGAAAAAGAAAAACGCGACAGAAAAATAAACAAACGACAATAAAGCAAAAACGACATCAAATTAAAATAATGAGAAGAAGATGTTGTAAAACGATCAGTTGATTGGCGCTGGAGATAAAATAATATTACTAGATATTTAATTTATTACAAAATAATATACACTATATTTTATTCAATAATATCATTATTAGAAGTAATAGACTTTATTTAAAAATCAAATGTCATGAACGAAGTTATAATAGTAAGAAAAGTTGTCAAGTTTGGTTAGTTTTTTTGGCTAAATAAAACGACATAAAATCTGAAAAACGACAACCTACAGAAAACTACAACAGTTTCAAAAACGACGATAGACTAAAAACGACAGTAATTCTAAAAAGGACATAAAATTGAGAAAACGACAGAAAAAGAAAAAGCGACAGAAGAATAAAAACGACAATTAAAAAACGACATTAAACTGGAAAAACGACATCAAATTAAAATAATGAGAAAAAGATGTTGTAAAACGATCAGTTGATTGGCGTTCGTGATAAAATAACATTACTACATATTTAATTTATTACAAATAATATACATTATTTTTTATTCACTCATTATTAGTAGAAATAGATTTTATTTAAAAATCAAATGTTATGAACGAAGTTAATGTTATTATAAGCAAGAATAAGTCATGAGATCTAAAATACAAGTATTTTTCATGAGTGTTTAGCTCAATTTCCATGGACAAAAGTTGGATTAAACCGAAGAATCGATTGTCTGATGAGTATTGGCATGTCACTGAAGAATTTGCCAACCTCACAAGACGTCACCGCAATTAAGAAGGATTAACAAAGTGTCCTTGTAAATAATGTTTGAATCGTTCGTGGGAAAAGGTAAACAAGGTCACTGTTTATATTATTGACCACGACATTTCTCTTATCTTAACTATAAAGTGTGGATTTACTATAGTGAGAAGGAGGTGTATCCACAACTTCTGAGTTCTTCAGCTAATGGCAGTGAAGGCGCGGTGGTCGACACGCGAAGAAGAAATGACCGAAGCACTACTTGATATCGCCAATGAGTTCAATTTTGCACCTAATGATGATATTACTAAAGACACTAGATCGGTTGATGAAGAAGGTTTGATGCGATGTTTGAGGAGTTGCAGTAAGAGTTTTGTCATCATTCAATTTACTTGTCAAGCTCATGCATTTGAAGGTCATGTATAAATGGTCAAATAAGTTGTTTGACATGCTGTGTGATTTGCTAAAAATGTCTCATCTAGATGAAAATAAAGTTCTGAATTCATATTACGATGCGAAGAAGAAGTTGTGTGCAATTGGGAAATGGTTAAGGCGGTTGGGAAAACCCATTTAGGTTAGATCAAGAATTCAATGGAAGGCCTTTGATCATCCAAAGACTTGGCATACAGAGTTGCTTTCAGAAGGTGGTTCTAATTAGAGAAGTTTGCTAGAAATTCCCTTCTCCAAGCTGGAAAAGTATTATATTATTGACATATTAACTCTTGGGGCACTCAAATTTAGAGGTTGCGGTGGTACTTTTAGGACCTATCATGGAATAGTGAGGGTTGTTTCTCTCGGGGATTGGTTATGTATTTCACTTTTGAAGCTGGGATGATGGTTTTCTTAATAACTGTGGCAAAAGTTTTTGGATTTTTTTGGTCTAATTTGTAGATTGAGATAGATTCTATATTTTTGCTATTATTCTTTTTAATAATGGGTTCGACAAGATTCCTTGGCACTTTCGTAATCGATGGTCTAAGGCGCTTTCTCTCTGTAAGGATCTTAAGGTCTTGATTTTTCATATTTATCGGTAATGGAATTGTATCGCATATAAGCTGGCTTGATCTAACTCTACTTTGTCTCAAGCTTGGAATTGGAGAGGTATTCACGAGATCGATCCCATTTGCAATGATAGACCTAGCAGGACGATTCTTCTTTGGTATTGCTTTTGTTGGGTTTGGTTTTGCCCTTTTGGTGATCATTATAAATGTTTCAATATAATATCATGTATAATAAGGCTACTTCATGGTGTGCTAATATAATATTAAAAAGGTGTGTAGTAATGATATCAAAGCTTGTAGTAATAATACTTTTACATCTCTCCTATTCATGTGAAGTGGAGCACTGATGAGTATGAAGCACTATACAATTATCTTAAATAATAAATATAAATAATACAAAAGTTAGTAATCTATCTCTTAATGTTCAACGTCATAATTTACTATTTCTGATGGCTACATTATGTCCTCTCATTTGTTCCCACGGCGAAGATGGTGGAGGCAAGGATGAGGATGGGACGAGGATGAGGACGAGAAACATACAGATATTTAGATGACTAGATTAGGCTTAGATTAAGATTTTAGTTTATTCATTAGGTTTATCGTACTATTTATTTTATGGTTTGAAGTTGAATTATTACATTATATAGAAACAATATATTTTTGTTTAATTCAAGTTCATTTTTATATTCAACTTTATATATATATTTTTTATTAATATTCTATATTTTTAATATGCAATTTAATAATTTAAAAAATGAAAATTACATTAAAAATAAAAATTAATAATTATTTTATTATAAATAAATATTAATTTAAAATAATTAGAAAAGTATTATCGGCGGTAGCTGATGATAAGCAATCAATCAAATTTTTGCCATTTTCCGATCAGACCAAATGCAGACGACAGAAAAAAAAAAAAAGTGTATAGTTGTATCCCAACACTGCCATTTCTTCGCAAAATCATCTTCACGTATAGTAACAAAGATTAATGACATTATTTTTCTTAAGTTTATTTCCACTATTATCTCGTCTTCACGTACTCTTTTGATCTTCGCGCACTAATATTGTATAGCAGCTATTTCTTTATTCCTTCTACATGTGTACAGTTCGTTATATTGTTATCCCACGTACGAATCCAAAAAATATATAAATATATAGGTTCTCTAAAGATATAAGAACCAGTAGATAATTTTAGTATATTGATCAAGATATGACTTGATCGGCCATAACTGATTCGGTCGATGGTAAAAGTTCCTTATTTAGCATACGTTTTTACATCAGGATTCACTATATACACTTGCTGTTACTACGATAATAAAGTTTCACACACACACACACACACACACACACATATATATATATATATATATATATTTATGTTCAAGATCACTTTTAGTCTATATGACTTGAAATTGTAAATGCTAACACATTTTTCTTTAGCTTCCGTTTCTTTTTCCCCCACTACATCGCTTCTTCTTTTCATTCTAATTTGTAGTTGTTTCATATGCTTTTGTTCACTGCAAAATAAAGATCAAAGGTCCCATGAGAAGAAAACCACTTACACATCCTTTTTTAGTTGTCTCATATCCTTTTAAAACATATTATTCGAGATTAAAAATTTTGTTAATGCAAAAAAAAAAAAAAAAAGAAGATAATTAGAGAGTAGTGTTAGACATACCAACTCATTTACTAACTTTTTTAATACCAATACGCATGTCATTAGTGATTTAATATTCAACCAATCAAAAAATGACACTGTAATTGTCACAAAATTTAGGATAGGTTTTGAGATCCTTAGCATTGCTCCTAATGGGAGATAGTTTCTTTAAAAAATAATATTAATACATATATCAACTCTTTAACCAACTTTTTAATATCAACTTATGTAGTAATTAAACTTCACGTTTTGATTGGTTGAATACAAAATTCTTCTAACTAAGTGATAAATACTTGCAAATGACAACACGTAAGTTGGTAAAACAAATTGATATGTCTAACACTATTCTCTAAGAGTAATGTTAAGGTTCTCAAAGAGAATAGTTAGAGGCTGATTGTATTTATGCTCAAGTGATAACTCACACTGTCCAAATTATTCATCATCGGAAGATTCATTGATTCCACCGAAGAATACACATTTCCTTCAGAATTTTTCCCAGTATGTTCAGCATCCTGTATCAATAAATCTAGCACACTTAATTCTGGCAACAATCTTAAATTGAAATGTATAAATGTGCCATGATTAATTATCAATCACAAGATCTAATTGAATACAGCAAAGCTCTAATTATTGCCAAATTAAAATCAAAATTGACAGAGATAAATTGCAATTTTTGTACCCAAATTCTTGCTAGTAAAAAGTACTTTTGTCGCACCAAACTCAATATAACTATAGATATACATTCACGGTGGCTAAACAAAAACAAAAATAAAACAAAAAAGGATCATTGGAAACTTGTCGTAAGATGTTGCTAATGACTAAATATTACTTTTTGTTTGGACTTAAAGAACTATCATCGAACTTTTTTTTCTTTTTTTTATTTATTTTTTCTTATGGTTTTAGTGAAATGTACCTTGTAGCAATCGTGACCAAAGGGAACGACAGGTTGCAAGAAATCAAGGAGTTCATAGCTCCGAACCGCCCAAGCAATGTCGCAGCGATGGAGCGTTCGCCTCTTGCTTTCCTCAGTTTGCATCCATGAGCGAAGCGTAAGCTCCATTATGAAGAGCTCACAAGCCTTCGAGAACAGGATTGGAGTATCCGAGCTTATCAACTTATTATCATAAAAAAAGAGAACAAACAAAAGATTTCAAGAATTAGCAAAGGGTTTTTGGAAATATCATAGCTAGATACAACCATAATTAAGAATATAAAACAAAGAAAAATTCTTTGGTAGAAGCTCTACCGGTAGTGGGGGCCTCCTGAACCGTCAGATTTACTTTTTCAATTTTTTAAAAAATATAAAATACTTAATCTGACGGTGCAGAATTCTCCCTTACCGTAGGAGAGCCCCTACCAAAGAAAACTCCAAAAACAAAAGACCATGGCCCTTCTAGGGACAAAAATAAAAGACCATTTCCCATATGAAACAGCTTATTCGAATTTTTGGAACTAAATTGTACAAATAAAATTAAAAACATATATATCATAAATCAAAGGCTTGAAAACTAAAAAATAAAAAACAAAAACAATGAATCAATTAATACAAATCGCAATAATATATACAAACCTTCACATTTTCTTCAGATTTCATTATTCTCTTGATCCTGGCAAGCGGAAGCTGATGCTGGCTCTTTGGAACTGTGTGATTATAACCAGATGAGTGGACAAATGTACCAAACTTTAAATAGATAAAAATTACTTGCAATATTTTCCAATTCTCTTCCAAGCAAATTGACTAATTATATTTTTGTTGAAATGTATTTCAACAATTTTATCATTAAAATGTGAAATAAGAAATTTCTAATTTTTATATTACGTGGATACGTGCTAGAAATATACTATTCTTTTTAATCACAAAAAAAAAAATTGCAATCTGATTGCTAATTTTAGTCCCAACTCACAACATAAAACAACTTGCAACCTAATTCTAAATTTATTTTCTTAATTTTATTTGCCATGTACAAATTATCACCAAGCTTATTTTACCATACATAATAGAATTTAGGGCTAAAATTAAAGGAAAATTACGAGTGAAGGCACGTAAAAAGCGCATATATATAGAATAATGAACGTTATTATTAGGCAAAATTACTTGTGGTAGCATTTTGCATTTCGAGCAATTGTTCACCCCAGAACATCTCGATTTTTTGCTTTTGAGCTTGCTTGAGACGCGACCGTCTAGCCTCCTCCGCGATCTATCAACAGAAATTATTAGAAAAGGATATGAAAGAAAAATAAAATTACATCGATCAACGGTTAAATTACCAGTTTGGCACTCATGTTTTTCTCATAATTCTGATTAGGCATGAAACTGTAAGCTTGATTAATATCCATGGCTTGAGAATTTCTTGGCAACTATTTTTACCTAATTTTGATGAAGAAGATACTGTGAATGTGTCCTTAAATAGAGACACAATGAAGCTGGGTAAAAGTTAATCTAGTATCCTCTTCTTTTTTTCTTTTTTATTTTTTAATTTTTGCATGCCTTTCGCCATTAAGAAAAATGTTATTGTAGAATCAATGAGCAATAAATGATAGAAGAGAGAGAAGAGAAACATTAATTTGGATGTAATAATCAGCTGTGTTATATCATGATATGCCTAATGTTAGGAAACGCCGTGATATGATCTAAAGACTAATTTTTATTTATCAGTTCAAGCTCTATATATGATCCGTATGTGGACGTGCGCTAATTATATGAGAAGTTTAATTCAACATGCAAATGTCAAGTACTCTTAATTTTCATGTCAAATGTTCGAAAGAAATTGCACAAGCCTCACAATATGATATATTACAATCTTTAATGTACACATGACTATATAATATAAGTGTGATGGTACTTGGCTGGAAATTGAGGTGTTTTTTTTTTTTTTTTTTTTTTTTCAGGCACGTTTGGCATAACGTATAAGGTAATTGTATTGTATTAAAGAATACAATATGATGTTAGATATGTTTAATCGACTGTATTGCATAAAAAAAATGTTAACAATCTTAAAATAAATAATAATAATAATAATAATAATAATAATAACTAAAATATATTAAATATAAGAACGTTTCAATTTTTCATCTTAAGAAAACCCTATTAAAGACGCCTGCATTTTTTTTTTTTTTTTGGAACCAAAAAGATACGGCCATCATTTACGTGCCATCATTTCAACTCTTTATGTTTAATGCCACATTGCCAGCCTATTTGATGCAGTATAATATAAGTTCAGAATTAAAGAAAATTAAAGAAGCCCACATAATATCAATTGTATAAACTATGTTGATACAAAATATTGTCCATTATACTAGCTGTATAAAACAAGCACATTTGAAAATAGTCTTATATATTCAATATTCATAGCATTACTATATACTAATGAATTTCAATACCAAATGACCATATAACAATGAAGAGTACTTGATTATTAATTTTAGGCTAGACGTAATTCGTTGTTGATATATTATGCCAACAATAAAACACATCAAGCAAATGGAAACTTTCTTACCTTTTATAAGAGTATAAAAGATCACTCAAAGTTACAATAACATATTAGAAGTCCTTTAAAAAACAAAAAAAACAAAAACAAATTAAGAAACTCACCGCAATTGCCAATAATATAGTCACCGACCATAGTAATTAATATATCTGACTAATTATTAATAAAATTTAATATATAAGAGCGAAAAGAGAGTAGGAAACCAAGAGATCGACCATTAGTTCTAGATGACGATAACTTATTATACGGCCACATTAAAGACATTTCATTAATAGATCGAGTAGAGGTTTGAGGCAAATTCGTCAACTTTTGCTTTAAATATTGTAGGGTTGACATGGATTTTGTAATTAATGACATTCCATATATGATGCATTTAGATTTTAGGGCTCGTGAGACACGTTGGTCCATGCATGCAACATGCAAAATATGGATGTTTGGATTTTTCTTTGTTACGTGTTAAAAAACCTTATTTTACAAAAACATGTAAATTATTTACTAAAAATTTCAGATCTTCTCTGTTTTTATTTTTATGTCTCTTTTTTGTTCTTTGAATTGTTTTCTGACACGCACGTAATTAAATATTTAAATCTCTTGGACTTTTTTTTTTTTTTTTGTTAATCCTTACCTGCCGTAATAAAAATAACCGAAGAACTGAGAAGAAGACTAAGAAAAATCCAAAAAATACGGATTCATTGATATTTGTAGTTTTAATTCTACGAATAATTTATTTCTTATTTTCTATTTCCTTGTTTCTATTTTATTTTTGGAAAATTAATATGCTCTATTATTTCTTTGATTCCGTTAACAATTTTTTTTAAATGTAAAAAAGTGATGTTTAATTAGTGAGTTAATTAAAAATGGGGCTACTATTTATGCAAGAGTTTGATATACGGCGGTTGAGAAGTTTCATATGTGATGTGTGTTCTTAATATATTTTTGGTAAAACAGCCTAATTAATATATTCCGAAAATAGTGCATCCGATGCTATATAATCAAATTAATATAGACCTATAATGTCCTTTTCTGCTTATGCCTTATAGAGCTTTTTATATTTGTTAACAATTAGGAGTAACAAAAGGCAAGTAATATACTCGCATAAACTCCCCTAATACATTTGGAAATATATTATATACTATTCAACAATCGTCATCGAAATGTACAATTTTATGATTCTTAGAAGCAATCATAACTTGCTGTTTTATAAAACACAAAATAGAAATGGGAAATTAACTTCATAAGTATACAAAAAATACTATATTTATATTCTATATATTCCGTGCGAATCCAGATAATATGTTCTCTTTTCCTAAAATACATGTTGATGACTAAAGTATTTAGAATATTTTTGCTTACACTTCAAAATCTAATTAAAGGACGAGAAAAAAGATAGAAAACAATATGGATGGATGATTTAAGTTCATTTCATTCAAAATAGGAAGAAGGGAATAAGAACTTGAAATAAAGGAAATAACATTGTCAATTCTTAGTTTTCATTTGATTTATTAGAAAATCTATAAATAATTATGAGTAGTTGTATACTATAGATTGTAGATAGCAAACTTGATTCATCTTCAAAGGATAATGATGATTTTACCTCTTGATCTTCCATTCAACTCTCCTTTCCATTCCAACAACTTCTGTAAATAAGGTTTGATAAATCACCAAAATACGAGCGCCTTTCGAAATTTTTTTATGTCTGACAATATGTCTACATCGAAATGAAACCCGAGGAAATTTGAGAAATTAGAGCATTTTTTTTAGCTTTATAGTCGAGATAAATCCCTAAAAATTGACAAGAAATAATTTTAAGAAAATCGATCGATGACATATTTATTTCCTTCACTACTTCCCAATGACGGAAGAAACGAGAGAATTTAAATTTGTTCGTATTGTAATAAATATGAGCGCTTTATTATTTTCTTTCTCTTTTAATTTTTCATGTTTTTCGCTTGAAATTTTGTAATTTTATCTAGATTTTCTTATATTACGTTTTTACTAAAACTACAATTTAATCCAATGTTTGTAAGCTATAAAATTAATTTTACACATATTTTCTAGTACTTATAATAATTTGTTAGCTGATATTTATGAAGGCTTTTTCTGTCATACGCCAACATTACTTTTGAACACTAATGCTCCAATTTCTTGGTCTTACGTATCAAGTAATTTTGTCCCTTTTTTTTTAACTTTATCTGGCCATAAAAGCATTAATGGTAAATTGGGCAGACTTTATTACGAGTATTGAATATATGTGAATATTTTGGTAATTTTACAACAACTTATATTGATATGAAAATTCTTGAATTGAAATCTGCAGTGCAAGAGAGTTAATATTGCATGCATGTGATAATGTGCGCAAAATCAATGATGTTTGAAGTTTAAGTAAATGATTTTTTTCATTGATTTTTATTCTCCATTACGTAACAATCCAACACAAATCCAATATCAACTAATATGGAACCACAAATTATCATACATACAATCAATCAAACAAATTACATACAAACTCAGCAATCAAATCCAAAGCTTTAGAAGAAAAATCTTAAGCGATGAAACAACAAATAAAGTGGAAAATGATGAATTTCTGTTTCTGGTACGTTAGACCACCTCTATTAGCCCCTTACAATCAACCTGCTCCTCATCTTTTAATTTTAAAGTTTAGGACTTGTTTGGATACAAATTTAAATCACGTTTTAATATATTAACATGATTTAATTTTGACTTTTATTAATTAGTGTAATTACCAACATGGTTTAAACCAAAAAAAATTATTCGAAATTGCAACCCAAATAATACCCCTAAATCATTGTTTTATGTCACTTCAAATCTTTTAGCAGTTCAAATTTATTTTGGAGCACTGGTGCTCTATAGACAGAGTGAGTACTACAGAAAGAAAGGGCCGCACATTATGAAACTGATTTTTAGAGGGGTGTGTGTGTTGAGGAATGCTCTATTTTTGCCAAAATGATAATTTATGCCACATGTGTATTACACATTTAATTTATACCTCAAAATTTATACTTCAAACATAAAGTGCAAATAAATATAGCATATCACTTGGAACATAGATTATTAAGTGGCACTTAAAATGACGTTTTCTAATTTTTTTATTATATATACCATTTTGGTACTTATTATGTTGAGGCCTTGAGGGGCAAGGAAAAGTTTTTAGAGACTGAAATTAACATGTCGCGAGATTTAAATTCATTTTAATTGCTATGTGGATTTAGTAGTGAGGGACGTAATTATATATTTCTGATTTGAAAAATGAATGTAATGAGAATATAAAAGAAGCCCCCGTACAGTTATAATCCATCGAAATTTGATAACAACTAATGAACAGGAAAAATTACTTATGAGAACTGGCTATAAAACAATGCATAAAACACTAAGAATGGCTTTGTTTTGAAGTTCCTCCTTTTGGATTTTAAGAAATGGCCATATTTTGTCACAATGATAATCTATGTCTCATATTTTGTCACTTTAAATTTATGCCACAAAATTTACACTAGAAACATAGAGTGAAAACAAAACGAACACACGATTTTGGACAAATTATTATGTAGCACTAAAAATGGTTTCAATTCCTTCTTCTTTTTTTTTTACCTCTTCTTTGAAAAAAATATTCAAATGAGTCATTTAGAATGGTTATTGATCTTTTTAATTTTGAGGTAAATTAAATTATTAATATTTAAGCATATTGCATTGGAATGAAAGCATATATGCCCTGTGCGTTCAATTTTGGTTCCATTGAATGCTCTAGCAGCCAAATCAGCCTCGAGATATTATTCATAAAATAATCATACACCAATAAAATACTCCAAAAGGCTATAACGAACTTAAATATGAAATATACAACAGAGAAAAAAAATGTACACAACCAACTCAAATCAGAACAATCAACATAATATGGCATTGAAAAGGGAATTTCATAAAACCATCAACTGAAGGAAAATACTTGTGCAATAGCTAATTAGCTATATAGTTTGTCTGGTCCCCCAATCAAAAAAAAAAAAAAAATACAACTTCCTGATTTCCCTCTCGTGTCCTAAAGTAAACAGAACTTCTCTCTCACTTTCTCTACCCTCACCAAATAACCAAAGTACAAATATTTTCACTTACCTCCGGGACTCATCATTTTATTACAATTTACCCCTTCCATAGTTACTGTACTTTTGCAATTTGCTTTGTTTTAAAACTTTTAATCACAGATCATTCACTTTTTGCTATATACACGCATAACAATTCCAATTCACCTTTTTTTTTTTTCCCCCCTTTGCTTTTAGTTTTCCCGTTTTTGCCTAAAAATGGACTCATAACTGAGCAATATTGAATGAAACAACGAGCTAGGCTTAGCGAGGAAGCAACGACCTCTCTTCCTCGGTGAGGGAGTGGCGGAAGTGGCACCTGTGGCCGTAGGGGCAGCGGTCGCCGGAGAGGACCATCCTGCAGATCTCCGTCTTGTAGCGCGGGTGCCGTATCACCGGCCGGAGCTCCGTGATGCCGTGCGCGAACTGGCAGTGGTCTCCGTACGGACACGCCCCTGTCTGCTGCCACTTGTTGCACAGCTCCGTCTTGAACATCCCCTGGTTGTACACCTCCAGCTCCAACCCCCCGGTCCCACCTGGATTCTCCTCCTCATCTTTCTCCCCACTCACGCCTGGCACGTACACTCTTTGCTGCACCCGCGTCGCACGTTAGCAAAACCCCCAGGAAACGAATTCACAAAAACTAAAAAAAATACAAGGACTGTTCACGTGTGGAGTGTTGGATGTGTATACAGAGTGACGTCACTTACAGTTCCGGGAACGAGTTGACTCGGCACCGAGCGAGGACGATTCGAGGAGGATCGGCTCGGACCTTCGCGGCCGGGGGATTGGTTGACGATCGCGGTCTTCTGGTAACCGGTTGATCGGACGGAGATGCTCTTCGGGAGCGAGACTCGGTCGACGCTGTTGCTTCGGCGTTCGAATCGGTTTGGCTCGATCACGCTCGTCGGACTGATGTCGGAGATTTCGTCGGAGGTGTTGCTGAGATCGGGAGAGAGGCTAGCGGTGATGCCGGTGGTGGTGGTGCCGCCTCCTCCGACGACATTGTCGAGGCCGAAGGAGGAGGCGTTGGCAGGGTTGAGGAGGAAGCTTCGCAGGGCGGCGGGAGAGGAGAGGATCCTGAGGAGCTCGGCGTTGACGGTGCGGAGCTCGGCGTTGTCGCGGCGGAGGAAGTCGATTTCCTTGTTGAGGCTGTGGAGTTGCTTCTGGCAGAGGTCGTAGTGGTCGCTCAGCTGCTGGCGCTCCAGGATGAGGCGAGCCTGGTTGAGGCGGTGCTCCGTGGCGCTGATCTCGCCTTCGTCGCCGCCGCAGCCTCCGGCGGAGGACGACGACGAGCGCGTCGACGGCGTGAGCGACAGCGTGCTCGGGAGCGGCGACGGCGTCGAGCACGACTTCGGCGGGAAAATCGAGCGGTACATCGAGAAGAACTCCGCGCCGAAGTCCCTGGTGGTCTCCTGCGATTTCTCGGCCAATCTACCGAGGCTCGCGAGCAGGTCCGCCGGCGGAGAGTTCGGAGACGCAGTGATCGTCTCCGATGGAGGAGAAAATGCGCTTTTCTGATCCATATTCATCGAATTCTCTAACTGAAAAATTTACGAAACACACACTTCATTACGCACTTGCATTTGGTGATTTTGCATCAAAAAAAAAGCAAGATCGGCCAAAGAAACTTCCAGAAGAAATCAACACTTTGCTATTTCAACACCGATCAATACATACATATATACATATATCAAACAAACGATACGAATTGGAATCGATCAATCGTAGCGAAGCAGAAGAAGAAACTTACGAGATTGAGAGAGAGAGGAGAGAGAAACTCCTTGAATCCGAATCCGCTCTGCGAAGCGAGAGACGAAGAGAGAGTGGAAGTGAAAAATGAGAGAGACGAGAGAAACGAACACAGATATTAAAATCTGTTACAGATTGGGCGTGGCTGGGTAATATTCAGGTGTGGGTAAACTTTCGTGGAGTCGCTTTCAATATCCCTAACCAGAACTGAAATTCTGACGTGGAAGATTTTGATTGGGTAGATTAGGGACGATAGTGTATTTCTCAAGCAGACGATAGTGAATTCTGTTTCCCTCCAAGGGGCTGTGGGAATTCGTTCTCAGACAGTTATAGGCCCTAACGGAACGCGTGTAGCCACGCGCCTTGGAGAAAGAGAGCAGAGTAG
This sequence comes from Boehmeria nivea var. tenacissima, assembly GCA_018132145.1. Taxonomy (NCBI): domain Eukaryota; kingdom Viridiplantae; phylum Streptophyta; class Magnoliopsida; order Rosales; family Urticaceae; genus Boehmeria; species Boehmeria nivea. Next base: position 10,502,007 of record CM030876.1, on the reverse strand, counting down.
AGAGGGGTATATGTGTAATTTCGTTTTTGGCGGTTAGAGTAGTGTGGTAGTGAAATGGTTTGGTGGTGGTGTTAGCTATAAGGGAGTGTTTGGCGTGGCATGGAAGTATTTGTGAAGCCAATCTGGTTCTTCTTTCATTTTAAGGCTTCCATTTTCCTTTTCCTTTTTTCTTTTTCCTTTGACGTTTTAATATAGTCAATTACTATATGTGTGGTGGATTAATTTAAGATATTATTTTCCATGTGTTTTTTTATATATGGACATATATATATAATCTTCATTTTAAGTAAGGTTCATAATAATGATTGTTTTCTATGCATGTTTGCTTCTTTATCACAACTTTAACTAACTCCATGGCCCTCTTCTTTGTTTTGGTACCACCTCAGTCTCTTTTCTCCCAAAAAATAAGTAAAGTAATGGAAGATAAATATATACATACCTATATATATATATATATATTGAATTTGTATGAGATGTCTATAGCTTGTTATTTAACCATGCAACAACCACTTTGACCACAAGAGGGACAAAATTGATTCCACTATTAACAATAATGTTGTCATATGTTGTTAGTTGTTGTTGATCTTCAAATCAAGTGGTATCATCATCATTATTGAATTTTCTATATTTGAATTCATAAATTTTGATATATTAATGGTTGGATCCATGTCATTCAAACTCAACAACATGTTTGGCTGGTTGTATGATATTAACACATTTTCATTATGACAATAGTGACACTTCAAGAGTACTTGACTAGAAAAAGTTAGTGGTTAATTAATTTCTTGACATTTCAATTAAAGAGATTGCTATAAAAATTCGTACAAGCATTCCCAGCTTAGAAACATAATAATTTGTTGGTGCATGGTATTTTAATTTATTTGGAATTTGGGTTTAGATTTCCACTTTATAGCTAATGTACTTTATGTCTTATGGGTGTTCACAATTATATGAGAATGATTTTTGAAAAAGTTTTTGTTCAATAAGCTTCCAAAACAGGGGATTGGGCTTTTACAAATGATTGAATCAGCTCCAACTAGTGGGCTTGAGTTTTGAAAAAGATGATTTTGAGGAATGCTCTTTTCACCGTAACGATAATTTATGTCTCGTACGTGTTGTATTTTTAATTTATATTATAAATATAGAGTGAAAACAAATATAGCTCATTACTTAGAGCATAAATTATTATGTGACACTAAGAATAACCTTGTTTTGCAATTTTTTCTTTTGAAAATGTGGGTTATGGTGTAACTTTTTATCGTTTTTGGAAGGACACAAGAAGACCCTCCATAGTTTGTCATTGCAGTGAAATAATAATAATAATCTAATACTAATATTAAATAATAAAAAACAAAATATTATAACAAGAAATAAATTAATAAAGAGAGAGCAATTCCATTTATTAACTATTCTAATGCTATCTTCTCTCTTATTTTCACATAACTATTTTCACTAACTATTTTCACTATTTTCACTACCTATTTTCACTCTTTCTCTCTTTCTATATTTTTCACTATTCTCTCTCACAATTGCCTTCATTACCCAGAGAGCAAGTTGTTGGCGAGGCTGAGGACTGGGAGCTGCTCGAGGCGGAATAGGAGGCGATTGTCGAGGTCGGTGCGGGACTTGATGGCCATCAGCGCTGCGGCGACAGCAGGGGAGGTGGGCCCTGCGTAGCAACAGAGAAGGAAGCTAGGTGGAGCGCGTGAAAGTGAGGGCTTTTGTGACTGTGTATAGCTGGACTGTGAGTGTTGAGCTTGTGCTTTTTGTTAAGGATTGTTTGGATTACAATGTGGATCAAACCATTTTTAGTTTAAACCATGTTGTTATAGTAATTGCACTAACAAAAAGTCAAACTTAAACTATATTGCTATAGTAAAACGTGGTATGGATTTAGATGACTAGGAGTAGTTATCTAGAAGTGGTCTTGTTCAAAATTTTCCTTTAAAGAAGATTGCTTTATAAAATTTAGAATCCAAAAGTCACTTTTCGAGTCATGTATTTATTTTGCCACTCAAAGTTTACTTTGAATATCTTATTTCACTCTTATTTATTCTGAAATTTTTATATTTAAAAAGAAGAAGAATCTTTACTAAAATATTACAATATTTTATGATAGTGAACAATTCTGATAAGATAAAACTTTTATAAGAAATTGGGCCATACAAAAGGCAAATCAAAGGCGACACGACTTCTAATAGTGGCATAAATTATAAACATAGATTAATGTCAAATGTGGCATTGAATCAAAATTTCTGCTTTGATTTTTTCTCATCGTATTATAGACTTAATTAGGTGTCAAGGGTTGCACATAGTGCGTCCAGAATGGGCCTTATTAGCCGTCCAGTGACACTAGGCCTAGCAGCTACAGTGGACGGCCATTGCGGGCGTTGTGGAATGTCACACAAAGTGTTCCACGTCGAAATTCAAAACTAGACAATTAATTATATATCTTTCACAGTCACATAGATCAATTGGTGGAGGAAGCGACTTTGTTTTGGTTTACTTGTCCAATCTTCCTCCTATTTTATAATCTTTTTGGCGCACTTTTTTCTCCACCGAAAATCTTACGCAAGTTAAGCTGGCCGGTGATCAGCTTCAACACGGCTCCAATATTCTATATGCAGAGAGACGTTGCAAATTCAAAATCAATAAAAATAAAAAGAAAATGGCGTTTGAACAAAAGAACAAACTAATCCCCAAAAGTTTAAGCACATAAACATAATTACACCAAGACTAAATTATTTTTACACACAAGCATCCCAATACTCTTTTCCAATGGGATCCAATTCCAAAAAACAAAAAAAAGCCAAAAAAAAAAAACACTAACACAATTAAAAACAAAATGGTATACATATGAATACAACATTCTCATATCTAGTTAACAGCTTTTCACTTCATGACCACCCTGAGCCGAAACTATCTGCAAGGCCTTGTAAATCTCGACGATCAATCTCTGCTCAACTTCGCTGCCCGAATAAACCACCGTCTCGGACCGCGATTTCGGAATCCGCTTCGACCCGAATACGCTGTTGGTGTTCAAGTAGCCGACGTTGCCGGCCAGGTTGAGCATCATGCGTATGTACGCGCTCTTGAGCTTAGTCCAGAGCTTCTGCGGCGAGAGATAAAGCCCGATCACGCGCAGCCTCCGCGGGGCTCGGATCTTCCACCGCCGCGGCGCTGCGGGCGGCGCCGGGCCGCCGTGGAACCTCGTCACTTGGATCTTCTTTCGGCCACCGCGGGACGCTCCGTGGAGCCGCCGGTACTGTCTCCGCCGCCAGAACCGGTTTAGGCTTCGGTGTAAGGGCTTGGGAAGTAGCTCCATATTTATGTGTTTTGAGAGAGGGTTTTTGTTTTTTTGTTTTCTTTTGGTTTTAGGGTTGTTTTTGTGGTGGTGAGAGAGAGAGAGAGTTTTGGTATAAATATAGGGAGAGAAGTGGTGATTGGTGTTTGTTGTGGTGATGAGGGTTTAGATTTAGAAGAAGGGATTGTTGAAAAATCTTCATGCATGGTTGTTGAAGAAAGACGGTGTGTTCATAAGTCAACAAAGCCTGTCTGACCAAATAATTGGTCTTGATACACAGTTTCTGTTTTCGTCGATATTGACATTTGACATTTAAATTTAAAAATAGACAACAATTAAAGGATTAAGTTGTAGGTTTTATATAAAAATGAAATACCTTTGAAAATCTCGTATTTACATTGTAGTCCTTTGGTTAAAATATCAGACAAGCACATGTGTTTTTTAGTACAGTGCCTAAAAAACTCCATGTTTGACTTGTGATTTGTGAAGTGAAGCGAAAGAAAAGAGAACGTTCAGTAATTTCTTATGTGTGGTATGTATCAATTTTTATCATCTGATCGTATATAAAAATGGTGGCGAAGTGCTAAAAGCAAAAAAAAATAAAAGGTTAGTTTTAAGTTTATTAATAACTTGGTTAAGATTGTTGAGATTGATGACATTTTACGATGTCAGGATGTGAAAATTTCTCACAACAAACTATTATCTGAACTGTCCTGCTCTTTTCAACGGCGCATAATCTAATTGACTTAAAAGGCTATTATTGGATATTATAAAGATACTCATTAATCCATTACTTTGAAAAGTGGCCATGCTATTTTTGAAAAAAATAAAAATCAACTACTAAATTAAATTCGGGAATATTAAATAGAAAGAAGGAAAAAACACGTGTTTAAAAGTTGCCTCATCAGAATAAACAGAAGTAGAGGAGAGATTTTATTAGATTACACGTGTATATTTCAGAGTTTTGTATAATATTCTTGTTCTTATGCATCTAGAAGTTTTGACGAGTGGACCATTTTAAGTCAAAACTCAGAATTATTAAATGTCTTAAAATTGCGTGGATGTTTTAATTTCAAAACCAGCTATTATAACCATTCCATCAAATTACGTTGTCGCCAAGAAACAGTTCAGAAACCTCTGCTTCTTTACACAGACAAGTGACATGGTATAATAACATTAATTAATATATATATATATACATATATATATATATATAATATATGACGAGGCAACGTTTTAGACTTTAAGTACGTTCAAAACTTCACAATATTTATATAGATGACGCCAGACGCCAAAACGGTCTTATGCCGTTTATCCGCAACTGATGATAATTTTCAATCGCGGAGAGTTGTGCATCCGCGACAGATTTTATGAGCCGCAGATGAGTCTTATTTTTTTAATAATTTTTTTATTTTAATTATTTATTTGATTAATTAGGTAAATAATTATTTTAGATTCTGTATTTTAAAAAAATAATCACAGTTTTAAAAAATTTAAAAACTAGTCATAATGCATGTAAGAAATTTCTGATAATATCAAAATTACACATAAAAATTGATGTCAGAAAAATTTTAACATGCGTAAAAAAACTTCTAAAAGGGCTCGTTTTTGAATTTTTTGAAACTGTGATTATTTTTTAAAATTATTTTTTAAAAAGTGACTATTTTCTTAAATTCTCTTATTTTATATATTTTTTATTAGATTTAAATGAAATATCAAAAGTTAATTAATTAATTATTTAACTTTATAATAAAATTACTAAATCAAATCATATTAAAATTTAAAAAGGTAACATGATATAAAAGTACCAACATAATATAACATAACGTAAAAGTCATACACAATACCAACATAATATAAAAAAAGTCAGCTAGAAATAAGGGTAAGTAAAAATAAAAAGTAAGGCCTTAAATACATAAAAACAAAGTCCTACCGTCATAGGTCGGAAGTACTATGATACTCTATGTCGCCATCTATTGCTGCATATGTTTTTATGGTGTTGGTCTCGACATCACCCCTTGTAGTAGGGCATGCAATTATGGAACAAAAACTTCTGGGTAAATAATTACCCGATATAATTCATGGGTAAATTTCGGGTATTACTCAGAAATTATCCCAATAGCAAATCCATATATATACTCGAAAAGCAAAATACATATATATATATATATATATATATATATATATATTTTACCCGGCATTTACCTGGGATAACATTTGGAATGCTTTTTGCCCGACTTTTACCCGGACAAGTTATACCACTCCACAATATTTTTTAGTCATGGCAAAAAAAAAAAAAACTTAATTTTATTATTATTATTTTTTTAAATTCGGGTAATTACCCGGATTTTACCCGGTTATTCTATGGATTCATTCCATTGAATGCACTATTTATTCCATGGAATGCCATGGAATTCCAAAATTGCATGCCTACTTATAGTATCCCAAGACCGTTGAAATTGATGCTCTCTGAAGTTAGAAAACGTGCTCCTCAACCAGTCAGTCATGTCATCGATGTTACAACGGGTTTTGGCAACTTCCACACAATGATGATCTTGCTCATGCACTAGTTGGGACGAAAGAGGATCGCGCTCTTGTACTTTGTGCGGCATTCAAAGCACAACCAAGAATCAAGTTATCCCTAAACTAAGACTACACAAGTACTTTTTTTGCCTCGTAATGGTTCTTTGTGAAGTTAGCGTGCTTGAAAGTCTCGCACAATAACTGAAGCATCATATCCATTGACATATTAGTCATCGTAAAAGTGATCTACACATGCATAAACCTCAATAAGAAATCCTCACACTCCGGAAGTAACAGTTTCTCCATGTCAACAAACAATTTATCAACCTTCGAATTATTTCGTCAATTTGATAGTTCGCCTTCTTTTCCTTTTTTTTTTTTCCCGAGACTTCGGCCAGCATCATCCCCTCTATTGGGAAATGCATCACCTAGCTAGTAGACCCTCCACACTGTCATCTGAAAACATGTCGCTCGCCTCTTCTTCAGTGACACTGTCAGTATCATCCTAGAAACTAGATATTAATGTTTCACCATGGTGTATCCATGTAGTATATAGGTTTGGTCGAAACCATATCAGTAGATGTGGTTCATGTCCATAGTTGTTAGAAGAAGTCGTCGTGCAATTAAGCATGTAGTACAAGGGCAAATACCCAAATGACAAGAAACCTCTGCCTCAGATTTGCATTTTCTTAGGGCATTGATCAATAGCCTAAGTTTTGATGTTGCCCTATGTTTTTAAAATTTTTTTCCTCTTTGACAACAATGAAGATGGTGGAGAGGACAAAAAGAAAAATAGGGTTTTTTAATTTAAGTATATCATAGATTTTTGCACAAAAAAGAGACTAAAATGTATGTTTTGGTTAGTTTTAAATAAACACATAGATCATTTTTAAATTTTAAAAATAAGAGGGATAAAACTAAAATTAGCTAAAATTTAAGGACTTTTTAGGTATTTACTTTAAGAATTGTTTGGAAAAGTTTTTATTTTATTTTATTTTATTTTTCTAATTCTCTTTTTACTTTTTATAAGGTTTAATCAAATTGGAGAATGAAAAAAAAACAGTGAAGTAGAGAAATACCTAAAATTTATATAATAAATAAGAGAAATTATAGTAAATACCTAATTTCTAACGCTTAATTTAATTAAATACCTAGTCTTTTGAAAAATGTGATACAATACTCAAGTAATTCAGTTATCTACATATGATAATTGGTTAAAATTGATTGGCTCGTTAAAAACATGTCAAGTAATTAATGAGTTGACTAGTTACTCTATTTTTTAAAAATTACTTGAATATTTATTTTTTATTATTGTATCAAATTTGGATATTCTTTTAATACAACTTAAAAATAAAGTATCCTATTTCTCAAAATAATTGAGTAAATAATCAATTCATCTATTATTTGTATATGTTTCTAACGACTCATTCAATTACCATTAATTGTTTCAACAAAAAAAAAACCATTAATGGTCATCAAGTAAATAATCAAGTCAAATTTCAACAAAAAAATAATTATTATTTTTATTATATTTTTTAAAATATTAAGTATTTATTTAAATTAAGCGTTAAAAATTGCGTATTTCATCTAATGTTTCAAAAAGAAAAGAAAAAGACTCACGAAGAAAGATTTTAGGAGTTTCTATTGGACATCATAAGAATGTACAATAACTAACATAGGTAACACCGTACACAATTATATTATAAGAAATTCAAAAAAAAAAAATAAAAATGTCGACAGTCTAAGATACGGGTTTATAAACCCAGCTAGCCAGCTCAGCTCCCCCACCCTGTCGCGGCCGAGCTCGACGTCGAACCCCAGGGAGTTGCCACGTGTCACTCCAGCTCACGTCCTTCGCCCCCGGCGGCTGCACGATCGGCACAGCCTCCCACCACCCGCCGAGGCGGCAGCGGCGCACCAGCATCATCTGCCCGCCGAGCCTGCGCGCGCGGTCCGGCGGTGCGGCTTCTGCGCGACGTCGTCGTTGTCGCCGCAGAGCCTGGGCCACTCTCTCTCCTGCTCGGTCGCGCAATAGCAGGTTCGCGGTCACAACACGCGAAGCTATAGTCTCTTTGTTTGATAGTTCTTGACCGCTCAATTTGTTTGTCTGCCTGATGTTTGACATATTGCCTGAATGAGGTATTGGGTAAATCTGTGTCAAAAATTGTTTGTTTATGGGATTTGATTGATTAAAAAAAAAAAAAAAAACCTTACCGAATTACAGTAAATTTTGATCATATTGATTTGGTTATATTTATGGACTGGAAATTGGTCCTTCCAAGACGCTGGCGAATGGTGGGAGTCAGAAGGATGCTTTCTTGTTGGTTGCAGCCTGCAGAATAAAGAGAATGGAAAATAATGAAAAATAAAGAAAGAAAATCATTATATGTTGTAAGGACTACATTCAAGTAATTGATATGTACCTCTTCTGAAAGCTAATAAAAATAAGTTAATTCATCCTTCATTGATCCTTTCTTTTTTTTTTTTTGTTTTCTTTGTTCCCAATTGAGAATCCTCCATTTTTTAGCTTTTATTTATTTTGTTTATCTTTGTTCTTAAATTTGTTTGAGTTTAGGGATGGTTTGGCCGTTTTAACAAAATTTACACTCGTTGGTCAACTCAAATGTGACACAAGGTATACTTTCGGGCCGCTGCTCCGCCGCTACTGCGTCCATACATACGAAGTCTCCTCTGTTTGTCCCCGGCCACCACCATGGCGCAGCCGTTCACAAATACGGAGGACCTTCTTTCTGATCCAGGTTTGGTTATGACTTGGTGTTTGCTTGGCTTTCAGGTTAAAAGTTCAGGTGTTGATTGTGCTAGAAAAAACTTGTTCCCTAACTGTTTCCTTGTCACTCTTTTAACTCGGTCTCTAGAACACCAGCAAGATGATAAAGAAGACGACCAACTCAAACTGCTCGCCACCACCGTGACCAACAGCAACGACAAGGGCAGCAAACAGAAGAGAAAGTCAAGAACAATGCTGGAAAACGATGAACAAGATTCGAAACGCGCTGCCTTGTCGCTGACAAAGCCGTCGTACAACCTCGGCCAGGGTTCAAAGAGCTTTAGGGCCTGGTGCCGCCCTATACTGCGCAACATGGTGCGCAATCTGATGTCGGAACACAATTGGACTAAAGCCAGTGAAGCCCTCAGTGTCTACTTACATGCCACACGCAACGAAAAATCTGTTGAAGACAATGAGTTCAAGTTTATGGTGCGTCGCTTCTTCTTTGACTTTTTATTATTTTTTTCTCGTTGTTGTTCTTTACTTTGCTTACAATGGTTTTTCTTTTTGGTGGATGGTCATCGTCAGGCGTTGTTGGATGTTCTTGCTAATCTAGGACTAGACAGTGCAGATCGAATCAAGAGTGTTTATGATATTTGGATTAGAAAGAATGGACCTATGAAAGATCAACCAATTGAGGTACATTTTTGCAGTTTAGCAATAGAGCTCTAAGGTTTTTCTTTATTAACCATTGAGCGAGTAAAATCCATTGTGATAAAGTTCGTTAAAAAGGTTTCAATCACAGACTATTTATTTGTTAATTTTTTTGCATTCTTGTGGGTTTTATATGCTAATCCTTGGACTTTTGCTTCTGGGCAGGTTAGGTTTTCGGTTCATATTAAATTCATCAATTGGTGTCTTCAAAATGGGAATCTTCATGACGCTTATCAAACTGCTTTATGGTATGGTTTTCTTATTCCTCTTTTTAGTATTAGTTTTTAATCTTGATGTTGTAGCGAGTTGTATATACTTTATTGTAGTGCCTTTTGTAAGTAGTTATTAAATACTAGGGTAAGATATTGATTTACTACCTTTTGTTGCTGTACAAAGGATATCAGCTTAAAAAAGTTTGCTAGCATTTTATAAATAACGATATGATATTTGGTTATTTATGTGCATATCTTTTTATTTACTTTTTTTTTTTATTTTTTTTGGTTTTCAGAAAATTGCTATTTTTTCCTTTCTTTTACTACATTGGCTATGCTTGTGTGATATCTAATAGAAATTGTTGCCTATCTTGTTTTTTGTTTTTAAGGCTTATCCAAGAAAATGACTTTGGTAAAGATCAAAACTCAAATATAATTGTAGCTATGACATTCTATGAATTGTGGTATTCTACTATCCCAAAAGAACTGCTGCGAACAGAGTCAGACCGGGTTTCTACTCCTAGCCGAAGTTATGATAGACCTACTTACTCAAAAGGGTGCGATCGGTCTAACAATACTGAAGCTGGTACAGGATTTGAATGTGATTCAGACTCGGTCCAAAATGATAAAATATTAGCTACTAATTTTGATAGTGGCTCGAACAGAGACAATTCTGTTGGAGTTGATAGTATCCTGAAAACAGAGAATATTTCGCAGAACGACCAGCCCCAAGGCTTCTATGTAAATTCTGGTGAAAACACAGGAAATGAAACTTCTTTATCCAATCTTGCTAATAAATTGCCGTATGCTTCTCTTTCTGTTCTTGGTGAGTTCTCAATACTTTTGTCTTTCGGCCTTTATATGGAAGAGATGAAATTTTGTTTTAGAATATAGTGCTTTAATTTTGGTGCTCAAGGTTCTTTCAGTTCTATTTATTATTTAGTTTTTTATTATGGCGTATCTTCAAATTTTATCCGAAAGAAAACTTGAGTTTGAATCTCAAAGCTTTCGACAAATGAAAGGAAAAGGAAAGAAAAAGGAGAAACTTCCAAGCAATTTAAGTTCCTCATTATAGCGGCAGTCTTCATATAAGTTCTACTTGATGATTTTTGTTTTCTTGTGAAAGGAAAATAGTATCGTACAATGAGATACTAGGAAAAGCAGTTTATCACCATGTTATTTGCGTATTCTGCTTCTTGTAATATATGTTGATGATTATGTTCGTTACGTTCTTAAACCATATTGCCTTTGCAGAAGGCTTAGATCCATCGTTGTTCCCCATACGGTTGCCACAGTCTATTGAGAATGATGGGGATTTATTTGATTTGCACTTGGCACTCCTTAATGACTACTATAAGGAGGCCTTGAAGTACTTGAGACTTGCTCTTTCCGCAGGTGCATATGATAAGGAGGTTTTGCACGCTTATATACAGGTGCATATTTGTCTTAAAAGAACTATACATGTAGCTTATTATATTGTAGAATGTGCAAAATATGATTTTTATAATGTGAAGACAATCAATCTCGCTAGTGTTAAACCATATAAATTTGTAATTAGTATTGAAAATAAGAATTAAAATCCCCATAATTGTTTGGAAGTGTTTCTTTTGAACTAATGCGCTCATTTAGTATAAACAAACACACACACACACACATATATAGATTTAATTATTTATTTTCTTATTGTGACAGTTGTTGCTAGTTGGAGGTCAAGTTGATGAGGCCCTAAAAGACCTTGATAAATTTTGCAGTGATTCAAATGCAACAGCAGAGTCTATGAGGTATTATTTTTATTGCCATTCTTTTACTCTCTACTCCTCTGGTGATAATTTGATTGTTTTACATTATTATCTGCAGATTTTTTTTTATATTTTTTTTAGCAATGCGGTTTTGTTTTTATGTAAATTAATGCTTCATCTTTGTTGTTAGCTTTTTTGTTGATAAACTCTAAAGCATGAATTTTGGATCTTATGCAGAATAAGAGATAGCCTCTTGAAGCATTTTGATCGGCACAACATTGCAAGGCTGTATACTTATTATGAAGACATCTTGAAGAAGGAACCTACTTGTTGCCATGCGATGGAAAAGCTTATAACCATGCATCGAAATGGTAATACATGCGTTTGAAACTTGATCCTCTGTAAGGTCACAAACAACATGCATTTCATTCCAATTATCTTTCCTGACAAATTATGAACTGAATTGTTTCAAGATAACTTCTCCTCTATGTTTATTACTACATCCATTTGATATTATCTCTATAAAACTCTCAAGATGTTCGTTTTCTATGTTCATCATGATTAGGGTGTGTTTGGTAGAGAGGAAAAAAGATTACAAATCCCTTGTACCACCAAAAATGATCATCCCAACATTGGATGGGTTGAAGAGGAGGAGAAAATCTGAATTGAAATTCTTTTTCTGGCCTTCGCAAAACTTAGATTTTCTTATCATCTTTCTTTTAATGATCATCCCAACAACGGAACTAGAAACCTATGATCTGTAATTGTAGTCCTAAGATCTAGGCCTTTTAAGTTTTTCAAAGTTTTTGAACTTTCTACCTCATACCACTTCCATTTGAATCTTTGGTAAATATTGGTTTACGTTACGATTTGTCCATTTATTTGCTGGGTAACAAGTCCTAATACTAAATGCTAGAATGTTGATTGTGTTGTAACATAATGAACAAGATTTTACACTTCTATTGATTTGTTCAATAACAAGTTCCAGTCTTAAACGGTATATTATTAATTTAATATTGCTTTCTTCTTACATTTTGCAGGGGACTATAGTACTGAATTGCTATCGGAGATGATAGGTTTGCATCTTGATGGTACACGGGACGATCACGGTACACAAGCAAGCTCCGGTACTTGGAAAGAGTTTGCTTCATGTTTCACAAGACTTTCGGAATCTGACGAGGACCGGATGTCCGTGTGTCTGAATGGAAACGAAGGCGGGCTTAAACAGAAGTACTCGGTTTCATTCAACAAGATCCCCAAACAATTTAGGAAGGGTAAATCGAGAGAGAAATGGAGGGCTCGCTGGGAATCTTGGACGACGGGTCACTTCAGCTGCGATAGGCTTGCCAAGGACATTGCAGCAGGTAACTTAGCAACAGCAATAGTAAATGACATTTTTACTGTTTTTACTGGAGTCTGAATTATAGCGTGGTTCAATTGGCTGCAGGTGATTTGCAACTCCTAGCTTATAAAGCAGCTTGTGCTTCGCACATTTATGGACCCGAGACTCGATATGTAGTTGAAGTTTACACAAGCTTAGAGAAGAAAAATGAAACAGATTTGTTCTTGTTCTTGAAACTCAACATTGGAAAATCCTTGCAACTCTATCCACGCTTATTTATGGATGATATATGATTATATTATATAATAGGTTAAATAGCAACACTATGGTCTATGGTCTCTCTCTCTCTCTCTCTCTCTCTCTTTCATTTTTTTTTCTTTTTCTTTTTTTTTTTGAAATAATGCTTGAAATTTCCTTAACTTATGAATGCCAAATCGGCAGTTACTTAAGGGATTAACCGATAAGGCAAACTTACGAGAGACATGGTTACAAGTAGAACCACCGGCTTGATTCTTTAAATGAAAAAAAATAATAATGATCACACATCATAATTTAAATCATTTTTGTTGACATTTACTAATTACTCCTATGATTGTAAGTAAGAAAATGTTGTTCTATATATTATTTAAAGCTTTATCTTTTAATTTTCAATTTTTTTTTGTTACTAGCATATTATGAAAAATACGAATTTACATATATTTATTAAATATATATATATATAAAGAGATTTTTAAGGGTTTAATTAAAATTTTGACTATTTTTTTAAGAATTAGTCTTAGTTTTACGAAATTAAAGATACGGTGTGTATTAAAATATGAGACACTTGTATCAAATATAAAAATAATTAATTTTTTAATTTTGTGAAAATACTAAAAATCAAGTCCTCCCAGATGTAAATAATGAATATGTAGTTACAAATAAAAATACAAAAAATATTTAATTGACACCATTACATAAATAAAATAAATAAATAAATAAATAAAGCCTTAGATATATTTGGAAAAACTTGAAATAGCAAGAAAACGTGGATAAGGAACACCAACACAAACATTACCGTCGGCGAAAAACTCCCCTTCACCAACACACACACACACTCAACAGTGTGCGTCGCGTCACACAGCTCTCAAGTCTCTCTCTCAACCATGAAAACCAAACACAGAAACAGCAAATCCGAATCCCTGTGGAGCTGGAACCAACCCAAGAAGCGCAACGGCGCCGACACCAACCCACTCTTCCCCGTCTCCGACTTCCTCCGCAGCGCCAAGGCCTCGCTGCTCGGCCCCGGCGCCGGCGCCGGGATCGGCTGCGGCGCGGGCCTCGGCTTCGGCCTCGTCGGCGGCTTCGGCTTCGGCGGCTCGCAGTGGAACCAGCTGAAGCTCGTGCTCGGCGTGGGGCTGGGCTGCGGGGTCGGCTTGGGGATCGGCTACGGCCAAGGCTTCGGCTACGGCTACTCTCTCGAATCCCTCGAGTCTTACCTGTCCGACGAGACGACTGGTTCAGATTCCAAAACCAAACGGAAAAACAAAGGTCTCATTGAGATTTGAGCGTCTTGTATTGCGATCCATTGAGGTTTTCACATTTTTGCTCTATAAATCTTTTTTTTTTTTTTTTTTAGCTTTATAAGTAGCAATTTCACGATTTTGTTTGCGTATTGGCAAAATCTGAGACCGGTAATGAAAAAGCAATCGTCAAAAAACGTTCTTGGGAGCTGGGTCTCCCTCGCTCTGGTCTCTCCATTTCAGTTTGGGAATTAATTGATGATGAAAATTTTGAGCGTTGATGTTAGTGTTAGTAATGCTGGTTTTTTAATGATCTGCTTTTTTTAATTTGTTCAATTTCGGGTCTCTGTTGCTTGAATTTTTGTGTATGTTCTTGTTGATGTTGTTTACAATGACTAAAATTTGGGCAGAATTTTCAGTTTTTTTGGCAACCGAATTACCCTTTCATACATTTTATGTAGGTAATTTATCAATGAGGTGTTGGGGAAATATTTCAGTGAAAAGAGTTTGGTGGAATTTGCACAAAATAACACGAAGTGTCGTGCAAATATTTGTCTAGTGTTGGAATACATGAAATTCTGATTTTTTTTTTTAAATAGCATTTGTTTTTGAAAGGAAGTCCACTGAATGCGATGAACCACACTACGATGGACCATTAGATCTCGAAATAATACCGAAAACTATCAGTAAAATTGAATGAAAGCATTCAAGGCGTGAGAACATGTATCCAAATTTGATATAAGAATATCATAAGGTAACGCACGGATATCGAGTAAAGATAAGCTCTTTTAATAAAACCTTTAGAGCCGATAGAAAAATTTAAACGAACCGTGTTAATAAGCCTATAAACTAAGGCGACATACAAATTGCATAGAACAAACAAGTAGTATTAACTAAAATAAATGAAAAGTTGAGAAATCTATTTTATAATTAACACAAAACATTACTAAAACAAATAAAGTAAGACATTTAAATTGAGCATAAACCTTCTTATTCAAAACTTCAAGCACCGAGTACCCAAGAAAGACGACAAGCAACACCAACATAGAAAACACCGAATCCAGTGTACGAGATCTGGGCTGCCTAAACAAACCACACCAAAACGATAAATCCATGGCCTCCACCAAGAGGTCTCACTCAATCAGCAATCAGCATCAACAATGATAATTTAAAGTGGCAAAGCCCCTAGATCTAAAAACTCCGGAAAAAAAAAAAAAAAAAAAAACCCAAAGTGAACCGACTACCGAAGAGCAAATAGACAAAAAAAACAAATGGGAGCTAGGAGTCATGAGGGTGCACGGAAGCGCCTTAATGAAAGAATCTTAAAAAATAATAATAATAATAATAATAATAATGATGGTACTAAGAAAGGAAAATCCTATGATACCTAGAGAAAGAGAAAAGGTCGTTAAAATAGCATTTCTTATATTCTTATATTATACTTATCCATCATTTATAAATATTTTTAATTTATATTTTAATGTAGGGTGCATTTATTATCACTTTTTTGTTCGATCTTTACACACCCCTATTATAATCACTCCATGCTAAATTTAATAATTGCTAAATATGCATGATTCCAAAAAAAAATCCCTATATTTAATAATAAATTTTCCTATTTTACCAATAGCTAATCACTTTTATTTTAATTTTTTAAAGAGTCCTTTACTCTCTCTCTTTTTTTTTTTTCTCCTTTTTCAATATATCAAATTAAAACTAACTCATACCCTTTACTCTCTCTTTTTTTTTTTCCTCCTTTTTCAATATATCAAATTAAAACTAACTCATACATAAGAAATTTTCAATACATGTTTACTTTCTTTTGAAAATAGCATCAGCATATTTGTTTCCATTACAAACATACACATATACATAATTTATATTAGTTTACTTTTATTATAATATAGATATGCACTATATATATGAAAAAGCATATAAAAAAATCCCATTTGTATTAATTTGCAAAAGAGGGAAAAAACATAATAATAATTTCAATAATATGTTAAATAAAAACCCAAAAAGTTTCAATAAGAAAAATGTTCAAGAATCTGTTTAATTTATTTTAAAACTAATTAAATAATTTTTTCAATAACAATAAATTATAAGAAAAGATCACAAAACTCAAACAAAAACTATAAAGTTTATTGGTAAGCATGGTATTTTAAGTATATGAAATAGAGATGCTCTTTTAAGTGGGGTAAAAGTGAGGAGTGTAAAGATTTTTTTTCTAAATAATGTTGTACTTAAACGTAATTTTAATTATACTTATTTTGATAATTATAGATTGACTTTTATTTGGGAAAAATTCAAATGAATAATTTAAAATAACTATTGAATTTTTAAATTTTGAGGTGATTTAAATGATTTATATTTTAGAATATTACATTGCATTAAGAAAGTAAAATAAATAGAAATGTGAATATTTAGATGAGATGAGTATCCAAATAAAGGGTCATTAAATAAAGGGTGTGTAAAGAACGACCCAGATTATGTATCGTCAGATTTACTTTTTCAGTGGACCCCACAGAAAAAAAAAATCTGACGATCCAGAATCGTTGTCTACCGTAATCGTTGCCCACCAGAAATGCTTTCCTTAATAACTTGACTAACTAATGTATGTAATTACTGCAATTTTAAAACATTGTACATGTACTCCCAAGTTTGATTAGAAATTCTAACTAAATAGAAAAAAAAATTCACGTTTTTTGTTAATATTTCCACTAAGTATGGGTATTTTTATCCATACCAATTTTTCCCTTGTTATAATTTTTCCCACTTAGTATTTATGACGGACTGCCTTCTAAGAATTTAATTGCGTTTTTTTTTTCCCCACTTAGCAGGCATATTTACTTCTTCACTAGATAGTTGCTCCTCATATGATGGTGAATTGAAGCAGATCTGATCTGACGGCTCTAATAGATTGCACTAAAACATTGTTTAGCACAGTAAGTGGTGTATAATTGAAACGCAAATGAACTTAAACCACAATTAGTTGACATTAACTACTAAGTTTCCTTGCCAATCGATGCTAAAAACTATGACAATACCACATTTCTCAACAACCAATAGCTATTAACAGTTCCACTTTATTGCATGCAATAACACATCAAACTACTCTCTCAGTCCCAAAATATCTTAGCAAAAAGATTAGCGCAAAGAATATTTCCAATACATAAAATAAACATGATAATCAAGAAACAAATCAACTAATTAATCCTCCAGTAATTAAAATTAAAACAAAGTCAACACCCATGCACGAAGCCGTTGACCACAGACGAAAGCTCGCTATTCCCTTCACAGGCCGTTCTAATCACCTGCGATATCGAGCCAATTCCGGGCCCCACGTTGACCACATTCATGGGGTACTGATACGGAACGTACGGAACCACTGGCACTGGAAGATACGAACTGGGCCCACTGGTCCCACCAAACATCATCATCATCATCTGATGATGATGATGATAGTGATTATTATATTGCTGCGCTGGATTCGCAACACCGTTAATCCAATCATCAACCAACGCCCCCGGAGCCGTCTGATCATCCTTAACCGGGCCCCACAAAGCCGATGTACCGGTACCACCACTCAGCGTTGCCGCATTGTAGGAAAACTCAGCAGGATTAACAGTTTCATTGTCCATAAGCACTGTTTTATCAGCAATAACGGTTTTGTCTGAATTTCGAGCTGCTTCTTCACATTCCTTCTTCGGCTTCTTGTCTCCGATGGCGAGCTGCACCTCTGCGATCTTACTATCGAGCCTCGCGGCGAGGCCGGCCAGCTCCTCGGCGGAGAATTGCCCGAGCAGCTCCGCGGCCTCGGGGTACTTGGCGGCGCGGATCTTCTTCCTGCACTGCGCGATCTCGCCGTCGAGCTTCCGCTTCCGCTCCGCCAGCACGTCCGCCAGCCCGCTGGCCTTCCTCGGCAGCTTGCGGGCCGCCGCTGCGTGGTACTTCTCGACGATTCTCATGACGGCGTCCCGCTCCGGAGGCCACGTCTCGATGGCCTCGGAGCGGTTAGGGCTAGGGTTAGGGCTAGGGCTGCCGTTGTTTTCGCTGTCGAGCTTCGGACCGGAGACGAAGAGGCAGACGTCGATGCCGCAGAGGACGGAGAATTCGTAGGCTTTCTTCATCATCCCTTTCTTTCGCTTCTGGAACGTTGTCTTGCGGGCTTTTTCGTTGGCGATGAATTCGAGTTTCAGTTTTCCACGCCCCATGGTTTTGAGAGAGATTAATTACTGTGTTAATCTGGCAAGAAATAATAAAATCGCCGGTTAATGATAGTCTTTAAAGACACAAAAAAAAAGGAAAAAGAAAAAAAAAAAAAAGAAGTAGAATCAGCCAATCAGGACAATGATCGCGGGATTTAGGGTTTATAAATATACTAGGACAAGCGAATGTGTATTTACAATGTATTGTCTTGAAGACAAAGATAAATAATAACAAGTTCAGACAAAAATTAATCCAATAAATTAACAATCCAAAACCAAACAATGCAGATCAAATTACCCGAATCAACAATCCCTAATTGGTTAGCGAAATTTGAACACTCAGAGAAACCAATTCGCCATTTCTCAATTAGTTGATCTCATTCCATGATTAGGGCTTAATTTCACTTTCGACATCAATTAGTTTGGTGATCATCGATGAAAGATGTTGAACAAAAGTTTTACTCCTAAACATATCGAAATGTGTGCTTAATTCTACCCAAAAACAGCCACAAATTCACATAAGAATAGGAGGGGGTTTTGTAGCTCCTTGAGAAACTACTTTGTAGCCAAACAGCAATCGAAATCGAGAGATAATTAAGACATTTAAGGGTAAAATAAAAAGCACACGAAGGAAAGAAAGAGAGATAGAAGAGGCGAAATTGAGAGAATTATTACCTAAAAGAGCTTCAATCCCTGCTTCGCCTGAGAATTAAGTGAGATGTGATATTCAGAATTATGAAAGCGATTAGGGAATTCTATTAAGCAAACACTAGGGCCTTATCACATATATATATAGAAAGAAGAATAGAGAAAACGATGTTGCCCTTTATTGCTCGTTGACCAAATTAAATCCGATCTCTACATTAATTAAATACCGATTTTGCTCCGAAAGGAAGTTGCCCAAAATGAAAATTCCATATATGTAGATCCAAAATCCAAACCAGGGTCCCTCCTTTGATAATTTCTTTTTTAGTGTTATCTGTATTTGTATTTTTTTTTAAAGAATTACATGTAATTACGTATTGAACCGCATTATAAAACTTAATTTTCATTTAGGAGCACAAGCGATTAACCTAAAGAGTAGCCGCATAAACCACTACTATGTAGAAGTAAATATGCCAAAATTTGAACATGTGATTTCAACCATCATGTTGGAAGTCTTTCTCTCAGGACACATACTGATATTGTTATGGTTAATAACATGTTATAAGTACAATTAAAAGAAATGCTATGGTGCCATTTGGTAATATTTATAGATTTTTCTTTTAGACTTTGTGAAAATCTGCAGTCAAATTAGTTGGTGAAAATGTCGAAACTATTTTGAAGAATTAGCGCAAGCTATCTTTTTAGATTCTATTGTGCTGTCAGAACATTCAATTTTTTTTTATAAAAAAAAATTGATTATTTTTTTATAAAGTTTATTATATTTACAGCACAACAAATAATATTTTTAGCACAACACTACCAACATGGACTTTGTTTAGTAATGCATTTGATTTCTACTTTTAGATTTTGCAAGAATTGAAGTTAAATTGAGTGTTTAGATTTTGACCTAAAATTTTCAAGAGAAATTATAATGAATATCTAACTTTTGACACCTAATTGAAATAAATAACCAACTTTTAAAAAGTATAACAAAATACTCAAGTAATTCAATTACTTACATAGTGATGATTGGTGCTAATTTGATTGAATTACCGAAAATATGTGCAAGTACTTGATGTTACTCAATTACTTTAAATATTTAAACGTTAATTATTTATTTTTATTATTATATAAATTTTGAGTATTTCATTACTTCATGGCCTTCCAAATATTACTCTATCTGCACATTATGTTATTAAATTATTTCTATTGAAATATATGCAATTATAGTAGCCATAATAAATAGCATGCAAATATGTATATACCAATGGGGTCACTAATATTCCAGCCTTGTACTAAGATTATAATGAATGCGTTCGACAAATTAACAAGTTACAGCTATGATCATTGATCATGCAAAAAATTCTTAATTCTAAAAAAATTAACATGAAGTAATACGCTGTATTAACATTAATTACACACCATAATATTAATATTTACATTAATGCTAGTTGTCTGACATTAAATGGAACGCAGACGCCCACACCACCGAAGCAGTTTTGAGCAAGAATCTTATAAGCAACTTCAGTTGGGTGAAATGCGTCAAAGAAGACACGTGACTTTCTGTCTTGGCATGGGACTGATTTCTTCCATCGCACGTGCCAAAGCTTGTAACTGCACAACATGGATTTCTTGCATCTTTTAGCCCTGAAAACAAAAACAAACATTTTTATAATTAGTAGGTATAAAAAGCCATGTTAATTTGAACTATTATGTATATATTGATATGAAAAAAAGAGCTTCATATATAGTATCAGTGGACCAAACCATATTGCACCTATTGGTATAAATATGAGACAAATATTATATAGAATCTAATGAAATTTGATGGCTATATATATATATATATATATATATATATACGCGCACCCAAAATTTTTAATTATCATATTTTCATCAACTTTACATGATATCGGTTAATCTAGCAATGAAAAAACACATGATTTTCGCTCTAGTTTATGAGTGCTTATAAGTAAACACCTTAATTATAAATGGCTGGAAAAGAACATAATTACATCATATTCAACTGGAACTAATTATGTCCTTATTTATGACCATAGAATTCTTTAGTTATATAAAAGTGCCGTAAATATGTATAGATTAAAAATATTAAACTCACCGTAGTTCTGTGGTTGCTCCACTATATTCAAAATGTGTTCATAGTTTTTCCCAACAACGAACACTGAGCCTGGAAGTGTATTAGCCAATCCTTTAAGCTTCAATGGGAGATTGTCATTGAATTTAAGCACCATTGAGTTTAAGCTATCCACACATTTTGAATTCTGTGGTTTGTATTGATTTATAAACGAGGGCAAACACCCCATTGCTTCAATGTTGAACACCACAAATTTTCTTGCCCCCAAATTATATAATTCCTGAAAAAACAAAAAGAAAATTACAAGCATATTAATTAGAGATTTTGGATTATTATTCCTTAACACCATATTGTTTGGTACGAGATATAAGAGGAGGAGAATGGCTCTATTTGATGTTTTATGTTTATTTACTTTCAATTTCAGGTTTGTTGGATGTTTAGTGTGTATATATATATATTTGATTATTATTCCATTCTATCTATAGGTGAATGAGATAATTAATCTCATCAAATGTGTGCGTTATAACTTATCAATGCCCACTTGAAAAGTAATTTCATATGTATTTTAAAATTAATGTTAAATAAAATGTTTTGAAATCTAAATGATTCTATGGATTCTTTTATGCACTTCTCGTTTATTTCAAAGCTTTTTAAGGTATAATTTTAATTTATTTCAGCGCCATTGATGATATATAGATTATTTATCATGGTTACCAATTTGTCTACTTATCAAAAGTTGGTCATTCACCTAATTAAGGAAAATTATAGACATTTTTTGAATATGATATAAAAAATAGACTAACTACCAAAATTTTCTGAGATTTTTAAGGATATAGCCAAACTTTAGACTAATTTTTTTGAGATTAGCCATAGTTTTAGAAATTTAAAAAATTAGCCATTTTTTTTTATTTTATCACAGTTGATGAAAATTTTGATAATAATAGGTTTGGTTTGCTTTTTTAAGTTGAGAGAGCCAAATTTTTGGTGATTTTTTATTTGATTTGGGCAGTTTTTTTTAAGTAATTATCATAGATACTTATGCCCATTAAGATATTTAATGACTATTTTATTAATTTTGACATTATAGGACCTTTAAAATGACAATTTCTTAACTTGCCCAAATTTCCTTTCTTTCTTTATTTACAAAAATATGTAATAGAAATCACTTACTTGTAAGTTATTTCCAAAGTTTTGTAGAAGTAGTTGAGTAGCTGCCTCATCATCAAAGGGTTGACCACTGGTCTTTTTCTTGAGAAAATTCAGGGCATAATCGTTGACTCCCATAACAATCAGAAAAATGGATTTTGACAAGTGCTTGTTAAGATCGCCACGGTTTGGAAAATGCAATGGCAAATATTCCATAACTGTCTTCTTAAACAACCCAACTTGATCGACCAAGGACAGTGTACCTTTCTGAAATAATTTAGTAAATACATAATTATGACAATACATATATCAAATTAGTGATATATAGCTCAAATTTCTCATTGGTATGTATATACAAAAAAAAAAAAAAAAAAGAAGACTTACAAAGCCTGATTCCGGAAGAATTCCAGCTGAGGAAGATGCGTAATTAAAACCTTGATTGTAATTAGTGGTAGTATTATTGACAAGTTTAATTGCAGGTGGGGGTTTCAATCCAAGTGATAGAGCTGCATTGATTAATATCACAAAATTAGATTTAACTAAAGGACAGCTTGAAATTTGAAAAAAAAACAAAAAACAAAAAAGGACAGGTTAACTTCATTGGAGAAGGAAATGACAAATGACCAGAATTAGTAGAAAAAATAGCTAAAGAAATTTGTGCTAATTAGTCTATTTCTTAGGACTATCAGGTGAAATATTTGTTTTTGATCTATAAGAAATTTTTAAGCTTGTATATTATCAACTTATTATAGTATATTGGTTACTACCAAAAAGTAAAAACTGACCTTTTGACTCAAATTAATTCTTAAATTATCCATTTAGCATTTATAATGTTGCTGAAATATTGTGAAAATTATAAATAAATATGCGTTGATAATTATACTTTATAATCAATAAATACATGTCATACCACTCCAATCGATATTCTGAGTAAGTAGCACTATTATCTGGAAATAAAGATGACCAGACTTTTTTTTTTTTATGGTTTTCTTTGAAGCACATTTAGTTATTTTCTGCTGACACAAAACCATCAATTCTATACACTCCACAGAATTTTTTTTTAAAGGAACACTACAATATAATGATCATTAATTGAATTTACTAAATACTATTCATGATTCCAATCTCTCTCTTCCATTTCATAAAAAGGTGATTATTTTAATTTTTTTGATTTCATAATTGACATACCTATTAAATCAGCCGTGTTGTAACCATTTGTGGGCCTGCCTGTGACTCCACCAGGAAAATCCACACCATACGGTGCATAATTTGATTTAGCAAATGTGTTTAGGACATTGTTATTGCCCACATCAACCGTTGAGTCTCCAAACACATATAAAGCCGGTGCTAACTGAGCTTCAGATTTCCCCAAAATCAAGAAAATCAACAAGACAAAGACAATGGGTTCTTTGGATTTTGCCATTTCTAAAATACAAATAATATATATAACTCCCTCTACTCTTTTTTTATTCCCCCTCTTCTCCAAGTACTTTTTTTTTCTGCTATGGTAATATTGATGTTTTGAGTGTTGGATTGATTAATTTGGTGGGCTTTTTATATAGGTCCCAAGCTTCCTTTATTGGGTATCATTTGGGTTGGCAATGGAACTCCAATAGGTTTTTTAGTTGTTAAAATAGAAATAAAGGTGCAAGATTGTTTATTTTCTAGTGGCTATGAAGTTGAGCAAACTTAAAATAGCATTTATATATACTATTTTGGGATTACCAGTAGGTTAAGATAAAAATATTAGGTAGATAATCAGTTCTGTACTCTTCAGCTTTAGGTGGCAAGATAGAATACAAAAGCTTTCTCCACTGGATGTTGTGTCATCAAACCAACTGAAAAAACCGAAAAGATTAAAAAAAAAAAATTTTAAAAAAGATATTACATATGTTTATATTAATATGTATTATTATATACGCCATCCATTTTCCAGACTGGATTCGCTTTGCTCAAAAAATAAAAATATACATACACCAAAAATTCTGTTTGGGTGGGAGATTATTGTGCTGGAGAATGATTATCCACCGTCATTTATTTATTTTAATTTTAATTTTAATACAAAAGATAAATCTGACGGTCCAAACTTGTCGTCTACCAAACATCATCCAAGATCATTCCTATTCCTACTTATGAGGAATAAAAAACAAATGTGGTTCTACAGTGCCCATGTGAAACAAACACATATATATATATATATATGTTTGTTTCACTATATATATATATATGTGTTTGTTTCACATGGGCACTGTACACACGATATGTTAAATATGTTTAGTAATTTAAGAGAAGATGTCTTCATATCCATATTCAATTTCCGCCTAATTGCCACAAACAAAGCAAAAAATACCAACCTTTTCGACAAAATGATTCTATGAGCCGGCTGTTATGTTACAGATGAAACTTCCAGAAACAAATCACTTTTAAATTTTAATCAACTTTCAGAGGGAAAAAAAAAAGTAAAACTTTTAACCAACTAACTAAGCAACAAGTTAATCGACTTAAACAATGCCGCGCAGAGCCCGAAACTCTTCTTAGCTCGTGTCATTTCAAACTGGGGTCTAATTCTACGACGACCGATCAGCAGACATTTTTTTCCAAGCTCCAATGTCAAGCGTTTAAACGAGAAATATAGCGCACATAGCTATACGTATGCTGAACAAAGCCAAAACTCAAACTCCGTCGGACCAAAAAAGAATGTACACGTTTATCTCCTTCCAGCTTCTAACTCTTCCAATGTCAAAGCAGATGGAGTATCTGCCAAATGTAGGCCCATGAACCCATCGCTGTGTCTGTCCTCCTCTTGGTTCTCAACTTCAGACTCTGCGGATTGCACGTTTTGCATGTTTACCATATTGGTTGCTTGAGTGCGCGAACGTGACGCCTCGATCTCCCGAAAGTACGCATATGGCCCCCAACCTACACTCACATGCACAGATGAGTCATGTCATTTTATAAATAAAATCAACTTGAATGTTCTGTTTTGTGGCCTTCTATCGAAGCCAAACTCAATTATAGATTTTTTTAGTGAATTTTCCATGAAGCCCATAATTTTTTAGCATAGGTTTTGGAACATTACAATTTTAAAAATAATCTTAGCAACTTGAAATGAGGCTATCCTATTCATAGGATGGTGTATAGAATGAAAAACAAACAAGTAATGGATAAAGGCAAATAAACATCAGCTCGTGGTGCTTGTCTTTAAACCCTGAGACAAATAAACAATTAATATGATAAATTGATTAACTTAAAAACGCATTGTTTGCGTTAGTAGAAAACATGAGAAGAAGATTTGGTTACCAAATGACATTGAGGAACCAATGACATGGATGCCAACAAACAAGGAATATCACATAGATCTTCACTCCAGAAAATATGATTTTATTTCCCCTCACAAAACTCAAAATTTTGATTCAAAAGCATCATGAGAGCAAGTAATACAACGATCCAACTTAGAAAACCGGTTTTAGGAACTGATTTTGGGGCAAAAACGATCAATCAGGTAAGAGAAAATAGGATTGCACTTTACCTTCCTCATGATACGGAGGTGGGAAAAACTGCAAATAGCAAAATGTTGCCACCGTAAGGCCTGAAGAAAAGAATTTTAGAAGCCAATCAGTCAAAAGGTTTTGTGAAGTTGACAAACTAGATGAAATTTCATCAAGGTACAAACCTAGGAGACCTCCTGCAAACACATCTTGCCAATGGTGCCAATAGTCATCCACTCGAGAAATTCCCACGAGCGATGCAACGAGTAAAGGGAGAAAAACGATGCACAGTTTTGCGACATGTCCTTTGCGATCAAATGCTTGAATTTTTCCCGACAAGTAAAGTGATAGAAAACCTAATCCAGCAAAGGACCCTGTGCATATAACATGCCTATAAGCAAGTAATTAACTAAATCCAGTGCTAGCATCTCGTGTTAAACTAGCTTTAATTGTAACATTTCTCTTTATTTTAATAAGATACAATATTTTCTATTCATCTGATCAAACGCATTTGGAATCCGAGAAAGGATAGTGTATGTTATGTTACTTACATGAAGTATGCCCACTTGGAAAACTCTTATGCCCTTCCTTAATAACACTTTTGTCACCATGGCATATAACATCTCCCAATTGATCATAAACCTATGGAGCAATTAAAAATTAAAACAAAATTTATCACATGGAATGAAATTAATTTTTTTAAAAAAAACTATTCATTTTTCTTCTGGTATCAGAGAAGTATAAGTCTCAGACACCATACAGCTTTTCCATCGGGAAAACACCGCCAGAAAAAGTCAGGCCGAGGCCGACCAACTGCATTTTTTATAGAATCTGTGATGACCCCCGTCACTAGAACGGAGAAAAAGAGACCTGCATTAACAAGAATCTCCCCATTACCAATCCTTTCTTTATCTAGATGTGCAAGATACTAAAAAAATCAAGATGGGGCAGTGATTTTCATCACCTAGTATCGCATGATGTAGATCGTAGACATCTCTCCTACGCAAATAGACAAGAACGAAAATCACAATTGGCAACAGAACTGCGTACATCTAATCCACCAACAACAGAGAAAAAACAAACAAAATTGTTATCAGTTCACTACATTAAAAGCTTACAGATAGAGGCAAAAGAATAAGATAAAGATAGCAGATACAAACTTACAGGAACAGCCCAAACCGGGACAGTGTTACTTTTTAATGGGTATTTGAGATCATCCATCATGTCTTTGCCTACAAATCGATAAAATGGATGGATGATGTTTAGTATGATCACTATCAACCCAAGAAGCATGAGTATCAGCCAATCGTGCTTGTGTGACCTTGCAACTATCATTCCATGAGACCTTATAGTACATGAACCGAGCTGAACTTCCGGCATTGTGGCCTGCTGCTAAGCCGACATGAAAGCATTAACATTTGTCGATAGTGCTGTATGATAACATACAAAGTCTCTGTACAAGCAGCACATATACGAAGCAAAGCTCTCATCATCCCTACAACTCTAGTTGGAATTTAAACAATGCAAACATATATAACACCTGCCTGAAGATGAAAGCCCATTAGAGCACAAAAGGATCGAAATTTGGCCTCTATAAAAGGAATCTAAAGATCATGATTGTATATTGAACACGAAGATAATGGTCCCTAATGCCGAGTGTCACTAGTGGTGCTGATTACCACTGCTCTTTCAACAAGATAGGAATAAAAAAAGGTTTTTTTTTCTCCCCACCTAATAAGGGAGCCAACGTCTTAGAACTTAAGGTTCAAAATCAGAAAACAGAATAGTGCTACAATCTAGTCAACAATTATTGGATCAGCCAAATTTTACTCCAACCTGCTAAAATGCCTCCTCTGACACTGTCTGATTGGTTCCCCATAGAGATGCAGATTCTATAACACTAATGGAGACTAAACTTCATATCTATCATCATCATTTGCACTTAGAACTGCAGTGTTGAATATATGACCACTTGTTCAAATAACATGTTACCTAAAAAAAGCCCATAAAGAATAGGGGAAAAAAAATTGAAAAATCAATCCTATGCAGATTGGTAGGAAGGAGGGATACAAAGGGAAACAGAAAACAGTATATAAAGATAGAAAGGATGATTATCCTAAATTGTTTGGTATAGGCGGAAAAAAGAAATTGGGTAATTTGGTGACTCACAATTTCACTCATCTATTTTTATAATTTTGGTTTTAAAATATGACATAACTATCTCTTCTGCAACTAGTAGCATATAACCATCATATCTGCAAGTAATTTAAAAATTTCTCTCTCCGCTAACGGATTGAAAATGGCAGAACCTGCAGGTCCTTTTATCCATCACTTTTTTGTTCATTCTCTAAAAAATTGTTCATTCACTTCTTTCCTTCCATTTTTCACCTCCATAAAAGATCTTAGAGAAATCTCAGATGATAGAAATATGCTAGTCCAAGATTAAGGCATAGTGCCCAGGGACGGATTTACACTAGGGCTAGGGGGGCACGTGCCCCTCCTGAAAATTGAGAAAAAAAATAATTTTACTTTGGCTTTGGGTATTACGGGGTGATACATAATTAATGGAGAGAAAAATTATTGGAAAATTTTGAGGAATGTCCTATTTTTGACACAATAATAATTTATACCCAATGTGTATTGTACTTTTAATTTATACTCAAAATTTATACTACAAACATAAAGTATTGGAAACAAAAGAGAATATATACTACTTGGAGTATAGAATTTTAAGTGGCATTAAGAACGACTTTATTTTGAAATTCTCCCAAAATTTATTTTGGATATTATGGGCTGATATATCATCAAACGCCACATCACAAAGCACAATACTAGGTAATCTAACGGTGATACACACTAACGGGGAAAATAAAAAAAATTAACCTCAAAACATTAGACCTCGCCGAGTGTAATTGTAATTTGTAAGTTGTTACTTATTTAATGAACATCAATTATTAATATATATATATATATTAATTAAAAATATTAAGTCGTTAATTTGTGCCCCCTCTGAATTTAATTTCTAGATCCATCACTGATAGTGCCTTTGTGTAAGGAAACCCAAAGCCCAAAAATGAAATCCAGAAACAAGAACCAAAAGTGAAAGAGGAAAGATTCACTTGTTGCTGGATAGTTCAAATAAAACTTAGGTTTTTATCTACTTGGAAACTATGTCTACGAAGTCGAGATTATAATTCTATAAACTATGAACAAAATCTCACTCCTTAAAACTAACATTTAGAAACAAAGAAAAAGAGATACCTCTTCATTCTTGTGTTCTATCAATGGGAGGTCAATAGGTGAGACCCAATCATTAGGGATTGCAGATGACTCCTCCCTCTTGCCCGACTCATCCTATATATATAACAACCCCAAAAGAATTCTTCAGGAATTGTTTTCATAAACCAGCCGCTCATAATTCACTGAGTTCTTCTAAAGTTTTTTGCAAAAAAGCACATTCGATCCTCATGATCGACAGCCATAAGGTTAGCAAGCTACAGAACCTCTACAACCTTCCACAACGAAAAATGACGGAACACCGACTATGCCAGGAGAGGCAGAGATTGTTTAAAACTATCGTGCATCTTGTCTCACACAATAGCCTTATATCATCCAAAAGGTAAAACAAAGATGAAAGAAAAGAATAATAAACCACACTAAGGCTTGGTAGTCGATCATGAATCAATGCCATCCTTGATAATGTGAACTAGTGATGGATCAAGAACCAAGTTGAAGATAATCCAGAAGGTTTATTCGGAACATACAATTACCACTTACCATTTTGTTTTATTCATTTTTGAGGTATACTATTACAACTTCCCAGTTACAGAGAAATAAATAAGGAGACCTTAAATCAGTTCTTGGCATTGGTTTTGAGTCAAAACTTTTTCCTAAAACCCTCTGGTACAAATGAAGCACGACTAAACACAAAGACCGAGTATTTCCCAGTTATACTTCAAATATGTATCATTTGCTTGAAGCACTACCCAAAATCCTTTCATATTTTCACCAATTTTATTTCATTTCCTTTTCCTTCTCTCCAGTTTCTATTAAGCACACTTCAAAAAAAAAAAAAAAAAATTGCGTAAATCTTAGAACAAGGATCAATACAAAAAGAAATCCGAGCAAATAAACCGGCACAAAATAGTTCGCAAAGCATAGATCCCGACTCAAGGGATAGGAATCTGGGTTCGGAGCAAAAGTAACAAATAGAACCTATCACATTAAACTATTATTCCAGCACTTAAGTACCACAAAAGCAAGCCTATTTAAAGTGGTTCAATATTTTACTTAAAACACACTGTTAGAGCGATATAAAGAATTAGTTATTAGCCATCAAAACAGTTAATCCCTTTTAGTCTAACACTTTTAAGTAACCAAAATTAAACATTAACTCAAAAAAACATAATAATTTCCAATAACCATTCTCATGCCTCACTTAAAAGTGTCAAACATGGCTGAACAAAGCCAAAAACAGAAACAAAAGCCAGACCCAGAAAGCATTTGCTCATACACTTTTGCAATACGAACTCAAATACAATACTTTTTTTATGAACTAAAGTATTCAAACCAAGCATAAAAAATATATAAAAAAAAAAAACAAACAAACAAACAAAAAACAAAAACAAAAACGAAAAGCCAACTAACCTGAGAACCACCGCCGAAAATTCTAAAGCGCGATCCCAGATTCCACCAAGGCATTGTTGTACGGCCAAAGAAAAAACCCAAAACTGTACAAAGCTCGAATCCAAATTTCACCGAGTGTTTTGGAAAAGGACAATAGTTTTCGTAGAAAGAGAGCAAAAAGAAGTGAATACAGAGAATCTACACGGAAACAAATTTATTAATTAAAAAAAAAGGCAACAAAAGACAAGATTGTAAAGTGAGATTAGATTTAGAAGGGAAAAAGCGAGAGCTGAGTAATGTAGTGGAATTTGAGATTGAAAACAGTAAAGAGAACAAGTGGTGAGAGAATGAGGTGTTTCAGATGGCCGACTACGGCCTCATGGAGATTGGATTGGACCCCACTAACAGCTTGCCCCTCCCCTCTCTCTCTCTCACCCTTTTTACTCTTTTTTTTTTGGAATTTACTGGTAGTTACAACGGCACAGACGATAACTATTTTTTTATTTTTACTTCTTGATTGGTAACATTTCGATACTACCCTTATTTAGAAAAAAAAAAATGTCATTTATTAGAATGATCGTCGACGTTTTAAATTTTTAAATAGATTAAATAATTAGACGTAAACATATTGTATTGAGATTATAAAATTAAAAAATAATAATAATAAATAAAACATTTAGATGTTTAAGGTAAATAAGGGTTTTTTTTTTTCTTTGATCCTAATTTGAATAGGAAGTTTTTATTTCGTGGTAATTGAAAACTGAAATTCGAAGCAAATATGGTCGATGGAAATATTGCTCACCTATTTTTGTGAATTTTTATGAGATGAATCCTTAGTCGTTTGATAGAAAAAAATGAAAATAAAAGATTTTAGGTTTATTTGGTATTTGGTCATTTTTTGGTATATGTTTTGAAGAAACGATCAACGTTTTAAAAAATTAAGTTATTGGCCACTAATGCATAAAAAAACCTAAGGGCATGAAGATAAATGTATATAGTCACGTAGTTAATAAAATAAGTAATTTCTTAATTAATCGAAACGTTGATTGTTTTCTTAAAACATAATTCAAAAAGTGGTTATTTACTCAATTACTTAAAAAAAATATTTATAAGAAAAATCTTCAAGTAAGAAAACATAAAGTGTATGATAAAACAACGATCAATCTAGAGATGTTAGCAATCCGACACAAAATATTTTGGGGTTGTTTGGCAAATGGGTTCAAACCCTAAACCTATTTATGGCCGTTCAAATGAATTTGTCAATCTAAATCGTTGTTTGAGGACTTTTTTTTTTTTGGGATAAAATCTAATCGAAAAAAATCATTCAAATCCTTAAAATTCAAATTCTTATCCCTCTCAAATTTTAACAGTTTTGATCCATTTTGAATAGTTCTTTTTTATTTGACATTTTAACTATTCTTTTTATAACTCAAAATCACACATTTTACATTTACCCAAACAACAATTCAAATAAGACAACAATTTAAATTTTTCGTTCAAATTGCTCAATTTAAAATTTTTAATTCAAATGAAAAAAGTTCAAATTGCCACAATTTGAACCTATTTGTCATACGAAGTACCCTTTCTCTTTACATTTCGCTTTTTCTTCAAAGCAAAAATTCTTTAATTTAAAAAATAACTCTAACCAACCCCTAGCCTCCATCTACACCTAAACCCTAACCTTCTTAAACCTCGAACACACTGCTTAGCTCTTTTTACCACTCCATCTGCGAGCTCTACCTCACCAAGAAGCTCTACAACCTCATCTCTGCTGCCAATGCCAACACTGAGGCGCTTGAGAAGCTTAATCTCATCAAGGCCGTGCAATTCCTCTATGAGATCTCGATACTATACGAGGAGTACGAAAGACTCTGAAGCGAGGAATTGATGGTTTGAACTAGGCTCAAGTAGAGAGCTGGCATTGTAGGTTTTCTACAATTTGGGAAAAGTAATAGTCAATGTGGAGTAGAAAATAAAGAGCATGATAAATTAAAAATTATGAAAAACGCATGGATAGTTTGGTCATTTAAGAAAATTTGTACATATGATCAACATGAAATTGACATAAGGTTTATTTTAGATTGATTTAAAATAAAAAACTAAAAGATAAATTTAGGATCACGAATAACACAGGTAAAAATTCAAAAGTTAGAATTCTATCATAAGAAAAAGAAAAAAAATGGCTAGATCTGAGGACACTACTTGTCTACTTCTGCGATCTTGAAAAATCAAAGAGTATTCAATGCATATTTACAAGGAGGGTCAAAGCAATAAATAGAGGGCACAAAACAAGATAAGAGTGTTGGCTTTGGAGGTTTTTCTTTAAGAAGATGGATCTAAAAAGTCAACGTTATTATTATTATTATTATTTTTGGGACTTCATTGAAGAAAACGTCTTGAACCAACCAAATGGATGAGTTAATGAACTAAGACTAGTTCTATCCAAGGAAGGTAAGTCCTCATAAGTCATAATATATTTTCTCAAGTGCTTTAAGAGGATATGGTAGAACCTGCCCCAGCATGATAATCAAGGAAAGAAAATCTTTTTATTTTGTTTTACTTGTTTACAATTTATCGAAACTTGCAAGTGAAATTGGTGCCAAATCACTCATGAGATCACTGATTAGCTTGGTAGCAAAATACAAAATATTAACCTTGGTCTTGCTATGTTTGAGGATCGCTAACTGCTATAGTAATATTATTTATAATAGGAAGCTACTATAGTATTATTTAGTATCTCTTCTCTTCTACTACCACTATAGTTGTTCACATTAATAGTAAGGTATATTTACATACATTGTCATTTCGTAATTGATATTTTGTTTATCAACGTTACTAAAGCTGTCAAATTTAGTATATGAAGTCCAGAATTTTTTTTGGTATTTTTAGAAGTATGGTCACGTAACAAAACCAAAGGCACGATTGTCCATCATGCTCACCAGACAAATAAACTATATATTAACAAAAGAATTTACATCTATAGTATTGTATACTAATCGAGCTTTGTCTTCACATTTGCTGCTCATGAGAAGAAAGTGTCGTCAATGTTTGTAGAGATCCAGAAATTTTGTTCAACGGGACAAAATTATAATAAAATTTGGATTAAAATATGGTATAAAAATATAAAGTAATTCTATTTTATAAAATGTAACTAAAATATGAGTTCCTTTCAAATTTATTATCAAATAAAGTTATACAATCATGATTCTTGGAAGAAATTATGTATAATATTTGAAATTAAAAAATATATAGAGGGCAGAATGAAAGTTTTAAGAAAATTATAAATAAGGTTATAAATTATATTATTTAGTAAGGACAAACAAAGGATATAATTGAAAAAATTCTCAAATATAGAGACAAGAAGATAAATTTTTAAAAAGTCAGGGAGGGCAAGTGCCCCCCTAGTCCCAATGTCAATCCGTGCCTATTGGTAGTTTCACCAATCTACTGTTAGAAATATACCCATTAAATCAGATATAATATATATTTTTTAAGGGAAAATTCTAATTTAGTCGCTGTGTTTTACCAAAAATCTAATTTTGTCCATCTGTTTTCAGTAATTACAAAACAGTCCATTTGTTTGTCAAAATGCGTCTGTTCTATACCCTGAGCTCGATTTTTGACAAAAATATTTTACGAAATTTTACAATATTCCAGAAATACCCTCAATTAAAACAACGATTAAATGAAACGCAACCGTTTTGGATAGTGGTAAACTTGGTAGTTCAGATATTAATTCGGTAAGATGGTATATAATATATGCATGTTAACAAACAGAGAGATCGTTTTATAATTACCAAAAACAGAGCAAAACATAGGGACTAAATTAAAATTTTTCCATTTTTTTAAAATAAATAAAAAAGTTATTATTTGTAAATTTCATGTGTTTTATTTTCTTATAAAAATAAATGCATAATCTTATATATTTCATTATAAAAATATATGTATATTAAAAGTTCGTAATGTATTGGCATGAATTATAATTTTAGTATGTAATAAAGTTATAATTATGATGATTAAAATTATAAGTCGATGTATTCAAAAAGTGATAAATCAAGAAGTATGGATCTTTTTAATTTAAATTTACTAATACAATCCACAACGTTTTGCACGTGGCAATCTTATTCGGATTTTCAGTATATGCGACACTAAATTAGAGGAATTTTATATAATTAAGATTATATAAGACTTAGACCAACCTTATTCTTGAGTCTTTATTTAATTACCATTATAAAAATTTGAAATTTGAATCGTGGTCACTAAATGATCATATGAAAGTTAATCTAGATTCACATACTTACATTTTAAAAGTTCACAATTCACTGGCACTGAAAATGTGATTTACAGATAAGAAATTCACAACTACATAGTTAAATTGGTTCCCTCAAGTTTTGATTTCTTGAACTAAACGGTTTAAGTGTTTTAATTCATAATTTGTTTATGAATCAACTTTTTACTAGTGATTTCAATAATACATAAGGAATAAGATATAATTGAGCGGTAAAACAACAATTTCACTCGACTCAGATTATAAACCAATAGTGAAGGATTTATAATCATGAAATAATTTTACTAATGGACAATTAAATTATACATATGAAATTCGACAGTGCAGTAACGGTTTTTAGTGGAGTAACAACGTGATTAAATAAATGAGAAAAATTAATCAAAGAGCTTTGATTAATTATTCGAGTTTATTGGAGTCTTGATTCATAGGTCCATGGTCCCCACTCCGTCTCAAAAAAATTGAGATAAGATGCTCTATAATAGTTAAGAGTTAATTAGTTTTTGTCTTATTGTAATTGTTATAATAACGAGTAAACATTACATATTTGTGTTTTTTTTACTACAAATATAAAAAAATATCACAGGGAGATCCATCATTGTGATTGGCGGCTATTATGAGACAAAATTGATAGAATTTATTATTTTATAATTTTGATAGTTTGTTTATTAAAATTATAAATTGATAAATATTTTAAGTAATGTAGCCAACTCTTCTCCTTGGCTCTATATATTTGTGCTCTAGAAGCACAAAATTCATTTAAGCAATTCTAAGTTTAGGTCTGCAAATACTATGAGAAATTCTCTATAGCCTTATGAAAAGAAAATTTGTGTTTCCCTTTCCTTTTTCTTCTCAAACTGCCGGCCTAATAGTAAGAGGAAGAGGAAAAATTTTTCTTGTTAGCCTCGATCTGAGAATTAAAGAGGAAGACTGCGGTTTTGAAGGAGTTCGTCTAAGGCCGGTAAACTAGTTGTGAGCGTAGGATTCTAGCCTAACCTTGGCGATCTCACAACGAATAGTGATCGAGAGAAGGACTCGTTCAATTCACATTCAACGAATGATATAATTCTTGATTCCTTATCCGGTCAGATCATGTGATAATTTGTATTTGTTAAATTTTTGTAATACTACATATGCATGATATCTTGCTTTGTTAGTTTTGATCAAAATTTTTAATTAATTTTCCACGTTAGTTCTTTCGTTGTGCATTAATTGATCTGATCAATCTTTGTAATTTTGATACTTTTTGAAATTATAACCAACATTCACAAAGCACGAAAACCATTATCGTCGTGTAGCAAAGTTTTTAACACGTACTTGCCATAATCATTAATAGGCACTTAGTTCTCTCATACCACTAAACTCTTTTCAAATATAATTTCAAACACTTAATGAAGATCTAAAGTTTTATTTCTCTTCTTCTATTGTTTATGTTAGTGTGTTTGAGTATTGACATATATTTTTGGCAGAATATATTATAATGCGATTTCTCAATTTATGATATTTTAACGTCAATGACGGAGTAAGACATTATGCTTTGAAGATTCTAAAGATGGTGTCGAATCTGGTGTTCTGGAGAATGTTTCTTCCTAGATTCTGTGGAAATTTCTAGTTGGTTGTGGTGTTCAACCGGGTGCTCGATAAGATGTTTCGCTCCGAAAATTTTGGAGTTGATTAAAATCTTAACAGTTTTTTCTAAAAATGGACATGTGTTCTAAAGAAGTGTTCTAACACCGTCTGTTTATGTCAAGTTTAATTCTAGAAAATATGTGATTGAACGTGATTTCTGTTGCACATATCAAGTAATGATTACTCTTTACTGTGGTCAAGATTATTTGTGTAACATGGCAACATTTGACTAAGTTTATTATGATAGATTTTGGTGTTCGTTATGAGGAAAGTTTTCAACATTGCTTAAGGTTGTTGATCTTTTAATTCTGAAGAGTTGAAGAACATTTTATGGATGTCCATTGCAATTTCAGATATAGTGCTATATATTTACTTTGTGATTTGAGAGAGAAAAATACTGTTTGAGTTGTTCTTATGAGATAAAAGAAGAGTGTTATTTCTTGGTGTTCTTACTTTGTAATTGGAAAATTGGTGACATGTATTCATGTGTGTGTGAGCGGTAAGACAATGGAAACTCGGCAGGGTAGACACTACGTTGATGGTGGTGATGATAAAAGAGAATTGGACAGAGTCTATTCTGGTATAAGTTCAAGTGTCCTTGTTTGAAGTTTACTCGTAGATTTTTTTCATCTGAGTGACCCTACAAACATAGGCGTAGCCGAATTACGTTATCGATATTCCTGTGTCATTTACTTTATTTCTTCACTTTAACATCTAATGTTCATTCGTTCATCACATCTTGACATTTGCATTCGTGGTGTTCTTTGTAAGTGTTCCAACGCTAATAAAAGAAACCGATTAACAAAACGATTTCTTCCAATTTAGACGAAGAAATAGAAATTCTACCAGATGGGCACAACATCTATGTTAGATCTTAAACCTATTCCCGTGATAAGAGTAGGATTGGTTCCGTTAGATATTTAGACCAATAAAACTATCATTTTGAACTTTTTATCATCTTTTAATTAATTTGATTTGGGCATTTTCTAAAACGTACTCGCTAGTAGCGTTTGATCATTATTCACTCTTCATTCCATAGTTTGTTGATTTACGAAGAACAACAAAATTACTACAATACTATTTTGAGTGAGGATGCCCTCGCCCGATGCTCATGCCGCAACTGCATTCCTCGTAAGAAAAACGATACGTAAGTGTTGAATCCGACTCAACTTCATCCGACGTCATTATTTAAGAAAAAAAAAAAAAAGAAAGGGAGGATTGAGTCAAATGACGTGGCATAGGAGATAGTACACGTATGACGGCGGTCGGAGCCAGCTGTCACTCGTTCAAAAACACACATAACTCTACCTCGCTCCTCTTGTGGGTCCCATCACAATTTTCATTTATTTATTTATTTCCACATTTCAAAACTTCTTTTTCTTTTTTCACACTCTTTCTTTATCATCTCCGACTGTAATAACACAGTCAAAGCTCTCTTCTCTTCTTTCTTTCGTCTCTCGAAACCCAAAATCTCTCTTCTCGAAACCCTAGAGACAGCCATGGAAGCACCTCCGAAGCTCCGCATAATGTGCAGCTACGGCGGCCACATCGTCCCGCGGCCGCGCACCAAGTCCCTCTGCTACGCCGGCGGCGAGACCAGGATTGTCTCCCTAAACCCCACCTCCACGGTCAGCCTCGCCGCGCTGGTCTCGCATCTCGGCTCGAGCCTCTCGATCCCCTCACCTTTCTCGCTCAAGTACCAGCTCCCAAGCCACGACCTCGACTCGCTCATCTCGCTTCTCACCGACGAAGATCTCGCCATCATGCTCGAGGAGCTCCAGCGCATCTTCTCCGCCCCTCCGTCTCCGAACTCTCCGGCGCCAGCGCCGGCGAGGATCAGGCTGTTCGTGTTCCCGGGGAGGTCGGAGCAGAAGAGCGCGCAGGCGGTGATTCAGCATCCGAAGACGGAGGCGTGGTTCTCCGACGCGCTCAAGGGTGCGAAGATTATGCAGAAGGGGAGGAATGGCGGCGGAGGGCTAGGGTTTGAGGGCGAGGCTCAGGGTGAGGACTTGGGATCGGCGGCGGCGGCGGAGTCGGTGGTGTTGGAGACGAGCTCGTCGTTCGGGTCAACTTCTTCTTCGGCTTCGCTGACCAATTTGGTTGCTGTTAAGTCGAATGGCGAGGACGGTGCGATTGGGTTGCAAGATAGTTCTGCCAAATTGACCTCTTCCGAGACTCTTCCGAGGTACTGAGATCTATTCTTGATTGAAATATCCATGTTTTTGTAGATATTTCGTCGTTGCTATATCTACTTTGCGTGACTATCGAAGATATTTTTATAAAATGGAGAAAGATGGGTTTTTTTTTTATTGATTTAAATTTTACGGTTATAGATAATTTGGAAGTTTTCTTTGTAATATGGGTTAAAAGAAAAAAAAGGTTTTGGTAATTGAGATTTGCTTTTATGTTCAGGATGTGGTGTTGTTTCCAGATAGTGAAAGCTCGTTTTGTGTTTTAAAAAATGTTTCTCAGCGGTCTTTGATAGCGACATTGATATTGACATCTCATAGAATTTTTGGGGTGTTCATATCAATTGTTAATGGTGGTGATAGTTGTATTTTCGCAACAAAATGGAATCATTGATAGTGAAATCTGAGACCACTTTTGTAGTTCATTACGTGGAATCACAACATGAAGCACTCGCTGTATAAACTAGTTTGACTGTGTATATACAAAAAAGTTCGATGCAATACAACTTTATGGAGCGCATTTTATACGGTTATTGTAGAGACCTGATTTTGACGTTTGGCCTTTGATATGACAGTGAATATAGTGGCTTAATAGCCACTTCTTGCACACAAACTGGAGCCTATCAAGATCCTGCCAGTGCTAATCTAGCTTCAATGGATAATAGGCTTTGTCCCAGCCCTTCAGAATTCGAGATTAAAGGGTCAGATGTTTCTACTGGGATCCAGGTGCATAATACTGCTATGGCATTGCCATATCAATTGGACCCGATGCAGCAACATAGAGTCCAATACATTCAAGTGGATTCACCTTATGTGCCTCAGAATTCTCCTGGTGTAATGCAAATGTCGTCGTTCTATCCGTTGTATCACACACAGCAGTCTCAGCAGCAGTTGATGCAGTTCCAATATCAACACAATCAGCCGCAGCCTATATACTTATTGCCGGTTGCACCAACGCAGGCTTACAATTTGCCTGCATATACAAGCTTTGTTGAAAATCCAGCTATAAATTCTAGTCAAAACCCGGTGCATTTCAATGCTTCCTACATAACCCCACAGGTTGTTCAGACTGAGCCAACGCAAACTGATGCTACATCTAATTTAGCGTCGCAAGTTTACAACACAGCCCATTCTGCGACACCACTAACAGCAGCACCGCTGCTCCATGTACCATACACTGAAAATCAGCAACAACCATTGGGTGTTTTTGAAAAACAGCACCAAACTCAGACTGCTGTTGCTACTGCTTATAGAGAATCAGCTAAAGACACTTATGAGCTGCATGATGATCCCGCACATGTCCAGATATACAAATCTCAGCCTCCACCTCCCTCGTGCACTTCGCAATACCAAACGATGACTAAAGCAACAGAGGTGCTCTTATCGGAAGCGTTGGATCAGTTGCATACGGACACTCTTAAGCAACAGATCAGAACCTCGCCGCCGCAATGACTCTATTCCTAATGAATAGTTTTGGTAGAGAGTGTTATGCTAAGTCTTACCTTTCATGTCGCGTCCTGGTTTTGACAACAGTATGTTTTCTGTTTTCTTGATCTTCTTACTCTTTTTCGATGTACCGTTTCTTTTTTGTATGTTGGTTGATTTTGTCTTCCAAAAATGTTTCCCACTATACAGCGCAAAGAGAACAATAATGTAAAAGTTAACTTTATACAAGAGTGTTGTTTTGCTTTAACTTAACTATACGAGATTTGTCTTACCGAATTAAGGTATTGTTTTGTTTGTCTCGCACAGAATTTGGCATTGTATATAATCGTTATCCATTTGAAGTTTTTGTGCATACGTATGTGGCTATACAAATGCTGACTATCATGTGTATGATTTTGTTTTTGTATCTTATTGCTGGGGTTGTAGTGTGACCCTTAAAGTTTATTTATCGCAGAGTGTTTCTTTGTAATGTTTGGTATATTAGTTGATAGATTCTCAGTTTTGTTCCTTTTTTTGTTACTTTGCCATTAGGTATGAATTTTTGGCTAGCAGTTGTTTTTGGCCATCTTTATCATTTCTATGGTGATTTATGATTAAGTGCTAGCTAATAGTTAGCTCGTTCAAGCCAAGTATTTGTCAGTTGGTGCAGCTAAGAATGATTGTATACTGAATTGCTTATCGCTCAGGTTTGAAAATTTTGTTCAAGCAGAGAAAAATTCCAGACTTGGTTCTGTTCTGTATATTGTTGATTGGTTGAGGAAAATTTGATCATCAAGAATTAGGAATGCTTTGAAGAAAAGCTGTATTCACTGCTTTTCCATGTAGTGATGGTACATATATTTGTTAATAGGTTTGTCAGCTACTTGTTTTTGTAAAATTTGAAAGTTAACTCGCCAAAATGACCAAAAAAAAACGATAAATTCTGGGAATTATGTTTATAGTGAGGTACTCTACTTTTCGTCAGTGTCAAATGTACCGGGATAAAAGGTTGCATAACTATCCTTGCCTAATTTGCATTATTAATAGTACCAGAAGCGTTGCATAGAGTTCGTTAAATTATTATTATTATTATGGTGCTACACCTAATGCTTGCAAATTATTCTCTAGTATGATATTAGAGAGCTTTGCCAATCAAATATGCAGAATTTATATCTCCTTGTTCAGAGGCTATTTCTAAGCTCAAACTGTCTTTTTAGCAAAGATAAATAACGTCTTGGTGACTTTTAACAGTAAATAACAATATCTTTGCTTTATTAGAAAAGGTAAAAAAAAGCTTACCGCGTGAAGAAAATTAATATAATCTAAAAGCTATAGTTCGGCAATCATCTGAAAAATGCCCAAGAAAAAATAAAAAGATATAAAGTGTGAGAGACAATTATGAATGTACTATATAATAAAGTTGGTGGTGGCTGGTCTGGCCAAAACATTGCTGGGGTTAATAGTTGAATGAATTGAAATCACTTTGGCCTTGTTTTGAGCTTCCATTAAGTTGATCAGGCCAGTCTAGCCAAAGCGTCGCACACATACTTCATTGAAGGTCGCTTTTCAGGGCTTTTGTGAACACATGCGAGAGCAATTTTCAGAGCAGAGATGATCTCATTTTGCATGTCCAGATCATGAGCTAGAAAAGAGTCTAAGACGTCAAGGAGGGGCTTGCTTTCATCGATGCTAAGACGAAACCACTGAACAATGTCCATTTCTGCAGAGCCGACTTGAACCAATGGCAACTTCCCGGAAATCATCTCCAGCATGATCACTCCAAACGAGTAGACGTCCCATTTCTGCGACGGCTTTCTGAGGCTCGAGGCTTCTGGAGCCTTGTAGCACAATCCGATCACTGCAGCGGGGGAGCTCGTTGTTGTGATGAGTTCGTAAGGGAGGACCAGAGGTGGCGTTTCGGTTTGTTCCAAATGGAAGGATGGGGATTCTCCGGAGATGTTGGCGAGGCGGCATAGTCCCAAGTCGGAGATTTGGGGCTCCATGTTCTGTCCAAGCAGTATGTTGCTAGGTTTCAAGTTGCCATGGACGTACTTTTTGGGACTGTGCTCATGGAGGTGAGTCAAGCCTCTTGCTATTCCTTTCATAATTCCCAGACGAACAGGCCAAGAAAGTGGGGTAAATAATGCCATCCCAGGTTTACCTACACATCAAATTTGACCACAAGAAGAGTCGGTGGAGTGAATAATAGAAATTTCAATAATGAACTTAATAAAGAATTGTAAGAATAGAAAGTGATGTAACAAAGACACAAGTCGTTGTAACAATTATTTGAAATTTGTTACATCACCTTTTTATATCATTACAGATTTTTTTTTTTATGATCTATGTATTATCATCGCTTAAGCATCATTATGATTTCTACTAGGTAGAAGTAATGGTGAACTAGAAGCAAATTAAGCGCTAAGAAGAGCAAATTAGATAGTTTATTTAGGAGTCTGAGAATTAAGAATTACCATGAATTGCAGTGGCAAGGTCGCCATTAGCTACATAGTCATGAATGAGCAACTTATCTTCAACAGACCAACAATAAGCTCTGAGAGCCAAAATATTTGGATGCTTGATCTTTCCAATGGCTTCCACTTCATTTTGGAACTCCTTAAACCTTTGTGAACCGCCTCCTTCGCCCAATCTTCTCACTGCCAGCGATAGCCCGTTTTCGAGGACAACTTTGTAGACAATCCCGAACCCGCTTTTCCCGAGAAAGAACGCCGACGCCGTTAGAAGCTGGTCCACGTTGAAGTCGATCTTCGGATCCAGCCTCACGAAATTGTACTGCTCCATGCTCTCCGAGAGAGTCTCCAACACGTCTTTCGCGAAGCAGAACATGTCTTTCCCGACGATTGAAGTCTCCTTGAAGTTACAGCCGCCGATGCGCTTATTTGCTTTAACCTTCTTGTAGAAGTAGGAGAGCAAGAAGCCAATGAAAAATGTTCCTGCCAAGACACCTACAACTATGGTGATCACAACAGCCAAATGGCACTGTTTCGCTCTCTTGGCAGAATTTCTCCCTGGATTCGGAGCCGGCTCGTGAATCAGGGATTGAGAATTCATGTCCCTCGAACACGGATTGTGCAAAGGCGGTCCGCAGAGAAAAAGGTTGCCAAGAAAAGCTGTTGGTCCTAAATTAAGAAGAGCGTCTACTTGTGGGATTGGCCCACTGAGATTGTTGTAGCTCAGATCAATGTAAACCTTCTTGGCAAGATTTCCCAGGCTCGGCGGAACGGGGCCACTAAACAAGTTGCGGGACAAATCGAGAGTTGCCCTTAGAGCTGACAAATTGCCCAATTCCCCGGGGATGGGACCGCCGAGTATGTTGGAGGAAAGGTTGAGTCTTTGAAGAGTAGTCAAACTGGTTACTATCCCGCCTGGAAGAGGACCAGAAAACAAGTTTTCGTCGAGGAAAAGCGCTTTTAGCCTCTCGCATTGAGCTATAGACGAAGGTATCGACCCGTTAAACGAATTTCGTGAAAGATCCAAGGTTACTAGGCGATTGAGCTTCCCTATCTCAGGTGGGACAGAGCCGTATAAGGAATTCCCCGAAAGGATCAAGCTTTTCAGTTCCTTGGCGTTGAAGAAATCCGACGGCAAGCCTCCAAAGAGTTTGTTGTCCCGAAGATTCAAGTGGCGAAGCGTAGAGAGCCTCCCGAGATCAGCAGCTAGTGTCCCGAAGAGATTGCTGTTCGGGATGACGAGCGAAACGACTTTCTGTTCCTTGCACGTCACTCCACGCCACGAGCACGGCGTCTCGCGGGACGAATCCCAGCTCGAAAAACACCCTTCCGGGAACTCGGTCAATGACGCTTTGAAGGAAAGTAGAGCTAACCCTTCCTCATTCAGTGAAGCCACAAAAGAAGAACAACTCCAGAGAAGGAAAATGAAGCCAAGAACTGAAAAAGCCATCTAGAGAAAAAGCAAGAAAAAACAGGATCATGAACTGCTTTTAGCACAAGTAAACAATTGAATTGAGAGAAAAACACAGTCCAACAAAGATTGACTC
Source organism: Boehmeria nivea var. tenacissima (assembly GCA_018132145.1). NCBI lineage: Eukaryota > Viridiplantae > Streptophyta > Magnoliopsida > Rosales > Urticaceae > Boehmeria > Boehmeria nivea. The sequence goes on along the minus strand of CM030876.1, from coordinate 10,458,192 downwards.
ACCGATCAGTCTCCTTTTCTTCTGAATATCACATGAGATTTATGCACCAATACGTATTCACTATTGCTCTTTTTTTTTTTTTTTATTGAATGTTGTATTATCAAATAGTGTTGCAAAGTAACGATGTAATAGCGTAGATAAATACTTTTCACTTGTTTCTCGTATTCATGATTCTGTGACCAATCTGGTTTACAGTGAGACAAGTGGTAATAAAGATGCGTGCCACGAGGTTGTTCATTACAGTGGTCCTCAATACTAATCATAGCGTAATTGGAGGCGATGTTTTGTACTTTTGTTTTAATTGGCGTTGAAATATCAAAAGGGTATTTTACTTTTATTTTATTTTTTGTAAAGACGGTTTGACTAATAATACCTTGAGGTTTGTCTTGTCTTTCTGTGAGAAAAAATGTGTGTAACGACGCTAAGGCTTGACCTAACTTAGAATGTACGTCTAAAGACGGGCTTCTGGGATATAATGAGTAATGACTGGTTTTTTTAGCACTTGAGAGTTTAACCAGCAAAAATGATATCAATCACCCACAAAAGGGGAAAGAAAAAACGGTTAAAATACCTTTTAATTTGTCATGATATAAGTACTTGGTGCTATGTAAGTTGAGATAAGTTTTACATTAGTTTCTATCTTTTATGAATTTAAGAATGCAATTGCAAGTTTCATTTTTAAATAGGGAGCTATAAATTATATTATTTCGGGGCATAACTAAATATCCTTTTTAATATAAGGCAAGAATGTAAAATTTTAAAATTGTAAGGGGGTATTACTATTAGGTATATACCCCACTTTGCGTACGTTGGCTGTTACGCAGTAAAATTTATGTACGTAGAATAAAAAATAAAAAAAATATGTAAAAAATTTATTTGTAAATGTTTTTTTTTTTTGGGTCTCGGGGTGTGTATGTGTTTTTTTCCTCATAGATGAAAAAAGGGAGAGAAGGTTAGATGAGATCATAAGTTTTTATGCCAAAATGCAAAATATGAAACAAATTAGAAAAAAGTTGTTCTACAATTGCCATTATGAGGTAGAGCCAACATAACGTATGCTTGATAATGAAAAGCACTAGCTACACCAACTAATTAAGACAGTTCTAAACAATATTCAAACTTGCCGTGTCTCTTGTTGTTGATGTTCAAAATTGATCAACGTGAAAAGCACTCAATACTGACATGACAGTTCTTTTCGAGGCATCTGTAATTACATAAAACAATTTTGAATAGCCAAAGATTTTGATTTTTCGATGCTTAAATCAGCTAAGGAACATAAATCGGTGCATCCTTAGTCCCTTTTGACGAGGTCGTTGAATTGAGCATCTTCAACTTGAATTGAAGTAGTTATTGGGTTGTGGGATTGACTAACAAACCTCTTTATATCACACAACATTTTTTTTTAAGTTTTATTTTTAAGCCATGACAAGTAATGTTTTTAGACTCTATTTAGTATTTAGCTATTTCTTAGTCTATGTTTTAAGGAAATGATCGAAGTTTTCAAAATTTATTACTACTAATATAGTAATATATAAGAGACCCAAATACACATAAGTAAATACACATAGTTATATAGTTAAGAGAATAATTAATTTCTTAATTAATTGTCACGTTGGTCATTTTCTTAAAACATCATTTAAAAAATAGTTATTTACTTAATTATTATTATTATTATTCTTCGACATAGGTTAGGTTCTCATGGCCAAAGTCCCTTTGACAAATTCTACATTGTGCTCGGTGTCGATTGATTCTCTTAAACAATCATACAACAAATATGATCACTTCTGGCATGCCATTCTAATAACCAAGGTTGAAATGACACTAAAACATAGACTATATAGTATATAGAGAGACGTTACACTTGTAAAAATTTTAGACATGACTAATAATTAAAGATCATTCACAACCAGTTAAGAAAACAAATCGTACTTAGCATTTCTTTTCATCATTAAAACTTCTTCCTTAATTGGGTGTCTACTATTTTCACTGTTTAGCATTTAGTGCATCTACATTCTTATCATATATATAGTGTTACAAGTGCTTTGTTTTGGAACTATTGTTAATTTGTTATATGTTTTTATACTTTCTCGGGCCAATATGACAGATCATAAGTATCAAGTTCAAAGAAGATATTATGGGAAACAGCTTCCTGTTTATACTTTTGCTTTCTTTACTATAATTGACTATGTGGATGATCATGTACTATAGAATTTGGCCAAGTTTATTGAATAAGTCAATACCAATCTTTCTTCTTTTCTTTCTTTTTTTTGAATGAATATATATATATATATATATATATATATATATATGTGATAAACTATCAATCTTACTTTTATGGTTCTTTTGTTGTTTTCCATGATATGATAACATTGTTCCTTTCTTCACATGTTCTCTACATTCAGTCTCATTATTTCCCACCTTTAATTTCTTCTTTCCAAAACCATTAGCACGTCAAAAAGCAAATTATAACAACATCCAGTGGAAATCAAATTTTATCCTTTGGGGAGCGAAAGTATCAGAGTGACTTGGGCAAAGTCATATAGAGTAACAATTCATCAAACAGCTGAATTCATGATACTATATTAAACAGAGATTTGTTATTATAAATTTTGGGGTCTCTCTCTCTCTCTCTCTCTTCTCTCTCTATATATATATATATATATATATATATATATATATATGTTAAAGTTTGGTTATTTTTTTGGCTATCATAAAACGACAATAAAATCAGAAAAACGACACCAATCTGAAAGAGGACAAAAATCGGATAAACGACAATAAGCTGAAAACGACATAAATCTGAAAAACAACACAAAACTTAAAAACAACAACAAACTGCGAAAATGACTACACAATTCTAAAAAACGACATTAAAAAACGATATCTAAAAAACGACAGTAAAATAAAAACGACACTAACCTAAAAAAACGATATCAAACTGAAAATGGTAACAAAGTGAGAAAACGACAGTTATTTGAAAATAGCCAATACATAAGCACAGTTAGAAGAGTATAGTTTTATTGAATGCCTCAAAAATATTCAGCACACAATTTATGTACACCAATGCCTCACTCAACTCTCAACCTTTGAGGCTCTCTCTTTCAAGACTAGACTTGGCTTATTATCAGCATGTCCAAAAGAAGCCATGTTAAGAACATTGCAATAGAACATCATTTCAAACATTATTAACTGTCTTGCTCTTGAAGAACCTGGCCAGATTGGGCATTACCTGCCTTTTCTTCTTAATGGGGAACGAATTTCGGCCGCCCGGCGAGGCTGAGGCTCGGAACTTAGGCCTCCTAGATGGTGTCAAGTTCCCATTTCCATTGCCTCTTGTGGACCTCTTGTGTGTCCCTTCTGGGAAGTTCTCCGTCCCCGTGTTTTTCTCGCGTTTCGTTCGCCAGTTTTGGAGCTCTCTCTCCACCGTCCTCTTCGCGGAGAATGACCTCTCCATTCTATAGGACTCCCTCTCTTCCTCCAACCTCATTTCCCTCATTTCTCTCTGAGCAAACTCCAGCTTCATCAGAATCTCCTTCTCATTGGCCTTAATAGCCTCGATCCACGCCTTGGCAGAAGCGACTTTTTTGTCCGCGAGCTCTTCAGCTCCAACTGCGCGCCCTCTCAAGTACTCGTACTCGAACTTCGAGATGGTGATCGAGGAGCTATGTTGCAGCTCCGAAGTTCTAGTACCTATGGTGTTTTCGATTCGGGTTTTCAGGTTTTCGAGAGCGAAATCTTCGGACGACTTGGCTGCTTCGAGCTCTTGCATTGCAGCCTCGAGTTTCTCCTCGGTTGAGCCTATCTCTGCCTCGGTTTTTCGAACCTCTGCCTTGACGGTTGCAGTCTCTTGGACTATGAGAAATTTTTCTTTCTTTGCAGCCTCAGCTTCTGTCTTGAGCTGTTCGAGGGTGAGAGACAGATTTGACGCAATCGAATTAGCCCTTTCCTCGGCTGCGGTTAAAGCTTCCAGCTTCGCTTTCGCTCGCAGAAGCTTTGCATTGAGGTTTTGCACAGCGAAGACTCTATTTTTCTCATTCTCCTCCAACCGAGTTGTCTCACTTTTGACATGCTTTAGCTCATTCCTTATGATGTCCATCGAGGCCATGTACTGAAAGCCTTCTTCTTTCACCGAAGCCAATTCTTTCTTCGCAGCCTCCAATTCTTCGGTGATGGATTCCAAAGAAAGTGGAGGCTCCAAGTCCTGTCCTGCTCGAAAACTCGAGCGCCTCATGCTAGTGTTTCTTTGAACCCTTCTCTCCATTTCCTTGGCTAGTCTCAGCTCATGCTGTAACACATCAATGTCAGCCAAAGTGTTGGCCAATTTGGGCTCGAATTCCTTGGATTGCTCAATCTCGTCAACAATGTCCTTCATCTTCCTCCTGGTTTGATCAATCGCGTGCGAGAATCGAATAGCTTCCTTTGCTCTCTCAGCCTCAATCTCTCCGCGCTCTTTCAAAGCCTCAATCCGGGCTAACTCAACCACCACTAGCTCATCATTCACCTCCTCGATCTCGTCCTTGATCTCCTCTAAAGAGCTCGAACCTAGCTGCGCTCTCGCTCTCGAGGCCACTATCTGCTTCTCCACCCGCGATTTCTCTTCCAGAACAGCAGCCATCTCAAGCTTGAGCATCCTCAATTCCTGCTTGACACTTTCCAATTCCCTCATGACCTCTTCATACCTGCCATTGTCGCTGCTCCCGAAACTCGATGGTCGTCTTTCGCGCCTCGCCGATCTCCTTAACGTGTCAATCTCTTGCTTCTGAGCCTGTGTTTTGGAGCTCGATTCTCTGAGCAATGAAGAGAGATCTCTCACCGTGTTCCTCGCATCGTGAAGCTCGGACTCGGCCTGAGCTTTCAAAGAGTCAGCCTCTTCTCTGGTCTCTTTATATCTACCTATGTCCCTCTTTGCCTTATACTCTCTTGTTTTCAAATTTGACATCTGTGCATTAATTTTTATTTTTTTTTCATAAATTACACTGGATTATTATCAGAAAAAAAATGACACATGGGTTTTTGAATGCATGATAAATACACTAGAAAAATAAAAAATAAAAATAGTGAAACATGAGGGGTTTCATTGTTTCCTTTAAATGATACCTCAGAAATATCCATCTGGGGTTTTCTGAATGAAGAAGTGTCTTCAAGAATCCTATCACCATATAGTCTAATGGCTGCTTTAACAGACCCAATTCTTCTTTTATCATCAAACACTTCTCGATTCATCATAATGACCTGTTAACACTTAAAGCACAAACACAAAAGATTAATGCAAAAAGTTGAGAACTTTAACTCAAAAACCTCTAGAAATTAAATCCGGGTCTTTTGTTTCTTTGTCTAAAGCCAAGGATAAAGAAACAAATTTCTCTATTTCCAAGTTCCAAAGACTAGAAGCTAAAAGTGCTCAACCATGAACCATTACAATTTTAGAACATGAGGATAGAGAGAACACTTACAAGAGCTTAGCTAAGATTGTACTTAAATGAGATAAAGAACATGAGATGTGAATTTGCTGTGTCTAAGGTAATAACTTGAAGAGTTTGTGTTCAGTGGAAAAAGCCATTTTCCTGGGAAAAAAAAAAAGAAAAAGGAAAAAAGGAATATTGGATAAAACGGCAGCAGAGAGTAATGGGTCGGTGAATGATGATGATTGGCTCATATTGGGAATATCGCTAGCCATTTGATTATATATTTTTTCTTCTTTTTTATTAGCTAAAAGTAATATATTTTCTCAATTTTCATGAGCCTTTAGATATTATATTATATTCAAATAGCTCTCTGGACCCACACTTTCTCAACTCTCAATGAGGATCTCCAAAAGGTCCTATGTTGCAAAATTTTCCATCACAAGTCACAACAAATTCACATCATACCTTTTAGTATTAGTATATAATAAATACATTTTTTAGAGGGCTAAAGTTTTTTCTCTCTTTCTTTCTTTTGGTTTTATTTTGAGAAAACAAGTATATGTTTGGTTTTCATGCATTGTACGTATGTGTTCTATTGACTTCTTAGTTATTTTAAAAAAGAAACGAAGAAGGAAAGAGAGAAAGAAAGAAACAACCTTTTTGTTTGATATCTTCCATTCAATAGGCGGGCGGAGTTAGAAAATATATTCATATGAGTTACTCATTATAGTGAATTGAGAACTCAAAGTTAATATCATACTACTTAGTTGATTCAAAAATATGACCAATATTTTTAATTATTAAAAAATTAGCCGTCAAGTAGTCAGAAGAGATGAAGTTTATCTATGCATTTTACAATTGAACAATGACTATTTTCTTAATTTTTTGAAGGGTCAATTAGGTAAATAGTCATTTTAGAATGTTGTATTTAAAAAAATAGTCATAGTTTTAAAAAATTAAAAAGTAGCCATAAATTTTTTTTTTACAAAGGTAAGAAATTTCTTGTCAAGGTAATAGATTTCTGAAATGGCTATTTTCTTGAAAGTTTGAAACTGTAGCTATTTTATAAAATCATTCTCTAAAATGTGGTTATTTTCTTAAAATTTCCTTTTTTGAAACTGTATTATTATTTGAAAGACTCATTTAAGTTTGGGCTATTTTAATTACAACTCACAACTAGAAATTTTAGATAAACTTATGTATAAATTATAAAAACACTACAATAAAATCTTGATAAATTAATAACCTCGATTAAATAATATTTTTTGTCCAATTTTGATTCGGACCTAATCCGCTAATTACTAATTAATAAATTTTATAAGATATATTGCAAAGAAATCCCTTAGAATCCATTCGATTTATAAATTAATAGTTTTCTAATATTAAAACATTTATAATCTTATTAAGAATATTTCCCAAAATTTGTATATAATATTGCTATTTTTTTTTTCTCAAAATTGATATCGACGTGGATTTATTTAATTAAAAAAATACATGATATTCTAATAATATTTTTTAAAATGATTTAGATACGGATGCATATGTATAAGTAAAAAAAAATACTTCAATAAATTAATAATTTACCGAATTAATAAAAATTTTGATCCTAATGTTATTAATTCATAGAGATTTTATGTACTTGGTCCAAAACGATAGTTTAAATGAAGCTTTAGATTTTGACGAATGGATATTAGCACTTGAAAAGTAAATTATAAAGTCGCCTTAGAGTGTCTTTTTTTTTTTTTTTTTTGTAATTTTCCCTTAACAAATTATAAATAGAATTGCAACAACTAAATTTTACATAAAAACTATAGACAGAAACATAATTCTAAAAATTTTAGTGGGGGCACTATAAGGTCATAATTATATGTATCATAAAAAATAAATAAAAAAAAAAAAAAAACTTCAACTTTCTTTGAAATCAAATAATAAAAAGATTGACCAATTAAGAAATTAGTCATTTTAAAGGTCTTGAAGGATTTAGTCATAAAATATTAAAATTAAGAAAACATCCATTAAATACCTTAATGAACATAAGTATTCATAATAATTACTTAAAAGAAGGCCCAAATCAAATAAAAAATCTCTAAAAATTTTGCTCTTTCAACTTAAAAAAGCAAACTAAACCTACTATTACCAAAATTTTTATCAACTCTGAAAAAATAAAAATGACAAGTTTCTTAAATTTTAAAATATGACTAATCTCTAAAAAATAGTCTAAAACTTCGCTAAATCCTTAAAAATTTATAAAAAGAAAATTCAACAAAAAATTATATAATTTTCAGAACTTGTCGTGTGCATGGCTCCGTCACTATATTTAGAGAATTTTAAGAAATTAGCCACTTTTTAGAAAATAATTTTAAAAAATGATCGCAATTTCAAAACATTTAAAATTAGCTCTTTCAGGAATTTCTGACAGTAATTTTTATATGTAATTTTGTTATTGTTAGAAATTTCTGACATGTATAATGTCTAGTTTTTAAATTTTTTAAAACTGTGGCTATTTTTTTAAAATATGCAATCCAAAATAGCTAGTTACGTAACTGACTCCTATATTGAATGGAATTATAAGAAGTTGTTATGTAGTTATTACGACAAAAATATATTTTATGACAAAAATAATTGAAAAATGTTTAATGAATTAAAACACCGCTAGCAACGACATAATTTAACAGGAGGGTTAGAGTTCCTTCTTAAAGATTGCTTCAGGACTACAAATTATATAAGAATCCTATTAGAAATAATTTTTTATCACAAACTAACTCATTTTGACAGTAAATCTGATTACAAGACGCATTATGGAACTAACATATTGTACTACGGGAAATCGTTGTACTGTTCAGTTTGATCATTCGGTTTTAATAATAATCGTATCATAATAAACACTTACTTATAAATATTTCATGGGAGTAAAAATACCCACAAAAAAAAAAAAAAAACTAAATAAACATTGATCTTGTTAGACTGTTTTAGTTGGTATGATGTACAATACAATGCAACTTTTAAGAAAACTACAAAACGTGTACATTGTCATAAGCTACAAAAAGCCACAAAACAAATAAAAGAGTCTATTGTCTATAGCTGATTATAGTTGTCAAACAAGAAAATGGTTCCCATATGAACACACAAAATTTAGACCCTTATTATATATGTGCCAAAAGTTATGTTCGAATTAAATTTATAATATTTCCGAATGCAAAGCGAGAATTGTCATGAAATTCAAAGAGATGGGACAAAATAATAGCGTAATAGATTAGACAACCCAACATTATTAGCGTAGCAAGTTTAATAGGCCAACAAAACCAAAACACATATAGAGTGACACATTTTTGGCAGTTGTGAAAAATGATGATGATTTGTCTTCGGATGTAATGTAATAATGTCCTTTGTGTCACAGAAATCGAAGGCTCAAAAACTGCCACGATTGTGGATTCCAAGCCACAATTTGCTGCGAAATGAAGATGAGTGGCCGTTATTGAATGTTAATGTAGGGTCTGTAAAAGAATAAGGAATTAGCACCAGAAATAACAAAGAAAAATAACGATCTTTGTGTTTGAAGAGGGAACAAAAAAAAAAGGTCGAGATGATATTGTTTAGGCTATGATTAGATCATTCGTTAGCATAGATTCAGTATTTTTAATCTTGATGTTAAAAATTAGATCAAATTGCTACTCGGAGTCACCTAGCGGTAAAGGAGAACATACCGAGTACTTAAAGATTACGGGAGAGCAAACCAATAATTTTTTGGGGTCGTCTGGCATTGAATTCAAATAAAAAAATTAAGATAATTTTAATTTGAGTTATTATTCAGCAAAATTTTGCATTTAAATTTGATAGAAATTTAGTTGTAATATTTAAACTGATATTGTAACAGAATAAAATTACATTGAGAATTGAAAAAGTTATTTTTTACTATAACAAGTTGTTGAACGTTTCGTTAACGTTTAAATCAGAACGAGAGAAAATACTGAGTAAACGAGTTTCATTATTATGGATTAATGGTTGATGTTTTAAGATGTTAATACCAGAGTCAGGACGCCAAAAACTACAAAATTTCTTCAAGGCCCTTGAGCTTTTCAATATTGCACTTTTGGCTCAATTTTAAGGATGATAGAAATGATCACTAATCAAAGAACTGGTTTTTTTTTTTTTTTTGTGATATTAAACTTATCTATGAAATCTGAGGTCATTCTGAGATCGTATGAAGCCACTTTAGTAAGATTTTTGGTTAATCTATCAACGAATCATGAAATTTGAGAAAAATAGCAAACGAGTTTTCAAAATTTTATGAACATCTATTTTCAATATAAGGAAGTGAAAATCATGGAAAAATTTCATCAAAGAAGCCCAAAACGAAAGTTGGAAATTTCATACGGACTAAAGTGAAAGAAAAGTTTGTTATAGGGGTCAATTTGCAAAAATGCAAAACTAATCAGTTTAACCCCATTTTAGGATCATTTAACTTTGGAAGCATAATTCCAATATATATTACCTTAAGAACATGGTAGTATCCAAATTAAACATTCTTATTGTTTATCTAAAAAAACTACAATAAAAGTTTGGTGTAGTTTGGAATATAAACTACAATCTTTATTCTTATCGCATAAGATTATGAGTTTTATTATAGAGTTTAGACACTGATTTGCGTTAGCCTTAATCATTCACATACATTGAGCGTTCTAACACTGATTCAAGCATATCAATCACACGAATCGGTGCCTAAACCCTAATAATACTCGTAATCATATTTTCGTAGGAAGCAATTTTGTTTCAACATGAAGAAAAGTCCTAATCCTCAATTGATAGAGTAAGATCACAAAACTAAAATTTAATATAAGAATGAACATATGGTAGAAGTACTATAATCACCTGAAAATTAAAAAGAATTTGATTTTTGAAAGCCTTGGAGTGATATCTAAATTCTAGGTCTCGAGATTTAGTCTAAGAGTGTTTGGAGGCTCTAAAGGCGTCTAAAACCACACAAGGGTTTAAATAGACTTAATTTGCAAAATTGTGTCGTTTTGACGTTGCAGTCCTCGAAATTGTGTTGTTTTTCTCGAGCAAATTCGCACACTAAACTTTAGTCAGTTACAACTTTCTCTATACGATTTGATTGACGTGTATGATATATCGTTGGAAAGCTTATTCAAATATCTTTAAATTGATATGTAACATGTTATTCAAAACCTCCAGGTAATCTAATAAAATTAGCCACTAAACACAGTTCTAAGTCTTACAATGAAGTTCCTTTTAACTTTTCTAATAATATTTAACACCCAAAAGATTTAAAATCTTAACTTATAAAACACTACACATTCTCATTAAACACGTCGCATAAAAGTGGTTGTTCTTGTTTTTAATGCTACGTGATGTCTAATGAAAACTACATTTAGTCTTGCAAAGTTTTCTTATGAAACTACGTGTAATTTTTCAATCATGTGACAAGAATAAAGATTATAGTATTTATTCCAGAATACACCAAACTTATGGTTGTTTTTCTCATAAACTGCAACACTTAATATTCCATCAAAACTTCCTTGATATTTGTCAGTACTATTTTACTCCCCTAATTATATCTGTATCCTTATTTACTTTTGATCTGAACAATTAATTTATAATCTTATTATACATTAGAACACTTAAAAAGTTCAGTTCTAAAATCAACATTAAAGAGAGCCAATTTTGTCTCTACTTGTAACGTATGGAATCTGTATTTGTAAATCACATTCACAGCTAAATATGTGCAATTGAGCCTCAAAATGTAAGGGTTAAGCTCGTTGTCTAACCAGCTTGAACAAACAAATTAAAAGACCTATTGAAAACATATGAGGAGCATGTGATCACTCAAGATTAAAATTGATCTTTATATGATAATCTTAGTCATGACACTAGTTCAAGTTTTTATAATATTACTTAAATGAAGGCTGTAAAGTCACGTCAAGTCCTTGCATAAACTTATTATAAATTCCCTCCACTTAGCATCATTCTACTAGCAATCCACATAAGGCCGTTATATTCATAATGTTAGTTGACTGCATAAGTGATTATCGATCAAAGTTCCTTATTTTGATAAAGAGTAATGCTACACGTACCAACTTTTTTAATACAAACTTATGTGTCATATTATCATTGGTGAGTGTTTATTACCTTGGTAGAATGATTTGATATTTAGCCAATCAAAACATGACACATCAACTGTCACGTTAGTTAATTTTAAAAAGTTGATAAAATAGTTTGTATGTCTAACATTATTCTTTGATAAATAACAAACATTTTTTAAAATATTATTCATGATTTCAATCCTCGTATATATTATAAAGGAAAATTTCTATATAATCTTTAAGTTGTACTTGAATTCTAGTTTCGTCATTGTATTTTTTTATTTTTTATTTTTATTTTTTGTAATTTCAAAATGATCCCAGAGAGTGAGACCACAGTTGCTCAAATCGATCTAAATGTATCATTTAACTTAATTTTAGAGTTTAATTCAAATACAAAAGTTTGGCTTCAATTACTCTTGTTACAACAAAAAACAAATTTTCAATATAAATCTTTCTCTCTTACAATCTCAATTCAAATATTAAATTAAAATCTTATCGAAGCACCAATTCGGCCTCAAGATTTTGCCAAAAATAACTCAAATCAAAATCATTTTAAATTTTGCATTTGAATTTTTGTTCCAAATAAAAAAAAAAAAAAAAAAACTCGTCAAATCGAGCAACGACCGAGAAGCCGAGAGTGCAGGGACATTCCTGTGGGCTCGCTTCACCGCAACATACCCTCTCACCGTAACACTCGATCACGACGAGCCTTCTCTTCCCTTACGACAACATTCAGCGAACAGAGATCCAAATCCGACACCACTCGAGCTTCGCAATTCTCCTTCAATGGCGTCGTGGAGAGAGCGGAATTAGGGTTTTGAGGAAAAAAAAAAAAAACCGAAGCTCAGTCGGAGCGAGCGAGCGGCGATGGACGTGGAGAGATCTTCGCTGTGCAACTGCGTGGTGAATTTCCTGCTGGAAGAGAAGTACCTCTTGACGGCGTTCGAGCTCCTCCACGAGCTTCTCGACGATGGCAGAGACGACCAGGCCATTCGGCTCAAGGAGTTCTTCTCGAGTCCCTCTCAATTCCCGCCCGATCAGATCTCCCGCTTCAACTCTCTCAGAGGTCACTCTCATTTCTTTCGAATTCTCTTTTTTTGTAGTTTGGTTTAGTTTTTGATATTTCGCGATCAGTTCTGCTGGCCTTATGAGTGGAATCTGAAGCAGAGTTTGGGATCTTCACTTTGTTCTGTTTTTGATGAATTGTAAAAATGAAAATCGTCGATATGTTTGCTCTTGGATGTGAATGATCTAAAATTATATGATCATTTGGAGTTGTTTGTTATATTTGGTCAGTGAATGTCCTTGTCCAAAAATGACTTCCATTTGTGATCATGTAGGAATTGGAATTGCATATTTGTGCACATCAATATACTATGATTTAACGTTGACGATAGATGTTTAATACATTCATGTAGGAAGAGAAGACCATAATTTTCTTACATTGACTTAATTATTATCGCTAATGGCCTACAGTAAAGATTTTATCTTTTATGAAACAGTACAGTCCTAGTTGAATTTTCCTTTTGCTAATATGGACTCATCAGTACGTAATCTGGTTTAGTGTTCATCATTGGGGATTTCAAGTATTAGCAATTATGTTATATACTTAAAAAAATTGGTTCTTTGTTGCCCTTCCATTTTCTTAAATGACATTTGATAGCTGGAACTTGAATTTGGTGCCTCTTAATTCTTCCCGATTTCCTTCTTATGTTTTGTGAAATAATAACCTTGTATTTTGAGTTTTTTTACCAGTATTAATTGCATCGTTAATTGTTATTTTCTTCATTGTTCGTTATTGTAATGCAGTTGCTGACCCTCAGAGTTTGCTAGAAGAGAAAGAGGCACTACAAGAAAAATTAGCACTCAGTGAGTATGAGCTGCGATTAGCCCAAGAAGACATTTTGAAATTAAGGACTGAGTTGCAGAAGAAAACTGAATCGCCACCTATCAATGTTTTAAGTGGTAAGCTAACAAATCTATGTGGTCTTTAATGTGGAACTGCTTTTTGTGTATTGCCTTTTGTTCTGTATGAAATTTAGCTTCACAGTGTTACCTGTGCAATGTAGCTACAAGGTCATGGTACTTTCATTATGGATCATAAATAAAGAAAGGGGGGTTTAGAAAAATTATAGGAATACGACAAACTTTTAGGTGATCGCAGAAAGTCATTTGCCGCCCATCTCCATTTTATACTGAAGTTCAATTTGCCGAGAGGACACCTTCACAATGCACATTAGATTTCCAGAACTATATTAATTCTGATTAAAGTGCGACTATTGTGGTTTTATAAGGAAAATTACTGGGGTACAACAAAGTGTAGGTGACTGCAGAAAATGGAATTACACCTATTTCGGTTTTATAGTGGGGTTCAGTTCGTGGTGAGGATGCCTGGATAATGCAGATTAGATTCTTGGAACAATATAAGTGCTGACTAAGTTGAAAGTTGGTCTGCCTAGACTTGATTGTACCTGCAAGTATTGTCATATGTGTTAAGAGTGCATTGTAGACATTGCTTCTCTATTAGCTAATTTCTAATTTCACTTGTAAATTCTTTACATCTTGGCTTTATTCAGGGGAAAATGTAGATATCTCCACAAACCACGGGCCAGAATGTGTCCGGCAGAAGAGAGATTCTCCATTTTCTGATCTGGGTCCTCTGAAGGACAATGAACGTAAGGATCTTAATTGTGCTGTTAAAGAATATTTGCTTTTAGCGGGCTATCGGCTAACTGCAATGACATTTTATGAAGAGGTATGTGTACTTAAAAGGATCCTATATTTTATGGATATTTGCATAAGGTAAAAAAAAATTGTTTTAGAAAAAAGTTTAACCATAGACATACAGACACATGCAGAGCTTATGTGTATATTAAATATGCACACACATTTTACTTGACTCATTTCTTTTTAATCCATCACTAGCATACTGAAATAGCAAAATATTTTAAACAAATCCTCAAATATAACTGCTAAATGGAAGAGTCAGTTCAAGTGTTTTAGCCTTTTGATATCAGGGGGTGATAAAAGAAAATTGATTTATGAAGTAAAGCATTGTTGGTTTACGGAGGAATGCACACTTGTGTGCATTCTCATGACAAATATATATACATATATATATATATATATATATTTATATTTACAAACCCAGAAGCTGGCGTATATGTTCTGTATAGATTTCTTGATCAATCTTGGTTTCAATGCCAATTAAGTTACTATATGATACACATTTTCAACTTTCAGTTATGGGGAATTGGGGATGTGTATAGCGTTGTATTTTATGCATTTTGTTGTACTTAATGGCTATAATAGACTGCTGCTTGTTCGAAAAGCATCACTATAGCCTGACACTATATCTCTTGCAGGTTGCAGACCAGAACTTAGATGTTTGGCAGAACTCACCTGCATGTGTGCCAGATGCCTTGCGCCATTACTATTACCAGTATCTTTCATCCACTACTGAGGCTGCTGAGGTATTTCTAAAATCTGATCTTGTATTATTGTTACAGTGGTGCTAACTAACCATTTATTTGAAATTAATTTCACTTTGGCTGTTGCATCTGCAGCATATTAAGTTTTAACCATCCTTTTATGCATCCCTCAATTGCCTTTTATATTAATGTTTTACAATGATAAGATTAAGGGGAACTAACTTCGGTAAAGGCGTGGACTTTTAAAAGATCAGAATGGCAGCTTTTTTATTGGTTATAAACATTTGCATTTAGAGCATCAAGGTTAGAGAGCTTTCTGCAGATTCCTATTTCATGACAAAATGAGGATACTTGTTTTGACCTTAGAATTCCTACATGAACGCATAAGTTCCTGATCGTTCAAACATTGAATAAAATTTTTGTTTCAGAAATTTTTTCTCCACACACTGATTTTTAGAATTTCTTCAAGTGAAACATATTGATACCTGATGAAATAAATGAAGAATTATGCTGTAAGTTTTGTTCCTTCATTGTCTTAATTGTAGCACATGAGGAAAATATTTAATTTTTTTCTGCAGGAAAAAGTCGCAATGCTTCGAGAGAAAGAGTCATTTCAAAAGGAAAATGAGAAGCTGAGTCATGAAAAGGGACGCTTGCTGAAAAGCAAAGACTTAGCAGATGGTCAAATAAGTGCCCTAACTAAATCTCTTGAAGCTCATCAAAAGGACCTTAAAGACAAAGAGATCCTGGTAAGCACTCTGTACCCGACAACCATGCGACCTTAACTGCTTTCAATGTGACTCATAAGTAAGATAAAAACCCACTTGTTTTGTCAGGTTCATAATTTAAAGCAGTCTTTGGAGCATCAAAGAAAAGATCTCAATGATTGCAGAGCTGAAATCACTGCACTGAAAATGCAAATTGAAGGTTTTCGTTCTGGACGAAATTTTGCTGCTACTGATGTTAATCATGTGCAGTCTGAGTTATTAGAGAAGTACAAGGAAGAAATTAGGTCCCTGCAGATGGAAATAGTAAGCTTAAGAGCAAGGACTGCAAATGCACCCGAGTCTTTGGTCTCAGTTTCTTCTGATGGAGACTCGATCCTTGTGTCAGAAAAAATAGTTGAGATACATGAGGATAGAAATGCAATTCCCAATCCAGTTGACACAGTTTCAACATTTGCAGATGGTGAAGATAGTCAATCACTGCTTGCTCAAAGTTCTGACGATAGCAAAGATAAATCCGAGCAACTTTCTCAAGGATTATTAGTGAATCCTTGTAA
The DNA here is from genome assembly GCA_018132145.1 of Boehmeria nivea var. tenacissima. Classification (NCBI taxonomy): domain Eukaryota; kingdom Viridiplantae; phylum Streptophyta; class Magnoliopsida; order Rosales; family Urticaceae; genus Boehmeria; species Boehmeria nivea. The sequence continues at coordinate 10,441,973 of CM030876.1, read as the reverse complement.
TGACAATAGTTCGGAGAATAGTGAAAGTGTTTCTAAACTTAACCGTGAGCTTCCATCAGACAATAGAAGGCCACCAGACAATCCAATTGTTGAAGCTGCTTCCGAGAATACGGCAAGTTCACTAATCTCTTTGAGGTGTCAGGGCCTTAGACACGGGACTGGAGAAGAAATATCATATTTAGAATTTTGAAAGTTTTAAAACCCGCCAACACTGCTCTTTCTGTTTCTGTCCATATACCCAATTCTAAAATATGTTTATACTATGGCAGGGTGTAGGCACCATACAGATTCTAGCTGATGCCTTGCCCAAGATTGTCCCTTATGTCCTTATCAATCATCGGGAGGTTGCTTTCGACTTCTTTAACCCATTCCTTTTGTGTTCTTTTTAGTACTTTTCTAGACTTTTAAGGATACTGTTTTCCCCTATAAATTCTGAAGGATTTTTTATTTACTTTCAGGAGCTTCTTCCCCTGATCATGTGTGCAATTGAGCGTCATCCTGAGAGCAGTATTCGGGATTCTTTGACTCACACATTATTTAATCTAATAAAACGCCCGGATGAGCAACAAAGACAAATAATTATGGATGTAAGAATAAACTCCTGTATTTTGTGATATAGTTATGGATATTTTGACATGACATTGACTCGTTTAATCTTTCTATCAGGCGTGTGTTACCCTCGCTAAGAATGTAGGAGAGATGAGAACAGAAACAGAATTGCTTCCTCAGTGCTGGGAACAAGTAAGTTTCAGCCTTGTTTTTTATCATATCTTGTACCTTTCAATTTCTTGCTAAGAGTTTATTTCCTTGTTTAATGTATTGCAGATAAGCCACATGTACGAGGAGCGCAGATTGCTGGTTGCTCAATCATGTGGACAGCTTGCAGAATTTGTCCGACCAGAGATCCGTGATTCTCTTATCTTATCTATCATTCAACAACTGATTGAGGATTCTGCAACTGTTGTTCGTGAGGCTGCTGCACGTAATCTTGCTATGCTGCTTCCGCTCTTTCCAAACATGGACAAATATTTCAAGGTCAGCCTCACTAAATATGCTTCGAGGCTCTCATGGAGAAGAATTCTGACTTGACAGGAATGGCTACAATGTAAGCTCTAGAACAGGTTGATAACATGGTCTAGGGAATGGAGCCTTTTCCAAATGAAATGATGAATTAATAAGAAAGAAATGGAAATACATAAAATCAAGTTTGTCCAATATAATTTTGTTTTGTTTCTTTATAGGTTGAGGAGTTGATGTTCCAATTGGTCTGTGATCCCTCTGGAGCAGTTGTAGATACTACGCTTAAACAGTTAGTTCCTGCAGTAGTAAAATGGGGCAACCAATTAGAACATGTTTTAAGAGCTCTTCTTTCACATGTATTGAATTCTATTCAGGTATGCTTAATCTTAAATTACTTTCTTATTTTGGAATTTCTTCCAACTCTTTTCTTTCTTTAATTTCTCCTTGATATTGCAGCACTGCCCACCCCTATCAGGCGTTGAAGGATCTGTGGAATCGTATCTTCATGTATTAGGTGAAAGAGAACGGTGGAATATTGATGTTTTGCTCAGACTGCTGGAAGAGTTGCTTCCTTCTGTGCATGAGAAAGCAATTGAAACATGCCCTTTTCCTGCCATTCCTGAAACGAATGAAACCAAGTTTTCTACCTCATTGCTTGAATTGTATGCAGGGTAAGCTCTTTCCTGACATATTTTTTTTCATTCACCTATGTCTGTATATTTGTGTTGTTATTTGTTTCTAGATCAAACATAACCCTCTTTCTCGAGATTGCTTTATCTCATAATTAAAGCGTCCTATTAGTGCTCATGAGATATTCCATATCTTGCCAGGGGACACGTTCAATGGCCTGCATTTGAATGGATGCATTCCAATTGCTTTCCTGATTTGATTCAGTTTTCTTGCTTCTTGCCACCAAAAGAAGATAATTTACGAAAGCGAACTACCAAGGTATGTTTGTTTATATTCATGGTCCTGCACTTTCACAACTTTATCTGTGTGGATTGCGATTTTGTACTCTTTTAGTTGTTCTAATTAAAAAGTGGTGGTGCAGATCTTGTTGGCTATATCAGAACTGTTTGGGGATTCTTATTTGACGCATATTATGCTGCCCGTGTTCTTAATAGCTGTTGGTGACAATGGTGATTTGACATTTTTCCCATCTACAATCCAGTCTAAAGTCAGAGGTAGCGAATTCTTAGTTTGGCATAGTTCTTTTCTGTTGCAGATTCATATTTAATGTTCCTTTTAATATCAGGTTTGAGACCTCGTACGGCTGTGGCTGAGAGACTTGCCACCATGTGTGTCCTACCTCTACTTTTGGCTGGGGTTTTGGGAGCTCCTAACAAGCGTGAAAAATTGGGGGATTACTTGAAAACCCTATTAGTTGAAGGCGCCGCAAAGGAACCTCAGTCTGCAAAGTCCACAACCGAGATTGTTGATGCTGTCCGCTTCCTTTGGTTTGTCACAGAGACAATAAACTTCTTGTTTGCAATTTATTTTTTGAAATATGCTTATATGCTTTTCATAATACAGCACATTTGAAGAGCATCATGCAATGATATTTAACATCTTATGGGAAATGGTCGTGAGTGCTAACATAAATATGAAGATCAGAGCTGCCAATCTGCTGAAAGTCGTTGTAAGTTTGTCTTTCTACTTTGTACGTAATTATAGCTGTGTCTAACAACAGACATAAGACTCAAACAACTTCATTTGTTTCATAGGTCCGCTATGTTGATGCCAAAGTTGCATCAACACACATTTTGCCTGCCCTAGTTACTCTCGGCTCTGACCCAAACCTCAATGTAAAATACGCAAGCATAGATGCCTTTGGACCTGTTGCCCAGCATTTTAAAAGTGACATGGTATGACTTTGCTATTGTTTTGCTTTGCATCATTATATGGCAATCTAGATGATAGAATTCCAATATATATATGGCTGAGGGATTGCGACATATTCCAGATTGTTGACAAGATACGTGTTCAAATGGATGCTTTTCTTGAAGATGGATCCCATGAAGCTACCATCGCCGTTGTTCGAGCTTTGGTGATAGCTGTTCCACATACCACCGAAAGACTTAGAGATTATATCCTTAAATCTTCTGCATGATATGTTTTTCTATGGATCAAGATTTGTTGGCTTCTCATAGCCGTTCCACATACTACAGACACAAGGTTATTATGTGTGTTTCCTTAATGTATCTACATCTTTTATCCAAGATTTTCCAATTTACAGCTAGTACTCCTGCTAGTGATCTGATTCGTCGGCGTGAGAGAGCCAATGCATTTTGTGAAGCAATCCGTGCTCTAGATGCTACAGGTTTGCATCTTTTAGCAGTTTATGTCTTATCACTTAATTTCTCTCTCCCCTAACCTTAAATAAAAGATATTTCCACCGGGTCAAGGTTGAATACATTCCTCTAATTTACCGGTGCATACTTATCTTTTTTTATCAGGAAGAAAGGCCATCATTTCATTTCATTGATTAAGATTCCTGTAAAATAACAATCCATATGAACTCTCACCCCATTCTTTGTCTGAGATTGTTGTCATTGTCGACAGTTCTAAGACTGTGGTCATCTCTCTTTATTTTGGCTTTTAAACTTTCGAAATTTGATGCCTTTGATGCCCATTCTCGTGTATACTTCTTGCAGATCTTTCTGCAACTAGTGTCCGGGACTTTCTTCTACCTGCAATACAGAACTTGCTGAAAGACTCGGATGCATTGGATCCTGCACACAAGGAGGCCCTCGAGATTGTAATGAAGGAGCGATCAGGTGGAACTTTTGAGACCATCAGTAAAGTGATGGGTGCTCATATCGGGATTGCGTCGTCTGTGACCAGTTTCTTTGGTGACAGCGGGCTCTTAGGGAAGAAAGAAAGCGCCGATCTACCACCAGCGTCAGATGAATCTCCAATGCCCGTGCCACCGTCAGCTGTAGAAGACACCAGATTCAGGCGAATCATGAGAGGGAATTTTACAGATATGTTAAGAGGCAAAGTGAAGGGTCAAGAGGAAGCTCAGAACCAATGAAGTTAGCCCCGTCTCCTTTTCTTTTCACTCTTGTGAAAGAACGTTTTTGTTTTTGTTTTTGTTTTTTTTACTGTGCATTTGTTACCCACTAAAAAACTAGTAATTGTTTTTCATTTCTAGTTTTGTTGTCGGGTTTTTACTGAAGGCATAGGGTAATAAAAAATACAAAGTGAAGAGGAAGAACACAATAAAGCCTGAATATCTTTGTTCTGATGTTATTGTATGTAATTTATTCTATTGGTTCACAATTCGGATCTTAGCATATATCAAATTGAGACTGCCAAGTACTTTTGGTAGTGATGTATCTAGATTACAGGGACATCGCAACAGCAACAAAGGTTTTCACCTTTTTATTATTTTTTATGACAAGAAATTGTTATAAGACTTCGTGGACTTATATATTATGTTTTCCTTTTTATGGATAGGAGAGCATATTATGCTTCCATTTGACATGTTATAAATGATATGGCACTATATAATACGGAAGATTGTTTAATAGTGCATGTATTAGAGACGGTGACCTTTTCCAGCCAAAAAAAAAAAAAATGTAATAGAGACGGTGTATAATTCTGGATCGTGGTAATTGCGCATTGTGCATATTGAAGAATCTTCCAAATAATACTTAATACTATGTTATCGCAAGAAACAGCCAAAAAAAAAATTTTGTTTTTAAAATACAGTCATGTTTCAAAAAATTAAAAAAATAACTATGTTACGAATTGTATAACAAAAAAGTGTCACACAAAATATAACACATCTGTAAATATTTGTAAGATATTATTTAATACTTCAAAAAATAATGAGTGAAACTTGAAGTGTTACAAAATATCTTACAAATATTTACAAATGTGTTATATTTTGTGTGACACTTTTCTGTTATACAATTCATAACATGGCTATTTTTTTTTAATTTTTTGAAACATAGGCTATCATTTAAAACAAACATTTAATTTTGATTTATTTTTGCAACGTTTTCTAGGCATTTAATTAAATTTTTGGATAATTTTTTAGGATTTAGCCCTAAAATGTCAAAATTAAATTGCATGTATGTTATATGTGTTACATTTTATATTACATATAGCGCTACATTTAGTGTTATATTTTTTACACGTATATATGTTACATGGAACATAAAATATTACATGTTATGACTAAATTCTTAATTTCGTGAAACTATGGCTAAATTCTTTAAATTTTACCTTCAAAATAACTAATTGCTTAACTGGCCAAAAAATATATAATAAAATTCTTTTTCTCGATATATGATGATTATATGGAAAGAAAAATCATAAAACAATAAATATAGCTAATAGATCAAACGAATTTTATTAGTCATTGTATATTTTTCTTTGTGTTTCTCTTTTCTTCTATTTAGGAATACGAGGGATACAAATATCTAAGTTCTAGAAGCACAGGAGTATGATGTCTCCGGACCCGAGTATGATGTTCAAGAAGAACATGAGTCATCTCTTGAGTACTGAAAAGATTAAGTTTGAGTGTTACGTTAATGATTAATGAAGTCGAGATCTCAACCCAAACCTGCATTCCCTTTTAAGAAGCAAGAGCTTGTGGCTCAGTTTGCTTGAAATGATAAGGCATCAGTGTTGTTGTTTGAAAAGCTATGGTAAAATTTATGGTTTTTGTATTTATAAACAAAAATTATGAAGTATTTTTGTCATTTTGTTTTCAAGATGAATTACATGTAATTATATATTGATCGCACATAGACTTTAATTTTCATTTAAGAGCACTAGCGAGTAACCCAAAGAGTAGTCGCATGGATTACTACTTATTTTATAAATACACACCTCTATAAAGGAGGAAACGCTCACCAAGATTTGAACTTGTGACCTCAACCTTAATATTGGAGGACTTTAAATCTTTTTTTTTTTTGAAGAATTACATGTAATTATATATTGAACGCACATAGACTTTAATTGTCATTTAAGAGCACTAACGGATAACTTAATGAGTAGCCGCATGGATTACTACGTACCTTGGACTCAACTGTATTATAAATATACAGGACTCAACGGCATTATAAACATACACCTCAATATAGGAGGAAATGCACTTACCAAGATTTAAACATGTGACCTCAACCTCTATATTAGAGGACTTTGCCACCCGAGTTAACTCTCGAGAATTAAAAAAAAAAATCATGTTTGGTAATCACTTTTTGTTACTTGTTTTTAAAAACGAAAAAACATATGATATTTTTGTAACTAATAAAGAGGGAGTGGAAAGAGAAAATGTAAGGAGTAAGAATAGAGAAAACACACAAAAAAATTCTAAGGTTTGACCTTCCGTTTAAAAAAATTTTGAAAACAATATTTTTTTTTATTATTTCCTCTACTTTTGAAAATATGTTTCCACTTTTATAAACAGAATACGAAACAGATATTTAAAAATTTTGATCAAATTTTTGTTATAAAAACAAAAACAAAAAAAGCAGAAAATAAAAACATTATTAAACGAGACCAAAGAAGGTATGTTAGATACAATGAAAGTTGATGGCGTCGCTAGTACTACGAGGCTCTCTACTCCTCAATTGTTATGATGTTATTCAAATGAATCAATGATATGCATTGACGAAGAAATGACTCTGAATGCAAGAGGAGGTTTGGCCGGGAGATACTACGCAAGGTGAGCTGGCCCACTTCAAGCTAGCGCAACATAAAGTAAAGCTGTGTGCGGTCACCATCAGTGAATCTCGGACTAAAAAAATGAACATACGCCAAGACATCGACCAAACATCACGAGGTATTCAAGATCGATTGAGATGAACACTAAGAGTTGAATAGAATGATAATATAGGGTTTATTGCATGGATCATCTGGTGTGGGACTAGTGATTCCATTTTAATTGTTTAATGTACTTACACAAATGTATAGGTTCGGGTTTGTTGATTGTTGTAATGCTGACATGTGCGTATGACCCTACCGGTGACAATTAGATGGACTTAACCCAGCTATATATATAAATATATATATATATATATATATATTTTGTTATTTGTTTTTCATTACGTATATAAAATATTGTCAAGATTTCTATATGTAATGTCTAAGACTTCGTATAGAAGAGAAAAAAAAACGCATAAGTTCTGTTTTGTAAATTAATTTGGGATTTACGGCTTTAAGTACAATTATATTGTAAGTGAAAGAAAAAAAACATGTTGCAGCTCCACATATGGCGGGTCGTAACAGTATACACTATATATAAACTATATATATAATTACATAACTACATAGTGTATACCCCCTTTTTTTTAAATTATATAAGCCCTTTTTTTTTTTAAGCTTGTACAAAATCTCACGTGTCTGTTTTGGACCAAAACACTTGAAATCATTTTATTTTGGCTGTTTCCCTCACCCTTTATTTGTCTCCTTTTCGTTTCTAATTGTTTATTTATTATTCATTTTATATGTGTATTGTTTTGGTTGCTATTATTAAAGATGTGCAAGTGGGTCGACCTACAATTAACTTGCCCCTACATCTTCCGGAGGGACACTAATGAATTTATACCTTTTTCTAGTACTTATTAGTAATAGTAGCAACTTTTAATGGTGGATACATGTGATGCCATATAAAATGAAATTAATAACATATGGATAGAATTGGATATTCCAAATATAAATATTTGTTAAATTGTTTATAAATTATAATATAGCTACACGGGGACTTCTATGTGGGATATCTTTAGTTGATTATTTTTTTATAATGGCATACTATAATATAATAAGGGTGAAGTAGGCAAATACCCAGAATTTATATAACAATAAAAATAAATACTCAAACTTTTGAAGTAATTGAATTTCTAGTTAATTTGTGAATTACTTACACATGCTTTTGGTAACAAAGTGAATTACCACCACTTACTAATGTGTAAGTAATTGCATCTTTTGAGTAATTGGTTACATTTTTTAAAAGATTGAGTAATAACTTACATTAAATTTTAAAAATTGGGTATTCACTATAATTTCTCATATAATAATACCAATAATTGCGAGTGATTTGATTAAAATTTCACGATCTAAACTATGCAATACGGATGAGACAAAAAATAATAATAATAAAAGGGAAAACTATGCGCACTAGAGGAATATTTTTTCTTACCTACGGAAAGATTCTTTTTTTTTTTTTCTTTTTTCTACTTTTACTAGATCGGTGTAACTTTGACATAATATGAATTAATGAAGCCTGCGATTTTGGCAAGCATTTCACCTTATTGTAGTAAAGTCATCTATCTCTAATTTTTAAATACGACATATCTTTTGAAAACTATTTAGTTTTTGTAAGAATTGTAGATTGGGTGTTCCAGTAAAAACAAGTTTTTGCTGATTTTTCAATAATTTGCTATGTAAAAATTATTTTGAAGAATCAAACAAACCTTGCCTTTTAGATTATGCGAATTAATTTTTTAAAATTATTTTTCTTAAAAATTTTTAATTACTATAACTTGTTGGCACAGCACACTAAACATAAATTTTTTGATGCAACACATCTTTACCAAATGAGCCCTCAATTGCGAACTCCAATCGCCACGCCACTGAAAGCATATTCATTACAATTATTTTCTATTCGAATGAAAATAAGTTAAATATGGTGGGTAATGTCCATTAATAAAAAAAAAAAGTATATTATGATTGGTCATGAGACTTATTTTCTTTATCTATAGTCTCTCTACAAAAAAAAATCCAGAAAGTTTATTATGTCACCCACAAAAACTTAGAGTTAAATCTAACAAGGAAAATTATAATAAATGATTTAAAAATATAATTAGATTTTTTAATTATTAAAATAAATAATCATTAAATAATTATAAAGGATTAAAATTCATCCATATATTTTATTATTGAACTAAAACATAAATTAAAATTTTAGAAAATACTTTAAAAAATAATTTGTTTAGGTAATTGACTCAATAATAACCAAGCTTAAAAAATACTTTCCTTGATTGCCATTGGCCGCCATGATTATATCTCAACCAATTCCAACTCAGAACCCACAAACGACATATCTCTGTATCTATCTTTCCAATAATTCAGCCTTCACTTTCATCTCTCTCTCTCTCTCTCTCTCTCTCTCTCTCTCAATCTCTCTCTCTCTCTCTCTCTCTCTCTGTCTCCCCTGAAGTCACCACAAACACTGACACACAAACAACAAATTAAACCCCACAAATTAACCCAGAAAGCTCTCCAAAACTGTCCAAAAATGGCAACACTCGGATCATCTCTGTGCCCACAAAGCTCTCTCCTCTTCTCTCCTCACACAAAACGCAAGTTTCGCGTCAATTCATCGAGCCTATATTCAAGCACCACTGACCAAAACAAGCTCAAAGCTCACGAGTCATCCAAAGTCTCCGACGACAAGAAAGAGAAAACGACGACGAGCTTTGGGTTCAAGAACCTGACGGAGACTTTCTGGGTGGACGTGCAGAGAGCCGAGGAGAGGCCGCTGAGCGTGAAAGTACGAGACCACGGCCCTCGCGGCGGAGGCGCAGTGGAGAACGTGGCGATCAGAGTCGAGCTGAGCAATGGCTGCGTCGGCTGGGGAGAGGCCGCGCCGCCGGAGAATGCGGTGGCGGCGGAGGCGGCGGCGGCGAAGGCGAGGGAAGCGTGCGAGTTTCTGCGGCGGAGCTCGCCGGCGACTCTGAGTTGGGTGTTTGATGAGGTTTCTGGGATTCTTCATGACCATGAATTTGCTTCTGTGAGTTTATGATATTTTATGATTGTATATGTGAGTAATTCATTATGGAGCTTTTTATTTTTATTTTATTTTATTTTTATTTTTATTTTATTTTTATTTTTAAAATCATGTTTGGGCCACTCATCCCATTCCATTCTATACTATTCCAAACCATTCCACTTTCTAAATTCTACAAACCATTTCATTCCATTCCATTTTTTTTCAACCCTTTTTTTCAACTTTCCAAATCCCTATACAATATCTTTAAATCTCAACTATTTATACCACCTCGAAATTCACAAAGTCAAACCATTCAACATATTTTTTTTTTCAAACCATTCTAAAAGTTTTGACCATTCTTCAAGAATGGAATGGAATGGTGTAAATGAGTTGCCCAAACGAGATGTGTCAGCTACAAGGGCTTGGTTTATTATTATTATTATTATTATTTTGCTAGAATTATTTTACTACTAGTGTAGGCTTTTTAATACGTCTTTGTGATAGAGGTATTTCTTTGGTTTTTAGAAAATTGAAAAACACTCTTTATGTTTTATCAAAAAAAAAAAAATTATAATTTTATTTTCAGAATATTGTATGGCCGGTGACATATTTTCTTGGATTAAAGCCTGAAAGAGTTTCATAAGTAATGAAAAATTAATTCCGAGTCTTGAATTTAATAATAGTAGTGGATTCTTTATTATTCTTGTAACCAAATAGTTTTGTGGGTTGATGGGAATTGGGAATAAAATGACAATGAACACAGATGTTTAGGACGCAAGAAATGTTTTTACAGTTGTTGAAAATTCAAACAATGTTTCTTTTTTACATACTTTTTCCCATTATTTAATGGCAAAATCATCATTCCGTAAATTCTAGTTCATGTTCATGCTTTAATCATTTTCTAACTGAGAATTTATCCATGCTTGTTGTATTTTTTAATTTATATCCTAAAATTTACGTTACAAATATAAAATGAAAATAAAAGAAACATATCATTTGAGATATAAATTATTAAGTGACATCAAGAACGATTTTATTTTGAAATTTTCTCTTTTCTTTTTTCATTTTTCTTTTGAATTATGCTAAAGACAGATGTCGCGTCTATTCAATCTAGACTGTCTATATGCATCAAAACGGTCCAAATTGAGCACACATATATCTATCCTTAACCCTCATCTTTTCTTTTTTAGCTAGACATGCATACAATAATTATTGAATTTACAATTTAAGACTATAATTCATATAATAACAAATGGGTTATTTGAATACATGATTTGAATGTTTTAACATTATTTAAAATTATTTTAATTTTTGATAATAAATTATTATTAAAATAATTTTAAATAATAATAAATCATCCAAATAGTTTATTTAAAGTTCAAACAACCCAAAAGTGTAAATATAATTTAAATAATGAGATTTACTTGAGCAGATTGAGCAGACATATATCTATCCTTAACCCTCATCTTTTCTTTTTTAGCTAGACATGCATACAATAATTATTGAATTTACAATTTAAGACTATAATTCATATAATAACAAATGGGTTATTTGAATACATGATTTGAATGTTTTAACATTATTTAAAATTATTTTAATTTTTGATAATAAATTATTATTAAAATAATTTTAAATAATAATAAATCATTCAAATAGTTTATTTAAAGTTCAAACAACCCAAAAGTGTAAATATAATTTAAATAATGAGATTTACTTTTTTAAAACGTAAGGTCTACTAAAAATAAATTCTACAATCCAAATCGTGGTTTTGTTTGCCATAATTGTTTGCCCCCATGCTAAGTGCCCATTGTGTTTTTTTATTATATGATGAAACCACTACCCCGTCAATTATTAGAATGACAAAAGTACACATTCAATTATTAAAAGGAGCACATTATTTGAGCACATTATTTGGGTATAGATTATTAAGTGGCATCAATAATGATTTTATTTTAAAAATTTTCCATTATTGAACTGCTGACAAAAATATATCTTGTATAATTCAATGATTTAGTTAGAAATTACTTAAATGTCCTCAATATGAGAATTTGCATCTTTTTCAATTTATGTAATATTTGACTATGTTTTGTCAAAAAATAACATTAAGAAATTAGTAATGGTAAGACCACCGAATCATATAATTAGAAAAATAAGTATTTCATTATTTAATAAATATGGTGGTTATTTTCCTATAAAATATTTAGTGTCTATTTTCTTAATAATCTCTATATTATTGAAGAAAAAAAATTCTCAATAGACTAATAATATGTTAACTTGGTAAAATAAAAAGGTCAATTTTCAGGAAAATACAACTTTATTCTGCATATGTGTAAAATTGTTTGAACTAAGTGTATAATTTACATTCTAAAATAATATGACAACTTGTTAAACACAATTAGCTTCAATTTTTTTTTTCTCAACTTTTGTAAACCTAAAAGCATACTTTAAAAAAAATAAAATAAAAACTAAAACTTATTTTTAATAACCGAAGAGGTGGTTTCTTCTCCCTTGTTTGTTTTCTCCATCCAAATATTTTCATTCTATTTTTTTTAACTTTCTTAATTTCAATGCAATATCCGTAAATCTCAACCATTTATACCAAATCGAAATTCGAAAAATCAATAACCATTTCAAATTACTCATTTGAAAGGTTTTCCAAACAAGCCAGAATTGTTCACAAATTGTTGTTATGTTCTCTTTTAGAACAGCCCTAGAATTGTTCTCAATATCATGTCAACAAAAATAAATTTGACAGTGAACATATATTTATTGTACTGTTTGTTATTTCTTGCGATTCATCTTTGATAGTACAATATTTCTTTGTATTATTCACTAAAGAGAATTTAAGTGCCTTTTTCAACCATAACTTTTAACTAGTTAAGGATTTTTCCCCTGTTGTTCTTGCATCAATGCATTTATTTTCCTCTATCATAACAAGGTTGCTTCATTATGGACATTTTAATAGCACTATAAATCTTCTTCTTCTTCTTCTTCTTCTTCTTCTTCTTCATTTTTTTTTTCTCTAAAGCCGAAAAACATAAAAAATCTTTTCATTTTTTTGAGAGCCATAACGCTCTTAATCAACCTTTAGATGGTTTATGTGTGTTGAAAAGGTTAGGGCAGGAGTGGAAATGGCGCTGATCGACGCGGTCGCAAACAGCATCGACGTGCCTCTCTGGAGATTATTCGGCGGCGTCTCCAACAGTTTAACCACCGCAGTCACAGTTAAGCATTTGACATGCTAAAATTGAATCCCAACTCTCCTTTTTTACAGTGTATCAAACATGTTCAATTTCATCTTGTGGCTTTTGTCTCACATCCACAGATACCAATCACATCCCCAGCGGAAGCTTCAGCGTTGGCTTCGAATTACTACGCTAAAGGATTCGATACGTTAAGGCTTAACTTGGGATCGAATCTATCCAAAGAACTGCAAGTCATTAACGCCGTTCGTGTAGCTCAGCCCCAGTGCTTGTTAATCTTGGACGCGAACGGAAAATACTCTTCTGAAGAAGCTATTTCGGTCCTTGACAAGTTACATGGTGCGGTACATTCTCAAGTGTTGTCCTAGTTTTATCTTCGATTTCGCTATAACAGTGTTCTTTTGATGCAGAGATGGCGATTAGTCCCGTTCTCTTCGAGCAGCCAGTTCGCGAGGACGACTGGAGCGGGCTTGCTGAAGTCAGTCGCGTCGCTAGAGAAAGATATGGAGTGCATGTTGGTGCAGATGAAAGTTGCCAGACTTTATTTGATATTCAGAGAATTGTTGAAGAAGATATTGTGGATGTCATCAACATCAAGTTGGCCAAATTCGGGGTTCTGGGGACACTCCGAATCATCGACCTTGCGAGAAATTCGGGCTTGAATTTGGCGATCGATAGTATGGCTGAGACTCGGCTCGCCACAGGCTTTGCTGGTCATTTGGCTTGTGGGCTTGGCTGCTTCAAGTAAATATCATTTGTTTTAAGTCTTAGTTGGTTTTAGTCAATGCTCAAAGTTATTAAATATTGCGGTAATGGAACATTTCGAAACCCTTGAATTTCCAATAAGTTGTTTGTTTGTTTTTGTTTTTGTTTTTTGTTTGTTTTTTGCAGATATATAAATCTGGACGCGCCTTTTATGCTGTCAGAGGATCCGATTTTCGGCGGTTATGAAGGTATAGAGTTTGAATAACATTGGGTTTTTGAGGTTTCCGTTTTATATTAGCTTATACTTTTTTGTGTTTCGAATTTAACATATTTGAATTTCTTGTGTGTCTCTAGTTTCTGGACCAGTTTACAAGTTCACAAATGCAAGAGGACAAGGAGGTTTCCTTAAGCAAGACTTGGTTTTCTAGTGAGTCACTCTGCTCTTTCTTATGTCCTTTCAATTTCTAAAATAATCCACACTAGACCTTTTTCTTTTGGTCCACATATGTTGTGATGATATAAAAGTGTTTGTGTAAATGTACATCTTGGTTCTTTATATTGCGAAAACTATAGCAAAGAGTATATTGTGCATCTATATATAGTTATGTATGTGAACATGGTAATTAAGGTTACTTGAGAAGATTGATACTCATAGGTATTCACAGAGCTACCATAAAAGAAAAACATTGAGTACTTTCTTCGCTCTGTAGTTTGCTGCTTTTTTTTTTTCTTCAATCAATAATACTCGAAAGAGGTAAACATATACGGATATACCTCTAAGCAGCGGGACAATTTATCTAGGCTATGGGTGCGGTGGAGCTACTCCGAGTATATATATATATATTTTTCAGTGTGACATATATTAGACATTGACCGTAGATTGACTAAATTAATAATCAGCTTCTTAATAAATATACTCTCGTATTCACATACATACTGTTGAAAAATTGACTCAAATCAATTTTGTTTTGGGAAACACTTAAAGAAGAGGAAAATAAAAGAAATAAGGCAATTGCCTTATACGCCCAACGCGGAAGCTTGTTGGCTTTTGAGTCATAAGCCCAAATTCAATCTAAAACCTAATGTGTGCTATATATCTTATACAAACAATAAAAGCCTCAATGCGTTTTCAGTGGGCGTTTCGGCCGTTTTTTTCAAGTGGTTTCGTGGCCTTTTTTTGGCGTTTTTAAAGAAAAAAACGCGTTTTTTTGGGTAAAAATGAAGAGAAAAATTTAAAATAGGATCTAAGTAAGGACCAAAAATAGGAACTAAAATGAAATAAAGGAGGACTTATCAGAAAGCAAAAAAAAATTCCCTGACACGGGCCCGCGTGTCAGGGCTTCCTTCCTTCCACCCACACCCCATCCCACGCCCACATTGGCACGTGCCCCTTCCTCCCCCCTCCTTTTTTTTTTTTTTTTTTGCTTTTTCTTTCCCTTTATTTTTTTTCTCTTTTTTTTTTCTTTTTTTTTTCTTTTGCCTTTTTTTTACTTTCTTTTTTAATTTGTTAGAAAAAAAAAACTTTTCATATCCAAATAATTTTTAAACTTTTTTATGATACAATTTTTTTTTATATTTTTTGTTTTAAAATTAATTTTAATTAGATTTTTTTTAAAAAAATATATTCATTTGATATATAATTCAATTTTATTAAATTTCAAATATATATATTTTTTATTTTTTACCTTTTCTTTTTCTTTCTTCTTTTTAATTTTTTTGAAAAATATATTCTTTTGATATTTAATTCAATTTTATAAAATTTTAAATATTTTTTTTCTTTTTCTATTATAAATAAATTTAGAACAACATAAATTACTTCACATTAAGAATTTTTTCCATATTAAATAAAAAATTAAATTTATCGTGCGCGGAGCGTGTGCATTTAACTAGTATAGCATTAGTGTGTGAATGTGCTCAGTGTGCAACCAACGTGAAAAGAAAGTTAAGAGGGCTGTTGCCGTGCATTGTGAAATAGCGCGCAGAGTGAAGAAGAAAAAGGGCTGCTGTGTGTTTTTGTGTGAAGAGAATAATTGTAGTGCATCGTGTGTGTTGCTTTGTGAGTGTTGGTCGCTGTGTGTGAGGAAAGCAGAGAAGAAAATTTGTGTGAGATTGTGAATGTGAGAGAGATAGACAGTTATGGTGTAAATGGGTATTGGGTTGGTGAGAGATTTGAGAGTTTGAGTAATCTCTACCAGTTTATTAGCGAATTGAGGTTTATCTACAGTGGACGTAGACAATTTGCCGAACCACTTAAATATCGTGTTTCTCTATTTTTTATTGCTCTACGTATTTCTGTTGCGTGTGATTTGTGCCTGTGAGTGTGTGAATTGGCAATTTTTTCACACATACTTATAGATATGATATCTGAAATCAAGAGAGTAATTGATTTCATATTCATGGGATATGTCTTTTGAGTGCCATAGGTGAGATCGTGAATTAGAAGAAAGTTGATGTATTAACTTCGTATCTTGGAGATATATTCACGTGAATGATGAAATGTCACATTGTCAATGAAGCATAGCTCAAAAGAATAAGTGGTATCATTTGAAAGTGTTGTACTAAGTTAGGTAAACCGACACTCGTGCTCACACTTTCAACTGATCAAAGATCATATGGTTTTGTAATCGTTCATTCCAATATGAACAACCGAGACGTTGAGATAAAATAACTAGACGGAAAAACAGATTAACAACCTTCAAAATGGTTATTGATTTCCTATGGAATTATCATATCATCGAGGAAGGAAATACTGTCAAAGCGCAATTATGCAATATATATATTAATTCAACAGTTCAACACTATGTCTAGAGTGGAATCATATCGAAGTTTGTTGATTGTTGAATAAGTGGTCAAGATTGATCGAATTTGTTCGGATTCGTCTTGCCTTAAATTATTATGTCCACTTAGCCTCCATGTTAGCATAATCTAAGGAATCTGGGATAGTAATTTTTATTTATTTATTTATTTTGTGGCCACGCATTGGGATAGTAATTTATTGTGCTTTCTTCTCCTTGACAAATAATCACATTGTGATCATAGAGCATAGTTTTATGGGTTGGTCCATATTCGGTTTGACCCAAACCGAGCCCATTAGGTGGGAGCCCGAGTCGCCAAGTGAAATTATTTAGATTGAGATAATTATTATTTAAATAAAAATAACAATTATCTAATTATTTAATTTTAAGATAAAATGATAAATTCTATGCTCAAATAGCTATTTAATTATAAGAATTATCCGGATAAATTTGAATTTGAATAGTTGGTTTGTTATATAATTCAATAGTATCTTGATTAAAATATAATTCAAATATCAGAATTATCTTTAAACTAAAGAAATTATAGTGACTATTAAATTTTTAACACCTAATTTAAATTAATACTTAATCTTTTAAAAAATATAACAAAATACCTAAAATGATTCAATTACTTACATAGTGGTAATTGGTGATAATTAACTTATAAGTTACCAAAAACATGTGCAAGTAATTAACGAATTGGCTAGTACTCAATTATTCCAAAAGTTTGAATATTTATTTTTATTGTTGTGTAAATTTGAGTATTTCCCTACTTCTTTAAATATGACTGGTTAAGGGAGAGACAGATATTTCGAGCTAGATATTAGGAGTTTATCTCAAATTCAAATAATTCAAAGCTAACTCAAACATAGTTTGCATAAGGTAACAGCAAATTCCCTAAGAGTTAGCTTGGGTGGCAAAGTCCTCCAACACAAGGTTAAGGTCACATGTTCAAATCCTAGTGAGTGCATTCTATATGAAGATGTATATTTATAATGTGATGTGCTTGAGCCTAAGGTACTTAGTAGTCTATGCGGCTGCTACTTAGGTTAATCGCTAGTACTCCTAAGTAGAGATTAAGGTCTATAGTGCGTTCAATATGTCATTATTATATGTAATTCTTAAAAAAATAAAACAAAAAACAAAAACAAAAAATTTGAATTTGGAAGCGATATTCTATCCCTTGGGAGGGAGCGAGAGAGAGAAAAATCGCCTGGTAAAAGGGAGGGCGAATTTTGTGCCACAAAATGTGGCGCAATATCTCTCTATCAACTCGTATGACCATTCCACGCTTCCAAAAAATAGAAGGACAAAAGCATTTGAACTTTCTACGAGAACACTAGACACTCAACTTGTCGACGTTCTCACCAAGCTACTCTTCTGGATACCATTTCATGACTGTTCTTTCAAGACTAATGTCTCCAGTGGATCATCAATCATCGTCTTGAAGAGGCCTATTTGAGTACTAAATTTTATAATTTTGTATATTATGTATTTAGTAATAATTTCCTATTCCATTGTTCTTATTTGATTATAGAAATCATCTCTTCGATTTATAAATATATTTTATATCAATGATATAACTGAGCAATTCATAAAACACTATTCCATAACAATGTTCTAAAACTTTATCCTTTTCTTCTCTTCTTTTTCATTAAAACGTGAGTTTTATGCCATTAAGCACAAATCTTTCTGCCTAAAGTTACACAACCCATGTTTGAAACACCGATCGACCTAACATACAATTCAATAACTAGACACGTTTCCAAGCTCTTATATTGACATACAAATATATGTCTCACCACAAGACACTCGTTTCAAAACCATGAATTCCTCAATATATTAATTCCACCGCAAAAAAAAATGGGTCCAAATTTGCAGCTTCGTCTTCGTTCCTCCACTATAACGTACGAATAAAGAAAACTTTATAGACGTGTCTTTCATTGCCAAAAAATATGGGAAAATTTTTTAATTGCTTGTAGAGTTGAAAGAGAAAGTTATTACTTTTTCTTTTTTTTTTCTTTTTCTTTTTTGTTTTTATATCTTTCGGTGTTGATTTTGCTTTTTGAACTATCAACAGCATAAAAGACTTCCAAAATAACGCAACTTTCCATGCAACGACTCCGAAACGTCAATGTGTTTTGAAGTTTTGCACAAGGATAGCGTTTTGTATCACTATATTTTCATGGTTAAGTCACTTAAGTCTAAAGTTTAACCTAACTGATTTAGACCACTGTCAAACTTTTTACTTTTATGTTTATTCTTGTGTTTAAAACGTACCAAACAAAACCGAGTGGAAATTAGTGCGTCAAAAAACTGGGAACAAGTCTAACCCCAGCTTTGACCGTTGAGTTATTATTTGGCAAAAAGTGAGACTCTTTAGAGTTTTCACATCGCTATAATTTAAATGGTTGATTTTGAATTTAATTAACCTCACTTTTGTATTCTAGCTGAATTGAAACCAAACTAAGGTCACAGACTTAGATCACTAAAGATGGCGACAGACACAAAATAAGGTCACAGACTTAGATAAATTATGTTTACCATACCATGCCAATTTGGTATTTCCATACGCAACATAAAAAAAAAACTAGCTAGCAGAACCTAAAGTGTTTTTTTTTTTTTAAAATTTTATTAACTTCTCATATTTATAATTTTTTAAAGATAATTGAGTAATAGCCCTTTTTTAAATGATATTTAAAAAAAAAATCAACATTTTGATTGATAACTAAATTAATCATTTTTTTAAATACATGATGATGCGCATTTACTGTTATGCTCTTAGTCTTTTTATGTAGAGATGGTGTCAAATATTGTATTGCATTCTAAAATAATACGATGAATTTATACATTACACTGTGCTTATAAGGAAATTAACAAGTAGGTCAGTAATGTCTTTCGTAAATAGCTTAATTGATTTTGTCATATCTTTTCCACGATATACTCTCGAATTTGCACAGATAAAAAAGCATAAAGGCCTTCAATGTGAACCGTTTCATATTCTTGGAAATAATACAAATACAAAAGCCATAATGATAAGCAATGGCTTTCTTTGAACTAATAATAAATGGTAACCACAACAGCTGTTAAGAGCCTTTAGACGCTAAAATTGGGAAACCAAAATTGAAGACACTGATAATTTCCGAATTCTAATTCATGCTCTTCTTCCACACGCAATTAGCTAAAGAAGGAAAAAGTTAAAAGCGACCCTAAGCCACAAGAAATATATATGTCAATGAAATGGCATGTTATATCAACAATATTATAAGCCCTACACAACAAAACCTTTACGTTTTAGTTATGTACGGATATGTTAGATAAATGAAAGTGATGCGTTTGCTTTTATTAAAATGAGTTAAGATTAGTAACAAATGATTTCAACTAGAGTCGTTTAGGAAAGAAAAAGCTCAATACTTGTTTGGTCCTTAATCCAAATATTAGAAACCAACGAATTTTAGGTGATCCCAATTCACTAAAATGCTTATTTCATTAGGAAAAATTGCATGAATATATGTAGGGGGTTGGCCGTTACATCAAGAAGTAGGACTATAATTATCTTCAGCGCAATGTACTCATCCATTATTCCTTGCACAATTATTAAAGAACACTACTATAAGTTTGGCTATGTTCTAAAAGTAGTTAAAATATTGATGGACACGTTATCTCTTATTAGCAACATTAAAATTAGTGATGTAATGTGACCACTATTTGTCACTGTCAAATTATCTCAAATACTGACAAAAATGGTTTTGATAAACTCTACAGCAAGTCCTATGACCCACTCCTTAATTAATGAAATCCTAAACGCACAGGATGTGCGCTAGGGGTGAAAAACGGAAATGGTAAAAATCGAATCTGTTTTAAACGGAAATACTACTATTACGTTTAAGTTACCATTTTTCTAAAAAAATTGGACCACTGGAATTCTATCCAACGGCTCCAACTTTTTTTTTTTGTTCTTATTTTTTAGAATTTTTTTTGTACTAATTACCATTTTCATTTAAAATGGAAACGATATGGTGTTTCCCGCGGCTATATGTAAACACATACAAGCTATATATTTAAAATCTCGAAAAATTATAACTACTTGATAATCAATAATATCATTTTACCATTAGCTAGGTCACATCACCTTAAGTGGCCCTTTAACATGTGATACGCTCACGTTATAATTGCTTTAGAACTTTTTCCCAACATTATAAAATTTACCATTGACTCACCAATCACTAATTAACCTTGCCACATTCCCACCTATAATAATATTATAAATAGGGTACAAACTCTCTCCTAAAACACTCACCACAACAACATCCATCACTTCATCTCTCCCCTCTCTCAAAAAATCCCATCATGAAGAAGTTGTCCTACTCGGCGCTCATTGCGGCGGCAGTGGTGGCGGCGCTGCTCTTCTCGGGTGCGCCGGTAGCGGAGGCCGACTGCAAGCCGGTGGAGCTGATCCCGTGCCTGCCGGCGATCACGAAAGGGACGGCGCCGACAGGCACGTGCTGCGCGAAGCTCAAAGAGCAGCAGCCCTGCTTCTGCGGATACCTAAAGGATCCAAACCTCAAACAATATGTCAGCTCTCCCAACGCCAAGAAAGTCGCCTCTACCTGCGGCGTTTCGCAACCCAAATGTTAAACCGATCATCGCCGATCGCTATACTTCAAATAAATAAATAAATAATCATGAATACAAAATGTTCGTTTTTGTATGATCACTATTTGTATCCTATATATATTACAATGAATAAAATAAAAAAAAGGTTATGAAAGGTGGGTGTTAGATATATAGAGAGAAAAATTCTCTCTAAGTGGGACACTCGATCACAATCCTACTTGTGAAATATTACTGAATTAATTATAAAATTTTATTATGAGAAAAATTGTCGATCACTAACTGAGTTGGCTGAATTATTTCTTTAGCTCAAAGCATAGCAATAGTACATAGCTAGCTGAAGAAATACTATGTTTGAGTGGTAGGTTTAAAGTTTTTTATTTTTTTATTTTCTTATATTTTTTCTTTGACCACAAAACTTTTTCGTTGTCTCGTAGTATGCTCCACGGCTCCACCAGAGAGAAAGATTTGAGTCTTTAGATTTTTTAATACCTTGTTTGATTGATACACTAACTTAGATGATTTTAGACAATTCAAAATCATTTTAGTGGTCAAAATGAATTTGGAAATCTCAAACCATTTATGTTATAAAACAAAAAAAAACAGAGATTGAGTAAATGACCATTTTAAAAACACAGTTTTAAGTTATTAGCTTAAGAATAAAAAAAATTAAGTTATTAGCCTTTTTTTTATAGTTATTTTTTTAGACATTGTGAATTAACTTTTTTACCTTTTGTTACAGAAGATAACAAATGTTACTCGTAACATATTTGTTACAATATGTAATAAATTTTGATACATATAGTAACATATTTGTTACAATGTTTGTTACAATGGGTAATAACTTTTGATAGATATAGTAACAAATAAAAGTTATCACACATATGTAACAAAATATCTAAAATTTATTACACATTTATTGTTACCATTTGTATCAAAATTTGTTACATGTTATAGTGTATATATATTTTTTTGTTCTATTTGGTATACATTTGGTCTGTGCACTAACCTTTTTGTTTTTTTGAGAAAATTCTCTCCTGGATTGTCTTCTCTCCCGCTTTTTTCAAGGAGTCAATGAAAAAACCTCATACCAACCCAACAGCCCTCTTTTTCCATCTATTTTGAAACAAATCCAAATGCACCACAAAGAAAACAGAATTGCAATAAAAAAATGATAACAAAGAGAACAATGAACACTTATCTTCTCCTACTTCTCAGATCACCTCCATTATCAGAAACTAACCTTCCTTCATCACCACTAAAGCCACAACTCATGATCAGACTTCTCTTCCCATCGCCACCACCACTCAATCCCGAGTGGTACCTCGACACTGACCTCCCTTAGCCTCTGCAACGCGTTATCCCTGATGTCATCGCCGGACTGTTCTCGGAGCTCCAAGCAGCCGAGCGGCCTCTGTAGCTGCCTCGATCGCCGGACTCGAAGAACTTGGCGGCGAGGTCATCGAGGCTGATCAGCCTCTGAACGTGTTGATGAACCTCCCTCTCGGAGGCACGACCTCGTCAGATCGGTCGCCGGAGTCGCAATCCGGTACGAGAACCGACTCAAGCCGCGATCGCTGATGAGCCGAGCTCCGAATCGAGGAGGTCGAGTGATCTGCCGACGAAGCTCCGATCGGCGTTCGCTTGGTGGTGGACTTGAACGCCGAGGTGGACATTTTCGAAGAGAAATCGGCGAAAAACGATGGTGACCTGACCTTTTCGTTTTCTCGCCTCAGATGTGAATGGTTCCCTTGCTTTCTTTCTTCGAGGTAAAATTAGAAGGGTGAAGTAGGCAAATATCCAGAATTTATATAACAATAAAAATAAATACTTAAATTTTTGTAATAATTGAGTTTCTAGTCAATTTGTGAATTTCTTGTATATGCTTTTGGTAACTAAGTGAATTACCACCACTTATCACTGTGTAAGTAATTGAATTATTTGAATAGTTAGTTATATTTTTCAAAAAATTAGGTAATAACTTACATTAAGTTTTAAAAATTGAGTATTCATTATAATTTCTCAATTGGAATTTCATACTGCTTTGAAAGGACTTGTTGGCTAATAGGTTAATTTTTGAATTCATAGGCTTTGTAATTTCATACTGCTTTGTAAAAAAACATAGGCTTTCAAATGACCATTTAACTATTGAATTCTAAAAAAATTCACTTCATTATAATTTTAGAATTAGTTTTTTGTTTTTACAAATAGATTATGTATATTTATTTTTTAAGTCCTCCTTCAAAATTAATGGATAAAAAAAACTTATGCATAATTATGAAAAAAAATTAAGGATATATAATTTAACCAAAAAAAAAAAACAAGAGATAGTTTTGCAATCAGCTCATTTAGCTTGTAATGCCTAAACTTTGGACTATCAACTGAACAACAGTCTTGTCTTTGTGAAGCCCCTAAAATGAGTTTGAACTCAACATTGGGCCTAAAGGATAACACTAACGTCTAATTTAGGTAATAAGTAGGTGCTCTTAATATTAATATATTTACATATGTATAATATTTTTCATTTTTATTTTGTCTTATTGGACATTTTTGCTACTCTAATTTTTTTTTTAGATTGCATTTACATTTTTAATCTAAGAATGTCAAAAAAAAGTTCCGAGTTGTTATACGTTTAATTTACCCCTTGTTTGTTTACCCCATTTTGTCAATTCTATTTTTTCATTTTTTTTTTACTTTTCTAATCCTGTAATCCATCCCATTCCATTCCATTTTTTTTAACCATTTTTTCAACTTTCCAAATCTCTATACAATATCTTTAAATCTCAACAATTTATACCACTTCGAAATTCGTAAAGTCAAACTATTCTACGTCATTTTTTCAAACTATTTTTCAAACCATTCCAAATCATTTTCAAACTATTTTTTTCCATTCCATGAAATGGGCTATCCAAATAGGGGGTAAGAATTTCTCCCTATTCCGCCAAAAAAAAAAAAGAAAGAAAGAAAGAAAGAAAAGATTCCTAAGGTGTTTTTTCTTGACTGATAATGTCTGATTAAGGACTCCTTTTCCCTTGGATTGTCTCCTCTCGGCTTCATTTTTAAGATTTTTAATGAGGCTCCACGCGTAATGCTCTTTTAATATGTGAGTTTAGCCTCAATTCTTTAAAAGGAATATATATTTAAGTGGCTAGCCTAGGTGATAAATATTTTGCATCATCAATGGTGCACAAATCAACGGTTCTAATTGGCTAATGTGGATGACTACATGGTATTATTGTGTGGCATATCCTAGGTAATTTTTGGCCTTGTATTAGCGCGGAAAAAAAAAAAAAAAAAAGAAGCAACAACCGGACCAGGGGTGGTAATTTGTGTCATGGGTCGCGTTCGTGTCGTGTCCTGGGGTGGTAATTCGTGTCATGGATCGTGTCCGTATCGTGTCCTATTCGTGTCCAAGTGATTTTGAACAGACCCAGACACGACCCATTTATTAATCGTGTCTGAAGGGAAGACCCAGACACGACCCATTTAAATATCGTGTTAATCGTGTCACCCAATTACGACCCATTTAGATTGGGTCTAAATGGGTCGTGTCACTCTCGTGTCTATTAACCCAATTAGCTATATTTGAGTTTAAATCAATAAATTTTTAATTGTTTTTTGTAAATCTAAAGTAATTTTATTGAATAAAGACCTAATCTTGATAATGTATTTAATTATGATAGCAATTCTTATGTCATGCAGGTAAAATTTATTAAATACTAAATAAATAAATTTTAAGTAATACATGTAAATGGGTATTAAAAATATATATATATATTTATAATTAATTTAATAATCGTGTCTTAGCGGGTCTTATCATGTTATCGTGTTCGTGTCGTATTTACCTATTATTTAATCGTGTTGATTATGTCCGACCTGTTAAGACCCAGACCTATTAAGGGAGGACCCCAGACCCGATAACTCCGTGTCGTGTCTCGTGTCTGGACCACATCGAAATTCGCAAGTCAAACTATTTTACATCATTTTTTCAAACTATTTTCAATTCATTTCAAATCATTTTTCAAACTATTTTTTCCATTCCATGAAATGGGCTATCCAAACAGGGGTAAGAATCTCTCCTTATTCCGCCAAAAAAAAAAAAAGAAAGAAAGAAAAGATTCCTAAGGTGTTTTTCCTTGACTGATAATGTGTAATTAAGGACTCTTTTTCCCTTGGATTATCTCCTCTCGGCTTCATTTTTTAGATTTTTAATGAGGCTCCACGCGTAATGCTCTTTTAATATGTGAGTTTAGCAGGAATATATATTTTATATACCGAAAAAAAAAAGTGTAATTAAGGACGGTATAATTGTGATTTTTAGAAACACTGACTGTTCTTTTATTTGGAAGGAAACACTGATTTCTAGGGGAGAGGGAGGCCTTTGGTCTAGATCAATGAAACAAGTTTATATTTTTGTTTGTTTATTTATTATTATTTCTTTATTTTTTTTTTTATCTTTGATTGGACATAATTTTGATTTTAAATTTACAAAATAAATTGATAATATAAAAATAAAGGATGTAATGTTTTCAACTATTATAAGTCATGCATTGATACAGTACATAAAATTGTACACCTCACAAGAATCTTTATCCGATAATAAATTAATATTCATATTTTATTATTTCAACTATGTTGTTAGTTTTTTCATTAGGGATAGTTTAATAAGCGATTTAAATTAAAAAATTTAACTAATTTTATTTGAATTAAAAAAAGTCAATATCTTGTTTTTAAATTGTATTTTAAATCAATGTGGCGATAGGTGTAATTTGTACGATTTGAGTTTTTATTTAAGAGAAAAAATATTGAATTGAGAATTTGCGAAAATCTTGCATTAATGCTTTTTACTATGACATTGTGGAAGGGATGTTTGAAGCCATCATTTGCCCAACAACACTTAAATTTGTTTTTAATTTTTATCGATAGCAATATCAATATGAATTGCCTATTTTTTACTTGTTCCTAATAAAATTGGAGATACCTTCTTGTAGTACAAGGGACCTAAAGTAAAAACGTCAAAGCGTATACGAATTAATTATTTTCAAAATTTGATTAATAAACTAACACAACTAATATATTGGATTTTTAATTTTAAAATATATTTTATATATACCCTACCCCACGCACAATGACCTTTAAACTCTGGCTTAATTCCTAAAATTACATTAGTCGGCCCTAAATTAAAATATGATAAACATCTATGGTCGTCAATTAATATTTCTTTGCCCCAATCTCCTTTTTTTTTTTTTTTTCCCTCTCTCCTTTTCCCATTTTTCAGTTTCGTCATTTGATTTGGCAAAATTTCGTGTTGGTGTAGTAGGGCCAACTAACTTGAATGTATTGCCTGCGCTCTAATGACTATATAAACCACCTCACAATTGGTTATTCATATATAAAAAAGCCTTTTTGAATTTAATCTATATATATATCATTTTTATTTGGTGAAATTAAAGAACAAAAAATTGGCTTTGTACTTAAAATTGCATTTATAAATATTTAAATTCAAGAATAAATGCTACTTATCGGCATTTATTGGTGCATATTTGGTTGATAACACAAACAATATTTTTTTGAGTTGGCAGGGGTATTAATCATGGAACAGAGTGGTCTAATTTTGTTTTTTTAATGAAATGACTTTTTAAGAATCATTTTAACAAAATTAGCACACTTAGTTTAAATGACTTTTAAAAAATCATTTTAACAAAGTTAGCACACACTTGATTTTTTAGAAGCTTCCCAACTAGATTGATATTCTTCTAAGAAATCTACTAACAAGGCCAAAAATATTTTAAATAGAAAAAAACAAAGAATAATCGGTTCAGTCAGAACAACTTTCAAAAGTGAGAGAAAAACAAAGTATCAAATAAAAACACAAAATCCTATGGGGTCCACCCATGCGAAATGTGCCTTGTTAAACTCAAAATGGGAAAAATCTAAAGAAAAAAAAAATCCGAAAAAAAGAGTGTATGACTCAATACACTAAATCTTCAAAAAAAAAATCCAAAAAAACCAATACCCTAAAATGCTTATTTCATTTGCAAAATTAATTTTGCTCATTTTCTACAGCAGCATGAAAATACTAATTAAAAGACCAGAATTTTGCTAAAAAAATATAGCCAGAATGATATATTAATTTCCTATTGAATAGAATAACAACAAGTGCATATTTTATGACTAATAAGTGACTTTTATGTCATTCTGGTTCTTTCTTTCTAATCAAAATATCTAATTGCTTAGCATTACACAAAGTAAAATAAAAAATCCGTTAAGTTCACGTGACCGCTATTCGTCAATCCTTAGAGAAAAAAAGAAAGTAAAGGAAAAGAGTAATGTCGTGTAAGGTGCTATTATAATCACATACAAGTAGTATAGTATCATCAATACACTACGTACAAGAGTCCTTTAGAAATGCTAAATGATTGAATTTTTAAAAAAAAAAAAAAAAAGACCAAAATGATTTATCAAGTATTTATTGGATATATATAATCAAAATAAGTACATTGAGATATATGCTTATTATCAAACCAATTAATAAATGCCACATTCTCAATGATTGGTTTGTTGGTTTTTGTTTGTTTTCTCCTGTATTCTAGAGGATGCAACTACGGATTTTTTTTGTTGTATATTTTTGTTTTTACTTCAATAAAATCAACCTAGTTGGAAAGCTTTGGAAGAGCCAAACAAGACGGTGTGTTTAGTTATAAATAGGCCACATCATTCTCGTAATTTTTTTGCCAAAATTTTCTATCGAGTAACACCACTCCTACCATAAAGCTACCGCAAACTAGTTATCTACTTCTGATATATGAATATATCGTTGATTTTATAACTTTTTTCTCTAATTACATGACTAATTACCATTGCCTCATCAAGCAATACCCCATCTATAAATAGAGCACAAAACCCTGCCCTTAAAATTCACCACAACACTACACATCTCCCTCTCTCTAAATCCTTCCAAGAAAAAAAAAAAAACACCAAATCTTTCCCAAAAACATAAGTAGTAAGTAGTGAGATGAAGAACTTGCCCTACGTCTCAGCATTGCTCTTCGCGGCGGCAGGACTGGCGGCAGCGCTGCTTATGATCTCCGGGCCGCGGGTGGAGGCGGCGGAGGCCGACTGCAAACTGGAGGAGCTGATCCCGTGCCTGCCGGCGATCAGCTATGGGACGCCGCCTTCGGACCCGTGCTGCGTCAAGCTCAAGGAGCAGCAGCCGTGCTTGTGTGAGTACCTCAGAGATCCGGACCTCAGCCAGTATGTCAGCTCTCCCAACGCCAAGAAAGTTGCCTCTGACTGCGGTGTTTCGGACCCCCAATGTTAACTAATCCTCTTGTGGCTTACTATATTAAATAATCATGAATACAAGTTAAGGCGTTCGTTATTGTATTCAGTATATTGTTTGCTATTTTACTATAATAATAATGATAAGGTATATTTTATTAAAAAGCTGTCGGACAGTCTTGGGAGGATCCGACCCTTGCCAAATGGCCAGAAGAAAGAATGTTTGTTACAATCTCATATACGTAGATTAAGTGGATGAAATTGTTGACTAAACTACAAAGATTGATATACAATTAGGAATTCCAAGAACAAGTGGCACCATCTCAAAAGACTTGGGACTGGGAGCATAAATGAAATCTTATTTGAGTTTGAATGCACTTAAGCTTTGATTAATTAAAAAGTATAATCTTGCTTTATTTTCTATATTATGTTAAAACTTTTATGAGGTTGAGATAAAACAAGTTGCTGAAGAAGATCTCATTAAAACTCTTCTATTGAAACAAGCTATTTGGACACCTACTGGTTTGGAGGCACAAAAGGTTCGGATCGGGTTGGGTTCGACAAAAGGGCGGGGGCGGGGGACGGGGATAGGTTGTTTCTTAGGGAGCGATCTTGGTTGGAGGCTCGGAGCATATCCAATGCGTAGTCCCCGACAACATTGTATTGGAATGCGAAGTCCGGCACAAGAACTGTGACCGTTGTGCGGCAACACCAAAGAAATTTTGAGACGACGTGGATCATTACTAGGGAGACAGAACTGCTCGTCGGAGAATTGGATAGCGGCAAAGAGCCAGCTGTGAGGGGCCGAACTACTCCTCCATGGTGAGTTGGGGAGGAAGAAGCTGACATAGTGGATTTTTCTTTGTTTTTGAATGGAGGAAGATTTAACAAGAATACATCCCAATTAAGTCGGCATGAGCCTAAGAAGTTAAAAGAGTCTCAACAATGTTGATCCTTTTGTAACTCATACTCTAAAACAATCCATGATATATCAAATATGAAAGAAGAAATATCACATATCGTCCAAAAAAAACAGCTACAAAGGGCAACAACGAAAAGTAAAATAAAAAAAATAAAAAAAAAAGTCTCTATCGGATTAATTTACCCAAAGTGTAATGAGACCTTGCTAAAATCCCTATAAAAAAAATAAGGAAAAATCAACTAAGGAAAACCGAAAACAGAGTGCATGATCAAGAGATTAGAAATTCTTGGATCTATAAACGGTAGTGGAACCACCTAAGAAGTAGTCGAAAGCGAGATGTGAACTCCAGAGTTGTGAACTACCAAAGCTTTGTGTCAGAGTAGTCGAAAGCGAGGCCAATGTGTCCGCACTACAATTGTTGGAAAATTTTGAATGTAATTATGATCTAATTTATTTTATTATTTATTTTTGGCCTTAAATTTGCATTAACAATAAATAAATGCATTGCTGCTTGGTTATATATCTCTATTTTCTTATGCATAGACGTTATGCATGGCTTTTTCAATTTGCTGGTGGCTTTCTTATATGCCTATTAAGGCATGGACGTTTGATTTTTCAGTCCGTTATATGCCATGACCAAATTGATGGCTATTAATGTATTTATTTGGTTTTTTAACCGATGGTTTAATTTATATAACGTTTTGTTTTCGGTTTGCAATCAATTATGTCTACGGTGACCATTATATGGTAAACCTTTTGTCTTCTTTAATGAGTTTATATAGACTATTTTGTAGTCTATTGTTAGACGTGAACAAAGAGAAGACAATATACGGAGAAAGAAAATAATTAGAGGAATTGTGATTTCTCTAATCAGTGTTTTACTTGTTTATTTTCTTTTTCTTTATTGTTTTATTTGGTGATAGAGATCGGTCACAATTCAAGTTCGTCGGTAGTGGTGTTTTTATCATGCTCAAATTCACCACAGTTAGTCGTTGTATCCTGGGAAACGGACGCCGTTGAAACCTCGAGCACCGACGGCGAGGGGGCGAATCTGTTTTAAGGAAAGCGTGTAATACACGTGCCTCGACTAGTCGCCAAACCGTTTTCTCGTCGTCGTCGTCGCCGTCATCTTACAGTATTGTGGTTTGCTCTATCTTTTAATTATTGCAAATTCTACTGTAATTTTATTCATGTGTAATATTGAAGTATCAATTCTAGTATTTTTCTGTTCTTGTCTCTATGATTATTATTACCCCAATATTGTTATCTAACAACAATTTTCTTCTCTGCAGATATAAGAGACATGAACTCATAGTAGTTTCGCATTATTTTAAGCTTTTGCCCAATTTCCTTTGATCTCCCAAGGAACATTAAGTGACGCGACTTGACGCAAAAATAGAGATAGAGACGACATAAACTGAATCATGTTCAATTCAGAGGGGACTCCATTGCAGCTTTTTAGCGATTTCAATAGCGGTAATGAATCCAATAATTTCCGCTTCAAAAGTTAATTTAGTACTGAGATACAGTGAGAAGTAACCCTTAGAAAAACCTTTGCAGTTTCTAAAAATTCTGCCACAATCCGAATGACCAGGAACGCCTCTAACTGCACCATCAATATTCATTTTGATCTAATCCCTAGGAGGGAAGTTCCAAATCACCAGAGTGATAGTTGGAAATCTGCGATCATTTCCAACAATACCAAGGCCATGAAGAGTCAACAACTCCTCTTAAGATCACATACGCCCCGAAATAAGCCGATTCTAGTCCCGGAGAGAAGCAATCAACATGGCCTTGCAAGAGGAATATATCGGCTTTTTTGTCTGAAAGACCTATTTATTACGCGACAACAAAATAATTCAGCAAGTCATGATAATACCTACAATCCAAAGCGCGAAGGCTTGAGGGCTTAAGTTATCTTTCTCCTTAAGGGTCGAGGAGAATAGAGAATTAAAGCCACTGGGGAATCTATAGGACGTCTAAAGCAATCTTTTAAAAACTTCCATAATTTCCTACTGAAACAACAGTGGACCATTGAATGATCTAATTAAGCTTTCCTCGTGCACTTTGCTAGGAGGGCATTTGCTCACCATGGGAGGCTACTATAGTCTGCAATTTATTATTTCTATGAATTTAGATACGTTTTTGTAAATTTATACATCAATTCTGAATCATTAAACATCAACAAATTCTATTATTTATAGGAATGATTTTGACTTTCTAACAACTTTATATGTGCTTAATCTTTTTGGAATGTACCTTATATGATTTATGGATACTAATTTCCTTTGTTAGTAACCACGAATTATTATGTACTCTTATTTGAGAACGTGGAAATGCCTACAAATTCATGTAGTCTATCTTCTTTTTCTAACTTTGAGACGTAAATAAAAACAGTTAATTAAAATTTGTTCACTTTTTTTTTCTCTATTCTCTCTCCTTTTTCATTTCATTCGCCATAACTTCGTATTAGAGTGTCATAGATAGAGTAGGGCCAACTTATTTTAATGTGTCGCTTGATCCGTTGCGCTTTGCGCTCTTATTGACTAAACAACAAACCATCGACTTCCAGTGAAAAATTATGGCGGTGGATTAATGAAAAAAAAAATCCGAATATTGGGTTTTTTTAAATAAAAAAAAAACTGTTCGAGTGGATTTAGTAAAAAAAAATCATTAAATACATAGACTTTTAAATAGTAATCACAGTTTCATAAAAATAAAAATAAAAAGAATAGTTAATATAAGTAAGACGTTCTTGTGAGTTTTTAAGAAGGAAAATTGAGAAGAATAAAATTGCGGAAGTAGTGATTTCAGAGTAGAAGAGATAATTAAGAAGAAGAAGAATTAGTAGAAGTAATGAGAAAAAAGTTGAGAGAAGAGAAGGAAGAAGAATAATAAATTTTATTGACTACATCTTTGTAGAATTGGTTAAATTACATTAGTGTGGTATTATATTTGTAATAACAACCTAAACTAAAATCCTAATTGAATTCTAACTTATTGAATAAAACCCTAATTGAATAAAATCCTAACTAAAGAACACTTACGTGAAGTACTATAGTTTATTAAACCTAATACTAAAGTTTATTAAACCTAATAATTAGGATTCCTTATGAATAAGATTTAATTAAAACAAATTAATGATAACTTTACAATTTAAATAAATATACAACTTATCTCATATTTAATTAAATAAACTCTACACTTAAATAAATTGATAACATAATTAGAACCCTAAAACACGTTTTCCCACAGTTCCTATTACTATTACAAATTTCATCAGAAATATCTTCTTTTAATAAAATCATTGCTGTAGCTAGTTTTCTTTTTCAATACTTTTAATGTGAAAGCTTTGACCTATTAATAAAGTAGTCGATGTGAAGCATTTGGATCTTGTATATAGTTCACGTATATTTCTTACTTTTTACACAGGGTTCGGCGAGGCCACGTTTCCCATTCGGCGGGACAATTTCTGTAATCACACCAAGTAATATGATATTACTTACACGTTTCTTCTTTCTAAACTGCTTTCGGAAGAGCAACAGTGGTGCCAAAAATATCAATATTGCATGACAGTGATTACGAATGCTACTTCTTGAATACACAAGACCCACCACCCACCTATTTCAATTTATTATCACATGACATTTCAACCATCCAACAACGCTAAAAAAAAAAAAAAAGAAAAAAAAAAGACTACGGATATTGGAAACTTTTTTGGGTTTTTTTTTAAAAAATAATTCTAAATTGTTAAAAAAAAATTTTTAGGATATAGAACTTACTAAGAAATAAATTTGACTATTGAGGACCATTTTTCCGATTAAAAAATTTCCAAAAATAAACTATTGTATCCCAAATAGGACCAGTTTACTATAATACTATGTACTATGGTTCTACTACACGAAGTATAAGGACCAAATTAAAGTCAATGTCACGAAATAAGGTAGACAAAAAAATTAATATTATACAGTGTAAAAAAAAAAAGAGCCGCCCCAATTACAATTTGCTTTTATGAGTGACAATATCACATCCCTAAATTATTTCTTGCCCTAGTCCCATAATATACAATCCGACCTACCCTTCACTCATCACATACATTTCTCCATAAATACCACAACAACCCTATCCCCATAACGCACCTCCTCCACAGTCCACACTACTTTCCCCCTCTGCAGCCATTAGAAAATTGAGACAATACCATGAACAACAAACTCTCCTCCGTATTAGCCACAGCGCTGCTCGTCTGGGCGCTGGTTCTGGCCTCCGAGGTGCCGGCGGCGGAGGCGGTGACGTGCAACCCGCTGCAGATGGCGTCGTGCCTTTCGGCCATCATGAGCGGGACGCCGCCGTCGGCCACGTGCTGCGCCAATATCAGGGAGCAGAGGCCGTGCCTCTGCGGCTACCTCAAGAACCCCAGCCTCCGCCAGTACGTCAACTCTCCCAACGCCCGCAAGGTCGCCTCAACCTGCGGCGTTCCGTACCCCAACAACTGCTGAACAAAAAAAAAAAATCCGAATTGTTTGCATATCTATCGCCGCCTTCGGAGGAGGAATATCGAGTAGTCATTAATGAATAAGGATTATATCTTCTGTGGAGGAAATGGTTTTTTTTTTTTTTTTTAGCTGAAGTGTTGTTTCTGTTTTCATGTGGTATTAAGAAGCAAGATATGTTTAGTGGTTATGCTTTTTTCTTCTCTCTCTTTCGTGCTTTGTTTGGCTAAACTTTTCAAATGGTTTATTACTATTCGAAATCATTTTAACTTCTAATAATAAACTAGTGTTGAAATGCTAAATCATTTAAATGGTTTACCCAAATAAGAGTATCATGTATTTGAAAAAAAAGTAGAATAAGTCGTGCAGTATTAGTGGTATTTCGTAATGGATTTTTTTTTTTTTTGAAATAATTCTGGATCGTCAGATTTACTTTATTTATTGGTCTCACATTTTAAAAAAAATGAATCTAACGATTCAAAATTATTTTCCTCAAACAAAAAACCTACTAAAGAGTTTCCCAATTAAAAATATGGTTTTTTTACATATGTATTTTTTTATTTGGTGCCAAATATACATGAGTGCACATAAAAAACTGAGAACAGAAACTAAACTCGGTGTCTCTCATCATTGTTTTCGTGATGGTTAATTGATCAAGTTTCTAAAATATTACTTAAATAGTTATATTCGAGCGGAGGACTATTTGCAGATTTTATTGTTATTTTTTAGATCCGGAATCTCTTTCTCTAATTTATCACATTTTATTTACTCTTGCCAAATAACGAAGGATATTACTTATAATTAATATGTTTTTACCAATTATTAGTTTAAGGTTGGGGTCTTGTTTGTCATGTCATCATGGCTACTGGCCGCTAAGAGAAAATTTCTTAAGATAAAAAGAATATTATTATTTAGCTAGTGGTCGTTTTGCAATCATGCATGTTAATCTTTTAACCAGTAGGTGAGGAGGCGGAGCACTACAATAATTAATTGTTGATTGAGAAATCTTCCAAATCCATTCTAAACTTATGTGATCTTATTCTTAAAAATAATATGAATTTATAGTTAAATGGTCTAGTTGTAGAATATACAATTAGGATACAAATGATAGACCTTTCACCTCGTAACAAAATTGTGGTTATTTTCTAGATATATCTAAATATACATCACAATGTTCAAAATTAATATTTACTTGAAAGAAAATAGCATGCAATCAGACTAATAATTTTTCGAGAAAATTCATGTTTATCTGGTATAACAATACATGCAAATCGCAAAGATTTAATTTGGCATTAATTGCATAAAAAGTAATGACCGAAACAAGACGCAATAATCTATTAATTAAGGATAACCAATTGTGTGACCTATGGATAATGAGTGCAATGCTTGGCCACTACCAATATGACAAAATAACAAGAAAATGATCACATCAGTACTTGACCTAAGGTGATAATGCTAATAATGCTCTGGTTTTATCCGATAACCATGTGTAGAGCTTTTTAAATTTATTTTATTCTATTTTTAAAAAAATTTCTGTGCGCTAATGGCCATGTGTCGAACTAGACACATCTTTTTCTATGCAACTGTGACGCGCGCATCAACTATACATTATGGAAGTAGAAGTACTTTTTGGCAATTGGTTCGCGCACTAACCCATTGACTGGGTTTTAGTTCAATATTTATTTTTAATAAATTAGAGTTTTGAGTGCGGGCATAGGAGTGCAATTGAGACGGGCCGAGTCGAGTCGGGCTTTAAAAAGCTCAGATTCGAGTGCCCAATAAATTTTCAAGTTCGAGTTTGATAAGAAATAAGTTTTCGAGTTCGAAAATAGCTCATAATAAGACCGAGTTTGATCGATTCTTTAATAATTTTTCTAATAAAAATTGAACTAAAAAAATTCTTTAGCATCATTAATGCGGCAAATATGTAGTTCAACATATAGCAACAGTACAACAAGAAAGAAAACTTGAACTGTATCAAACAAGTCATGAAAGTAACATAAAAGTCCAAAAAGAAGACCCTTGTGCAAAAAAAACAAAAAAAAAATTCAGAAAAGAAAAAAAAAATTAAAAAGGTTTTATGACGTGCACGTGGAGGATACACATGCATCTAGCGAGCATGTGTTTTACACACGGGCCACGCGAAAAAAAAAAAAAAACAATTAAAAAGAAAAATTTGGGGGTAGTACTCGTACGTACACGGTTCCAAACCCATGTTCCTAATTTATTTAGTAAGGATTAAATTGGAGATTCCACACCTATTGATTGAGTGGGGAATTACCGCTATTAACTATTACTATTATTATTATTATTATATTCCATAGTAGTTGTAGTTTTATCAGTACTTTACAGTCATATATATCTTGTGGTCCATCAACTGTAAATGAAATGATACAATTCAATCAAAATTTCTTATTTGACTGACTTAGTATTCCAAGTCCATATTACATATTATTTTAAAAAGTCCATGCTTGACTGCTATTGTTTACCATTTTCCGTTGACAAAATTGCCAAAAGCATAAACTTTCCACCAAATTACTGCCACTTAGAATGGAATCATACTCCTAACACGCCTCCTCAATTCTCATCAATCTCTCTCTCTCGGTCTCTCCACAACAAAATTAACATTAAAAAAAAAAATGAGAAAGGACAAAACCCTCACCAACGTAGGCTTTTGTTCAGCACTGATATTGGTGGTTTTGATCATGATCACCAAACCCGGAGCTGCCACGACAAAGCAGGGCACGGTGTTGTGCAGCCCGGTGGAGCTCGATCCGTGCAAGGCGGCGACGCCTGAGACGGCGCGGCGCTCGAGCCTTTGCTGCCGGAAGGTGCGGGAGCAGAGGCCGTGCCTGTGCGGCTACCTAAAGGACCCAAACCTCAGCCCTAACCTCAACTCTCCCATCGCCATAAGGGTTGCTAGAGCCTGTGGTGTTTCATACCCTATTTGTTACTAATTACTTATTATACAATACAAGCTTGCAATGTTTAATTATTATTCGTTCCGTGTTCTAGTAGGTAAGCCAAGCCATCTCTAGTTTCTTCTAAAATTAATAATATATTTTTGTGTGCTGTGTAATTATTTGTACAATATTGCTTGGTATTTATCATCATCAATTATATTTTACAACGTGGTCCTATTCTGAGGTGTTTTCTATTGCTAAAACAAGAAAAACTTTGTACTCTGAGGTATATACGAGCTTTTTATATATATTGGCAATTATAAACTATTGTAGGTGATTTATCTTGTTTACATGATGATCCAACTACGATAAATAATAGAGAAATTATAGTGAATACCCAATTTTTAAAACTTAATGTAAGTTATTAACCAATCTTTTGAAAAATGTAACCAACTACCCAAAAGATGCAATTACTTACACAGTGGTAAGTGGTGGTAATTCACTTTGTTACCAAAAGCATGTGCAAGTAATTCACAAATTGACTAGAAACTCAATTACTTCAAAAGTTTGGGTATTTATTTTTATTGTTATATAAATTCTGGGTATTTGCCAACTCCACCCTAAATAATATTGCAGTGATGGATTGATGGTATTAATTGCAACTACATTAAAATTTCATATGTTATATTGATTTGTAATAGTCATAGAAAGTAGTTTTCCCTTTTGACAAAAGAATTGTGATTTTGTTGCAAAAATCAATCCTTTTTGTATAAGTTCAAACTCAAACTTGAGCCTTTAAGGCTTGGGCCACGAATTTGAGTCAAGCCTAAAGGCTTTGGAAATTTTGAAAAAATTTCACTTCTGCACATAAATGCCACAATGTCGATGTCACATTTTACTAGTGAATTAACCGAATTGTCTTTTTTTTTTTCTTTTACAAATCAGAAAAACAATAAAAGAAGAGGGGGTAACTTAGTAATTTGGCGATGAAAAAAAGTTGCATGACATGCAATAGTGGTTTTGAGAAAATTTGATCCCAATCTATCTAGCACTTTGGGTTTTAAGAAAATTTGATCACATGTCACATTTTATATTCAAGTTTGCAATATTATAGCATGTCATGCCACTTTTTTCGTCAACAAATTACTATGTTGCCCCATCTTTTGTTATTGTCTCCGGTTTATTCACTACTAAAAATTGGAATAGGCTGCAATTCTTTTTCTAAAGCGGCATTTTTCAAAAGAATGTGTGGTATTTTTTCAAAATTTTGCTTGGGTTTTTGTAGTTCAAGATAAAAAAAATAATAATAAATTTATAACATGAAACAAATATTTATAAAAAAAAATAAAAACAAGTGAATAAAACACAAATTATTTAGCATTTCAATGAAAAATAAAGTAAGATATGTGAATGTATCATGCTTTGTAGTTTGTACACTATTGGACAAACAACATATGTAAATTTTATAGATAGAGATATTATATAAGATGGATATATAATATAAGTCAAATATAAACATATATCATATCAAAGGGTGTATATTAGTAAAATTCATAATTTTAATTATGCGTTATGTTATTATTATCTGTTTTCGGTTATTGGATTTTCGAGAAAGATATCGAGTTTCGACTATCATGAGTGGAATTTGAACTTGGTTTGTACTTGTTTTTATGTAGAATAAGAGAAAATAAGATCATATCAAAGAGTGTATATAGTAAAATTCATAAATTAATTACGCATTATGTTATAATTTTTTTTTATCTGTGTTTCAGTTATTGGATTTTCGAGAAAGATTTCGACCATGGTATTTGGACTTGGCTTGGGCTTGTTTATATGAAGAAAAAGAGAAAACGCGAAGAATGCTATATTTTAATGCACTAAGTGTATTTTTAATTTTTACCCTCCTTTAAATAAAAATTATAGTGAATATTCAATTTTTGACACCTAATTTAAATAAGAGATTTATAACGATTTAGCCAAATTTTAGACAAATTTTTTAGGGATTAGCCATAGTTTTAAAATTTTAAGAAATTAGCCACTTTTATTTTTTATTTTATCAAAATTAATGAAAATTTTTTATAATGGTAGGTTTAGTTTGTTTTTTAAATTGAATGAGCCGAATTTTTAGAGATTTTTTATTTGATTTGGCGGTTTTTTTTAAGTAATTATCATGGATACTTCTGTCTATTTTCTTAATTTTGAAATTCTAGGGCTAAATCCTTCAAATTTTACCTTTAAAATGGTTAAATTATTAACTGGCCCATTAAATAAATACCTAATCTTTTGAAAAAAAAATAACAAAATACCTAAGTGATTCAATTACTTACATAGTAATAATTGATGGTAATTGACTGAATTACTAAAACCATGTGCAAGTAATTGATGCTTTGGCTAATTACTTAATTACTTTGAAGCATTGGGTATTTATTTTCATTGTAATATAAATTTAAAAATTTTTAAAAAATGTCATATATCTAGGCAACTTGTTTTGAAACATGATATTTAAAAAAAAAAAAAGTTTGCAGTAGGTGGGCTTTAATCAAACTAGTGCACTTCATTTTGTATATTTTTTTGGAGAAGTTTGAAAAATGCCTTTTTATAGGGGCAATTGCAAAATATGACTATTCTTAGTGCCAGTTAATAATCTATGCCCCAACTCATACGTTCTTTTTATTTTCACTCTATATTTATGATGTGAAATTTGGGAAATAAATTAAAAGTGCAACACAACATAGGGCATAGATTACCGATGTGCTAAAATAGGGGCATTCCTCAAAAATCCCATCTTTTAGACATTGTGCTTTGAAAATGTCACTCAAAAAGAATATTATAATTTATATCATTTTTAATAGCGAATCTATCAAGTTACTCTTTTTTTTTTTCATGAATGAAGAAGAGAAGAAGGATTGAATTATAATTTTATCTTTTTTTCTACAAATGAAGAAGACAATAAGGACGAAATTATAATTTATTAAAATAAAATGACACGGCTCGTAATTAACGTATTTAGCGACACGAATTGTAATCTACACTTAAAAAGTGACATATTAAATTGTCATATATTTTATACTCCTTATGGTAAACGACAAATACCCATATATTTTG
This sequence comes from Boehmeria nivea var. tenacissima, assembly GCA_018132145.1. Lineage (NCBI taxonomy): Eukaryota > Viridiplantae > Streptophyta > Magnoliopsida > Rosales > Urticaceae > Boehmeria > Boehmeria nivea. Next base: position 10,402,210 of record CM030876.1, on the reverse strand, counting down.
AGAACGAGATTTTAAATTCTAAGTTGTCACACTAATAATCGAGATATATGTTACATTTACAAATACTTCATGTTAAAAATAATAAATAAATAAATAACTCCACGTTGAGATATACTTTTCCTTACTCTATTGACTATCATATGTTGCATTTTTATTCTATTCCCTACTAATTAAAATTTAAAAATGAAACAAAAACATAAGTTGTATTAGCAGCAGAGAGTGGGAACAAAGGTCGTACACCACGTGTACGTAGTAGTAAATTATCTATAATACCACAACTTCCCTTGCAATTTTCCACGTTTACATTACAATATGAGTGAAATGGAAATCAGAAACATCTTTGCTTTCACAATTTTATATGTTGATAATTGATACAGAAAAACTAGGCTTCTGGTCATTTCAGAATAAGGTCACCACAAATATATCTTCCTTTGTCCGTTGACTATCATAAGTTTGATTGACTATGATAGTTTGATATCTTCTGGGTTCGTGTAATTCTAAAATGTAGACATAACTAAATAAGCAAACATGTCTGGGTGGTGTAGTCGGTTATCACGCTAGTCTCACACACTAGAGGTCCCCGGTTCGAACCCGGGCTCAGACATCCATGAAAATTATATTTTATTTTTATTGTTATTACTTGACCGATTATTCATTGAGATTTTGGCAATATAAAAGAAAAAAAAAAAAAGTCTCACATCAGTTGTGAAGCAAAGAGATAGGTAGTCAATTATGTGTTGAGATTTTAGCAATATCAAAAAAATAAAAAGTCTCACAGAGGTAGGGAGTCTCCAAGCTATATAGCTCAGTCATAGACACTTTAAATTTGGTGTACTTAGACTCTAGTTAAATTTATTTTCACATGAGGAGGATGGAGAAGTAGAAAAAGAAAGAAAAAATAAATATGATAAAGTGAACTTATAGTAATACCCTAACAAAACACATGTGACTGTCACGCGATCAATTTATAGCTAAGAAAAAGTTTGAAGTGCAACTTACCACACCCAGTGTAATTCAGGGGTCACTATAGTGTATCAAACTCTAAAAATTATGGTCTCACTCTAGTCTAATATGCTAAATTAAAAATTAAATAATCATAGTTTTAATTTAGGACTCATTTGACATATAATTTAATAATTTCTTCATAAAAAGGAATTCACATTCTTATTAAGTAGACACAAATATGTAACTAGAAATACTTGTATTTTTTTATCCGTTAAAATTAATATCAACATGGAATTACTTGATTTTTTATTTATTGTGATAAAGCTAAAAATTAAGATATTAACTATACATACTAATGCTCGAACTTCTAATATCAACTAAGTTTATCATTATTGGTTCCTTTAACCCATATCCTAGTATCATTATAAAAAAAAGAAGAAAAATATAAAGATACAAAGTTCAAATTGTCTCTATCTTCATATTAGAAATACGATTAAAAAAAAAAAAACCACCTAGAATCACTATCTCTCAAGTCTCAATGCCTTTCAAAGAATAAAGCCAAAAGTTACATCTTGCAATGACAAAACGTGGCCAAGCTTTATTAAAAACTTTATATATAAGAGTAGTGCTAGTAGACATATCAACTATTTTACTAATTTTTTTTTATATTAATTTGTATGTCATATTATAATTGGTGAGTGTTTATCACCTAGTTAGAATGACTTGATATCCAATCAATCAAAACATGACACTCCAATTGCCACATAAATTGGTATTAAAAAATTAGTAAAAAAGTTGGTGTTTGTAAACCCAATGGAAAAACCATATATACAAGGAAAAGTATCCGGTGTTGAAAAAATAACAACAATAGCCAAACATAAATTTACTCAAGATCATTATCTATCTTCTAATTTTGGTATGAGCGTAATGGTTTGAAACGTACTTCTATTGGTGTTCTAATTAGCCATTCCCATATGTGTTATCAATCTCTAACAATCCCCAATAGGAATAGTCTATGTCATATCCTCGATTTTATACGAACTTTAGAATCATTAAATACAAGAGAAAATCAATGTGGAGGATGATGAGTTCAAGTTTTCCTCTCCTCTCAATGGTAACAATAATGTTTCTATTTTCTGTGTGTATATCACTTAAGAAGGATACCTCGTATTTATAAAGAATCAAAACTCTTACAGACCCTATTGGGCTAAAAACACCGCTTGAGAGTACTGATTTAGTCCAATGGACAAAGTGAGCACATTGCCTCACAAAAAATATAATGGGCTCATCTCATTATGGTCCTCTAACAATATCATACACCAATATGTCTAATTAACTAGTTGTTCGAAATATGTTTGGTATAAATATTAGATATCAATTAACAAGTGTAATTGATTATGTTTGTCAACACTAAATATTCCAACAGCCCCACATAATCAAAAACGTAAAATAATCACTTACATACATAAGTTGTCAAATAAAGGTATAATCGCACCATCAACAGACAAAACTAACTATAACCAATTATATTGTACTGACAATGTTCAAATATAAGTTTAAATTTTATTGTAGCAACTGTATTTAAGTTTAAATTTTTGTGAGTGAATGTATTGTAATAAAATGGTTTAAACCAAATTCAAAACAAACAACCCTTAATGATTCAACAAGCATATTTTTATTGAGCATGCTCTAATAAAATATTTGACATTAGTATATGAGTTATGTAATTTGTTAGTCCACATAAAATTGTTAGTTCAGACTAAATTTCTAAGAATCTTCCACTTGGACAACACGGTAAAAACATAAATACTAATATCGTACCATAATAATGTCAAAAAGCAAATAAAAGCATACATAACTAGGTGCAGTTCAATGAGCATGATGACAATAATATATGTGATAGCACAAAACATTATCAGTTAAACAAATCCATGATTTCTCTAAGATATTCTTCCGATGTAAGCGTGTACACAAAGGGAATAACAATGGAAAGATTCATGTCTTGTTTAAATTCGAAAAGCAGTTATGAGCAAAATATTCACGTTACATGAGAAATTCATTATCTACCACTAACTTAATACAACAAAAGGCAAAATCACTACCATATAGGATACATGCTCCTGAAAAATATAAGAGAATTTTAAGAAAATAACCACTATTTACAAAATAATTTTAAAAAATAATCACAGTTTCAAAAAATTTAAAAACTAGCCCTTTCAAAAATTTCTGACATGTGTCAGAAATTTCTTACAATAATTTTTATGTGTAATTTTGTTATTGTCAAAAATTTCTTACATTGTGCTATGGTTAGTTTTTAAATTTTTTTGAAACTGTGGCTATTTTTTGAAAACACACAGTTCAAAATTGCTATTTACCTAACTGACCCAAAATATAAAAAGCTAAACATTTATTTAGTGGATTTTGTAACATTTGCTCTATAAGCATGTATTCAACAGAAACGAGAGTTTTGAAACCTTCTCTTTGATAAATGGGACCTTATATCAATAGTCTTAGAGTGTGAAGCGCTCATGCATATTGTTACAAGATAATTAAGATACAATTATAGAATTATACAGACTAATTTCAACAACCTTACAATAGAGTGAACAACCTCAAGTCTTTGAAATAAAATTCTGAAGCGACATATTGCATTACAAGAAGCCTCATAACATGTTATATACACTATGTACAGTCAAGACTGCTATGAGCGTTTGTTTAACACTTTTTTGAGAAACAACTCCTCTGCACAAAAAATGTACTAATATTAAGTGAAGTATTTCAACCATACAAGTTGTATCATAAGTGTCACATAATCCAACCAATTTGAATATATGTTCCTTGAAAAAATGAGAGGCCATTATGATGCGTTTGATGCACCAGATAAGATTAGATTGGATAGACTTATTCCATTTATTTGGATAAGATAAGATTGGATTTGATTGTATTTAGTGTTATAATGTGTTTGATATTATATTTCTAAAAATTTCAAATAAATGATAAGTACATTAAAATATATTTAAAAATTCATATTTATTATTATTTTTCATTTAAATTTAATTTTAAAACAAATAAAAATCACTTTTTTAATATAGGTCCCATCATGTTATGTCATGTCATGTGATAAGTTATCTTATCTTTATGGGATTACATATCCCATGAATATGGGATAAAAGTGATGAGGCCAAGTTTAATTAATCCTGCCAAAATATTTTAGATTAAATTTAGTCTAATTCAATCCAATACTTTCCTAATCTCTTCCTCTAAACACACTTAAGTGGACGATTTCAAAGTCCAATGAAATTCTCTTTTAATGTTTTCAATGCTCGTAAATTGTTATCTCTGTTTATCTCTTTAACTTTATGTTAAGGAAAAGTCAATGCAACTATAAATTAACTCTATATTATACTATAAATAGTAAAATTGTAATTTTTAAAAAAGTCAACTTTTTATAAAAATATAATTAGTTCTTAATATTCCATGTAATTTGTTTCGATTATCAATTACTAAATTAATTATTACAGTATTTATTAAAGAATAAATCCTTGAAAAGTTTTCATATAAGCTAAATTTCAGAAAAATCTCTCTTATTTTGGAAATTCCAAAATAATCTCTGTGTTAGTTGAAAAATATCAAAAACATGCCTTCTACTCATTTTTTGGACAAAAATCAGAACAAAAAGTTCAAAATGCTGAAACTACCCCTTTTGCCAAGTTTGTAATTCCTCACAATTTTAGCTTTATTCTGTTGCCAAGCTGGTATGCTATAGAATTTAACCATATTTGCTTCTAATTTAGAAACTCTTTCATCACTCGTCCTTTCATATAACTAAAACTATGAGGAATTAGAAATGTAGCAAAAAGCGTAATTTTGACATTTTTAAAATTTTCATACTGATTTGCGCACAAAAATTGAGTGGTAATAAAATTCGAATTGGCCTCCCATTAGAGATTATTTTGTTAATATGATAATAATAATATGCAAATTATCACTCCATTGGAATGATTATAATTCCTAAGTCTTTTTGGGAAAACTAAACATAAAAATATTTATTGTTATTTTATTGCATTTTTATTACATCAAACTATATGTATTCTAACTAAACATCGATATTAATTAATTACTGTTTTAACTTGGACATATTTTTTACTGCTAAACTTTATTTGAAAAAAAAATTGTTAAGGGTTTTCATAGCTACGTACTAGCCAAGATATATATCCTATAAATTTTCAATTGTCTTTTTATCTATACATATGTCCTAATATCAAGCATGGCAATATTTTAAATTATCCCTATTTCCTTTGATCCGAAAATGCTATTTCTAAATAGTTTTGGCAATGCCAAATAGGTAAGACTTTCATCCAACTTACTTGGAATATTCTTCTTACAGCTCTTGACTGGATTTAGATATATATGTTCAAGTATTATATAAACAATACATCATCTTGCATTCGCACATATTAAATATGTAATATATTTATCGGTTTTTTTAATAAATAGCCATATATTTATATTTATTTTTAACAATTAGCCTATGTTTGCTTTTATTAGTAAAATAGTCATACATTCGTGTCTATATTTTAGAGACTACAATCATTAGTTTTTTGAATTCTGTTTTTATTGTTTGTTGCAGACAATATTGTCTAAAATTTTGTGTCTCTAGTCATGAAATTTGTGACTTCTTTGGCTGCATATATATATATATATATATTTTTTTTTTTTGCTATTTATAAGATATTTTTTATTTAGTAATAAGTTTTGTGAAATTGGTTGTATAGGCAATCATTTATTTGTGAGTTGGTTATTTTGTTAATGGATGTTTAATTTTTTTAGAGTTTTTTAGGCATTTAACCAAATTTTTGAGTAATTTTTTAGGATTTAGCCATAGTTTTACGAAATTAGGGATTTAGCCATAACATGTAATATTTTTTGTAACATGTAACAGATATACGTGTAAAAAATGTAACATTAAATGTAACGTTACATTTAATGTTATATTTTTACACGTATATATGTTACATGTTATAAAAAATGTTACATGTTATGGCTAAATCCCTAATTTCGTGAAACTATGGCTAAATCTTTTAAACTTTACTTTAAAATGGCTAATTGTTTAATTGGCCTATTTTTTTATTGTATTTATTTCAAATTTTCTGAAAATTTTGTGACTATAGTAACAAGTTTTATGACTGCGTATTTTATTTATTTAGTCACAAATTTTATTTCTTTAGTCATAGATTTTTAAATGTTGACCTGATAGCTATTTTACTAATATTTCAAAACATAGGCTATATATTTAAAACATAGATTGCAAAGTAGCTAAATCCTTAACTGATTCTATATTTATATGTCTTTTTTTTTTTTTTCGCCAAAACCTAATTTAATGAAGTGTAGCCCATAAACTATTGTGCTTTATAAACTTGTCAATGAACTAGCTAGGCATGAAAAAATAAATTTTATATTTGTCATGATTGGAGTTCTATAAATATACGAATATTGTATATATCACCACCTAATACAAATAATCAGTACCGACGACATGTTAAAAACGCTGCTAATTAATACAAATAATCAGCACCACCTAAAAGTATTATTATCAATTTTCATGAGTTTGGACAGAGGTCTTTTTTATATCGTGCTACATGATGTAATGCATGTGAAACGTTAAATCAACAAAAGCTGGCTAATATTTGACAAATCCAAATCCTCTACTCTTTTTTTCTATCACCTCGTCTACTCCTCTAATAATATTATGACAACTCAATAAATTATTTTAAATCTTAATTTTTTCTTGTATGTATACTTAATATTTTTATAATTTTTTTAAAAATATTTTAATGAATTCTTATAATATTATTGCAAGAGATCGAGAAGAAGATAAGAAAAGAGGATAGAAAATATGGGTTCATATTTGTCAACGTGTCAAGCATCTCTTTGAAGGCAAATTCTTTATCTTGTTGTTAAAGCATACCAACTCGTGTTTATCCTTGCATGGAAAGTAGTAATCAATTATGTCACAATTAATTATATTATAAACTTATAGAGATATAGTAGTTTTCTATTTTAAGTCCAGAGTACTCATAAGTCCAGTCACATCCTAATTTTGCCTAATATCAATTGGACTCGATGCAACGGTGAAACGCCGCATGTTTTTGAAGTTTTAAATACATACATACATGTATATACATATATATATATATATATATATATTATATGTTGAACACCATTTTTGACTTTTTGCAGTTGACACTAATTGGTATCCACTATCCAATAATCATTACTCTTCTTGTTAAGTTTGAGGTATATATTTACATGTCCTACCTAGCGGTGATAATCTTATATTAAGTTTCCAAAAGCTCTTTAGAAGAAGCTGTTTTAGTAAGAAATAGATTCTGTAAATGAACATATATAATGGAATATAATTCTCAAAAGTTATATGCTGTTTGCTTTTTTTTTTTTTTTTTTTTAATTCTACAAAAGTCACAACAAAAAAATGATTTTCAGTCGCAACAAAAACAGCCACGGACTTTTGTCATGATGTAAAAGTATTAATTTTGCTAAGAACAAATTAAATTCATGACTGATCATATAGAAGTCGTTGTAGTTAAAAAGTGATTCAATAATCTATTATTATGAGTTGATTAAAATATTATTTTTTCACATTTTTTCGTGAGTCTAATTTTTTTACAGAAATAAATATGATAGATATATTAACTCATTTACTAACATTTTAATATCAAGTGATGTGACAATTAAAGTGTTATATTTTTATTAGTTGAATCTTTTATAAAGATGATAAATACTCACTAATAATAATATGACACATAAGTTGGTATTAAAAAAACTAATAAAAAAATTAGTATGTCTAGCACTGTTCTTTTTATAATGACCTATAAAAAAATAAAGAAATAATTTAGTACATATTATATTTTGCGAGGTAATAATTAAATGAAATTGATAACATATTAAAAAATGATTCAATAATCTATTATTATGAGTTGTGATTAAAATATTATTTTGCCACATTTTTTTCATTGTGATTAAGAGTAATTTTTTATAGTGACCTATACAAAATAATAATAATAAATAAATAATTTAGTACATATTATTTTTTGCGAGATAACAATTTAATGAAAGTGATCACATATTAAAAAAAATCAGCCATCCTTACGGCAGCTCTAGGGGCAGTTGCTAAGTCCCTTCGAAGCTCTTTCCAGTGCTTGACGATGAATGTAGATCAACTGTAAGCTATTTTACTTATTTTAATTATATATATATATATATATAAATGAGATTAGCAGATTTAATCCTCGTTGCTCTTACTAGAATTTTCTGGCTATGGTTGGAGATTCCAAATTATAATGCCACGTCACCCTATGACAGGCAATTCTAATCCGACAGCCCACGTAATCACCAGCTCAGCTTACCCATATTTGATATTACCGACCCTTCCCACCAATTTTCTGGCATTAATTAATTTCCATATAATTTTCTCTAAAATATTATACCTGATTACGAAAATATAAAATAAGAATTTTTTTTGTTATTTAGATAGTACTGAAACGAAATCGAAAAAGAAAAGAAAATTATAACAAAATTGCAAAAACACTGCACTCCATAAATATGACTCCCATCTTTTTTTTCCCCCTATTCTATCAGAATTTAAGTAGTTTTTATCATTTAGAAAATGTTTTTTTTTTATAATGAAATTATACCATTTAAGCATGCGCAGTACCAAAATTGTATCCATCTCAAGACTGTTCCCCTTTTCTTACAATATTTCCTAAAATTAATGTCAATATTCTCATAGACAAGTTGCAAAAATAATATAAATTAAATATATTTTTATTTGCTACAAAAAGAAGGGAAAGAAAAGATTGTATTAAATTATATAGTTGTGACCACTTTCCACAAAATTCATGTGGAATAATATTGTATATATTTCAATATACGCGGCGGCAAGAGGATGTATTGCAGTGTGTTTCACCTTCTCTTCGGTCGATTAAAAGGATAATTTATCATAATCATACTACTATAATTAAACTAATTCCCTACGTCTCTCTTCCACACATCAATATATTTGTCTCTCTATATATACACACACACACAAAGCAATAGCAAGTCAAGCACTTCGAGAATAGCTCATAATTAAATCGTCAAAACTAAACAACAAAACACACCACAAATATTATTCACAGCCATGGCTAATTCTGATCTCTCTGAAATCCTTCCTCGAGTCTTGATCGTCTCGAGACGTAGCGTTCGCAAGAACAAATTCGTCGATTTCGTTGGTAAGCTTTTTTTTTTTTCCTCTCTCTCTCACTCTTATTTTCTTCTTAAAATATATATATATATATATATATATATATTTTTAATTGTAGTTGATTTTGATATGATCTGACGTTCAAATTCACATTTTTTTACATGATGTCCAGGCGAATATCACCTGGACCTCATAGTCGGTTACGGGGCAGTACCCGTAATCGTGCCCCGGGTTTCGGGCGTCCACATGTTGCTGAGCAGTTTCGAGCCGATCCACGGCGTCCTCCTCTGCGAAGGGGAGGACATTGACCCGTCGCTCTACGAGCAAGAATCCGACCAGCCCTCGGGCCTCTCGGCGCAAGAGCTGGCCGAGATCCGGAGCCTTCACGCGAGCGACACAGCCGTCGACCGCGAGAAGGACTCAATCGAGCTGAGCCTAGCCAAGCTTTGCCTCGAGCGGAACATACCCTACTTGGGGATATGCCGAGGCTCCCAAGTCCTAAACGTGGCTTGTGGAGGTTCCCTTTATCAGGACATAGAGAAAGAGCTCTCCAAGAAGGGCCAAGAGAGAGTGGTTCACATGGATTACGACAACTACGATGGTCATAGACATGTGGTTAGGGTTGTTGAGAAGACACCGTTGAGTGATTGGTTTAGGGATTCATTGGAGGAAGAGAGAATGGAGATTTGGGTGAATAGTTATCACCACCAAGGGGTGAAGAGATTGGCCCAAAGGTTTGTGCCTATGGCTTTCGCTCCGGATGGTTTGGTTGAAGGGTTTTATGACCCAGATGCTTATAGCCCTGAAGAGGGTAAGTTTATTATGGGGCTCCAATTTCACCCTGAGAGAATGAGGAAGCCAGATTCTGACGAGTTTGATTATCCCGGATGCCCATCTGCTTATAGGGTATGTTAAATTTATTTTTTTTTTAAATATTTTTATGTCATTTAATAATTTATGTATCGAGTAATGGGTTTTTAATCTATGAATTAAAAAATAAAACACAAACAAATATAAATTATTAATGTGTCAAAAAAAATATTTATGATTAAAATTTTTTTATATATTGAATTAGAGAAATTACTTCATGATATATATTGACATTTGTTCAATTAATGCTTCACCCTAATATATATTTGAAGGTTTGAAGTTATTTATCCTAATTCTTTCCTTGTTCAGGAACAATTGCACCTAATTAATTTGTGTCCATATATTTTTCTTTCTTTACTAATGTCTTAAAATCTTATAGAGAGGGTACTTTGGTATTATCTTTTGACATTTTTTTTTCTTTCCCTTTTTGGTATTAATTTGCGCAGGAATTTGTGAAGGCGGTGGTTGCCTATCAGAAGAAGCTAAACAGCTCAGAGTCAGTGGCAAAGGCTACAAAGGTTGACGTTCAAGAAATGGAGAAGAAGAGAGAAGTTTTAGTCAGAAGTTTCTCACTCGCCAGAGATCTTTATGCCACAGGCCACAATATGGATTCAATTGAAGAATCTGAACTTGAAGTTGGAGCTCAATTCCTTGAGGTAAAATTTAAATTAAAAAAAAAAAAAGCGATATCTCGTAATGAATTTTTGTTTTTATGGAATAATTAAATTTATTTATTTATTATTCTTTGAATTAGGAAAAGAATATTTTATTCTTTTTCTGATCATTGGACAACATAATTTTATTTTAATAATGTAATAAATTTTATTAAAGTGCTCAACCAGAAGAATAAAAAAAATGAAGCGGCAACTTGAAATTTTACGTACAGTTTTTAGAGAAATTTAAGAAAATCATCATTTTTAAGAAGATGATTTTAAAAAACAGTGAATGTTTTAAAACTTTAAGAAAGTAGTCATTAATAAAATTTATTATCTTTATAAAAAAAATTATAGCAGTAAATTTTATTTATAATTTTGTTATGGTTTTTTATTTTATGATTATTTTTTATATTTTGTGACACTGTTGCTAGTTTTTGAAAATACATCATTTAAAATAGTTATTTACCTACTTATTCTTTAAACCAGAAATAAAATATATATTTTGTTCCATTTAAATTAAGAGCTAAGAAATAAACTTTATATTGATAAAAATATAGAATAGTACAACTTGCATTTCAATAATAAATTCAAAAGATATTTATGATATTCTCTCTGTATGATAATTTATCTTCTCATTACTCATCTTTTGTATGGTTTTTTTTTTTTTTGGATTAATTGCGTACAGTCAAATACAGCATTGAGCTTGCAAGAAGTGAATAGACTTAAGCAGATGGGTGCAACAGTTAGGAATTCAAATTCCTACATGAAGAGATCAGAGCTGAATGAACAAAGACAAGCTCTCGCAAGAAATGTGATGGCAAAAATGTCGGTAGAGAAATTATCAGATCTCATGTCTTTCTACCATATGATGGGCCAAATCTGCACCGAAGTCTTGGAAAGAAAGCTTGTCAATGGCCTGTGTTAATTATTATACACATATTATTTTCTGGTTCTTAAGCATTTTACTTCCGATTTGCTTTGTTGTTTTTGTTGTTGTTGTTGTTTTTTGTTTTCCTTTCTCGTGACATGTCAAAAGCAAAACAATAATATTTAATAATAACTGTACATTTTTTATTCACGTGAGTCTTTGGTAAATGGCTGCCTCAGATGTACGTAGCCTTGATCTGCTTTGTTATTCGTCTTTTATTGTATATACTTTCTTTTTTGGCAACTTTTCTTGTATTTTATTAATTTGTAGGCATTACTCAAAAGGTGTCCAACATTTTTACTGTCTTAATCAGTTGAAAATTAGAGTATGAAAACAAAAGGTGTAAATGTGATACAATCACTATAACTGATTTTACAATGAGAGCAAATCGTGTACATGGTGTGTTTTGGGAAATGCGAAGGGACAACTACATTTTACGAGATTTTTAGCCAAACTTTAAAGGTGAAATTTTTTTACGAGATTTTTGAGAATTTAGTCAAACTTTAAACTGATTTTAAGTAAATAGTAACTTTTTAGATATATTTTAAGAAAATATTCAACGTACGTTTTTATTATTTAAAAAAATAGTCATTTAATTTTTTTTAATTATATGATACCGTGATTTACCTTTATACTCTTACTCATTTGAGGGTAATGAGTAATGACTAGTTTTTTAATTTTTAAAAACATTTGTTATTTCTTTAAAACATGAGAATTTCAAGAAAATAGTAATTTTTTTAGAGAATATGGTTTTAAAAAATAGTCACAGTTTCAAAATTTTAAGAAAATATCAATTTCAAAAATTTCTTACTAAGATAAGAACTTTCTTACAGTAATTTTAGGGAATTTTAAGAAAATAGCCACTATTTATAAAATGATATTAAAAAATAGCCATAGTTTCAAAAAATTTAAAAACTAGCAATGTCAGAAATTTCTTACAAAATTTTTGCCTAGTGTCAAAAATTTCTTATAGTATTTTTATGTGTATTTTTGTTATTATCAAAAATTTCTTACAGTTTTATGGTTAGTTTTTAAATTTTTTGAAACTGTGGTTATTTTTTAAGAACACACAATCCAAAACGGTTATTTACCTAACTGACCTTAAATTTTATGTGTAATTTTGTTATAATTAGAAATTTCTTATTTTCGTAAAAAAAAAAATTACGGCTACTTTTTAAATTATAATTATATTTTTAAAATATACTATTTAAAATAAATATTTACCTAACTGACCATTAAAATATAGACAAAAAAATAACTATATACCAATTAAACCTTAAAATTTATTTTTTATTATTATACGAGTATAATTTAATCATGTATACAAAAATTTATTCGTTGAGAAAAATTCACTGGTGAGAGACGATTCCGAAACATTTTCCTCTCACAAAAACACCTGCCAAATAACCCCATAGATTTTGATTATATATGTATGAGTAAAATTATTTATATATACATATAATTTATTTTTTATTATTATACGAGTATAATTTCCTTGAGAAAAATTCACTGGTGAGAGACGATCCCTAAACATTTTCCACTCACAAAAACACGTACGTAAATTTACATATATATATTTCACTAAAAAAAATACATATATATATATATATATATGTATGGAGGCGCGCGCCAAGTGGTAGGTGTATGTGGACGCTTGCATGTTGTTTGTCCATCTTAATTTGTGCCAACTGAGGGAACCGTGCACTTAATATGGGCAACAGGTTCCCAGAATATATATATATATATATATATATATATATATGGGCAACAGGTTCTTATTTTGGGTATTTTATGATAGTTTTTTTTTTTACAACAATTCTGAATCATTAGATTCATATTTTAATGGGTTTCGTATATTAAAAATGTGAATCTAACTATTTAAAATTATTTTTCGCCATAAAAAAAATTATTACAAAATTTTCTTTTCTTTTTATACATTTGTACAAAAAGGGGTTCTTCGTTTTTTATTATTATTATTTCCTCTTATTTTTTGGGACTCAGAAAGCATGTTTGGAAGGAGCACGTGCCTAAGGGAGGCATATATACATACCCGGCCCCTGAAGATTTTATATTTATTTTTTCATCCATGTAATTTTTTCTAAATAGATTAATTTCATCATTTCTCCTTTTATTTTAACCCGAATCGTAAATTGCCCCATGTACTTTAATTTGTTACATCCGTTCTCCTTATACTTTTAAAACGTCTCAAATTTGTCCTTCTGTTAACTTTTCCATCCAAAGTTGCTATTTTCCATCCAAAGTTGCAATGTGTCACATAATTAGATAGGTTTTTGTGCATTTGTAGGTGAAATTATGTTTTTGCCCCTATTTGATATTTTTTTTCTTTTTTAAGGTTTTTTTTTTTGTGTGTGCTAGAAACACTTGATTGAAAAAAAAAAAATAAACTTTTTTCTTCAATCAAGTGTTTCTAGCACAAAAAAATAAAACTAAAAATTATCAAATTTTTAGATGAAGAAAAAAGCTAATTTTTTTTAATCAAGTGTTTCTAGCCAAAAAAAAAAAAGAAAAAATAACTTGAGAAAAGAACAGTATCAAACAGTGGCAAAAACATAATTTCACCTACAAATGCACAAAAATCTCTTCAATTATGTGACACATGGCAACTTTGGATGGAAAATGATAACTTTGGATGGAAAAGTTAACGGAAGGACAAATTTGAAACGTTTTAAGAGTATAAGGGGAACGGATGTAACAAATTGAAATATATGAAGTAATTTGAGATTCAGGTTAAAATAGAGGGGGAAATGATGAAATTAATCCTTTCTAAATTGTACATGTCATTCTCGTAAAATTCAATTAATTCAAAAGTTCGTACTACGTACTTTCCAGATTTGTATAAAATTGTGTGTGAATGATACTTTAAAATGAATCAAAACCAGTCATACATGTAATCCTTTTGTAGAGGGAAAAAAAATAAAGATATACAAATGACATACTTTCTCTTATGAACATAACATGGATGTGCATGGGTCTATGTCATATATCAAGACTTTTTTCTGTACATAGTTATATATTAAGACTTTTGTTGTAGATAAATAAGACAATTTTTATTTATGTCCTATTTGGTGATGTTATTGAGTATAAGGCTTGGTATGTTTATATTCAAGAGAAATTATAGTGAATATTCAATGTTTAAAACTTAATGTGAGTTATTATCCAAGTTTTTAAAAAATGTAGCCAACTACCCAAGTAATTTAATTACTTGCATAGTGATAAGTGTTGGTAATTCACTTAGTTACCAAAAGCATGTGCAAGTACTTCACGAATTGACTAGAAACTCAATTACTTCCAAAATTTGGCTATTTACTTTTAGAGTTTTTTAGGCATTTAACCAAATTTTTGGGTAATTTTTTAGGATTTAGACATAGTTTCACGAAATTAGGGATTTAGCCATAAATGTAACATTTTTTGTTAAATGAAATATATATGTGTAAAAGTATAACATTTTATGTTACATGTTACATTTAATGTTACATTTTTTACACGTATATATGTTACATGTTACAAAACATATTACATGCTATGTCTAAATCCCTAATTTCGTGAAACTATGGCTAAATCCTTCAAACTTTACCTTTAAAATGGCTAATTACTTAACTGGCCCTTATTTTTATTATTATATAAATTCTGAGTATTTCTCTACATCACCCTACATTCAATAAAGCATAAGAACTGAAAAGATAGATTCATGAATTTAATATCTATATGAGCGCCAAATGAATAAGAATTTAAACCACATTTTTTTAGCAAAAAGGTTTAAATTGGACCCTTTATGAGTGAGTTTATTATAACAAAAGGGTTTAAACAAATTTTTTTTTGATTGCTATCAAAACAAGGCCAAGCTTAAAACCCTTTCTATCCAAAAAAAAAAATGGGTTTCGGTTTAAAGCAGCAGAATTAGGCTTCTAAATTGTTGAGATTTTCACGACGACAAAGATAATTCGTAGAGTCGTAAATTATAATATTTCTTTGGTAGGTTTTTTTAGTGGAAAAAGATCATGGATCATTAGACTTATATGTTAAGTAATTCTTATATCTTAAAAATATAAATTTGATAATTCAATATCGTTTCTCACTGTCACTACAAGAAAAAAGAGCAACAAGGACAACATAATTGACGACAATATTTTGTCATTTCCAATAAGTCATCAGCGGCAACAGCAAGTCGTCACCATTGACTATTGACGACGGCGACGACATGTTGCGGGAATTTACGGAGCCAAAAATTTTTTGTCCAAATAATATTAGCAACGACATTTCAAGGCATCAACGACGATATGTTGTCGTCAATGCTCACGCTCGTTCACTTCTAAGAATGTACGGAAAATTATTGTGATAGAGCATCAACGACGGTTCGATGCCGTCGCTAATGTTTTGAAATGTCGTTGCCATTAATAAAAATTTTAATTTGTTATTGAGTGCATGATTATTGTGAATATATGTAAATATTTATTATAAGTCAATATGTTTAGGATGATTTATATATTAGACTTGTGATAATTTGGTTTAGGCCTTAGGGTGATATGTTGATGATCTTAGTAATTTTTAGATAATTCTATTGATAGTGAGATATTTTTGTGCTAATTAATGTTGTGAATGTGGGTTGTTGATTTATGATTATTTTGTGTAAATAGTATTTTTGTTTATGTGTAAAAGTTAACGAAAATGAAATAGGGGTAGAAAAAACAAAATGAATTTGGACAAAATGACAGTAGTTTAAGAAAATGTGATATGAAAGTTTTGTACGTTTTTTAAGAATATTTATATTTATACTAATTAAAAAGTACCAAATACAATAAGGAAAAGAAAAAGAGTTATCTTGAATTTTTTTATAGGACTATAAATATATTTTTACCTACCCTCACATTACATTTGTAATAATATTCTACTACTTTCCCCTATAAAATATAATACTTTTTTAAAAGTGAATTATTTTTGTAATTTTCCACTGTCGAAAGTCCATTTGAGTTAGACCTATTCAGCCCAAATAATCATAAAATTCAATAACCTAAAGTTTGCCCACAACCCCTTTTGTTTATTATTTGTTAATTTATCATAATAGATACAAAAAGCTTCCTATAATTCACGTAAACAATCTACTCACTTCCATCAACCTCCAAGTACATCCCCGTCTTAATTTTTTTATTTTTTTCTTTTTGCCGTCTTGATTAATTTGACTATATGTATTTGCACGTAATTTTTCGTGAACACTCATATGTGAATGTGAGCAATTGAATTGAATAAAATAACATAACAACAACCATATGTTGAACGATTCAAATGTTGTTTAAAGCTTTAAAGCTTAAACAACCACCGAGAATAACCCAACCACGCAAATCTCACCACTCTCTAATTTTTCTTTTCAACACCATTTTTATGATGCACAATTAATTGCTCATCAAAATCGTCAGCTATATATATTAGTTTCCCTACTTGGGTACTTCTGTGATGGATTTTTTTTGTGGTGGAAAACAATTCTGGACCATCAGATTCATCTTTTCGGTGGGTCCCGCATCTTAAAATTGTGAATCTCACCATTCAAAATTATTTCTCACCACAAAAAAAAACCCACTACAGAATTTTCCCCCGTACTTTATGTTTTTTTTTTTTCTTTCCTCACTTTTCAAAATCCCAACACCAAACAACCTTTAAAATCTTTATTTGATGCTTTAATATCTACGAAGTTGTGCAAGAAGAAGTTCATGCTATTAACCACGTGGCTGACTATACGCGGCGATGATGTCTAAGCCATTTACACAATTAGCCTTTGAATTTGGACAATTTGCACTCTAATTTGGAAAGTTTGGTAAATAGTCGGTTGGTAACGAAGTCATTGTTTTCTTCTGAATTTGTTAAGAGTTTGAGAAATTGTCTCCTAAATTAATAAAAACTTTTGAAACTTTCATCCAAGTAACGTTCTGATTCTTTTGTTACTGATCGATCCTTCATGAATTATAAGTATATAGTGCAAATTGCCCCTAAAAACATAACTTAAGGGACAAATTTCTAATTTCAATAAATTTAAGGACCATTAGTGCAAATTACTCCATTTACTTAACAGAACTTAGTCAATGACTATTTTTGTATATACATATATTTTCTCCTTACGGTGAGTGAATAGAGATTTGATGATTAAGTGGAGGCTAGTTGATCAACATCTAATTGCAATGCTCACTTGCGTACATAAAAACCCATGTAAGCGAATAGCACATTAGATTATCCCAACCAAACCAATTAGTCAAACTTGGTGGAGAAAAAAATGAACCACTTAGTTGCGACGTGCCATTACTCACAAATCTGAAAACAAGACCTTCCAATAAGCCTCCAAACAATAATTTCAAGTCTTTGTTCACTCCATCACTCTCTCCTTGATATTTCTCTATTTTGGTTCCACTCAGAACCCTATTTCACATTCCTCTTCTATTTTCTCTCATACCGGAAATGAATCACAAACTCTTGATCACCTCTCTCTTTTCACTCACTTTTCTAATATTGGACAACTTTCTTCTCTGTTCATGCTACGACTTTTTAACAGTTTGTAGCGACAAATACCGGTGTGGCACGATAGAAGCCGATTTTCCGTTCATCGGAGGCGATAGACCCGACGGCTGTGGCTATCCGGGGCTAAAGCTCAGCTGCGAGAGAGACAAATTAACCACAATAAACATCAAGGACGTGAAATACCAAGTCTCCGATTTGAACCAAGAGGCACAGACTCTCAGGATCGCTAGGGCTGATTTCATGGACGGAATTTGCTCGCCGAGATATCGAAACACGAGCTTGGACACCGAGCTCTTCGATTACTTGCTGGGCTCCACAGACATAACGCTCGTGTATGGCTGTCCTTCGGACGTGAACTTTCTTGTTCCGAATGATTTCAAGTGTTCCGGCGAGAGAGGCTTCGTGCTGTTGGGGAATCCCGGGAGCAATGGCGGCGGGGTTTGCAGATCCGTCGTCAACGCGAGGGTCGAGATGAGCGATGCCGATTTCAGTGAGGATATTTTCAACGTCTCGGCGCTGGAAAAGGCCTTGAGAGAAGGGTTTGGTGTGAAGTACAAGGTGGACATTCAGGGCTGTGAAGATTGCAAGAAATCGGGAGGGGTTTGTGGATACGACATCAATTTGAGTCAAACGACATGTTATTGCGCGAACCGTTTGTCGGTTTCCGGGGTTAAGACTTGTAATACTTCGACGACGGCGACGGAGTCTGGAAGTCAAATGGAAACGCCGGAGAATGAATCAGGTACGGGATTATCAAATTAATTTGACCAAGTTTTCATATTGTTGTTTAGTGCTTAATCAAGAAATATGCCATTTATTTATTTCCTCATATCATTAGTCTCGTAATGATGACGTGTTCGTAATCTGGCGAGTTGTGTATACCAACTACTAAGCTAGGATAAGGCAATTAAGTGAAGATACATTTTTAATCTTTTACTT
The DNA here is from genome assembly GCA_018132145.1 of Boehmeria nivea var. tenacissima. NCBI lineage: Eukaryota > Viridiplantae > Streptophyta > Magnoliopsida > Rosales > Urticaceae > Boehmeria > Boehmeria nivea. The sequence continues at coordinate 10,383,090 of CM030876.1, read as the reverse complement.
GGTCTTTAGTTAGTCCAAAAGTTGCATTCTGAGCCCCAAAACTTTCAATTTTATAAGTGAACAACTTTGGGAAAGTCATAATACTACTATTAGTTTCTACCATACTTTGTTTTATTCTCATCTTTAAAGTAAAAAAAAAAAAAAAAACGTGAGAGTAATGTTAGGGCTTTCCGAAGTAAAATGACAAACTAAAATATATGCTTTTATTTTTAAGAGAAAATTAGAAAATTAACTCAAAGCATGGCATCTCTAAAGAATTTTAATTTGTTCGGTATTTTTATTCTGTTGTTTTTTATATGAGGTAGATATCAAAGAAGACATCTCCGTGAGTATAATTTTTTAAAATCGTCTTATTATAAAGTTTTCTCCAAAATACATATTCTTTTTACTTTTGATAGGGTATTTGCGCTAGGTGCTTGAGTGCTTTTTTAAATTCTAAGGATTCTTTTTGAATTTGAATTTAAGGACCAATATTTAGAGAGCCAGTCAGTCCAATATATTTTTAGTCTACTCCTAATTTCAAAAAAAGTTGGAAACTTATTAATAATAAACTATTGTATGGTGTCTTTGTCATCACATCTTATACATTTAGTGCTTTTAAGCACTTCTTAGAACTTTCTCATGTGGTAATGTCATCATTACTAAGTTGTATGAAATGTCATCATTATGATTAAATGGTATAGTCTATTAGAAAATTGGGTAGTAGGTTTCTATTTGGCTAGGTGGTTTAGCAGTGCTATAAGCTTTTTGGGTAAGTAAGCTAGTCCTAGTCTACACTTAAACATGCACCTCAAATTGTGTTTTTTTTTTTTCTCCATATTAACGTAATTAGGTGAACAAACAATTCAATATATACATTTTATTATTCCGCGGGCAACTAACTAGCTAATTATTTTATGAGAATTATAGTGAATACCCAATTTTTAAAACTTAATGTAAGTTATTACCCAATCTTTTAAAAAATGTGATCAACTACCCAAAAATGCAATTACTTACACAGTGATAAGTGGTGGTAATTCCCTTTGTTACCAAAAGCATGTGCAAGTAATTCACAAATTGACTAGAAACTCAATTACTTCAAAAGTCTGGCTATTTATTTTTATTGTTATATAAATTCTGGGTATTTGCCTACTTCACCCATTATTTTATTTATTAAATAGTTAATTACAAATATAACACCAACAATGCCTAGTGTGATTTAACCAAAATTACACGGCATAGATCAAGATTTGAGTATCTTGACTAGTCTTTGTCAAAGAGGAAAAAAACGATTTTCATTAAGAGTTCGTTAAGTAAATAGCTATTTTGAAAGATGTATCATTAAAAGGTAATCACAGTTACAAAATTTTTAAAAATAGCCATAAAAAATTTATTATCAATAGCTATTTGCACATAAAATTTGTAAAAAAAAAAAATTATCGTAACAAAATTACACATAAAATTTACTGTAATAAATTTGTTATAACAGAATTTATAAATGATTATTTTCTTAAAATTGTGAAACATTAGCTATTTTTTAAAATCAACCTCTAAAAATATGGCTGTTATTTCAAAATTCCTTTCATTAAATAGTGGTAATTGGTAAGCATTGCTTGTTGCGTAGAACTATTTTATTTCTTACACGAATTAACATTGACAAATTTGGACTAAACAAAGTTATAATAGTACTTGATCTAGTGATAATTCTTATAAATAGTTTGATGTAAACATTCCATCCTAAATCGGGGCCCATTTTCCATATATCCTATTAAGGAGGCTTCTGATAAGTTTGATGGCTAGTCGCTCTCACATTGGAATGGAAAAATTATTGGCCTTTATATATGTTTCATTACTAAAATTTAAATGAGCACTAATAACGTTTGGTCACATTTGACAAAACTTGAGAGTGAATTTCTAGTAGGTGTTGTAATTAGCCAATTACCTTCATTCTTAGACCTCAAGTAAATGACCATGCATACATAATGAGGAAGCTAAAAATGTAAAAGATATAAAAAGCTAAATCCTATTTTACTTTAATGGTTATATGGGGTACTTTGCACGTTATGCTTTGTTTAATTTTCATTGATTTCATTAGACAAACATGTTAACTATTCTATAGTACTATATATAGAACCATATCAAATTAGATTACAATACACTGCTGATTATAATTGGTTAAACTATTAAAATACTTAGAATCAGGAAGGAGCAATATACATAAGAGAAAGATCTGGAGCACTTATTCATTTTCTACAAAGATATAAAATAAAGCTCCACCAAATATTCATTTTTCTGGGCTTTAAAGCACCCTTTATGGCTCTATCAAGCCCATTGAGGTGTCAAAGTGGACCGTGAAGTTGGTGAGTGACCCTGAAGATTTGTACAAAGTTGCAGTCCATTGTAGGCCATTCCCTAGCAACAAATTTGGCCTAATTGACCCTTTGTTCTAAAAAAAAAAAAAAATGGTTCTATATCTAGCAGCTGATTTTGAAAAATGCTCTTTTTCTTGACACATTTATTGTTGCACTTATTTTGTGGTAATAAACTATTATGGTAAATCTAACGATTTAGAATCATTTTTTACTTAAAAATAAAGAAAGAGAGAGAGAGAAATTCCCTTTTAATATAGTCTGATTAATCATTTTATATCAAATATATCCTCGTGTTGTCACATAAACTTAGCAGTCTGATTATTTGTATACCCTACGATCATCATTTTCTTTTTGTGTGCGCGCACTTTTGTAGTCATTTTGTCACGACTCAACCATCAACTCAAATTATGACACTTCTAGAAGAAAATTCTGTTGAATAGCGTTTCTTCACTTCCCTTAAAATCTGTTCACTCTAGTCTCTAGTCTCTATGACTTTGCTAGCTCTTTCTCAGCTTCTTCGAGAAGTTCTAATCTTCAGTTCTGTCTTTTCATCCCAAATTTCAAGCTTCCACAATTCAACGTGATTTTTCTAACGACCTTAAAATTCTTGGTTGAACTAGCTAGTTACCCATTTCATACAGTTACCAAGAAAATCATCTTTTGAACTTTGATTTTCTGTTAAATAGTTATATATAATTAATGGTGTAGAAATACATATTATTTTAATGAATCAGTTTTTCCATATCATACAAGCACTGCAATCTAAAATCAGTTCAGCTATTCGCATGAAATCTAGCTGAATCAAATTACCATTAAATAGCCCAAATCAACTTGTCATAAGGAAAAACCTTATATTTGCGACAATCAAATAAGTTAAAAATCTGTGATGATCTACTTATTGACATTTAATAAGGATATTTTCATCCAAAGTGATGGCTTACACTTCTAGTCTAGAAATCAATAGCACGTTGCTTTCAAAATATTATTCAACATTTTCTTGGTAATTTCACCGAATACTCTAATGTCCCTTTTGACGCTGGTTCTAGAAATACGACTAGAAATTGATTTGTTAATATGTTCGTTGATGGAATTTCTGGGTTGTTATGCTTATGCACAGGGACAAATGAAAAATAAATAAATTAAATCCTCAATAAAGAAACACTAGAACGTGATTCTAACTTCACTTTGAAGAGGCTGATCTCTTTGACTTTAATATTTGAGACTTTGCTTTGCGTTGTAAAACAAGGGCTGGACAATTTGGATTTTCGTGCTCGAAACGCAGGGCAATTTTTCAATGACCAATCAGAGTTGTTATTAAAGACTCGGTCACCTAATCACCTCTTGTTGTGCAATGACTTGGCAATAAACTATGAGGTTAAAAATTCAAATAGAAGCTTCTACTTTGACATAGAGTTTTTCATTTCTAGCTAAGCTTGTTTTGTCAAACACCACCAATTTTCTTATGATGGCTCCTTGGAAATAATCACCCGGATCAAATTAATACTAATTTGATCTTTTCATATTGTGCCTCTTTTTGTTTTTTAACATTCTGAGAGAAGTTCAATTACATTTCTCTCTCTCTCTCTCTCACAAAATGGATTCCCATTCTTTCAAAAATTACCTCTTCACTACCTTGATCATCACCACCACCATAATCTTAATTACCCTTCCGAATCATGCGTATGCTCAAGACGATGAGCAATACCGGGCCTGCAGCGATTCCCAGCGGTTTGAGTGCGCCAACTTACCAAATGTCCGATATCCGTTTTGGGATTCGAGTAAGCGAGAGTACTGTGGCCATCCAGAGTTCAAACTCAACTGCAGCAGCACCACAGCTGAGATCACAATCAAGTCGGTTGCTTATCGCGTTCTTCGTATGAATCAGGATACGCATACTCTCACGGTTGCTAGAGCCGATTACTGGGACGATTCTTGTTCCGGAGACCGTGAGGGCGCAACCTTAGATGATACGCTATTCGAGTATTCTTCTGGTACTCAAAACCTGACGCTGTACTACAGATGTACATCATTCACTCCTTCAGGTCCATATCAATTCAGCTGCCCCGGTGATGCAACTGGTTCGACTAATTTCTTTGTAACAGAAGCAGTGAGCAGAGCAACGGCGACCAGTAATATCAATGTTGGCGCTTGTGGTGAAAACGTGGTCGTCCATATTTCTGATTCATCGGCTGATAATTTAGAATCGGCGGAGGCTAATCTGACCAGTGCGCTGGTGTCAGGGTTTGGGATAGAGTGGAGTTTGAACGAAAGCCAGTGCGGAGCGTGCTTAATATCAGAGGGAATCTGTGGATCCGATAACGTAACAAAGGCATTCACTTGCTACTGCAAAGATGGGACTTCTAATTCATCCATCTGCAACTCAAGTCCAAGTCCCGAAGGCAGTCCCGGTATGTGCCTGTTTTCTTCTTCCTTTTTCGTTCCATCTAAACCTCCTAAACGCCGAAACATAACTTGCATAACCTGCACTTTTTGATATCCAGATGAACCTAATCAGGTTTTCTGGTTACGAAATAGATAATTGTGAGTTTTTAGGCATAGTATTTTTTTAAGTTTCATGTTAATCAACAAGTTTAAGCTTTAACATTTCGGGACTTACTACTAAGTTTCATCTTGGCCCAATTAGGCTTCAACTTTAGAGCATTTCAGTTTTAATTTAATCACATAGAATCAGTTTCACCTCTCAAGTTTCATCTTGGACAGAGACAATGAGGATTTTAATGGCCGTGTGTAGATCAAATATGGTGATTAGGCTCGAGCAAAAAGAAATTTATCTGGCTCTCTTTCCGTATCGCCAAACGAACCTTGTGACTTCATTTAACTGCAAATCCTACTTTGATTATGTTTGATTTCTTTTTACTTTGGTGTTCTTTCATGCTAAATACATTTCCAATTTTAGGTGCTGATAGATATTGTTGTTCCAATTACGTCTTCTAAGAAACATATTTGATTCTTTGCTTTTCTTAAAATCTATGCTATAAGAAACTATAGTTTAAGCCTTGACTCTTGTAGCAGACAATTTAGTACCAAGTTTGCTAAAAGAAACATTGTTTCTCTTTATACCTTGAGCTACAGAGTTATCTAATATCTCTAACGCTAATGTCCGAAGTATTACCACTTCGGTCGTTAAACTACTGAAAATTTTAATTTCCACGGAATTGTGGACAACTATTTTGGCTAAAATCTATTCTAGCCAAAATAGTTTTTTTTTTTTTTCAACATAATATGTGACTTTGTCGAAACAAAAAGAACCATAGCAAAGAGGCACTGAAATTTAAACAGATTGATTAGTATTATATATCCTATAAATAAATACTTACATTAGGAAAATGCTAATCTCACACGCGTGTGAGAGATCTCCACCGTCCATCTCGGTGAGCTCCACGTGGAACCCATCATGGGACCCACTGAGATGGACGGTGGAGATCCCTCATACGCGTCTGAAGAAAGCACTGCTCTTTACATTATTACCTCAGGTGCCCTCAAAGCTATGTTTAGTTATTGACCGTAAAAAATAAAAAATAAAAAATAAAACACACACACATATTACCAAACTTTGAAAAGTTGAAACGTTCTTCTAAAAATATTAATTTCAATTGTTTAGTTCATGCATGTTAGGTAATTTTAATTATGTCACCAAACTAGCGTTAAGCAGAGAAGGATAAGGAGGGTAGGAATTGCAGATGACCAATTCTATGGAGCCCAATATCCATAATCAACCTATACTTTTTTTTTCTTTCTGTATTCGTATTTATTAGTTTCAAAATCAGAAAAAAAAAAAAAGGAATGTTTCAAGTTTCAACTGTATCTAGATCACTCACCGAGTCTCTTTCAATCATCTTTCTTGTTCAGTATTGGACAAAACTAGTTTTCCTTATTCGTAGGACAAATGTTAAAGACATTAAATAATTCTAAAACAGATGAAGAAGCATGCAAGTTGCTACTTTTTTAAAACATGTGGAAAAATTAAAACTTTAACCTTTTATTCATTTCCTTTTGCAAAATCTTTATTATTGTTTCTAGACGAAAATTGACAAAATCTTCGTTTCTGTATAAAAAGCCTTCCCAAGGCTAATTTTCGGGTCATACTTTTCAAAAACAAGCAATTATTTTAAAAAAGAAATAAAAAACAATTTTTTCAACATCAATAGGCACCCCTGTTTGACTTTTGTTTTCCCTTGTTTTCACACGTAATGACCAAAATGGCCATACTAATATTTCAGTCCAAATTGATAGACTAGAAAGCATCACTATTTTTTTTGTTGCACACTATATAGTGCCAAACCTTTAACAGTTCTTTATCCACCATTCACTTTCAATTATTAAAATAAGACTTCATTTCACAATGTTCCCACTGAATAATAAAGAAACTAAAGAGACAAAAATCCACGAAAACCCTGTCCTACCAACCAATAAAAATCCAAAATACTATAATTTAGATGGCCAATTTAGATAATTTACAGTACTTCCTCCACGCTAGAGAATTAAAAAAATTTGTCCATAAAAATTTACCAGAATAATATTACTATCATTTAATAGTTATAAAACATGAATTTATTTTCAAGTCAAAATTTATGTATTTAAATTAGTAAAATTATACTAAAAGTTAATTAAAACAAGTTCAATAATTCAAGTTACAAATAAACGACAAAAAGCCTCTAGACATTCAATCACATTCCTATTTTCATAATCTGAATAATAATATTCTAAAACACAACAGTCAACCAAAGCCAGCGCAGTCAACAAAACAGCAAACGAACCAACCACTTTCCCGCCACCACTCCATCTAATTACGACATTCCATCTCCCACACCCATCCCCTCTCCGCCCACTCTGCTCCGCAATGCACCCAATCGCTCCCCCTTCCGTCACCGTCTCCGTCGCCGTCACACTCGCCCTCCTCTCCCTCCACTTCACGACGTCGTTTTCCTCCCCCGACGATGACGGCGCCGTCGCGCTCCCCGGCTGCGACCAAACCTTCCACTGCGGGCCTCTCCGCAACCTCTCCTACCCCTTCTCCGGCGGCGACCGCCCCGACCACTGCGGCCCGCCGGAATTCCGCCTCGCGTGTTCCGACTCGTCGGCCGAGATCTCCATCGGCTCGATGAGCTACCGAGTCCTCGAAGCCGACCAGCTCCGACGGACCGTGATCCTCGCCCGGTCCGATCTCTGGAACGAGACGTGCCCGGGCGAGTTCACGAACACGACGCTGGGCACGGGCGCGTTTAGCTTCGGCGCCGGGAACAGCGATCTCACGATGTTCTACCGCTGCAACGCCTCGGTGCTCGACGTGACGCCGGAGAATCAGTTCCGCTGCGACGCGTACAGCTTGGTGACGAGCGATTCGTACTTCCTGGTCGGTCCGATCCCGTTCGATCCCATTCTGAGCATCGTCCACTGCAACGACAGCGTTCAGGTGCCGATACTGCAGGCGATTGCGGGGCCTCTCACGCATAACCGGTCTTTGCTTAGGCAGGCTCTGATGGGAGGATTCAGTGTGAATTACACGATTCCTTTCGCCGATAACTGTAACAAGTGCGTCGATTTCGGCGGTCAGTGTGGATTCGATTCGAATTTGAGCGTACCTATTTGCATTTGTGGCAATCGGGTTTGTTCTGTGCCAGGTAAGCATTGTTGACTCTGGAGGTTTTACTTGCTGTTTTAGTCTATTTGTGATCACTAGAGACTTGAAAACATACTATTGTGACGCAACCGATAAGGACGCTTCATGTTAGTTCTGTGATCAATTTAGCAGATTTTTTTCTTGTTGATTATCACATTCAACGTATCAAAATTGGCTTGAACATGTCTGAAGTTGGCTGTCTGATTCCTCATTGAGAAAGCTTTGCTTAATGTGGCTCGATAGGAATGCGAATCGGAGATTTTGTTTAGACCGCCTAATATTAGTTGTAGGATAGAATAATTTACTTCATTTTGCTGTTTTTAACTTTGGAAACGGAATTCGTCTAAAGCTCGAGCGGAGCCCATAGTTATAGCCAATAATATCATGTTGTAGTATTATTCGAAAGAGGTTAATTTTCTCGCCGAATATGACTACTCCGTTATATTGCGTTAGGGATTGTCAAAACAACAATTTCAATTGGAAGATGCAACGCGCAAGCACTATCATTCTGGTTTTTTTACTTGCTCTTTTTTTTTTTTATCTCATTCTTTTTTATGATTCATTTATCTTGAGTTTCATGCTATATGGCTTTTCTCTGTATACTGGTGCTTTGGTGACAAAAATAACTTTTTGCCCCATTAATCAGTGAAGTTGCGTGTGGTCTGTTGGCGATCTAACTGAGTTCAAACTATCGAACTTTCTGATACTCTCTGAAAACTTTCGTCCTCAACTTAGACTTAACCAGGCTTTTTTATTTATTTATTTATTTTTTTTGTGATTCTGCCTTGTAGAAAAGGTTTTTGTCTTTCTAACTTCTAAGTGCCCCGACTCTTTCCACAATATGATCTTAATGAATTTCCTATTTCACAAGGCCAAAGTGATCTTCGTTTGTTTAATATTTGCATAATCAAGAAGATTCAACATGTTTCAACACAATGATCTTTTGTTAGACGTATTAGTCATGATTTGCCTGATCTATTTTCTGTGTCTGTTATTGCAGCCAAGAAGGACGAACTTCCAAAATCTATAGGTAAGACATTGAGTTCATGAAACATGATAATATGTAGTCTCTTTCGTGATAATCTAGTAGAAAATGAAATTTAATGTTTAAGCAATTTTCTTGGCATGATAAGGCAATCTTCTTGTTTTTCTTTTCCAAAATCTTCAGGCCTTTCGATCGCCGGCGCTTGCATACTTGGCATGTTCATAGGAGGAGTGACTTACTACCTAATACAACGCAAGAAGAGAAAAGCCGCCCTTGCGAAAAGCAAAGATCTCTCCACTCCGCCTTCAAGCAAAGGCAACCTCGTTCCATCGACGAATTTCTCACAGACCACCCCCTCCGCTTCTTCTTTCAACACCTTCTCTAAATCCGACATCGAAAAGGGCAGCACCTACTTCGGAGTCCAGGTCTTCAGCTACGTCGAACTCGAGGAAGCAACCGATAATTTCGACCCTTCCAGAGAGCTAGGCGAGGGCGGCTTTGGAACCGTCTACTACGGTGTGAAAAAACAACCCTTTTGACATCACTCCCGTTTCACCCAAACATTGCAAATGTACTGAAATACTAGTTGGATTGTTGATTTTTCCAGGCAAGCTCCGCGACGGGCGTGTAGTAGCGGTGAAGCGCCTTTACGAGAACAGCTTCAAACGCGTCGAGCAGTTCATGAACGAGGTCGAAATCCTGACCCGTCTCGAGCACCACAACCTCGTGAAGCTCTACGGATGCACCTCGAGGCGAAGCCGGGAGCTTCTCCTGGTCTACGAGTTCATTCCAAACGGGACGGTGGCCGACCATCTCCACGGGAAGCAGTCGAACTCCAGCACGCTAAGCTGGCCCGTCCGCCTCAGCATCGCGATAGAGACGGCCGACGCGCTGGCCTACCTCCACCGCACGGACATCATCCACCGCGACGTCAAAACCAACAACATCCTTCTCGACGACGAGTTCCGAGTCAAGGTGGCAGATTTCGGCCTCTCCAAGCTCTTCCCCAACGACGTCACCCACGTCTCGACGGCCCCGCAGGGCACGCCGGGCTACGTCGACCCCGAGTACTACCAATGCTACCAGCTCACGACGAAGAGCGACGTCTACAGCTTCGGCGTCGTCCTGATCGAGCTCATCTCGTCGCTGCAAGCCGTGGACACCAACCGGCACAGGCACGACATCAACCTCGCCAACATGGCCATCACCAAGATCCAGAACCACCTGGTGGGCGAGCTCGTCGACCCGTCCCTCGGGTTCGAAAGCGACGAGAAGGTGCGAAAGATGGCGACCGACGTGGCGGAGCTGGCCTTCCGGTGCCTGCAGCAGGAGAAGGACATGAGGCCTTCCATGGAAGAAGTCTTGTCCGCCCTGAAAGCGATCCGGGACGAAGACTTCTCCCACCGGAAACCCGACGTCTTCGACATAAGGTCCGACGACGTCGGGCTCCTAAAGAGCCTGCCGCCGCCGCTTTCGCCGGATTCCGTCGCCACCGACAAATGGATCAGCAACTCCACCACGCCAAATTCATACTGACACAAGCTTGGCTCACATTTTCACTTGTAGATGGTACGTATAAGTGTCTTACTATTGTGAATTGTGATCATAAAATGTCACCATGTTCTGTGGTTGGTTTTGCTAAGTTTTGTAAAACGCTGTTTTAATGCTAGTTAATTACGCAGTGTGTATATATTATAATTTTGGAATATGTATTTATTCATGTTACGACTAATAAATTTTTATACTTTGCTATTGTCTAGTGGAGAGACGTGAATGAAAATCATTTTTTTTTTTTTGTTTCGCCGCTTTCTTCCTTTCTAATTTACTCATGTTACGCCACATGCTATGACCATATTCAAAGTCAATGGGTAGGTCTGTGTTTGTTACGAAAATTAATGTAACCGAATTTGGTTGAAACATTAGGCTATTTCTCTCATTGGTCATTCTTTATTATGTCCTTAAGAAACAGCACAATCATCAACGCACAATTCGAGTGGATCTCCATCAATATGTGTTCCAACTTTGTGTTTTTCTCAATGATTGCGTACCATTTCTTTTCTTTTTTTTTTTTACCGACTTAATTGTTTGTAGTGTTGAAAGTCATACATAATGTATTGTAAAAAGCCGCGTCATTGTATGCATTATTTTTTTTTTCTTTTTGTACATGATTATACGGCTACCAAACTTGAGATAACTTTTTTACATATTTATAATGTCCACTTTCATGGATCCTATTCCAAACCATTAAAAACTCGAAAACAAAAAAAAAATATTCCTTTTATTTGCTATGTTAATGTTGAGATTGGAAGTTAAGCATGGTGTTCCAATAATATATAGTAAACATAGCATTATCAGGAATAAGATGCAATGTATATTGACAAAAAAGGATCTTGATTGCTCTTTAATTTCCATTATGTTCATTTATGTGCATGAATAAAATGTTCGATTTCCTATTGAAACATAGATACTTTTACAAGTTTCTCCCTTGAGAAGGGGCTGTGATTAGGGCTCACACTCTCCACAAGTGTGATTCTATCTCTTGACTAGCGCACAATCCAACAAGGACCAAAAAAAAAAAAAAAAGAAAAGAAAAGATTCCTAAAGCAATGAACCAAAATCGCCGACCAAAATAAGAAAGAAAGTGCATCAAATAAATTAATTTCTTATACACTTTAGAAGAGTACGTAACACATATTTTAATATATTGAAAGATTTTTATAATAAAAGAAATATAAACATATTTGTAAGAAATTTTTCATTTTTAAAATTTTTCAACTAGTAGATTTTGAAACTTAGAGAATTTTTAATAAATTATGTCAATATTTGTAAATAAAACTTCTTACAAATATTTTTTTTAATATCTTTGAAATAAATGCTGTTTTAAAAAAATCCACTTAATTTTAACCTATTATCACAACTCATACAAAAAAGATTAAAGTGACAATATAATATATATAAGATCAGATAACAGTCTCATATTAACACAGTATTGTCCGTTTAGTTAAGTAATTAATAAAAAACAAAAAACCAAATCGATTGCTGATAAACATTTAAATTTAGGAATGTAAACGAAAAAAAAATAAAATCAATACACATGATATGATTCTTTTATAATAACAACTATGGTGAAGTGTGAAGATAAACGGTGAATTTTATTATTCACATAAATGGTTACAAATTAATGGAAAAAAAATGCTTTTTGATATTCAACACACTAATACCTACAAGGATGTCCACGTTGTTGCCAAGTCACATGCTTTCATGCTCATCTTCCATCCTTTTCACTTTGTTTCAAGCGGTTCTTCTTCATGTCAACTTTTCATACTCCTGAGTCGCTCGCCTTCACGTCCACAGTTGTACTAATCTATATTCAGCAATTAATATCCCTTGTTGGTTTTTATCATTTCAATGTACTCATTTAAATGGTTTTTGATTTTTCTAATTTTAATAATATTTAGATCTTAATCATTTAAATCACATTGAATTTGAAAAACTCAACAACTACTTGAATAAAAATGAGTTAGTTTAAATTGTTCGAGGGGTTTATTGGTATAATTATAAAGAAAATGAGTATAAAAAGAAATAGAGTGCAATAATTTGGAGATGGAAATAGAGTTTGGCGCATAAATTACATAGACGCAATGTAAAAGTTGCATGATTTTAATGTTTAAAATATATGCCAACTTTCTAAAGCTTTATATTCATCAGTGCTCCATGTATATTATACAAAAAAAATATATAACATTATACAGGATAATTATAATAAGTCGACAAAGTACATATGTATAAAATATTACACGAAGCACGGGTAAAATAGAACACTAAAGACCACACCAAAACATATGAATGAATACAACTTTTAGAAAATCATGATGAAATTTGAAAAATGACGCAATATTAGAGAATATTTGTTGAGACAACCAAATTCTAATTTGTATACTTCTTCTTGGCTCCTCTTAAATGGTCCAAACGTAGAGAATTCCAACTAGTAAAACTCGGGCCAACTCTCCTCCAACGAATGAGACAAGGTTAAAAACAGAAGAATCACTCTCCTCTCTTTTCTTTTTTTCCTTCCAAAGGAAAAAACCAAACAGGTTAATTTTTTTTCCCCTCGCGCAAAACCCGTCCACTCTCAAACGCCAAAGATGAATTATAACCCAAAATTTCAGTAGTCCAATCCAAAGACCATATTTAATGATGCACTTCAAATCCAAAAAGAAAAAACACGTTTAATGGTCTCGACACGGACTCACTCACTCACCTCATCACTCCATCAAAACCACCAGCCCCTGCCACGTGTCACAACACAGGACCAAAATACGACCTCTTTCATAATATCCATCCAGCAATATATATATACACGGTACAATATATTTCAATCGTAATTACAATAAAGGGCAAGCTGTTCGTATTCTCTGATTTGCTTTATTAATTAATTTAAGTCCAAAGTATTGTGATTTAATTGCGATTTATTTAATCCCGTTCAAAGCTCTTCTTGATTCCTTCCTCTCTTTATCTACCGAAAAAATCCATTTCTTCGCATTCACAGTCTCTCTTCTCCTCTCTCACTCCAAACCCAAAAAAAGAAAGAAAGAAAAAAAAAAGAGCTTAAAAGCGAAATTTTTGACCATCCATGGCTTCCACAGATCAGATCTCACTTTCTCTCTCCATCAAGCAACCCTAAAACACCCCAAAACATCTCCACAATCCAGAGCAAACTCCTCTAAAATCGCCCATGGCTACGCTGCAGAAGTTCAAGCTCCTCGCCACGCAATGCGCCGTGGCCGGCAGCCCGACGCGGAGCCCCTCGGCCAGCCCCGTCATCCGCCTCCGCCGCCGCAAGACGCTCCGGATGCTCCTCAGCCGCCCCGACCGCGACCGCCACCGCCGCGGCGCCGAGTCGCCGGACCGCGCCGGAGACGATCCCGATCCGCCGAAGAGACCCGCCGCCTCGGCCGCGGCGAGCAAGGACGCGAGGGCTCGGCGGAAGCTGAGAGATCTGTTCGTGTCATCGCCGCCGCCGCCGCCGCTGGATGATAGGGTTTCGGAGAAGAGAAGAGAAGACAGAGGAGACGAAGAAGAGGAGGACGAGGTGGGAGAGGCCGAGCGGGGGTTTTTACCGGCAACCGGGAGCGTGGCCGGTGGGTTCGGCGTCGGCTTCGCAGCGGCTCGGCGGCGCGGAGCCGGCTCGCTCCGGCCGGCGGCTGGGTTTCGCTACCGGTTTCTGAGGAGAGCTTGGCGGCCCGTACTGGTCTCAATCCCTGAGTAGGCTCGGAAAAAAACTTTTTTTTTTAATTGATATTGACAAGGGAAAAAAAAAAATCGTAGTGTACGATAAATTCGATTTTTTTTTGTATTTTTTGTTTGATTTTATTTGTATAAATCTCATAAATATTTCTCATCCGAGACTGGAATAGTGGAATTATAATTTTCTCTTTTCTTTTTCTTTTTCTTTTTTTTTTGGGTTTTGAGTCGAATTAGGTAGAGTGATTTGTGGGTTTGGCTTTTGCCGCCGCAGTTTGATAATGTGCGCCGCGGGTTTAACGGTCTCTGCTGTTGAACAGGGTGGGTTTCCCGGCGTACGGTAGCGTGGAATTTCGTGTCTTTTATTAGCAACGGCACATTTTTAATCAAGTGATTGAATGGGATTTTGTAAATTTGCCACAATAATTTCTCATGACTTAAATAAAGTAATTATTTAGTTTTGTTTGGTTTGAGATATTTTGACTAGATTGTAACTTTTGCTTACGAAGTTTGTGGTCTAGTAGAAATTTCCACATAAATAATGGCATAGAGAAATGACTATAAAGTAGAAATGTTGCATTACATATGCATAAATGTGCGAATGTACCTTTCTGTTCGGCATTAAAATTTTTTTCTATTTAATCTGTTGATGTCTCTATTAATTGCGTTCACTTTGTTTAAATTTCACCGCTGTAACAGTTATAGGACCAATAATAGAACACAGCAAATTTAACAATCTAATTTTGAACACAAAAAACTCGAAAAGCAGTACACATAGGTAAAATTGTTTTCTATATATATTGACTACTAACAAAAGCATGGAAAGAACATGAAATGAGCACAACAAAGATGTTTTTTTTTTTTTTTGAGTGAAACAATAGAGGTGTGGCACAAAAATACGTAGGTCCCCATGTTATGTGGCAGGTAGAGCTGAAAATAAGTGTCAATTTAGTATTAGTATTGTTGTGCTTATAAAAGAAATACTTTAAACTGTGTTAAAATATTTTGGATATGTAAAATTATTAAAAAAATAATTTTAGAAAATCATTTACCATTGAAAGTAATCATTTTCGTTTGCCTTTTCTTTATTTTTTTTTTTTCCAGTTTTTGGTGAAATGTTTTTTAATAAATCTTTACTTTTAGGTGTTTTATTTTTATTTTTTTAATTGACTTTACTATATATAAAATTACGTGAAGTAAGTGTAATTATTTTAACTATACAAATTAATTAAATAGAACTTATATTTTGAAAATTGATATAATATAAAAATTATCAAAGAAAAAAACCTATTTTTTCAACTTCAGCTCGACCTTAGAGGGTCATTGACATTCAAATTTTCAAAATACACAATTAGTTCTTCGGAGTTTTTCGCGATCTTCTAAGCTCGACGCTTCGTTTGATCTCAATCCTTTGCAAGCGTTATTATCTCATCTGTTTTGAATTAAGCGATATCCACTAGTCCTTGAGAATTCTTTCACATGAATTAAAGGATGCATCTAATGACATCGTCAAAATGGGCACGATAATACATTGCATGCGAAATGCGATAGAATTAAAAATGTTGACTGGTTTTCCTTACACCACTTCAAAACGTCGAGATTGGTTAAGGACATTTCGACCCAAATCGTGTTAAGATACTTCACACCTTTTGTATTTTGAGAGCTGTGAGGACACCGACAACAATGTGCTCTTCATCGCCGCAAAAATATAGAATGTCCTTTTCATTGGTGACGAAGAGGGGAGACAATCAAATTTTGATTTTTTTTTTTTTGGCTTTCCATGGTCCGTTAGATTGGCCATCCAACGATCCCAAATTCGTACTAAAGAAAACAATCAAAGAAACGAAACATGCCGTTGTTCTGTTTTTCATAATCTCTATATGATTTTGGTGGCAAGTATAGAACGAAAGTTTCTTTTTTCTCTCAAGTGAAGAACAAAAAAAGGGTCTAAAATTCCTAGCGTTTAGTTTTCAGCATTAATTTGACACTTAGGTTGAAAGGACACGTGATTGTAAATTTCCCACTTAAAATATTCCCTTTCTTGTTTAGTGATATTTTGGACCTTTTAGTAGTGTTATAGATGAGGAGGACAAGGCTATAGTAAAGTTGAAATAGAAGAAATGAAAAAAGAGGGGTTAGGACAAAGTTATGAAGAAGATAATAATAATTTAATAAAAGATGTCTCCATTGTAATGCAGGAGCAGCTTCCATGTGTTGTTGCTCAGATATGGTCCATTATTATGCCTGAAGAGCTATGTAGAGTACAAAATTGATGTGTACTAGTACGTTCTATAATCCATATTCTAATACAGTGGGACCCACTTAGCAGTTTCGTAAATTAATATTTTTGGGCGCGCTATTAATGGATTGGTATTCATTGGGGTATGGCATTAAACTCGCACGATTTGGGACTTTAGTCATGATTGTGAGGCACAGAGACAAAATTTAATCACTTCAAATCATGTTGTTGACAAATATATAAATACATATATGTATATGTAGGAAATAGATATTTATATTTTTGAGTTTTCTATTGTTCTTTGATTTGTTGATGGTTCGTTAGTCATAGCATGAGATTTGATCAGAGGTTTGTGCATTTAGTCAAAGACGGTATCTTGATATTTTATTTCTTTTATGTGCATGCATATTGATACAAAATTTTGTAATAACTAACACGTGTAAAATAACGTGAAAAGTAAAGACAAAAAATGAAAAGAAATTAAGAGTATATCTCTGAGTATTATTGATTGTATTTTTTTCTTTATAATTATTGGCTACTTATAGTCGTACAAAAATATTATAATTAAAGTCACACTAGTCTATTTTTCAGTTACTTTGTTCTTCATCATTATAATTTGGCAAAATTACTTCGGGACTGAATGATCATGCGGACTCGACACCAGGCGACAGCTAGCATCCGCCGACTGACCAAGCTGTTGGCCGCCGCCCATGAGGGGCCGGGCAGCAGGTAGCCGCCCTCACTATAATTGGGATACTCGACTCAATTTTTTTTCATCCGAATTGTATACAAAACAAGCTCTTAGTTTTAGCGGTCGTTTAGTAAGCGATTTAGATCACAAATTTTAAAATTGGGAATTCTTTTCATTATTTGATAAAATATATTTAAAAAAAAACTTATCGTTTGAGTAGTCTGGAGCTTTTTTTTTTAATTCAAATATATTATTATAGTAACAATATATCTCTTTATTTTTTTTTCCAAAACAACCAAATTTTTAATTTTACCAATCACTCTCTTTACAATAAAAAACCAATCTTTTAAATCTCAATGTAAACCTTTTTTTTTTACAATCTCATATCAAATAGTACAACCAAACTCTTATAATACAAATATTAATTTGAATTAAAATATTTTTTCCAAACAATAACCGAAATTTTAAATTTGACAATCACTTTGAAAAACCCTCCGCTCTTTACTTTCTATATTTTTTCTCTTCGGGTCTTCCAAGCCTTCATGTAACGTTTTAACATTCAAATAAATAATAATAATGCTGAAAAACGTTGTTTATAATGGTGCAACGTTAAGCTGGTTGTAAATAGCCTTTAATGGCCATTGATAACGGGTTCGGTTACAAAACTGAAGTTAGAGGTTCTTGATGGGAGAACCTTTATAAATACGGACTTTGGTCCTTGCACTGCTCACATACATACACCATCAATTAAAGAGAGCAAGTGTAAGAAATAATTTGAAGTTTTCACAGCATCAACAACGATGACCGGAGGTACGATGATCTTTCGGGTCTTTAGTTCTCGATCATTTAAAGTTTTATTCCGCATAGAGGATTATTATTTTCTAACATTTGGTATCAGAGCTTACTTTTCCTCTGTCTTGTTTTTGTTTTCTCGGTTGTCAATGTAGTCTTTGATTTTTATGGTTTTGTTTTTGTAATTGTTTTGTAAAAATAATGCGATGAATCATTAGGAAATTTCATTATGATTGTTTTGATATAAAATTTGTGAATTTCCATCCTAAAAATCATGAGAAACCACTGGGTCCTCTTTCGGGTTTAAACCGGGTTGTTTGGACCCGGCTAGAGGTTGAAGACGACCAAGAAAATGACATGTCATGTATCAAAATTTGAAAAGTTTCCTTTTCAGCAACCAAAAAATGATACATGTATATCAAATATGAAAACTACTAATTCTTTAATTTCATAAAACTATGACTAAATTCTTAAAGCATTGAAAAAAAAAAAAAAGATCAAATACCAAATAAACCCTTATTTTATTTACATAAATATCCATTTACTCTTGCTAAGACAATAATGCCCCTTCTCTTAAGCTAGCAATAAGTAGCAACATTTCCTAAAGTTGTAATAACCATATAGCATAGCATAGGATAGTCTCATGTATATATATACTATAGGCATAGGCACTCACTCACTCACTCACTAACAACTGTGATTTGTTTGCTTCCAATTCCCATGCATACAAAAGAGACATTTCTGAAGAACCCTGATCAGCCGTATGGATTCTTCCAGATTGGCTAAGATTCCATTTTGCTCACAAACTCAGTACGTACAACACACTAACCACCAAACACATAACGTCCCACAATGTTATATAGGCTTGTTTATAACTTGGACTCACCCCAATGCCTCTTTTCTCTAACAAGTTAAAACAGGAATCTATTTTGCCTTCTTTTTGGCGTTGTTGTGCTTGTGCACTAGTAAAAGTAGATATCAACGTACTTTCCAAAGAGAGAGAGAAAGAGAGAGAGAATCAAACAGCTGTAAAAATAAAGTATTATAATACATAGAGATTGTTAAAACGCAAGAATGGAAGCTCGTTTAGAAAGAAAAAAATTTAGATTTGTGAATTTGAGTTGTAGTCGTCAAAATTTAAAGATTTGAGTCAAAAATTCAAATCAATGTTAGGTTATGATTTTTGTAGCAATATTTGAGTTAAAAAAATCCCAAACCAATGTTTGGAATGAATTTTTTTGAAAGTGAGATTTGAGTTCCATGTTTGGGCAAACCATTCCACTCATTCCATTCCATTTCATACTATTCCAAATCATTCAACTTTCTAATCCTACAAACCATTCCATTCTATTCCATTTTTTTTCAACCCTTTTTTTCAACTTTCTAAATTCCTATACAATATCTTTAAATCTCAACCATTTATACCATCTCGAAATTTGCAAAGTCAAATAATTCAACATCATTTTTTTTCAAACCATTCCAAACTATTTTGACCATTCCAAAAAATAGAAAGGAATGGGCAAAATGATTTGCTCAAGTATAAGGTTAAAAAATACAAATCATTGGGTTTTAATAACAGATTTTTAGGTTTGGATTGCAATCCAAACATACATACTTACGCGTTAAACTTTTATTGACGTTAGAAATCAACAGAATTGCATTACAGCTTTCTACATTGATTGTTTTGATGCCATTAAATATGTTGGATCTTTCTTTCACCTTTTTCCTTTTGGTCGTGTGAAAGAAAGAATGAAACTTCTTCTTGACTCGATTGAAGTGCCAAATCCACATTTCTACTTTCCATATTTGCACGTAGTTGATTTTGGCTATATAAGCTGTCAGGAAATAAAAAGACCGCGTAAATTGGTGTCCCAAAGGATTTTTTTTTTGTTCTTAGAATATGTTTGATTCATTGATTGGAAGGATAGACATGGAGATGATGAAAAGATGAATAGAAAGATGGATAATATTAGTGATCTAAAATAATTACTATGACCAATTAATGTAACACATTTAATGGTCCAACTGGTCTAATAATGTAAACAAACAAAAATGCAACGTAATAGAAAATAAGTTGTCATAACGAATCAACGAAATAAATGGTGTTTATTAAAAGTTCGTTACTTTTCATACTAATATCACCTTTTAATTTTTTGTTACTCTATTACTATTTTGTCTAGATTAATTTTTTTTATATTTTAGTTTTTTTGACTTGATGGATTATTAGAAAGGGGAAAATTGCAAAATAATGTCATTTTTAGTAACACTTACTTATGTTTGGACATTATTATTTTGCCCATCCCATCCCATTTCTTGAGATGGTCAAAATGATTTGAAAATTGTTTGGAAAATAGTTAGAAAAATGAGTAGAATGATTTGACATTGCGAATTTCGAGGTAGTATAAATGGTTGAGATTTAAAAATATTGTATAGAGATTTGGAAAGTTGAAAAAAAAGATTGAAAAAAATAGAATGTGATGGAATAATTTATAGGATTAGAAAGTTGAATGGTTTGGACTGGCCATATATTTTGAACCGCTTGTCGTTTTGATGTGTTTTTGATATATATGGATTCTGCATGAAATTATATTTCTAATGGTATATGATATGCTTAATTTCATTAAGCATAGCAAAAGTTATTGCGATTCAAAATTTATGGCATGTTTATAGTCTTCAATTTTCTGCGCATCATATGACTCTAAATTTTAATATGCTGTTCAACATGACAGGATTAGTATGTTGTTTAAATTTCAGAATTTTTACATTTATGGATTGTGAGAAAATCACAGTCAATTTCGGATCCCGAAATTGTCCTTGTGTTTATTACATTTGACACCAAAATATACCTTGAGGTAAATTTCAACTGATTTATTGTTAAAATACCCAAACTACCCTTCATATAATATTTTAAAGAATTTTTAAATTACGGTATTATTGAAATTTTGAAAAATTTAGCCATCTAATTTTTGAGTTTTGATGATTTTTTAGTTGGTTAGATTGTATATAATTGTGTTATTTTTTTGAATTTTTTTTTAAAATAAGGTAATATTAAAAATTTAAGTATATAGACGTAATGAAATAAAAGTTGGAGGGTAATATAGTCTTTTATACAAAAAAAAGTCAATTGAAATTTATCTCAATGTATATTTTGGTGTCAAACGTAATAAATATAATGATTATTTTGAGATTTTCAAAAACACAAGGATGAAACGAGAATTATTACAAAACCTAAGAATTATTTAGGGATTTTTCCTATATTTGATTTGATCTAATTTTTAAACTTTTGGATTCTATTTAAAGTTTTCTTCGCATACATATCTCGTTTGCTTGATTTGTATTTCCGGTGAATTATAAGGATATTTAAAATTGGGTTATTTACATATATATTCAAGTTACGAGTGAATATTACATTTTGATTCACTTTCTACAACATATCTTAAATTAGTTCAAACTAATTATTTATAGTACTATACTACCCCTACCCACTTAAAAACCCGGATCCATATTGAAAAATTAAAAAAAAAAAACTTATTTTTTGGATTTCGTTTTTATTAAATCCTAATTTTCGGAATAATTAAAGGATTTCAAAACTTTTTGAAATAGACCTACATAAACAGAGTTATAAAGTCACCGGATGAGATCTGAAAAAAAAAAAAAAAAAAAAAAAAAAAAAAAAAAAAAGCCAGCCACATCCCCTCCTTCCTCACAGATCGTCGGCCGCCGCCTCCACAAAATATCCATCCGTCGGTTCTGCACAGACGCCAGCCCCGACTCCTCCGGCCTCCACCGAAACTTCGCCTCACGCCTCCGTCTACTGCCTCGACAGAATCGCGGCTCCCGCCTCCACCGAAACGCCGCCTCACTCCTCCGTCTCCAGCCTCCACAGAATCGCGGCTCCCGCCTCCACAGAAACGCCGCCTCACTCCTCCGTCTCCAGCCTCCACAGAATCGCGGCTCCCGCCTCCGTCCCCTGCCGCCGGCCCATGCCGCTTCTCACACGCCGGTCCCCGTCTACTCCGCCACTAGCCTCCCACGCCGCCCCAACCTCTGCAAAAACGTCAGGCCCTGCCTCCGCCAAAAACTCCAAGCCTCGCCTCTTCCCAAACGAGTTTGAATATCCTATTACAAAATTATTATTAAATTAGAATTTATTCTGAGATTGAATTGGTTATTTTAATATAATATTCAGATTTGATTATCGTATTGCAGAATTAACGTGTTTTTTTATTTATTTTGGTATCAGGATAAGAGAAAAAAAAAAATCAACAATCATAGATATTGACTGCGCTTGATAAAATGAATATTCAAATTTGAATATCTGTATTGGTTTGATATTCAAACACTAATAAAACATTTTTTTTTGTCTATAAGAAATATTAAAATTTGAATATATGAATAAATTGGATTGAAATTACTAACTACGTATTATTTTTTTGGAGATATAATTAATTAACAATCTCCAAATATTACAAAATTATTATTATATTTGAATATTAAAATTTGAATATGTAAAAAAATTGGAATGTAATAATATGTAAAAAAAATCCTGCGAATATAATAGAAATTAACATATTTGGTTTGGATTTGTTCAATCCTATAATCAATAAGAAAAAACCTACGTATTATTATTTTTAGATATAATTAATTAACAATCTCCAAATATTACGAATTTATTATATTTGAATATTAAAATTTGAATATGTGAAAAAATTATAATGCAATAATACGTGAAAAAAATCCTACGAATAAATTGAAATTAATATATTTGATTTTGATTTGTTCAATTCTATAATCGGAAAAAAAAAAAACATTAAATAGGAAAAATTTTAATGAAAAAAAAAATAAAAATCCAGTTGGGTAATCCATATATACAAATAGTAATCCAGTTGAGGGGCATAATAGTCTAATAAAAAATGCCACCTAAGCTTAATGAATTACTATGTAAATAGTTTACCTTTTGCCATAGAGCGTAATATCTTCCTATAATATGAACTATCGTGTAATATCTTCTTTAAAATTTTGGGTAGCTTGTTGGGAAAATTTTGAAACAGAAAATGGGTTGGGCCTAATTGGGCCCCTTCTCTTTTTTGTTGGACATCAGTTTTGGGCCGAAGAAAGGCAAAATAATTTTCTTCGAAAAATTGGTCATTTTTTCTCGAGAAGTTTGAGGAATGCATTTTTTTACACGTTAATAATCTATGCCTTTTTTTGTATTATTTTATTAATTTATACTCCCACTTTTATACTATAAATATAGAATAAAAATCAGTGGGTATAGTGATAGAAATATGTATAGTTTTGTGCATTGATTTTGACTTAATTTTTTACAATTGACACTTGGCATGAGAGATGACTATGATCATAGCGATTTTTCAATTTCGTGACTTGTAATAATTTTTAAAATTAGTCTAGAACTTGTGGCGCAGAATATTCTTTTGCGTATTGTGCTAAAATCCCTTATAAATTTTTATGCGCACTAATAAATAGCGTCTAAGAGTACTGTGGCTAACTTGAACAAATGAGAGAAATTTTATGGTGACAGTTATAACATTTGGCACCGTAAGATCCAATATATTCTTGATGAGCAAAAGGTTTTGGAAGCCTTAACTCAACATAGTTCTGTACTCGAGAGTGGCATGGCAGCACTCTTTTTAATACTGTCACGATCAATAAGCCTACTAGAGTTGGCTTAAAAAGCATCGTTGTGTGTGCTTTACTATGTTGAGCAGCACACACAATGGCTTGTGAGATGTGAGACACCTAGAAGTTCAAGTTTGGTAGGACATCCTAGACGCGACTTCGTGATTAACTTTGATGTTTGACTCCTATAAGATGCGCTTTGATCATACGATAAAACGACATTTTAAGGCTATGTCTTCTGTGTTTTGAGAGTTGAAATAGACTATGAACAGCCTGATTGATAAGCAACTGTTCGGTAATTAATTAATCACACCGATGTGACTCGGTTCAGAGCCACCCCGAAAGTGCACAGGCCAAGTTATAGTATAAAATATCGTCTCCCACGAAGATTGATTGGTTTGGAACCAAAATTAACTATCACCTTCTTGATTCGATATGCTACCTAGACCTAGATTTCGAGAGTGAAATAATTGGTAATTTAACTAACAATTGCAAGCTAAAAGCATTAAAATTTAAATAACAAATGTTATATGACAACAAGAGTACTAAAGAACTATCAATATGATAAACTAGGATCCAAGGGTTGCTTTCATTCACCTATCCATGCTATTCCCTTTTAGTCTAATCGATTAGCTTAATTCATTTAATTAATCTAAAGGTTCTATTACATATGACATTCACCTCTTCCGAGCGTGAATGAGAATTTTACGTGACTAATTTACCGAGTTGTTATTCCTAACTAACTGGTTAAATAATCACTCTTTAAGTTCCCTCATAAGATTATTTAATTTGCATATCTCCTCCTGGTCTCAAGGCTACATTAAATGTGATTACTCATTCAAGGATTTCAGCACTATTTTCCCAGCAATGTTAATTTTCTAAGGCAATTAATCTCTCACAATGTCTCAACTATACCATGGCTATAGCAAAGATAATTGTAAAATGACTAAAAGATATTTAAAACTAAGCATCACAATAGAATGAATAAAAATCTCATTAATGGACTAAGAGTTCATGGCACTTCAAGGGTGAACTATACCACCCTTGAATTCAAATAAGTTTAGCTACTACTATTCATGTTCAAAATAAAAGATCCACAATATAAAACTAATACAAGCTAGAAATAGAGAAAAAAGGTTTTAGAAATATTCAAACACAAGTTTCTTGCTCAAGAATTAATGGTGGTTGTTGATGATGATGATGACTATCTTCTCCTTCCTCGCGCCTCCAAGAATGTCTCCAAAAAATCTTCTCCAGGTCCTCCTTTTTTCTTTTTTTGAGCCATCTTCCTATTAAGCATGTTACCCTATCTCATCAATTCATCTTGGCCTTTAATTTTACATCTAATGGCTGAAACTGTGCCAAAAATTTGAAGTTGGGCATGTGTCGGACACGTGGTGGGCACTTTTGAAATGTTGGTCGCGACGCAACACCATCGCGATACCAAAAAAATTGACCTTGGTCGCGGCGCGACACCATCGTGACACCCAGAATTGGGTTAGTCGCGGTGCGACTGTGATATGCAAAAGCAATCTGTAAATGATGAAATGTTGGTCGCGACGCGACCAAGCAAAATAAGGGCGAACTTTTGGGGCCGAGGGCGTGTTTTTGGTTTGCTTTGGGCACTCGAGGTGGGCCTAAGGGTATCTCTTGTCCGTCTTAGTCACTTTGCGTCGTTGTCATGCAATGAAGCACGTTTTTCCATTGTGAGAAAATTCCTTCAAGTAGTTTATAGCGATAATTTCACACTTTGTGCTTCTTTTTGTCAACTTGATGTTTAATCTTACAAAATCTCAAAAGGGAGAGTTTCAAAATAAAGCCATTCTTGATGCCACTTAATAATCTATACCCCATGTGGTGTGCTCCCTTCATTTTCACTCTATGTTTGTAGTGTAAATTTTGGGGTATAAATTAAAAGTGCAACACACATGGGGTATAAATTATCATTGTGTCAAAAATGGGATATTCCTCAAAATTCCCCATCTCAAAAACCACATTAAATACCCTTAAACTTGAGGATTTACATCGGTTATAGATAAAATTCAAAGGCAGCAATATATCCACATTGGACTGCTAATTTTGTGGAAAAGTCTATCGAATATGTCAACTAATAATTGAGATAAAAAAAATTTCTCTTTTTTGTGCTTCTAAAAACTATATATATATATATATATATATATATATTTGATTATCCGCCAAACTGTTCATTTGTTTATACGTTTTTTTTTTCAAAATGATTCTGCAAATATTTTTCCCAAATTATTATTTGAAAATAATATCAACACCATAAAAAATAAAAATAAAAAAACAAAGGTCAAGAGCTCAAATTTTGTTTTTGTTTTGTTTTGTTTTTTGTTTTGTTTTTTTTTTGTGGTATGCTTGAGTATTAAAAAAGATTTTGTTGAATTATATAAATTGTATTGATTAACTATTAAATTCTAAAATTGTAATGGCAATTCTGTATTTATAAACCCACATCTCA
The DNA here is from genome assembly GCA_018132145.1 of Boehmeria nivea var. tenacissima. Taxonomy (NCBI): domain Eukaryota; kingdom Viridiplantae; phylum Streptophyta; class Magnoliopsida; order Rosales; family Urticaceae; genus Boehmeria; species Boehmeria nivea. The sequence goes on along the minus strand of CM030876.1, from coordinate 10,357,025 downwards.
TTATTTTTCTTATATCTGTAATATTCTACAAATTTCCTTTTAAACCTACAGTATTATTTTAAAATTCACTTATATTTGTAATTTTTCCGTTAGACAAAACATGGTCTATGTGTGCTAAATTGGGAACAAATAACATGTTGCTTACCTCTTGGCATAAGGCACATATAAAGTTTAATTAAGGATATTTGCAATTTTACCTTATGCTAGACTAAACATGGTGCATGAATGCTAAATTCGGAACAAATAACATGTTGCTTACCTCTTGGCATAAGGCACTTTTAAAGTTTAATTAAGGAGTCCAGGTGACACTGCGTGTCAAACAGATAACCTTCTATTCTGATAATATGTTAGTTTATTAATTTTCTCTTAAATTAAACTTATCAGGAAGTAGGTTAACATTACATTTTGATATAGTTAGTACATGAATTCATTTATAAAAAATACCACTAATATCCTTAACCAAATACAAACACAAAAGTAAATATGAAAGACCATGATACAATGGACAACTTAATCCCAACCCAGCACCATAACCACACGAATAAATTCAAATGGAAATATGGGCTCAAGGTGTAGGAATCTATATCGAGTACAACTCTTTCGACATAACCTATGTAATCGATGGAAAAACTCAATCGATCAAGAATAAGAAACTAGAGACACAAATATCTAACACAAAACCTCAATAGACAAACACCTAGGAAAAAAATATTATTAATGAAGCGTGGGGGAACTACTTTCCTTGTTACAATTTACAACACAAAGTATAATAAAGCACACAAATTAACTTAAAACAGAAATAAAGCATAATGTCGTATTTAAACCCACTAAGAGCATCTCCAATGCAATGCAAAATTTGTGTGCCAATGTCAAAGTTAAGTATTTTGCATAAAAAAACATTCTCTAATACAATGTTAAATTTGACATTTAAATTTAACAAATGCTATAAATGGTGCTAAATTGTGTACAAAGTATAGTATAATGCTCAAAATTTGACATTTGAAGTAAAGCGTTGATTGATCAACTTTTAAGCATTAATTTTAAAATTAATATTATACTAAAAAAATTCTCAAGAAATTATAATGATTATTTGTCATTTTTATTATTAGCATCAATTATTTGTATTAGTTATTACTGCTAAAAAATAATAAAATAGTATTTAAAATAATATTTATATATTAAAATATTAAATGTCAAATATAATATATTTATATTTTTGAGTGTCACATCTAATATTGACATCGACATTTGCATTAGAGATAGAATAATCAACGCGAAGTTGAGCATATACACAACTCAAGGGAGAGAGCCCAAGCCTCATTCCTTCTCAATTTGATATGCTGTTGCATTATTATTGGTTGTATTAATTGAACTATGTTTAGTTGCGTGTAAATGTTGCATTCTTGTGTTGTGTATATGATTTGTAGACTGTGTTATCTTATCATATTATCTTAAAGGATTCAGAAAATAATTTATATGTTAAAGTAGTTATTATACAATATAATATAGAGATTGTCTTTTGTTAAATAATACAAATTTTCTCGTATATACTTCTTTATATTAAATAATATGATGAATTGAATACTCCAAAGTCCAAAACTGTATGTCGAAAACTGTATTAATTTTGGCAAATATAACAATACAAAAGGTACACTACCAAAAATATTCAATAGAGAATTTGTCAACGAAATGACATAACAAAAAATTAGAGGAGCAATTATTATTAGGACCAGTTAAGCAATTTGTCATTTTAAATGTAAAATTTAAAAGATTTAGTCATAATTTCATGAAATTAAGGATTTAGCCATAATATGTAATATTTTTTGTAACATGTAACATATATACGTGTAAAAAAATATAACATTAAATGTAACGTTACATTTAATATTACATTTTTTACACGTATATATATTATATGTTACAAAAAATGTTACATGTTATGGCTAAATCTCTAATTTCGTGAAACTATGGTTAAATCCTAAAAAATTACCTAAAATTTGGTTAAATGCCTAAAACACTCTTATTATTATTATTATTATTATTAGGGTTATTTGCACTGGTGGCCCCTCTCCTTATAGCGCAGTGACAATGTGGTCCTTAACCTTTTTTTTTTGACAATCGGGTCCCCATCCTCATAAATCCGTTGCAATTGGACCCTTCCGTCTAATTTCCGTCTAAAATTGAACGGAAATGCGCATGTGACTTGTACGTGAGCCATTTTTAGAGGGTAATTTGGTCTTTTTGACCATAAAAGTTCAAAAAATTAAACAATATTAAAAACTCAATTTTTGTTCTCTCCCATTTTCTCTTTCTTAATGTTATCTCTGAAATCAGCCCATTTGAAGAGCAGAGGGCAGCGGCGGCGGAGACGAGGGGCGAGCGGCGAGCGCGAGGCGAAGGGCAGCGGCGGAGGTGAGCGAGAGGGAGGAGGCGGAGGCAAGGAAGGAAGGCGGAGGCCAAGGCGGCGAGCGCGAGGCGGAGTGCAAGGCGAGCGCGAGGGAGGCGGGATTTGGGTCGCCGTGGGTCGTCGCGTGGGGTTTGGGTCGCCGTGGTTGTCGCGTCGGGATTTGAGTCGCCGTGGGTCGTCGCCGTGGATCGTCGCTTGTGGTTTGGCTCGTCGTCGCCGTGGGTTGTCGCCGTGGGTCGTCGCCGTGGGTCGTCGCTTGTGGTTTGGCTCGTCGTCGCCGTGGGTTGTCGCCGTGGGTTGTCGCCGTGGGTCGTCGCCGTGGGTCGTCGCTTGTGGTTTGGCTCGTCGTCGCCGTGGGTTGTCGCCGTGGGTCGTCGCCGTGGGTCGTCGCTTGTGGTTTGGCTCGTCGTCGCCGTGGGTCGTCGCTTGTGGTTTGGCTCGTCGTCGCCAGTTGCCCACGCATCGCTACAGTGTTGCAAAGAGTTCAAAGCAGTTATCAATCAACTGCTTGCAATTGGAGCTCTTAGTCAACTCCACAGCTTTTTCACTTAGACCTTCCATCAATACCATCTGTGCTTTTTTGCTCCATCTCAGACGATCCACCAATTTCAGCATCACTTTGTTTCTAAAATCATTATATAGTAAAAAAAAAAAAAAAAAAAAGCTCACTTATAAATATAATCTAATTAAAGTCAGAACGAATTTGGCCAAACTAGCTATAGAGTTGTATATTTTATTATATACGTACCCATTATATAGTTCTCATGTGTTTGTTTGTTTTTTTTTTTTTTTTTGCAAAGACTCATGTGTTAAACCCAAGAATTAGTATATGAATTCCTGATAAAACTTTGAAAGTAATGAGTGTGTGTAAACCCACCAACAAGATTAAGAGATAGAGATAGGAACAGAGAGAAGAAAGGAGCGGGAGTTGGAGAGAGAAGAGAGATAAAGTTTTTTTTTTTTTATAATTATTTTACTTAAACTTACTAAAATACCCCCATAAAATAGCTCACATGCCAAGCACACGTTATATTCTGTCCAAATTTGACGATAAATGAGACGGAAGTGCCCAATTGCTCCCATTTCGTGAGGACATGGACCCAATTGCCAAAAAAAAAAGGTTAAGGACCACATTGTCACCGTGCTATAAGGAGAGGGGCCACCAGTGCAAATAACCCTTATTATTATTATTATTATTATTATTTGCTAATCTGAGGCATGAATACAAAGATGCCAATATAAAAAAAATTATTATAATAGTAACAGTAATAACCGATACTAATGTGACACATATGAATTTTATAATATATGACTGTTTATTTTATTATGCTTGTACAGTGATATATCAACAATACTTATGATCGATAATTTAACTCGTAATACGTCTTATTCTTCCATACTAACAATCTACAAATATTTTCCAAATATTTTGAACAAGTATTTTCTCTTTGCCTACAAGATGAATAATTTACCTGAGTACCTACACGGGTGATAAAATACTCTAAGATATTCACATGACAAACACTGCACAAGGATAATCCAAACTTTAAAAACCTAAGTGCCAAAAATTAGTGCCAAAAATTACAAGAAAGAGTAATAAAAAAAAAAGGATAACATCTATTATTATCCCTTTAACAATGAATTGGTTATTCCTAGTTTAATTAATACACATCATGTATCCTAATTTACTACGATATTATAAGAACATGTTACCAAATTCAATTTCAAAGATTCAGGCAAAGGTCCCACATAGACATAGCTGCATTGCTCTCAAACTTCAATTATAAGCAAAGCTTTGAGTGCTTTGAAAATGGTAGCCCCAACATGCTTGATCCCACTTGGATATAAAGTTACAAGATGGAATCCTCCCATTCCGAGACACCTAGCCCTCTCTACAACTTAGGGGCGTGCCGGCGCGTCGAATATGATTTCGAACATTTCTTGCGTTTATGAATTAATGTGTGTATTTCTTTAATTTGAAATTTATTTTTGTTTTAATTTATAAAAACATTATATAGCTTGTGATGCATATTTTGAAATCTGAATACCATTCATTTCAACACCACATTTGAAACTCTTATTCAAAATAATATTTGGTAACATAATTGTTTGGATATATCTCTAATGTCCTCTAGAGATGGTTAATATTTTTGTGTTTATCTACACTTAAAATTTTTTCAATGCTTTTTAAATAGCGCCAAAAGTTACCTTACTCATAAAACATCAACATTCTACTTTTCTGCACTATTCAATTTATCCACTATTTAAAATTTTGCCAACAAAGAATAAAAAGGTCCACGATATGTAGTAATTTTTTAGTCCACATTTTAAGAAAATGAGTAACATTTTAAAAGATAAAGTAATTAATCATTAATACAAAAAAGAGTTAAGAACATAAAAATAAATACACATCATCATGTAGTTAAGAAAATAACTAATATCTTAATTAATTGAAACGTCGTTAACTATTTTTTTAAAACATCATTTAAAAAATGACAATTTACTCAATTATCTCTACAACATTTAATTAGATTATCTATTATTAATTCAAGCACACAATTCAAGACGCCTACAAGTATAAAAAATATATATATAAATAAGGTCTACAATTGTATGTTAATTATACAGTAAGAAGAATTATTGTAGTAAAAAATTTATTATTCTCTAGAATGAAAAGAAAAAGGAAATAAAATAAGGAAATAATTAAGCTTGCATGGCATTTCAAAAATTAGTTCTAAACACAAAATTAGAAGAAAAATACTGTTAAAAAGCAGACTTTAGCAAAAATATTTATTTGTCGATACTTTTTTTTTGCTAAAGCTTTATTTCTTGAAGAGCAATACTAGACATATCAATTTTTTTTATTAATTTTTTAATACAAATATATGTGTCATATTATCATTGATGGGTGTTTATCATTTAATTAAAAAAATGTCAATTAAAATATGATATTTTAATTATCATATAGGTTGATATCAAAAAGTTGATAAAAATATTCGGTAAAAAATTGAATTCTGCTTTTTTGTTTGTGTATGTGTAGTTTTTTTTTTTTTTTTTTAGTTGTGATGCAGATATTTGATTTGATTTGATTTTTTATTTTTTGGGTGTGTGATTCAGTGATCGATAAGCGTCAAAGTAGATAGGTTAAGGTAAGAATGTGAGGTCACATATGTGGGTTTTTGTCCCCACAAGTCCACTCTACTCTCTCCACCGAGGCAGCTCATTCTGCCTAACCCTAACCCACACATTAATTACGTGAATCCCTCGTACTCTCATCTTAGGACACGTCAGTTTTGAGATACCATCTCAAGTCTCAACACGTCTTTATGAACCTATTCCTAATTTCCTATGTATTTTCCAATTAGATGACAAAATTTTTTAGATTAGATACCACTATTTGCGGTTGAAGAATCTTACAATGTATGTACCCTATTTACATATTTTATGGGGTTTAATACTGTTATACCAACAATAAGATATAATGCTCACTATCTGTGGGATTTGGATTAAGAAATAAATGTTATTGCGATTTTGGGGATATTATTCTATTTCATGGTCGCAAAACAGTTACCGGAATTGTTATTTTTCTATTATTCTTTTACAATTTTAATATAGTCTTAAAATAATTAAAAAAAACCGATAACAGTTGGTAACCATTATTGATAATAACGATAACAGTTAATTGTTAACAATTAACCGTTATCGTTGAAAATAAAACCGTTATCGTTTATCGATTTTCCATCATGAACACTATTAATTAATTCCTAGTTGATGCAATAATTTAAATATAGACATTTCAATAATTTTATTTTTCCAATTCTAAACTTAAATGTTTAAGTCTTAAGTATTTAATCTATTTTAAAATTAAAAAAATCAGCAATCATTTAAATGACTGTACTGCTTTAGTAATCCACAATCCATTTTGATGATGAGCTCAAGTTTTCGAAGGAATTGATAAATTAACAAGACATATATATAAAAACAAATCATAAGTTCAAAGTTTTATGCATCTATATTTCTCAATTTGTAATCTCGTATTCTCGTGTTAGATCCTTGATATACTTCAGACTTAAATATTAATTCCTAATATTCATAGTCTCATAGCTCAGATGATTATATATATATATATATCACATATGAATTAGAAAATATTAGAGTATAATTTTGATTAATTTCTTTTATTAGCAATTTAAATTTTTGAGAAAATTAGTATCTAACCAAGGAGAGATTTTTCTATGACGAATATTGTATGATGATGAATGATTATGAATCGTTAGATTTCAAATTTCACATTATTAAAAATATACATATAAACTTGATGACCTATATCGTTCATTATCGCAGTGCATGGATCGTTAAATAATTTTCTCTAACTAATAATACCATAAAATTCAAAACTTCTATTGAATAGCTAAGCACTTGCACCTAAAGTGATCTTCAATAGCAAACTAGTGTTGATATCTTTTCGAGGAAAGAACTGTGATAGAATATCCAGTCAAAAATGCTTTCTCATTATCACTACTATTTCTCACTGCAGTTATGTCTTTTTTTTGAATAAAATCCTCACCAAAAATGAAAAAAATATAAAAAACACAAAATGATGTTAAGGATAAAGAATATCTCGCCGTAATGAATCATCTCTTTAGAAGTCAAAATATTTTCATTCAGCCAGCCTAATAGTAAGAGACACTGAAAGCACAAAATTTGATGAGACAAATTGACCTTGAAAAACCATTCACCGCAATAGAATTTACCTATTGGCTTTGGTAAATTGTTATACGCACTTAGAAACTGCTTACAAAAATTGGAATAATTTTTAGGCCCACACGCACACTTTGTTTCCCACATAGCATGTGATGCACAAAATATGGAGACTACAAAATCGAAATTCATTTTTCCCTTAATTATACCATAAAATCATTAATGCATGTATTTTTATTCCAAAACATTTCCTTAATTTTCACAATTTTTTTTTTATCAATTTCTTTGTCTGACCATATTTTCTTTAGCCTCTTAAACTTCATCTTAACTAATCTCTTTTTTTTTTTTCAAGACAACCATCAATATATGTTGTATTTTTGTTCCACTCGTAATTCATTCATTGCAACACAAATTTCTATTATTATAGTATTTAGTCCTAAGATTTGTCTCACTATTTATTTTTCCTCTTCTCAAACCGGACAACCCTCTCTCTCATTCTCTCTCTCTCTCTCTCTCTCTCTCTCTCTCTCTCAACGACTCAAAAAAAAAAAAAGATTTCAAAAAGTTCAATTAAAGAGCCTTTCAACGTTTCATGATGATGTGATATTCTTAGCCAAACTTCTCTCTCTCTCTTCCCAGCATTTCCACGCGCCACCACCCCAAGCCCACGCGCCACCACTCTCCGAACAAAACCCTCTCTATCTCTCCAACAGTTGGATCTACAGAGGCGGGGGCTTTTCGGGGATTTCCTCTCATGAGAATCGGAGAATGGGCGGAGTGACGTCGTCGATCGCGGCGAAGTTCGCGTTCTTCCCGCCCAGCCCGCCGTCCTACACCGTCGTCGCCGGCGCCGCCGCCGGCGGAGGCGCGGGGAGGCTCTTCATACCGGAGATTCCGAGGAGGGAGGACGTGGATGTGGTGAGGCTCAGGACGCGGCGCGGAAACGACATCGTCGCGGTGCACGTGAAGCACCCTAGGGCTTCGGCGACGCTGCTCTACTCGCACGGCAATGCGGCCGATTTGGGGCAGATGTACGAGCTCTTCGTCGAGCTCAGCGCTCGCCTCCGCGTCAACCTCATGGGGTAACTGAAGAAAATCGATTTCCTTTGCTTGACTTGTGTGTTGGAATTATGGTTTGTTGTTATTTGTGAGTTTCCATTTTTGTTGAGGACTCGTTGAGATGAGATATGGTGTGAGCTAGTTTTTGGATAAGTAGGGAAAAGGGCTGTCTGTTATTGTAGTTAAATTGGCTGAAAGATTGAGAATTACAACAAGTAAGGGGGTTTAGATTACGGTGGTTCTACCGCGGTGTCTCCGCCTTCGGGATAGGTGGATTGCTGTATTGTTTGTGTAGAGTGTGTGTATGGATGTATGGTGGTGGACATTTTTCAGAGAAAAACGGGCCGATGGAGAGGAAATGCGCTTCGGGGAGAACATACTAGGCACCAAATTTTTAGAAAGAAGAAGCGAATTAGCAGTGGAAGTACGACAGTTGAGTAGTTATTGCTCAGAGAGAAGAGAGAACCGAGTCTGTTCTTGTTTCCATAGTGGCCCTGTGTTCGAGTTGAAAGGGGGAATTGAGGGCTTTGACAAAAGTAAGGTAGAGAAAGCCACCGAGGACTGAGAAACGAAGGCTTCGATTTTTCATGAAATGGGTATTTGTCGTGAGCTAGAGGTCATGTGATGACTTGTGAGGGTTGCTTGTAGCATGATAGCATTATCATGCTGTTAATGTTGGTTATTCGAAATGGTGCATAGGATACCTCTGCTTTCGACCAGAGTATTGGATTAAGTTATGAGTTTGTAGAAGATAAAAGTAAGTGGTGGATCATTCAAATGATGGAAGTGGAACTTGGTGGGCTGTGTGTAGCTTATTAGCATGCTAATCCCTAGTTCCATCTTCCAATCTTCATGTATCCTTGTGCTGTTATAATTGTTGTATGGTCCAAACTTGATTCCTTTTCTTGTCAATGGGGTAATTCTCGAGTTTATGACATTAGTGAATGGTAGAGCAAAATAGTGAAGTTGGGATTTTGGGCTTTCCTGTCTGTAGCGTACTTTCAGGCTAGGTTGGCTTCGCTTCTGTTTGATCATGTTTGATGCTTGGAAGTTCTTATAGTTTAATCTTAGACTAGGCACTATCACTAGTATTTGTGCCCTAAGACCTTCACACATTTTGAGCTTTCACCTTGTAAGTTTTTTATTTTAGGAGGATTGTTCATTAAATACACTGTGGGCCTTTAAGTCCTAGGGTGTGTTTTGATGTTCCAAGAGTCCACATTTTGTTAATAGGGACCAGGTTGTGTTGCGCATCAGTTTTTTTCATTAATACACATTCCATTCTAGTTATCAAACTTCATAACTAAATGTGTGTTTCCAAATATTTGTTACATTATATGGAAAAAATGTCATAGCACAGTATACATAAAATAAACAACACCGGTTTGTATTTGATATTTCTTCCAAGGCAAACTGAAAGTTCTTATGTTTACAATACCATCTGTTTCTCCAACCATATGCCATATATTGCTTTTACATTGAGTTAATCTCATTGTCTTTACATGGTGTTTGTAGGTATGACTACTCTGGCTATGGACAATCAACTGGAAAGGTATCTAGCCTAGCTTCAACATCCCTAGTTTGGTAACACTGGAAAACTTGTGAGAAAGTCAAGTTTTTTTTTTTAGTTTATTTTATTTTATTTTAAAATCTGTGTGATCTATTAGTCAACATGAAACTTATTGTGATGGGTCACAATTGTCTTAACACGTTTGTGGAGATTTTGTAGTTGGTATCGTGGGAGAACTTTTAATCAGAAAGTATCTTTGTGGATGACCTGTGGCCCTTTTTTTTTTTTTTTTTTTTTTCAAGTAGAGCATGCTATTGTTGCTAAAAACCTCTCCATGTGATGTTATAAATATGTTAAAAAGATTGGTTGTCTATATTGTTCAACTTTCTAGATCTAAATGCAAAATCTCAATACGTATATTGAAAAACATAACCATGAAAAGTATTTGTGTCAATTGTTATTGATTGATTAATGATTATTGCCCATATATTCTCCAGGTCTCAAAACATTTTTGGCGTTTGAAAATCACTCTATGTAGGTTGCTTTTAACATGAGAAGATTATGTAATTAAGAGTTTAGGATTATGACTAAAAGGCATGTCAAGACTTACTGATGTTTCATTGTAGTGCTATAAATCTTGCTAGTATATCACAAAAGGGCACAGCATAGAGGTTTCTCAACTTTCCTCAAGGGCATTCCATTTTATACTTTTATATCTTTCTTCCTATATATATATTTTTTGGCTGGAATCTTACTTTATGTAACTATTGTATGTTGTAACCTTTTTGCATATTATATCAACAATTTGCTTATTATCCTCCCCATGGTTATAATGTCTGTTTCATACATTATTGTCTGGAGCAAAAATGAAACATACCTAGATACATCTTGATGTTTTTGTTCTTCATCACCTAAATCTCAAAGACATTCTGAGGGAGAACATGAATTTCTGTTGCGGTTTCATAATTGCAGAAAGATTACTGTTTGGGAATGATTCTAATACAGTAATAGTGCCTAGAATTTAAGTCAGCAGTTGTTCTATCATTTGTTATCTGAAACTAAATACCTTTTCATGTAATAGTCGTCCTTTCTTCCTGAAACAGCCTACAGAATATAATACATATGCGGACATTGATGCAGCGTACAAGTGCCTTAAGGAGCAGTATGGGGTCAAAGATGAGCAATTAATACTATATGGTCAGTCTGTTGGTAGTGGCCCCACAGTTGATCTTGCTTCCCGAATTCCAACCTTGAGAGGTGTGGTTTTGCATAGCCCAATTTTGTCTGGTCTGAGGGTCTTGTACCCAGTCAAGCGGACGTACTGGTTTGATATTTACAAGGTATGTTGTTCTTTCCATATTTCTATTGCATCTGCATAGACTTCATTTTTCCAGAGGACTCATATCATTTGTTAATTTGCTCCAGAATATTGATAAGATTGGTATGGTGAACTGCCCTGTTCTAGTTATACATGTAAGTATCATTTCTTCTTTTGTACTTCTCTGTCTTCCATGCTGTTTATATTTTTGGCTGTTTGATCTAAGAGAGAAAATTGTACTCGGGGCTTTTCGTCACGAATTTCTTTAGTTTGGGATGCATGCAATCTTTTTACTTGGTGACAGAACTTTCCATGCCTTGCATTTCATCTAGATAACGGCTTATGAGTTCACCTACATTCTACTTGGTATTTATTTCTGAATGTTAATCGATTTACTAAATAGTGATGGTCAAAAGAATGGGCCACATTTCCTGAATCTCTGATCGGTAAGATAAGCCAGTCTAGTTTTTCAGTAATTTACAATTTTATATGAACTGGATCAAGTTCATAAAAGCGTCCCAAATCATATATTCAATGATGTCAGCACATTTTGTTTTATGCTATATTTCTTTTGTCAAGCTCTTGTTCGGGATGTAATATGCTAGCTGCTTGAGTTTGTTTATTATCGAGTGCAGTAAAGTAAATTTGTTCATATTTTGACTTTCCCATTTTTTTCTGTTACACTTTTCTAGGGTACGGCGGATGAAGTTGTAGATTGTTCCCACGGGAAGCAGCTTTGGGAGCTATGCAAAGAAAAGTACGAACCCTTGTGGCTTAGTGGAGGCGGACACTGTAATCTTGAGCTTTACCCCGAATTCATCAAACATCTAAAGAAATTTGTACAGACACTCGGCAAATCAAAACCGAGTGCAAATGGTATGAAGAAGAACGTAGCAGAATCTGACAATCAGAGCAAACCCACTGAACCTGGACCTTCAGACACATTCGAGTTGGGCGCTGATCTACCAGAGGTTTCTAGGAACAGTTTAGATAGTCGGCTTGAGAAGTCTAAAAAGCCGAACAAGCCTGAAAAATCTAGGATGAGCACTGACCGCGTTGACAGGTTTAGGAGAAGAAAGGGTTTAGTGTGGTGATTTGTTATGACACATCATTTACAATAAATCAAGCACTTGTTGGAAAAGGTAATCTACCTTTGCTTCTTTAGTTCATGATTATGTATCAGTTCAAAGGTTAATATATCATCCTGAGCATGTCACTTAACATATATGCTATTTTCCTTTCAATGTATATTCAGAAACCGAGTGTATTTCTCACGCCTTTATTTCTTGTGTAAAATGAGCATAATTCGGACACGAAATACGTGCTGTTTCATTTTTTGCTTGAATAATGATTTTTCTTGTTTTCAAGTAAACTTGAATTCGGTAGCTTGTCTAGTTAATAGAGTGAAACTCTAGCAAAGTTAAGCTCTTTAGGTAGTTGAGATGGTCAATTTTTCGTGATGGCTATTGATTTCTTTGCTTAAAAAATAGATGTTACAGTTGGAGGTTACCAGTGAATACGCCTAGAGATTCACATTCTTCTTGTTAGCCAAAAATTGCAAGTTCTTCCTTGCGTTTTATCAAAATATGGAGATCTATAACCTATGTTAATATATATATATATATATATATATATTACTTTATGAGCTGCAAATTAACCAATGGCAATATGCAATATATTTTATCAGATACTTAATAAGGTAGATTAAAAATAGGAAATAATATGTAACAGTGATGAATTTTTTCAATCGGAAAAATCAAATAGAAAAAGTGAAAATAGTTATGAATTTCATGAATTTTGTAAAATTGTTTGTGTTTTTTAATTACGGCTTAGAATTGTTTTTGCTCATTCCAAATTCAGTCCCAGTTGCAGCTGGGATGATTTCAGGTACTCGTTGAAAATTCATTTGTCCTAGTTTTCAATATGTTTTTATTTTTATATTTTTTTAGAATCAATTAAATTATTTAAAAACACTCTCTACTTTTGTCATATGTTTCATTATTTTACCTCTTTTAGTCTAATTAGAATATTTCAAGTACATAGATTAACTTAAGAATTTTACAACCAAGTTAACTACTACTGCTGCTACTCAAAACGTCCAATATCATATTCTTACAAAACAACCTCAATGGTTACAAATAAAAAAAAAAAACCCTCCGTAGACCGTAATAGTTACAACGACATTGATTTTTCTCCTTATAGGATGCAGGAAATGGCTCTTTATAGGATAGGACCAAAATGAGGAACTATAAACTAGGAAACGACATGTTAGAAAGACGACATACCATTGGAGTTTTGTAATCGGGTTTTGGTATCAGAAAGACCACTCTAAGCCACACATTTTCACATTTCTTTTCTCTCCGGCCGTTCATCGGTCTCCAGTGCTACGGATGACGCTACCGTGATCGCCCAAGACGACCGCCAACAAGTTTTGCGTCAATTATTGTGGTGCTTTGAAGAATCTTTAAGTGATCTCACTGACGAAAGTTTCAGGTCATGCCGGAGCACGTAACTGTTCCTCTAACTGAACTTTTTAATGAAAAAAGAACTTTTTTTTATTTATTTTTCACTCACCTGAATATTATTCTACAGATATATCATTATAACATCTCCTTCATAGTAAAGAAACTAGTATTTGATTTCAAAAAAAAAAAAAAAAACCTGTATATTTTGGAAAGTCTTAATAGAATGAACATGTTAATATGCTAAAATAGGTATCAGGTAACTAATCCACATTTTCATCGAGAATATATGTTTATTTTTGCCACGCATAATTAGAGCTTGAATATCCACATAAATAAGACTAAAACAAAGGTCTAAATTGCATTTCGATTCATAACCAGTACCATATGATCCCCTGTACTATTCAAGGTGATATCCATGATGAGGACTGGGCTGCTAATTCTGTTGCGAAGGCAAGGACCTCGGCGGGAGTGGCAAGGACTGCAAACTGCCTTCCAACATCTCGACAACCCTAGTCATCGATGGTCGATCTGAAGGCATGGTTTGAATACACCAAAGACTAACTAGAATCATCTTCCTTGCCATTTCCTCTTCTTCCATGCTTTTTGTCCCACTGAGTTTAAAGTCCTCATCCTCTTCTATATGCTTATGTATCCAACTAGGAAAATATATTTCACTAGTTTGAGATGCCTTGGCATCAATGTTCCTACGCCCTCCGACCATTTCAAGAACCATCATTCCATAACTGTAGACATCAGACTTGTACGATACTCCTCCGACACTCCTGCAGAACACTTCTGGAGCGATATATCCAGCCGTTCCTCTAGCACCCAACATAGACACAACACTTTCTTCCCTTTTGCACAACTTTGCAAGCCCGAAATCAGAAATTTTGGGACAAAAGTTGTGGTCTAAAAGAATGTTGTGAGGCTTTATGTCAAAGTGCAAAATCCTTGTGTTACAACCTCGATGCAAGTACTCCAGTCCTCGTGCGATCCCGATTGAAATTTCATACATCGTTTTCCATTCAAGACGGTAATTTGCATCCCCGGGTTCTTGATTAAAAATGAACCTATCCAATGATCCGTTAGGCATATACTCATAGATCAAAGCCCTTTTTGTTGTTTCGTAACAAAATCCAAGGAGAGTTACAACATTAACATGGGAGGTTCTGCCAATACTGTTAACCTCATTGACGAATTCTTCTCCGTTCCCCTTGGAATCGCTTAGGACTTTGACTGCTACAAGACGACCATCGGATAGTTTTCCTTTGTAAACAGCACCATATCCTCCTTTGCCAATTTTTTCTGCAAATGCATTTGTCATTCTCTTCACGCTTGCATAGTTGTATTGCTTTGGGGCAAATGACCCGTAATTCTTAACAAAATCTTCCACTTCGAATTTCAGAGTTTTGTCCTTCTTTCGAAATATTGTTGCTTTAAATGATCCTTTTCTCTTGTAGTAATATATGATGAAGATAGAGATTGTAATTATAACCGCACACACAGCAGCAGCAATGCCTGCATTGAATTAGAGAGTATTTTTTTTTATTTTTTTTAAATATCTATATATCTCGTATCACATAGTAAGAACTATGGGAAGAGGAGCTCGTAAAGAGTAGAAGTTAATACAAAGAGACAACGAGCTCTAAAGAAAAATAAAATAATTCTAGAGGAATTTTCCAATAAAATAAAAAGTTGAGTTGAGATTAGTTGTACCGATGCTTAATTTACCCTTTGAAGATCGTCCTGAAAAAAGAAAAGCAAAAAAGGGTTTAACAGCACATAAATCAACGTGATAAAAGTGATCTATGCTAAATCATCAACAACTAGTTCCTTAACAGTCCTGAAATTCAATCATAACACATTAAAAACGTCCAAAGATCAAATCATAATAAATTGGACATGGAATGTAACAGGCTAGCAGCAATGCAATTATTGTCTCATTAGAACACATTATAAAATTTCAAGCAACAAATGTTAGTATAAATTTGGTTTATTATGGTAACCAAAGGCTATTGGAAGTCCAATACCAGTGGAATCCATTAGTCCCACATGAAAAATGGATGCGAGGCTTAAATGGTTTTTATAAGGCAATGTGAGCTTAAATGCAATTGAGGGTAAGGAGTATTATGCAAATATTTTTGTTTTGTTTTGCTTTGTTTTTTGTTTTTGTTTTTTTGTTTTTTTGTTTTGTTAAACGTTCAATTTCCTCTATAAAATGAAATGTAAGAAATTGATACATGGTTAGAATTTTTTTTTACCAAAAATGATGGCCATAATGATGTTACAACTGTCTTTTGGATATAAACAAATATACATTAATAATTGTATTTTGTATAATTAGCAAATAAATTATGATAATTTTTCTTAAGAATATTATAACTGTGTAGCATTGCTCTTAAATATAATATATATCTAATATACACATATACGTGGGGCAAAGCTCCATATCGGACCCCATCCTCGTGCGGAAAATTTCATCCATATATTAAGAACATTGCAATTTCTAAGGATGTCAATTTGTCTTTTTCAGAGTGGAGAGCAAACCTCTATAAATTAATAACAACGGTGCCAAATAAAATTTATTTATTTATGGTGAATTATTAATTTATCAATAAATTGATAAAATATTAATTTATCAATAATTTAATATTAATTTATTGAGGTAATTTTTCTTATTTTTTAATCCATGTTTTAAGAAAATAGCTAACGTTTTAAAAAATTAAGAAACTAGTCATTAGTCTCTTAAAAATAAGGGCACAAAGGTAACATCACACTATCGTATTGTTAAGAAAATGTCTATTTCCTTAATTAATGAAAACGTTGGTTACTTTCTTATAACATCATCTAAAAAATAGTTATTTACTCAATAATCATTAAATTTTATTACACTAGTAAAAAATTTATTACAATAAATTTTATTTGTATGTAAGAAATTTTTTACTTTGTTAACAAATTTTTTATGGCTATTTTTATTTATTTATTTATGAAACTGTGATAATTTGAAAAAAAAAAAAAAACCCACACTCTGAAATGGGTATTTATATATCAAAAGGGTCCTAATTTTTTTTGGATGAAGTAGGAAAATAACCAAATTTACACAATAATAAAAATAAATACCCAAACTTTTCAAGTAATTGAGTAACTAGCTAATTCGTTAATTACTTGCACATATTTTTGGTAACTAAGTTAATTATCATTAGCTACCACTATATAAGTAATTAAATCACTTGGGTATTTTATTATATTTTTCAAAAGATTGGTATTAATTTAAATTAAGTGGTAAAATTTGGGTATTCTTTATTATTTCTCTTTTTTGTAATATATTATCTTAAAAATTTACCACGTTAGACCCGAGTCAATACTGACAAAAAATATTATTTAATCGAGCTTATTAATTAATTGAAGTTTTTACTGCACTTGGAGAATATAATAGAGACGAAGATGAGATTCCTAATCCGCGACAAAAGAAGTACAATCCACTCTATTAAACCCTAATTTAAAATTATTTTTTAGCTAATTCAACCAAAATAAAAGACCACTCAGTAAAGAAAAAAAAAAGGGGTTTATAGCTAAATGGCCTAATTTTATAACTTATTTAAAAAAATGTCAACAACTTTTTAAAATTAGGTAAATGGCTCATTCTTGGTAAGTAGACAAAATACTATGGTAAACGGATCAAATACCAGCTATTTTTAACTTGAATTTTGTCTGCTTACCATGGTAATTTATCGGTTTACTCAAAGTTTTTTTAGGGATATACCGATTATTTACCATGGTAAGTAGACAAAACTCAAGCTAAAAATGGCTGGCATTTCATCCGCTTACTATAGTATTTTGTCAACTTATCACGAACGGGCCTTTCACCTAATTTTAAAAAGTTGCGAACATTTTTTTAATATGATGTACAAAATGGACTATTTACCAAAATTTTCCAAAAAAAAAAAAAAAAAAAAGATTTTGTACCTTTCTCAAGGACTTGAGGCGCTGCTACACTTTGGCCAGAATCTGTTGATTTTGTAATCGATCCCGAATCTGTTGCGTTATAAGGCGGACATTCAGTTGTGTTGATCAGCGGAGAATCATCCCGGCAGTAACAAGTCGTTCGATTCAATGCCGCGTAATACCCGCAAACCCCTCCGGACCTTCTGCACTTGCTGCATGACTCATCATCGCCCACCTTGTATCTCAGTTTCACATACGTACTAAGCATTTTGGTCTCGTTGAAGATGCTAAGATCACCCAAAACAGTCAATTTGGAGCTACAAGACTCATCTCCGCGTACAGATCTCGATCGCGTTACGTAACTCATCACCGATCGATCTCCACAATAATCTGTTAGGTTTGCGGCGATGCTTTTGTCAGAACACTTGTAGAGTAAAGTGAATTCTCCATAGCCCGGAGCGTATTCAAATATTTCGTAATCGAGGGCAGAGTTTCCGTATATTGGTGGTTGATCATCACAGACGAAATTGAAATCAGCTCGCCCGAGTGACAAGATTTGGGTTTCCTCGTCTACACTGTACACATAGTATGAAACATCCATGATATCAATATAAGAAGTGTTGTGCCTACAGTAGAGCTCTAGCTTTGGATGGCCACAAAGTGCGTCTCTACCATCTCCCAAGAAAGGGAAACCCACTTCAAACTCCCCGCATGTGAAATTTCTGCTGCAGGTGGAATACCAGTCGAAGCTAAAACACTGAGGAAAATTGGGACAAGCTACAATAAGAAGCGAAATCGCCGCAACCAAAAATGGCCTACGTTTGATCATTTCGGACAAAGGTGAGAGATAAAGGCAGCTAAGACCTGCACCTAAGGACCCCTTTCAAAGCCAGGACCGCAAATTTACGGAATTTATATATATATTTTTCTTCTCGTACTATTAAAATTTTGTTTTTAGAAAAGTGCTACTTTGTTTTATACTCAGTGGCAAAACAAAAAAAAAAAAAAAAAAAAACTTGAAATAAAAATGGCGTCTCTTAGAATAAAAGTTAAAACTTTCTATAAATATGAAAAAGGCTTTATTGCACTGATGCCCCTGAATTATACGAGTTCTTACACTTTGGTACCCCAATTTTTTTTTTTTGGCAAAGTGCTCCCCGAATTCAGAAATCCGTCACAATTTGCCCCAAATTGGAAACATCTGTCAAGTTTTGAACGGAATCAAGCACATGCCTAACACGTGAACACTCAACAAGGACAAGCGTGGTCTTTTACCATCTCAAAAACACTTTCAATAAATAATAAAAAAAAACAAAAACAAAAACCCACTATTTCTCTCCTCCTCTTATTTTTCTTCTTCTTCCTGTCCTCCCACAACCCCTCTCCGGAGTTGCCAAACCCAAAAAAAGGAAAGAAAAAAAAGTCTATTCGATTAAGACAAAAATTAAAGATGAAAAAACATGTGTATATATAGGCACATCACTGCACATATAGATGTATATGTATATACGTTGGAAATGTTGAGAAGGATAGGGGAGTCGAGGAGCTCGGCGGGCTAAGGCCGGCGGGGATGGCGAAGTAGAAGGAGGGGGAGACGGAGGGCGGCGGATGGGCAGCGACGGCGACCCCACGGCCAAAACTGCAAACCTCTTGGCGACGACCCACGGGGACTCAAAATCTCGACCCAACGCGACGAAATCAAAGCGAAGATCTTCGCGCGATAAACCCCCAAACCACGGTGACAAACCCCTAAACCACGGCGGCGACCCAAATCTACTGAACTACTGTGCCGTCCTCGACCTTCGAGCGCCGAACGCCCCGCGTCGCCCTCAATCTTCGAGCGCCGAACCCCCCCCCCCCCCCCCCCCCCCCCCCCCCCCCCCCCGCGCTGCCTTTGACGACGCCGGAGAGGGTTTGTTAGTGGCAACGCCGGAGAGGGTTTGTTATTAGGAAGAAGAAGAACAAGAAGAGGAGAGAGATAAAAGAGTGGGTTTTTTTTTTTTTTAGTCTTTGTTTTTTTGTTTTTAATTTTATTGGAAGTGTTTTGAGTTGGGAAATGACCAAGCTTGCCCTTGTTGAGTGTTCACGTGTTAGGCACGTGCTTGATTCCGTTCAAAATTTGACGAACGTTTCTAATTTGGGGCAAATTGTGACGGATTTCTGAATTCGGGGAGCACTTTGCCAAAAAAAAAAAATTGGGGTACCAAAGTGTAAGAACCCGTATAATTCAGGGGGCATCAGTGCAATAAAGCCTATGAAAAATAGTGTAATTAAAACCTATGAGTTATATATGGTTGGCAGAAGTGATACTTATATTAATGTCGTTATATATGGTTGGCAGAAGTGGTACTTATATTAATGTCACTTTGGGTCCTATCAGTTGAATTATTTTCCAAGTGGGGTCGCAGGATCATTATTAATTTATTATCCATTTCTCTTGTATTATTAGTTAATTCCCTTATATTATATTTGTTGAAAAATTCAAATATCCTACATTCACATCTAAGAAGAAGCAAATAAATGAGAAATTAAATAAAACAAAAAAACAATCACCACGGCCCCTCAAGAAAAGAGATCGACTATAGGAAAAATTTATACAATCACGACGAAATCAAAGCGACGAAATCAAAGCGAAGATCTTCGCGCGATAAACCCCCAAACCACGGTGACAAACCCCTAAACCACGGCGGCGACCCAAATCTACTGAACTACTGTGCCGTCCTCGACCTTCGAGCGCCGAACGCCCCGCGTCGCCCTCAATCTTCGAGCGCCGAACCCCCCCCCCCCCCCCCCCCCCCCCCCCCCCCGCGCTGCCTTTGACGACGCCGGAGAGGGTTTGTTAGTGGCAACGCCGGAGAGGGTTTGTTATTAGGAAGAAGAAGAACAAGAAGAGGAGAGAGATAAAAGAGTGGGTTTTTTTTTTTTTTTAGTCTTTGTTTTTTTGTTTTTAATTTTATTGGAAGTGTTTTGAGTTGGGAAATGACCAAGCTTGCCCTTGTTGAGTGTTCACGTGTTAGGCACGTGCTTGATTCCGTTCAAAATTTGACGAACGTTTCTAATTTGGGGCAAATTGTGACGGATTTCTGAATTCGGGGAGCACTTTGCCAAAAAAAAAAAATTGGGGTACCAAAGTGTAAGAACCCGTATAATTCAGGGGGCATCAGTGCAATAAAGCCTATGAAAAATAGTGTAATTAAAACCTATGAGTTATATATGGTTGGCAGAAGTGATACTTATATTAATGTCGTTATATATGGTTGGCAGAAGTGGTACTTATATTAATGTCACTTTGGGTCCTATCAGTTGAATTATTTTCCAAGTGGGGTCGCAGGATCATTATTAATTTATTATCCATTTCTCTTGTATTATTAGTTAATTCCCTTATATTATATTTGTTGAAAAATTCAAATATCCTACATTCACATCTAAGAAGAAGCAAATAAATGAGAAATTAAATAAAACAAAAAAACAATCACCACGGCCCCTCAAGAAAAGAGATCGACTATAGGAAAAATTTATACAATCACACTAGAGTTAATTACACAAACTAGGGCAAACTGAAACAAAAGCCTCAGAGTCCGTATATAACCTAAAGACCCCCCACTCCCTTTACTTCACAACCGATGTGAGGCTTTTCCTTTCTTTTATATTGCCAAAATCTCAACAATTTCCACATTGGCGAGATAAATTATAGCTAATGCTATAACTATTGTCTACACCGACAATTATAATTCTCAAGCCAGAGAACTATACCCCTACTCCACTATATGAGTAGACACAATTAGAATCCACGCATTTTAAGAATTTTTCATTTGGCAACATGACGAAAACCCTTGCTAAGATTCTATAGTGCAACATCCACTGGTTGGCTTCTCTAGAAGTCCATCAGCCATCGACATAAGTTCCACTACACACCTTGCATCATGCCAAACCAATGCCCGCGCGCAAACTTGTGGATCCGCTAGCAGCAACACATCATCTTCCATGGTAAAGTGGACATACTATGAGGATGACCCCTCTTACTCTCGAAGCGACATCACCGTCTCCCATGAAGAGAGAGATACTGTTAGCATCTGACTCGGAGCCTTTTGCCAAACCCGCTCCATCTTTATAGTTCCTTTTTATCTGCCCAGTTTGTCCGCATCCCTAGCAAACTATATCCTTCATGAAGTTTTTCTTCTTCCCCTTGCTCGCTACCAATGCTGAACTCTCCGTCGAAGCACGCCTTTCACTCTTTAGCCTTCTCTCCTCAGATAGGAGTTTACCGGTAACTTATGCAAAATTCAAGCTCTCCTTCTCATACATGAAGATCGGCTTCATGTACTCATAGGAAGGTGGAAGAGACACGATGAGCCTTAACGCCTTATCCTCATCTTTAATTTCAACTCTAATAGCCACCAGTTCAGAGATGATGCTATTGAGAACACTTAGGTGATTTGAGATTTTTGCACCTTCACCCATTTGCAATGTATGAAATTGCTTCTTCATGTACAACTAGTTTGAGATGCCTTTTGCTTAATACAACGCTTCAAGCTTTTTCCAAAGCTCCTAGGCCGTCGAAATCCCATGCACATTAGCAAGAACATTCTTCGTCAAATACAAGCGTATTGCAGTTGCAGCCCTCAAATCAATATCCTCCCAATCTTCCTCACTCATACTAGACTTGTTAGAATCTTTGTTGGAACCATCGGCACCTTTGGAACTACCAGACCCTAGTTTCCCCTTCAAAGCCTTGTGTAACTCAGATTGTATCAACATATCCTTGACTTGAACCTGCCACAAGCCAAAGTTGATCCTTCTATCAAATTTCTCCATGACAAACCTCACAGGACTTGCAAACTTTGACATATCTGCTTCGCACTCTTAGCTTGGCGAACAACCATGCAGTTTTGTGAATAATGCCAACTACGCAAACTTCCACCTAATCGCACCACAAACCACGCAACAATGACCTCAAAATCTTGCGCTCTGATACCACTTGTTGGGAAATCCCACATTCACCCCTAAGAGCAAGCAAATAAACGAGAAATTAAAGAAAACAAAAAACAATCACCATGTGATATCCTGATTTCAGGACACTAACGTCATTTTATTATGAAATTTACAAGTGTTTTTATTAGAAAATTTCTTTATTATTTTGAATTTTTTTTTATGATGTTTTACTCGACATTTTGTATCGAGTATAATCAAGATGGATATTAATAAAATTTGTATGATGAATGAATGTTGTTGTTATATGAAAAACTATAACAATTTTAGTGCAGTTTGATAGAGAAACTACAACAAAAATTTTATGTATAATAGTTTTTAAAACTACACGTAGTTTTACAAAAGTAGCAAATTACGTGTGAATTTATGAAAATCACATAGTGCAATAAATGACAAAATTATATGTAATTCTTTCTGATGTCACATGACGTTAAATAAGAGCAATCATCTTTAGGTTACGGTTTTTATGAGAATGTGACGTGTTTTAAGAAATGAAGATTTTAGACATTGAAGTGTTAAATCTTATTGGAAAAGTGAAAGGAACGTTATTGTGAGATTCAGATTGTGGACATATTTCTAAATTCTTCTTAGGTTATATGAAATTTTTTACATAGCATATTGCATATCAATTAGAAGATATTTGAATAAGCTTTCCAACGGTATATCATATGTGTCAATCGGATAAGTATGTAGAAAGTTATAACTGTTTAAAATTTAGTACGCGAACTAGTCCGCGAAAATGACACATTTTTTAGGGCATACGTAAAAACGACATGGTTTCGTAAGTTAGGTCTATTTAAAGTCCATTTGTTCGAATTTTGAAACCCTAAGAGCCTCCAAACACACAGAGACTAATTTTTGAGACCTAAAAATCTAGAAGCTACCTCAAGGCCTTCAAGAGTCAATTCCTTACGATTTTAAGGTAAATAAAATCCCTTTTCTGTGATTTAGATTGATTCATTTCGAATCTGAATTGATTCGTGTCGTTCGCGTAGGAAATCGCGCACCAGAAAGAGTATTTCGAGATAAACAAAGGCTTCGAAGGTGAATATCTTACTAAGAACTCTTGAAATCTCTTTTATGATGATTAGTTAGAGTTTATGTTTTGATTTTTATGAGTCGTGATCTTAGATTGGTGTTAGAACGATCGCTCTACGCACGCAACAAGAGTTTTTCACGTCTTAGAAATTATTATGAGTTTCTCGAATTATTTTATGTGACAAACTATTTTATTTTTATTTGAAAATTTTTTTGCTACTCCATCTATGAGTGCTGATTTCGTACATTAATTTTTATAATTTTTAGATAAGTGAATTATTTATTAAAAATCTAGAACAAAGGGCTGCCTGAACGGTTTCTGCACCGTTCTGGGCAGATCTGAGTTTTTGGCCGTTTCAAATACTTTAAATACTGAATTAGATTTTTACTATAAAAGAAAAAAGAATGAAAATTTAATTTTGAACAACTTTTCAGTTTTAAGTTTCTTCCAATTTTGATATTAAGATAGTAAAATTTATATTTTAAATTCAAAATCGAATTTAAGTTTCTAAAGAAAATATATGATGCAAACGTTTTTTGTCAAAAAAAAAAGAGAAAAGTTGTAAATTTTAAAAAATGAATATAAGTCGTTTCAAAAAAAATTTCCAGAAACATAATTTATTTTGAGATATCTTAAAATTACTATTCTGCCCCTTAGTTTTTATCATCATTTTTTAACAAGTTAGAAAATTATTTTCGACATGATATAGAAACAAAAATTACTTGGTTTTACATTTATTTCAAATCTGGAAATTTTAGATTAAAACCGTTGACGGGCATTTTTGTTGAAAATTTATATTTTGGGGTCAAACTGTAATTTTGTAAATATTGCATGCTAAAATTATAAATTTTCATATTGTAACAGATTCGAGAATGTCAAGTCCAAGTTAGATTGAGTATGTTACGTAAGTTAAGAGTTTTAAAGATAGACTCTTTTTTTTTAGGTTTCGAGAGACGTTTAGATCGAACCTACAGTCTGAGAATTTTTAAGTGTTTCAAGAAACAAGGTGAGTACAACCTCACTTCTGTACGGATTAGTTTCCAAAGAAAATGTTAAGTTATGCCATGCCATGAGTTACATGCCTATGATGTTTGATTGATGTTTACGATTCATCATGTTGAGTTTTTATAAAAGAAAGAAATATTTATATTTTATCGCCAATCTATTTGTATGATATTTGAGAAACTTTTTAGAAAGAAAAGAAGAAAAGAGAAGAAAGAATAAAGTATATTATGATGATGGTCTCTATGCATATGTTTATTTATTTATTGCTTGTCATATTTACATGTCGCGTAAGTAAATAAGTGAGACTTAAGTTAGTAGGACGTGTCGTACCACCCTCCTATGTGAGGTTAATATGATGTCGTTACCTTGAGTCGACCTAAGGATAATATAGATACGGTTACTAGAACTCATAAACTCCGAGCTACCGAGAGGCAACGACGGGAGTGAGAAAGAAAGAATGGACCTTTGGTCGTCGAGGACATGTGCACCCCTCGTCGTCTATTGGTCAAGCGCACTCGGTACGTACACACAAGGGGATCCCATAAAAAGAAAGAGAAAGAGAATAAAAAGGAGAATGAGAATTAGAAAGTTAGTTAGAAAGAAAGAACATTTGAGCCTAAATGTTCATGCATTGCATAAATTATTTGTGAGAAAATAATTGTAATTCACTGGGCTTTTACCTCACCAAAATATTTTCGTTCGTACTGTAGGTAAGAAACCTATGTCATGATAAGTTACGGGTCGTGCGGCAATAGTGCGTGGGAGTAGCGATGCATGCAGAATGAGAAACCATGTGTTTTATTGCGCATTCAAATAAAGATTTGTTTTTATTCTAAGTTGTTTAAGATTGACTGTTAAAGTTTAATTGTCAAGGCCAATGTGTGGCAAATATTTTGGATTTAAAATTTTATTAGTTATTATATTGGGTTAAATTAGTTGAAGTTTATGTAATATATATATATATATATATATATATATATATTAAGGGTTTTTCATGAGAGTATTTTAAAAAAGTTAAGAAAAGTAACGACTCGAAAAGTCAGGTCGTTATACACCACAACATAAGAATTTATGTCGAAAACTCCCAAATTGGAGAAAAAACCACGGCCCACCAAAAAAGAAATCCACTATGCGAAAAATTTGTACAATCACACAATAATCTCTCTCTCCAACCTCGGCCACACTCTTCTAAAGTTCTCCCTAACGCACACCCTCTTACAACCCTCATCAAGAAAGGAATTTAACTTGAGTCAAGTACATCAAGCTTAAAGTGTCTATGACTGGAGCAAATTGAAACAAAAGCTTCAGAGTCTTTATATAGCCTAAAGACCCCTCATCCCCTTTACTTTACAACCGATGTAGAACTTTTTCTTTCTTTTATATTGTCAAAATCTCAACAATATTAATGTCACTTTGAGTCCCACCATTGAATTATTTTCCAAATGGGGTCTAGGGACCATTATTGTTCATTTCTCTTTGCATTATTAATTTCCATGAAAAACGGCCACCAATTGAGACCAAAAATTAGTTCATGGCTTCATTCCACTCCGTAACTAAGGGTTTAACTGAGCCTCGTCGAGCTGAGCTTTGATCGATAAGCTGTTAGTAGTGCCTTTTATCTCTTATAGTTAGGGAAAGATTTGGTTTTTAGTCATTTTTAGGTTCATGTTTCGAGAATTTAACCATAGTTTGACAAAATTACGAAATCAGTCATTTTCATCATATAACAAAATTTGATATATGTGTAACGAAATTCGATACACGTGTAACAAATTTTGATACACGTATAATAAAATTTATTATATGATGAAAATGACTAATTTTTTAATTTCGTAAAACTATGGCTAATCCTCAAAAAAATAACCAAAAATTTGGCTAAATCTTTAAAAATCTCTATAATTAGCTAGGAGATTTCCTAATAAAAGAGTGTCAATCAGGCTTTATGATCCACACGCACTGAGTAAGATTTGGTGCAACTCAATCCGTCTTCAACCAGAAAAAAAGACAAGCATATATATGACTTCGTGATAATATAAATGACCCATTCATTACAACTCTTGAAAAACAGTCATTCAAAATTGTTGACCAAATAGCTCTACTTTTTAGCTGCTTTTTCCATCAACTTTCCATGTTCTCCGCGAGACAAATTAACTCTCTTTAGACTACAGTAATCAAAGATCTAGTTAATGTCTTGTTCATGACACTATCATCTCCGGGAATTAAAAATAAATAAATATAAATTTTAGACTAAAAATAACATAATTAGATTTCTTAAGTCATGATCATCTATATATGTATACTTAGATTGTTTGGGTAAACTATTTGGATAATTTAGCACTATTCAAAATCATTTTACCAAGAGATAATATAGTTGGTTTAGAAAACTAACTGGACAACATATATAAAAAATTTTTGTCTAATCAACCCCACACATACACATATATATAATATATATATATATATATATATATATCTTAAAAACCCCAAATATGAAACTAGACAGTAAATATTGAGGATCTGCAACTCTACTTAGTCAAAATTACTTTGATTGCAATGTAACACGGAAGGAAAAGTGGAACTTACGTATTAACTTCACTTAGGTCCCATCAGTTGAACTGTTCTTCGACCGTTATTAGTTTCCCTGAATGACCACCAAAATCAAACACAAGATCAGTTTATTCATCCCTTTTGACTGACTCTTGCTCTTTCTTTCTTCCGAAATGATAAGCTCAAAGGATGTTTTCGTGATATCTCAACTTTCAGTAACAGCTTCTCCTGTGGACGGTCGCCCATCGTAAGCGATTACGTGGGCTTCCCTTTCTGAGGTGGCTTAAGGACCGAAAGCTGCGGGCGCTCGGAGCTACAGCTCTACTGCGTGCGCGAAACTACGAGGTTGGATGCATAAGCCAAGAAACCAAAACCATCAACATCGCGCGAGCCGATTTCGCTGATGGGATATGCGGTCTAAGCATGTTGGGAAAATTCCCCTAAAAATATAGCTTGTAGCGGAAGCACTTTCACACACAATCAATTAATACCGTTCCAAAAGTCAAAGAAAAATAGAGAAAAGAAAAGTAGAGAAGAAACACAAGATTTAACGTGGTTCGGCCAATTAAGCCTACCTCCACCCGGGCACAACTCAATATATTCTCTTCAATAGATCAAGAAAAACCTTTGCGAGTGATTTCCTCACTCCCACACAAAACAAGTCTCTCAAGCTCTTGCTCACTATTTAGCCAAAATCCTCACACACTCAAGGATTGATCTGTATTCCACACACTCCCTTATTGGTACTCATATATATAGACACATAAAGTAGAATCCTACTCTAATTACAATAACCCAATAATTGTGTATTACTAATCCTAATGCAATAAGAACTCCTAAATCAAGTAAAACAAGAACTTCAACTAATTAGACTCCTATCTTCAGTAGGACTTCCATGAACATCCAAGATTCCTAATTGTACTAGGAGTCTATGTCCAACAATCTCCCACTTGAAGACTTGTTTCTCCATTACCAAGAATATACTCCAGAGTTGTCACAGCCCGATCATCACCAACAACTAGGTGATCACAAGCCTCAAAGGCTCGTTCCAGCAATCTCCACCCATATCAACCATGTACATTTGCAAAACTCCCACTGCTCGAACAATGTCAGGTTCTGCATCTGTCACAGTACTCACAAGGCTCTCTACTACAGATGAATATGATATTCGAAACATTCTTGTCTTCTCCGCTTCTGTGCTAGGTCTTTGGCCCGAAGACAACTTCCATCCAATAGAAAATAGAGTGCCAACTGGATCAGCATCTTGCTCGAAGCACAACAAGATCTGCTCACTCTTCCGAGTCATCCAGAATTTTCTATCATTCCAGTCTCTGAATATCTTCATCTCAAGAATCCCTATTGCAGCTCTTTCACCCTTCATTCTAAATTCCCTAGCCAAACGAGCTTTCAAGTTTCCTATACCAACTTCATTGGTACTAGATACTACCATGTCATCCATATACAAGACCATGAAAATACCATTCCTAAAATTATAAAAGTATGCCCAATGGTAACCATCATATCTTTGGAATCTAAAGCTCTCAATGAAGGTATCAAATCGCCTACACCGACACTTTGGCGCCTGTGTCCAACCGTAAGTCGATTTTAGCCAGCAAATTCCATTCTTAATAAAGCCTCTGGGTTGAGTCATTACTACATCTTGGCTAACAATCCCATTGTGAGTAGTAGGCACCCACAAACTGTACTCATTTTTATCATTGTCAAAGCCAAGATTAACAATCCTTTTAGTAAACGCCCTCAATTTTCCAAAAAAGTCATAAATCAATGAAATCCAATTTTCCATCCCTCTAAGAGACACTACAGGAGTCTCAAAAGTATCATGAAGTGTAACAACTAACACAACATTACTTCTAACCTTATATGCAGAGACACCACAAAAATCTAAATTAATAGATTTTAAACTAAGAAGCAAGTATTCATCAAGAGGTACCTTTGGTTCTTGCTTGCTCATGTAACCCAGACATCTATACCAAATCATCGATGACTTTGACGTAGCATCTACAACAGTAGCTTCGCAAACTATGGTCTCTCCTATCAGACGATACACACCGTTTTCTAGCCTTCCTCTTGCAACAATTGTTTCTCCTTTGGTTATCATTTATTGACCTTTTCCTCCCGAAAATTCATATCCATCATCATCAAATTTTCCCAGCGACAGAATACTCATTCTCAAATCTGGCACATGTCGTACATCCGAAATTGTATGAACCGAGCCATCAAACATTTGAATTTGCACTCCTCCAACTCCCACTATTTTACATGTGCTAGTATCACCCATGTAAACAGTTCCATCGCACAGTTGATAAGTGTCAAACCAGTCCATGTGCGGTGTCATATGAAAAGAAGCACCTGAATCCAAAACCCATTGATACTCCATACCATCCTGTTGTACTACTGACAGAACATCTCCATCTGAATGAGAGTCATTCATTCCAATAAAATTCGCTTCAGATCCTTTTGATGACATACGTGAACCAGGTGTGGGATTTTCTTTACAATCCTTTTTCTGATGACCCTTCTTTCCGTAACCCCAACACTTGCCATTGAACTTGCCTCTCCAACCCTGACAGAACATCTCCATCTGAATGAGAGTCATTCATTCCAATAAAATTCGCTTCAGATCCTTTTGATGACATACGTGAACCAGGTGTGGGATTTTCTTTACAATCCTGATGACCCTTCTTTCCGCAACCCCAACACTTGCCATTGAACTTGCCTCTCCAACCCTGATTACCTTGATTATCATCTCTCTCTATTGATCTACAACGCACTGGCAGTGCAACACTATCGCTAGAAGAGATTTTCTTTTGGTTTGATTTTCTGCGCGACTCCTCAGTAAGCAACATAGACTCAGTAGATTCATAGGTGAGATCTTTCTCTTTTTCAATACTCATAAACAGGGTTTCCTAAGATTCTGGCATAGAACAAAGTAATAGAATAGCCTTTTCTTTATCATTGATCTTTTCACCAATAGCCGCTAATCTACTAATCAGAATATTAAATTCACTCAAGTGTCCTTGCAAAGAAGATCCTTCATCCATCTGCAGATTGTAGAGCTTCTTCCTTAAGAAGATCTTGTTTGTCAAGGAATTTCCTTCATACAGATTTTGCAACTTGTCCCACAACCCCTTAGCAGTTGTTTCCTCAGACACGTTGAACAAAACCACTTCATCTAGTGCAAGATAAATATTCGCCATTGCCAACTCATCCTTCTCAACAAAAAGTTCATCTTTCATCTCAGCGGGTTTCTTTTCCTTGCCGTTTAAGGAAACTAAACATCCATCTTTTACAAGAATTGCACGCATCTTCAATTTCCAAGCTGGGTAGTTGGAACCATTAAATTTAGACAACTCAAACTTGGTGGAACTCGAACCCGTCATCTTTAACTTTCACAGTATTTCACCACTGATCCCGTGTGTCGAAAATTAACACAAGCTCTGATACCACTTGTTGGGAAAATTCTCCTAAAAATATAGCTTGTAGCGGAAGCACTTTCACACACAATCAAGTAATACCGTTCCAAAAGTCAAAGAAAAATAGAGAAAAGAAAAGTAGAGAAGAAACACAAGATTTAACGTGGTTCGGCCAATTAAGCCTACGTCCACCCGGGCACAACTCAATATATTCTCTTCAATAGATCAAGAAAAACCTTTGCGAGTGATTTCCTCACTCCCACACAAAACAAGTCTCTCAAGCTCGTGCTCACTATTTAGCCAAAATCCTCACACACTCAAGGATTGATCTGTATTCCACACACTCCCTTATTGGTATTCATATAAGAAAGAATCGTTTTGTTAGTAGGTGTTCCTTGTTGGTGACAGAACACTTCCAAGGAACACAAGCAATAACTAAAACCGAGATGGTAAAATAAACGACGTGAACAGTAACAAAAAATGCAGCAAATAATAAAATGCGACACAAGGAAATTGGTTACGCAGTTCGGCTTTCGCCTACGTCTGCGGGGCCTCGCCCAGATGAAACGATCCACTAGAAATCTCAAAACGAGAATGCTCGGACTTATACAAGACTTCGACTCCCTCTCAATCTTCGTCGCCGTCTCCTCGTCACTCCTAGCGATTTACCCTTGACGAGATCCCCTCGCCTTACAAACAAACCCTTGACGAGATCCCCTCGTCTACAAATCACACATCCCGTGTAATCTCTCACCAATTTCCCGTTACAAAGTTCACTCAACCATATACACTCACCAGCACGGTTTATAGAACACCGTGTGAACACCACTCACCAGAGTGTAAACATGAACCAGAAAATAAACCCAGAAAAGTATAAAAGCACTCAGCTCTCACAAGGTAACTCACGTCAGTTTTCTCTTCAAATGATCAGATAATATAGATGGAGAAGATGAACTGATAACCAAGAATAATCTTCAAAAGGAAAGACAATAAAGATGCAATAATAACTTGGTCAAAGATGATTATTTTCGGATCAACATAATCATCAATGTCACCAGCAATATCTTCACGCGTTCCAGCTATGTGTTTGATCACCGCGTGATATATAAGGTAACAAATCTTCCAGGTCAGCTTTTCACACACGGACTTGCCATATCGAGACTTCGTGTTCGAACTCCGCGTGATATAAAAGGAAAGTTCTTGATTTAATTGCTACGAAAAACACCAAGCATCCTTGACTTTTCATTGAGAGAAAAGCATATCACACCATGAATGATCAACACCTATTAATGCTGAATAATATATCCAGAATAAAAGATGATTCAATCAGATAAATGGATACTTGAAATCAGAGGAATGCGATCAAGAAAATCCAACGGAATCGTCCAAGACAACCAAATTCGCATCTCCACCTGACAGATATATTCAGTGTTCAAACACTGCGCCCGACACCCGCAAGAAAACTGCTCAACTCATCCAAAAACCACAACAATCTTCAAGATTAGACATAGGCAATCAAAAATATCATCAATCAATGTAATGTGATTTTGTCAATTAAAATGCCAATCAACAAAAACACTAACAATCTCCCCCTTTGGCATTTTTGATTGGCAAAACCCCAGAAACTAACACATTCTCCCCCTTTTTGCCAAGAAAAGGCAAAGGAATATCAAGAACGATGGAATTCTCCCCCTTTCGTCATGCTTCTTACTTGATTCTTCAGCTCCCCCTATATCGAAACGGGTATTGGAATCATTAACATGAACACTTGTTGGAACATTAGAAATGACATCACCACAAAGGCTTAACTCTCCCTGCATATCAGCTACTTGCTTCTCACGAAAAATCTTCTCTTTAACATTCATATCTTCCACAGCCTTCAAAGAAGTGCAAGCCATATTACAGTATAAATTTGACTTTTCCATCCACACTTGTTTAGTTGATCTCCGGCTATGTGACGTCTTCTTTCCAACTTTTCTTAGATCTGCAAGATACTGATAACATCGTGGCCTAATATGTCCTCTTTTGTTGCAGTAGTGGCAAGTTGGAATCCATCGCTTTTCTCTCACCCTTCCAGATGATGTAGTAGTTGTTCTGCCTGGTGTTGTAACAGATGTAACGACAACTGGTGTTCTCACTGGTGTAGCAACACTTGCTTTTCCAGATTTCATAACTATAGGTGTTCTGACTGGTGTTTCAACTGGTCTTTTGCCCTTCACATCTTCTTCTACATTGACTCCGGATGCGCTACCTTTGACAAATACTGTCTGACTGCTTCCTGTCTGTCCGGTATACCCAAGACCAAAATGCTCTTTCTCTGTTCTTCCTGCAGCTAAGATTTCATCCAATTTAGAAGAACCAGAATTTAACATCTTTACCGATTTTTTTAATTTCTCAAGTTCTCCCTTGAGTGTTTCAACACTATCTTGACTCTCCTTGAGTTTAGATTCCAAGTCTAAATTTATCTTCTGCAGATTGTTCTTCTCAATGTTGGATTGTTTAATTTGGACAGACATCTTCTCACAGATTTTTGTCAATTCGGTCCACTTGGTATAAATCAACCGATAGGCTTGTATCAACTCTTCTTCCGTTAGGTCTTCATCATCGCTGCTTTCGCAAGTCAGTGTTGGAACACTTTTAGTGACACCTACCGTGTTCTTTGAGAGACCAGCACCACCATCTCCACCTGCATCATCAGTTCTAGAAGCAAAAGCAATAAAATTAGATTCATCATCTATGCAGTAATCTGAATCTCCATCACTCCAAGTAGCATTCATCGACTTGTTTTTCTTCTTCAGTGTGTTTGCACACTCAGCTTGTATATGACCGAAACCTTCACATTCTCGACATTGGATCCCTTTATTCTTCATATAAGATTCTGAATTATTTCCTCCACCGAATCTATTTCTTGTTCCTGCAATGAAATTTTCAGCATTAGAGGAGGTGTTCTTTTTGGGTGTTGGAACACTGCTTGAAACTCCACCCGGATTTCCACTTCTTGAACCACTTCTGTTGATTTTGTTCAATCTCTTAATGATCTTAGCAATTGATTCAGCAAGATCATCATCATCACAAATTGAGTCTGTCTTCTCTTCATGAGTTTCGACTTGAAACGCGGTCCCTTGAGCCTTTTTACCACCTTTCTCTTCTTCGAGATTCATCTCAAACGTTCGAAGAGATCCCATCAACTCCTCGAGCTTCATGCTTCTGACGTCCTTGGCCTCTTCTATCGCTGTAATTTTATACGCAAATCTCTTTGGAAGAGATCTAAGCGTCTTTCTAACAAGCTTTTCTTCTGAGAACTTCTCACCAAGCGCAAAGGCTTCATTGGCAATGTCGCACAATCTAGAGTTGAAATCAGTGATGGACTCTTCCTCTTTCATCCTGAGATTCTCAAAACGAGTGGTAAGAATCTGTAATTTAGAGAGTTTAACAGCATCGGTACCTTCGTAAGCAGTTTGGAGGATTTCCCATGCTTCTTTAGCCGTTTCGCACGTTGAAATTAGCTTGAACTGGTTTGCATCAACGGCATTGAAAATGGCGTTCAAGGCTTTCGAATTGTTATTCGCCAGCTTATCTTCATTTGCAGTCCATTCAACCTAAGGCTTTAGAACAGATTCTCTTTTATCATTCCTTGTCATAGGATGATCCCAACCAGTCAAAATCGTCTTCCATGCTTTCTCATCAACTGACTTGATGAATGCCTTCATGCGTGCTTTCCAGTAAGAATAATTTGTTCCATCAAGCAATGGTGGACGTTGAACGGAGCCTCCTTCTCTGAGAAAGTCCATCTCGTCAAAACGGATCTGAAAAACTACGGATCTCGCTTAAAGCACAAGCGACCCGCTCTGATACCAATTGAAAGAACCGTTTTGTTAGTAGGTGTTCCTTGTTGGCGACAGAACACTTCCAAGGAACACAAGCAATAACTAAAACCGAGATGGTAAAATAAACGACGTGAACAGTAACAAAAAATGCAGCAAATAATAAAATGCGACACAAGGAAATTGGTTACGCAGTTCGGCTTTCGCCTACGTCTGCGGGGCCTCGCCCAGATGAAACGATCCACTAGAAATCTCAAAACGAGAATGCTCGGACTTATACAAGACTTCGACTCCCTCTCAATCTTCGTCGCCGTCTCCTCGTCACTCCTAGCGATTTACCCTTGACGAGATCCCCTCGCCTTACAAACAAACCCTTGACGAGATCCCCTCGTCTACAAATCACACATCCCGTGTAATCTCTCACCAATTTCCCGTTACAAAGTTCACTCAACCATATACACTCACCAGCACGGTTTATAGAACACCGTGTGAACACCACTCACCAGAGTGTAAACATGAACCAGAAAATAAACCCAGAAAAGTATAAAAGCACTCAGCTCTCACAAGGTAACTCACGTCAGTTTTCTCTTCAAATGATCAGATAATATAGATGGAGAAGATGACCTGATGACCAAGAATAATCTTCAAAAGGAAAGACAATAAAGATGCAATAATAACTTGGTCAAAGATGATTATTTTCGGATCAACATAATCATCAATGTCACCAGCAATATCTTCACGCGTTCCAGCTCTGTGTTCGATCACCGCGTGATATATAAGGTAACAAATCTTCCAGGTCAGCTTTTCACACACGGACTTGCCATATCGAGACTTCGTGTTCGAACTCCGCGTGATATAAAAGGAAAGTTCTTGATTTAATTGCTACGAAAAACACCAAGCATCCTTGACTTTCCATTGAGAGAAAAGCATATCACACCATGAATGATCAACACCTATTAATGCTGAATAATATATCCAGAATAAAAGATGATTCAATCAGATAAATGGATACTTGAAATCAGAGGAATGGGATCAAGAAAATCCAACGGAATCGTCCAAGACAACCAAATTCGCATCTCCACCTGACAGATATATTCAGTGTTCAAACACTGCGTCCGACACCCGCAAGAAAACTGCTCAACTCATCCAAAAACCACAACAATCTTCAAGATTAGACATAGGCAATCAAAAATATCATCAATCAAGGTAATGTGATTTTGTCAATTAAAATGCCAATCAACAAAAACACTAACAATATATATAGACACATAAAGTAGAATCCTACTCTAATTACAATAACCCAATAATTGTGTATTACTAATCCTAATGCAATAAGAACTCCTAAATCAAGTAAAACAAGAACTTCAACTAATTAGACTCCTATCTTCAGTAGGACATCCATGAACATCCAAGATTCCTAATTGTACTAGGAGTCTATGTCCAACAAGGCAAACTCGGGAACAACATAGTGTTCGATCCTCAGGCATTCGAATACGCTCCGGGATCTGAAGAATTCACCCTTCTATATGATTGTTCAAAGCCAATCATAGACGCCAAGAACATCAATTGTACGGGTAGGGTACATAGGTACTTAGTGAGATCAGGGACAACCCCTGTAAAAGGATCAGACTATTGTAGCTCAAAACTGGCTTTCGGGTTTTCTGTTGCGCACTATGAAGAACTCCCCAGGGTGTCGAACCCTCATGCATCGTGGTTTAGATCCGGATTCGAAGTGAAGTACAAGATTGATTATCGCACGCATAGGCGATGCGAGGGATGGGGAGGGGTTTGTGGCTATGACTGGTACACGAATCGGACGACTTGTTACTGCCAAAATCAAACTACTTGGCTCAGCCGGAGTACATGTCCTTCCAACAACCTCAAAGTATCACTGCCTAAAAAAGGTTTGATCTGATCAGATTGTTCCAAGTTTCATCTTTCTAATTTGAATAGTTATTTTATTTCTATATATGTCGATATACATTCATTAGACATGGAAAGAAAGACTCTGAAAATAGAATTTTGAGTAAGTTGTCAAACTTTTCCCCTGGCCTTGCACACCATTCCATTAGATCATTATATGTTATCATTCGTAGGTTATATTTCAAAACAATTTCTTGCCGACAAGATATATATGGTAGTTTCTGTGCTCAACTGTTCCAGTAGTCCTGTCTCCACACTTTTTAGTTGTCCAATGTAAACTAGCTGGTAATTAGCGAGTTTCGATCATGGGGTCCATCACTTGGAACTATCTTCCTACACTAATAATAATGAATGCCATTTCCACTTTCGTTGGTATTTCCTGACAAAAAAAAAAAAAAAAACCTAAGGGGAAGTACGATCAAATATTTAACCCTTGTTTGAGGTTGTCATTTTGGCCATTCCATAATGGGATGGAAAAAATGATTTGGAATGGTTTGAAAATGATTTGTAAAAATGATGTAAGAATAGTTTAACTTTGCTAATTTCGAGGTGGTATGAATGGTTGAGATTCAAAGATATTATATAGAGATTTGGAAAGTTGAAAAAAATAGTTGAAAAAAAATGGAATGGAATGGAATGGTTTGGAGGATTAGGAAAGTTGAAAAAAATAAAAAATAGAATGGAATGGAATGGGTGAAATGTATATGCCAAAAAAAATGAAAAAATAGAATAAAATGGAATGGGTGGTATTAACAGATGAATTTCTGTAGTGGAAAAACTAGGAGAGATTATTATAGAGAAATTATATTTATACAAAAATAAATAGATATTAATAAAACTAATTTGTTAGGTAGAGTTTTCAGAAAAATATATTTTGATAGCGAAAATTACTTGTATAGATATGGATATCTATTTGTGAAAATAATACCTAAATATCAAATAAGGATCAGAGAAAAAAATCAACAAATTTATAATTTATGAGAATTTCTTTAAAATTAATTTAAAATTTTAATATAAAAATTTAAAAACCCAATATCAATTATCGTTAGTGGTATATCAAATCTTCTCAAACATAAATGTTAAATATAAATTTTTTCTATGTGCATATTACTTCATAGATGGTTAGAAATTAAATATTTTTAATTTATAAATATTTTCGTAGCTTATGCTAAAAATATTCTCATAGAAAATTTGAATTGGATGAAAATGAAATTGTTGTAAGCTGATTTTCGTCCGAGGCTCAATCTTCGAGGATGTCGTCCCCGACCACGACCAGCCTCAGGAGGGAGTGCCCCGGATAACGGCGTAACTTCGCCACGTCAGCAAGAGTGTCAACGTCAACGGCATCAAGGTTGCGGCTAGACCTCGCGCCTGTCTGCGAGCGTTGATGAAAGAGACAACCCCGAAGATAGATCCCGGCATGAAGCCAGATCCTGGGGGAGACGCCAGTGAGCTGAGGATCCCCTAAGCCCGGGTGCAAGCGGAACTCGTGATGAGCCTCATGAGGGTAGAAGATCGGGAGAGTCGGGGGACTCCTCGAGGAGCGGGCGGTCCCCAGTCAAGGGATGAATCGCGGGATGTTGTGGTGAGATCACTCCCGATTATATTTACCTCTGACATACACTGTAGATGCCTCACTTGTGATAGACGTGAGGCGATTAGTTAGTAACCTACTCCCTGCTTTTGGAGCAGGGTATGGTTGATTAAGATAAGGCCACCTAATCCCCTGATTTGAGGGGGATTAGGTGGGCTCATTAAATGCACTTTCCTCTCTCTCTTTCCGAAATTCTATAAAAAGAGGAGAAGGAGAAGGGGAAAGGGGTTGGAAGAAATTTCTCGGTAAATTCTCCATTTGAAAATTGCATAAACAAAGTGGATGTAGACTATTACTCCGGCGGAGGGTCGAACCACTTAAAAATTTCCTGAGTATTTATTTTTCGTTAAAACTTTCCCTTTTCATTGCCGTATCACACACTATAGGTACGGATCACGGCGTTGGTTTAAATTTCACACCAACAGCTTGGCGCTAGAAGGAGGGCGCCTGAACCTCCGTCACGATTAGGAGTTCATTCCTGCTCTCTGCTACTCATTGTGCTACTTGATCGGAGATCAAATGGCGCCCAACCTGAGAAGCAGCGGCAAAAGTCCCTTAACCGCCGAGCAGGAGATGCTCGAAGATCGAATCCGGTGCATGGAGGAGTCCATGGCGAGAATGACCGGATTAGTGGAGACTTTGGTTCACAACCAAAGTCCACCTCCACTTCTGACCGACGCAGAGCACGCCAACGTGCTTCGAGCGTGGCGAAGGGTTGATGCCGCAGCCGCCGACCTCCGGACCGCAGGCGACGTCAACACAACCCCTGATGAGGGTTCATCGGGCGGTGATCCTGCTCGCGATACTCACCCTTCCTGCCGGCGTAGAAATACGCCAGCCCAGAAGTCCACCACCCGTTTTGGAGGGCCGCAGTTGCCGGCTGACCCGGTAGGACCATCGCGCCCCGCGGCCGAAGGCGGGACGCCAGCTCAGCCTGGCTCGGTGTTTACTAGGCTAGGCCCTTTGCCGCGGGACACCGTGAGGAGGGCTCCTGCGCGTGTTGGGGCCAGCCCCGAGGAGGCGCGACTCCCAGTACGGGAGCGCCTCCGCGAAGGGTCGACTACCACTGCAACTAGCCGGCAGACTGAAACGTCCCAGGATTTCTCACCTGCGGAGATAGAGCGCATTCACTGGATTCTTGGCGAACCGTCCCGCGACGGAATCCTAGATGGGGATTTCACCCCCCTCACGGAGATCCTCTTGGCAACCCCTATTCCCGATCGTCTCAGGCTACCGAAGGTAAGCCTATTTGATGGAAGTAGAGACCCCTCCGACCACTTGGGAGTTTATTCCTCGTGGGCGCGCGCTTATGGCTATCCGGAAGCCATCTGGTGCAAGCTCTTTGACACCACCCTAGCGGGGGAAGCCCGCCGGTGGTGGTATCGACTCCCAGCCAACTCAATCGAGAGTTGGCAGGATTTGAGAACGAGGTTTGCAGCCCAGTTCTTGGGAGGTCGTAGACACCTCAAGAACCCGGCGTACCTCTCCTGAGTCAAGCAAGGAGAAAACGAGAGTCTCCAAACTTGGCTCCAGCGCTTTACCAAAGCCACAATAGAAGTGGGGCATTTGTCTGATGATGCCCTACTTCTGGCCGCAAGTTCCGCTGTACGTGAACACACTCCTTTCGCCTTCTCTATCAGCAAAAAATTAGGCCTGTACAAAAAAACTGAAAATTCGATATAAACCGCTTTTGAAAACTGCACCGCACCGAAATTCGGTGCCACGTCAGCAAATCGAATTTTCGGTGCGGTGACCGCACCGATTTTGAAGAAGCGGTGCGGTTTTCGGTTTTGAAA
Source organism: Boehmeria nivea var. tenacissima (assembly GCA_018132145.1). Taxonomy (NCBI): domain Eukaryota; kingdom Viridiplantae; phylum Streptophyta; class Magnoliopsida; order Rosales; family Urticaceae; genus Boehmeria; species Boehmeria nivea. The sequence goes on along the minus strand of CM030876.1, from coordinate 10,317,469 downwards.
AATGGGAATCGGTTAAAACCGAAACCGCACCAAATAATATATATATATTATTTTTGATAATATTTGACTAATAATACATGGTAGATCAGTGGCTTTCAAGTTTGCCTCCCTCACTTTGCTCCCAGGTTCGATTCCTGAGGCTAGCATTTTGAGTTCAATTTTTTTCAAGTGGAAAAAAATTGCTTCAAAACAACGCCCAGGAGGACTCGAACTTGGGTCTGTGGCCACTAAGCCTTAAAGGCTGCCACCTTTCCACTACACCAGATGCTATCTTTGTTAATATTCAATATTATTTAATATATAATATACTAAAATCTAATATATTTTAATATTTTTAAATAAGCGGTTTAATTCGGTGACCGAAAATTCGGTGACCAAATTATTCGGTGCGGTTTTCGGTTTTTAATTTTTAAAAACCGAAAATTCGGTGACCGAATTATTCGGTGCGGTTTAAAACCGCACCGAATTTTGTACAGCCCTACAAAAAATCCCCGAGGGCGTATGCTGATTTTTTAGAGCGATCTCGGAACTACGTCAACGCGGAAGCGGCGACTTCGAAGAAGTCCGGATCTGCGAAAACTTTCCGCGGCAACCCCGAGGGGGACCGCCGAAAAGAGAAGAGGCCTGTCGAGGCCCCAACAGGCCACAATCTACAACCTCGCGACGAGAAAAGGCCTCGTGAATCCGGTCCATCTTCGGGGCCCGGGGCAGTTCGCTCTCGCAGACTTCGGTATGATAAATACCAGGAGCTTACTGCCACCATCGAAGATATTTTCGTCAACTCGCGGGCCGAAGTTGACTTTGGGCCCCCTGCACCTTTGAAAGGTAAGGTGCCAGAGAAGCACAAGGACAAATTTTGCTTGTTCCACAATGCGGCCGGGCATACGACCGCGACTTGCTTCGACTTGAAGGATGAGATAGAATACCTCATCCGCCGAGGGAAACTCGAGGGGTACCGCAAGGAGGCGAATCCCAGAAACCGGGATTCGCATAACCGGGAGATTGAGGGTGAGATCCGAACGATCTCGGGAGGCCCTTATCCTGGGGGGCACTCCCAACGATCTATGAAGGGCTACGCCCGAGAAGCGCGACAGGAGCCCTCCGTGGGAGTGCTCCAGGTGTCGCGAAGATCTCCGCTGCCCCCTCGGAAGATCGCGAGCCCGCTCACGTTCTCGAATGTGGATGCCGAAGGCGTCCGTTTCCCGCACCACGATCCCTTGGTCATTTTCGCGATGATCGGGAACCATCTTTGTAATGCCCTTAAAAAAAAGTAATAAATAAATAAATAAATAGGACTAATTAGGATGCTTAGTTGGTTATATAAGATAATTGCTTAAATGACCTAAATTAATATTTTTATGCAATAGTAAATTTAATTGAAAGTTAATGTAATTCAAGTGTTTTTGCAGTGTAGGGCGCGATATCCAATGCCGAAGAATTGATGTGTAAAGACTATTTATAAGATTAAAAAAAATTGAATTAGTAACTAGTAATAAAAAAAATAAATAATAATAATAAAACATATTATTTGTCTAAATATAGGTAAATTTGACTATGTGATAGTTATAATTAGTATATTTTATGTCTTTGTTTGTGCATATTATTATATTATTTGGTATAATTATTGTGTTATGTTTATATATAAGTTTTAGTTAAAAAAAAAAAAAAAAAAGATAGCAGCGACCAAGTTTGAAAAAAAAAAAAAAAAAGAACAACTAATTAGAAGCCCAAACCCAAGCCCAAGCCCAAAAGCCTACAACCTTGTAAGTCGGCAACATAAAATTTCACCCTATATATATTATATGTTGTTAAGAAAAGATGCAAAAGTTCGGCAAATCCACTAGCAGAGAAAAAAAAAAAGAAAAAAGAGAAAGAGTGAACGAAAAAGAGAGCAGAAAGAGAAAAATATCGTTTCTTTCCATTTTGATTCAATTAATCACCCTTTCATCTCTTTTTCTTCAATTAGAAGCCTTCGATCAGTGAATTCAATTTAGGTAAGTTCAAACTCTCTTTAAATTACTTTGTGCGGGGAAAGTTAGGGTTCAATATAATGCCCTAAATTAGCCTAATTGAATTTTCTTTTAGCTTTTGAAGTGAAAGTCATGTTTTAATTATGTTTTATGTTTAGTTTACTATATATAAAGCTTAGAATTAAGTGGTTAGGGTTTTGCCCTAATATTTGTCTATGATTAGAACTTTATAAAAATAGTCATTGTTTTGTATATTTAGACTTGTAAAGCGAATTATTACTTGGCATGTGTTGTGAAAAGTTGAGATTGCTAGGTAAAAATAAAATAACATAAAATACAATAATAATGTTGTAAAAATTTCAAGTTAAGATTATTTTTCCAATACTGGTGTTATAATTAAATTCTAACGTTATAAAAACGAATTGTCTGGTATTGTAAAGTTAACAAGTACATCAATTGCTTGGGCAAGGATATCGATCCTCTACACTAGCCTGTTGATCGCTAAGAGGTAAGTAGAAATCTCACTTTTTCAAAACCATCACAGGAAGCAATAATATCTGTTATGTGCTCTATGTGCTTGAATGAACTATGTGATAGATTGTGATTGTGTGGTTCATGAATATGGTTTCAAAAAGAAAAAGAAAAAGAAAGGTTATTGTACTCTTGTTTTGACACCTAAGATATGAGTATCAGTTTTGGTTTGATATCTGGGTAGGCAAGGGACGCGGGGGACCGGCGGACCTAATCATAGTGGTCAAATCCCTTGAGGTGTAAAAGCCAAGACATGGTAGCCACAATTCTTGTAAAGGGAAGGTGAATTCCTCTTGGCATGAGGTTTCTAAGAGGGCTGAACTTTCATAAATTCTGGCCAGTACAGAACAGGTTCCGAAAACTCACGGCCTATCGGATGTTAAGCTGAGATTTATACTTAAATGATGTTTTATGCTAAGTAAATGAGTACAATAACATTAATAAATCCTTTATGTGTTTTTATTATTTTCTAAAATGAAAGTTTCTACTTACTGAGCGTTAGCTCATATAGTTTCTTGTGATGCAGATAATGAATCTCTTGAGCAGTAGGAGTTGGTTGAATTTGCCGCCCGTTTGCCTTCAGAATGTTCATATGCCAAGAAAGGAAGATCATGTAGTATAATTTTTGAGAATCTAGTTATATTATGCTGTGTGTATGCTGTTTTAAGTAGATTATGGTTTGAGAATTGCTTACTTTTGTTTTGTAAAATATGCAGCTTTATATTTTTGGTACTTTTACACAGCTTATATTAAAAATAGGATAGGTCTGCTTCCGCTTGTTGTATTATGTTTATAAGAATGACATGAATGATTTTAGCACTCATTTGCTTAACTAGGTAGATTATAACGTTAAATACGTTGCTAAGTACGTGGGTGTCACAATCTTGTTCACCGTTGTCTAATTGACGACGGCAGTTCGGTGGACATCCTTTACTTTGATGTCCTCGAAAAGATGAGGATTGATTCGCGGAGCTTGCGATCGGCCGCAAGCCCGCTGCACGGATTCATAGGAGACTCTATCTTCCCGGAAGGAAGTATAGAGCTAGCCGTCTCGTTTGGTGAAGAGCCAACGAGATCAACCGCCATATCAAACTTCATGGTGGTTAAGGGTAGGTCTTCTTATAACGCCATCCTCGGGCGTCCTGCTCTAGTGGCAATAAGGGCAGTTACTTCCATCTACCACCTCTGCCTCAAGTTTCCCACTCCCGGTGGCGTCGGAGTAGTCCGGGAGAATCAATATGAAGCTCGGATGTGTTACACGACGAGCATCAGATCGGCCTCCGCCGAACCGAAGGGGAAGCGCACGGCCGAAGAGGCTGCTTTGGGAGAAGCAACCTTCACTATCGGCGTGCCCGAGGGACGAGGCGAGCTGGACCCTCGCCTCCCGGTCCCATAGCAATTAGCGGACCCGACTGAGGATACCGAAGAGATAGATATTGACGACCTAGGCACTACTCGGAAAGTCAAAATTGGGACTTCATTAAGTCCCGAAGTGCGCAAGGCCATCATTGCCTGTCTACAAAGGAACCGAGGCGTGTTTGCCTGGAGTCACAGCGATATGAAGAGCGTAAACCCAGATGTGATGTGCCACCGTCTCAACATTGATCCTCAGATCCCGGCCCGCCGGCAGAAGAGAAGGCCCCTCAACCCCGAGAGAGCCCAGGCTCTTAAGGACGAAGTCGACAGGCTCATCCGGGCCGGGTTCATTCGCGAAGCGAAGTACCCGACCTGGGTCTCTAATCCAGTCTTGGTCCCGAAGCCAGATGGTAGGTGGAGATGCTGTGTGGACTTCACCAATCTCAATGAAGCCTGTCCGAAGGACAGCTTCCCGGTGCCCCGAATCGACCAGATAGTTGACGCTACCGCAGGCCACGAGCTCCTCAGCTTCATGGACGCGTACTCAGGCTACAACCAAATCCCCATGTATCATCGGGACGAGGAACACACTGCGTTCATTACCGATCGAGGGTTGTATGGCTACAAGGTCATGCCTTTCGGTCTTAAGAACGCGGGAGCGACTTATCAGAGGTTGGTGAATAAGATCTTCGCGGATTTACTCGGAGCCTCGATGGAGGTCTACATCGACGACATGTTGGTCAAAAGCGCGAAAGCACAAGACCACGTCAAGCACCTGGATCAGACCTTCTCCGTCCTCAGGAAGACCAACATGATGCTCAACCCAAATAAGTGTACTTTTGCAGTTAGAGCGGGCAAATTTTTAGGCTTCATGGTGAGCCAACGAGGAATAGAGGCTAACCCTGAGAAGATCCAGGCTATCCTCGACATGAGGCCTCCTCGGAGAGGAAAAGAAGTCCAGAAGCTTACGGGATGCATTGCAGCGCTCAACAGGTTCGTATCCCGTTCAACTGACAAATGCCTCCCTTTCTTCAACGCTCTCCGCGGCAGTAAGGAGTTTGCATGGACCGACGAATGCGAACGAGCATTCGAGGAGCTTGAAGCTTACCTCGGTCATACTCCGGTTCTGGCAAAGCCATTATCGGGGGAAAAGCTCTTCACTTACCTCGCAGTATCCCAGCACGCAGTTAGTTCGGTGTTGGTCAAGGAAGCCGCTGGAGTACAGGTACCCGTTTACTATGTCAGCAAACGCCTCCTCGACGCCGAATTAAGATATCCTGAGTTGGAACGGCTAGCTCTAGCCCTCGTCATTTCAACCAGGAAACTTCGCCACTACTTTCTGGCTCACCCAGTGGTAGTCTTCACCAATCATCCGATGAAACAAGTTCTGCGCAGGCCGGAGGCCTCGGGCAGACTTGTCAAGTGGGCTGTCGAGTTGACTCAGTTCGACATCCTTTATCAGCCCCGAACGGCGATCAAAGGGCAAGCACTAGCAGACTTCATCGTCGAGTTCACCTTTCCTTCGGAGAAGGATCGGGATGGACTGAACGAACCCCCGAAGTGGAAACTCTTCGTCGATGGATCCTCGAACGAGAATGGTTCGGGGGCAGGGCTCATGCTGATCAGCCCCGAGGATCATCGGATCAGCAGCGCGTTGCTATTTGCCGTCAAGGCCTCGAACAACGAAGCAGAATACGAGGAATTGCTGGGCCGGCCTGAGACTCGCCAAAGAACTTCAAGTAGATTCGCTCGTAATCTACAGCGACTCAAAGCTGGTGGTCTCTCAGGTTCAGGGCGACTTTCAAGCCCGAGATGATAGAATGGCCGCTTATCTAGTAAAGGTTAGGTCTGAGCTTCGAAACTTCCCAAGACACGATGTAAAGCACATTGACCGCGAAGACAACGCTAATGCTGATGCCCTGGCTAAATTGGCTACCAGCAAAGACGCGGAGCTTCTTCGCTTGGTCCCGATCGAAATCGTCGCAGAGCCCAGTATTACGAAGCAGGATTCGGTAAAGGCGATCGACGGTGCTCCGTCGTGGATAGACGACATTGTCACCTACTTGAAGGACGACAGGTTACCTGAGGATCAAGACCTGGCGCGAAAAGTCAGGTATCACGTCGAGCACTACTTGTTGCTGAACAACAAACTTTACAAGAGAGGGGTTTCTACCCCGCTGCTACGTTGCCTCAGCAATGAAGAAGCCAGGCAGGTCCTCGGTGAAATCCACGACGGAGTCTGTGGAAACCACTCCGGTGGACAGTCGCTAGCACATAAGGCGTTGTTACAAGGGTTCTTCTGGCCCACGATGAAGCAAGATGCTACCGAGTACGCGAGGAAGTGCGACAAGTGCCAGAGATACTCTGCACTCATTCGAGCTCACCCGGAACGACTCACCGTCATCTTCTGCCCATGGCTCTTCGCGAAGTGGGGAATCGACATAATCGGGCCACTGCCCACGGCGCCCGGAGGGCTCAAATTTGCCGTGGTAGCAGTGGACTACTTTACCAAATGGGCCGAAGCGATTCCCTTGGCCACTATCACCGAGAAGAATCTGGCTAAGTTCGTCCGCGAGCACCTCGTTTACAGGTTCGGGATACCTCACTCCTTGGTCTCGGACAACGCCCTTCAGTTCGATAACCAGTGTATGAGGGACCTCTGCGACCAGTTCGGCATCAATAAAGATTTCTCCGCGCCCTACCCCCCGCAAAGCAATGGCCAAGTCGAGGCCGTCAACAATATTATCAAGACTAGTCCTCCGGAGTTACCGCACCATTGCCCACATTGCCACAGAAGGCGACTCAACGCACTCAAAGGTCGTTGGGCCGCAGAACTGCCTCTAGTCCTCCGGAGTTACCACACCATTGCCCACATTGCCACCGGAGAAACTCCATTTTCCATGGCTTATGGCACAGAGGCGATGATCCCAGCGGAGGTAAAAGTCCCTTCATTTCGGTACGATAACTTCGATGAAGCGGTCAACGATTCGCTCCTTACCGCGGAGCGGGATATGATCGAGGAACGGCGAGAAGTCGCTAGGATCCGAATGGAGGCCCAGAAGCAACGTATGGCGAGGTACTACGACTCCAAGGTGAAGGAAAGAAAGTTCAAGGTCGGGGACACCGTCCTCAGACAAGTATTCCAGAACACCAAGGAGGCTGGAGCGGGGGCACTGGGATACTCATGGGAGGGACCTTATCAAGTTACCGAGGTTCTACGATCGGGAGCTTACCGACTCGCGGATCTCGCCGGGATCCAGATGAGACTTCCCTGGAATGCGGAGCATCTCAAGAAGTATTACCAGTAGGCTCCCCTAATTTTGTAATATTATCTCTTTATAACCCATGTTTGTAAACAATATTTATAAAAAAAATATATTTTTGCATATTTCCAAATGCGTTTAATTGAAAGTCTGCGGAGTAGACTATAAACTCGGTGTATAGAGGATAGAACCGTGGAGCGGATAAATCCTAAAAATACTACCCTGTCTTCTCGGCCGCGAAGCGCCCAAGAAGCTGGGGGGCATCCGGAGTACCAGAAAGAAAATAGATGCGCTCTATAGGTACCTCGAAGGCGAGCGAGGCTAGAACATGTGGGTTCCGAAGGGCTCACACAGGCTTTACCCGTTGAGACTTCCTACCTCAAAGCTTTGTCTTGTCAGGATTATTCCTTTGTAGAAGAGAACCTGTTCGGAGACTAACTTGGGAAGTCAGATTAACTTATTCCTAGAACCATTCTATTCTTCTAAGAAGATGGAAGAACTAGGCACGCTCAAAGGAAGAATTCCGAGGCAGACTAATTTCTGAAAAATTAGGCCAAAGCGTGGAAAATAAGAGGTCACACTCATTACACATACCCTCGGAGAGAGTATGTAGTCCCGAAGGGGCTGTCATTTAACAAGTTAGTTATTAGATCCCGGAGGGATTTAGTCAGTAGATAAACAATATAGGGAAATTAAATCCTTATTTTATTGATTATGGGAAAAATATACAAAAGATGGGCGTCCAAGATAAGGACCCCGAACAAAAAAAAATAGTAATAATACAAAGGACCCCTATTCTAAGGCGGCGGCTGTGCAGGAGGCTGCTGCTGGGGGCGCAGCATCTCGCGGCGAATCTCCTCGACGAAGTTCCACTCGGGATGAAGGGTCTTAAGCCTATCCAATGCGCGGTTGGCCCCATCGAGCATGGCGAGCTTCATCTCGTTTCGATACCCCTCGCTCTGATGGAAGTCGGCGAGCCATTGCTGTCTCCTCAGCTCAATGATATTATCGAACGCGGGACTATTCTTGAAGTCAGCCACCGCAGAGCGAGTCCGTGCCCTAGCCCCATTGAGATCAGCCTCAGTTCGGCTAAGGTCACTGCGGGCTTCCTTGAGTTCCCCCTCGAGGGCTTGAATCCTCGATTCAGCTGCGCCTCGCAAGCCCCTCTCTTCTTCAAGGGCAGCCTCGAACGTGGCCCTCTCCGAGAGGGTACTCTCTTCATGAGCTCGACGCTCCTCTTTCAGAGCGGCCCACGCCTCTGACTGATGAGCCTTTGCTTGGGCTAGCTCTAGCTCGAATCTGATCTTGCACTCTGCATGGGCCCGCCTTTCCCTCTCCAACTCCTCCCGGAGCTTGGCAGCCTCCTCTTCGTATACGGCATAACGAGCCCTAGAGCTCCTCAGACTCTCGTTAGCTAGCTCCATCATCTTAATGGAGCTCTCCGACTGAGCTTGAAGCTCCCGAATCTGCTCCGCGAGTTTCTCTTTCTCTTCGCGGAGCTTAAGCAGAGCGTCCCGTCCTTGGGCATAGATGGCCTCAGTTCTGCGGGAGTAGAGGAAATTAGAAAGGAATGCCTGCGCGAATAGCCGCACCCCGTCTCGATTCCCTGCTTGGAGTGGCTCCTCGGAGACCCTCTTGAAGCTCTCCTCTGACCAGATTTCATCTAACATGGGGCCGAGCTCTGGCATCCAGGGAAACGCCCCCGAGGGTGTGCGCGACCCCTCGCCGAAAGGGGTCCCCGCGGGAGGAACCCTGAAGTCCTCCAAGGGGTCCCTCGCTGGGATCTCGCGATCGGGAGAGCCTTGTGGAGTCGGGACCTCCGGGTCTGAGCTTCTGGAAGATGGTCCCGCGGTGTCTTCGGGAGTAGTATCGCTATCCCTCGGGGACGTATGTCTCGGGGGAGGGTCTTCCACAACTTGCTTCCCTTTAGACGTGTCTCCAACGAAAGAGTCGGAGACCCGCCCAAAGGGGCTGGAGGCATCCGTCGACGGCGGGACCTCCAGGAGTCCGAAAAGCTCGTCTGCAGAAAATACATAAGTCATGGTCGGTCCAGCAGGAAAGAAAATAAATTCTCATGAAACAAACTGTATCTTACCGTCATCAATGATAATAGGGGCTGAGCGTCCAAACCCCGAAGGGGGCTGGCTCGAAGGCCCCGCCGGCGTCGCTCTACCCGAAGAAGGAGCCACCTCCGAAGGAGATGGATCGGCCTGCTCCACCACGAAATCCTCCACACTTAGAAGAGGATCCCGCGCTATGTTAGTTGGCGGGCTGGGAGTGAATGGCGGCTGCTCCCTGAAGATTTCCTCCGCGGCCGATAGCGCTTGCCGAGCCGCCTCGCCAAAAGAGGCATCTTCGAGTGTTGTCCCAAGGACGCCCTGGCCCCGAGGAGAAGCTGTGGGCGTGACCTCTAGAGCCGCCGCTGGCTCCGTTCTCGATCATTTCTCCCGCCTCAGAGGCTCCTCTGGGGCCTCCGCTGACCTCTCTCCGCCCTCGACCTCCTCAGATGGGGGGAAAGAGGGGGCATTCGCGGTCTTGGGAGTGACAGGCCTTTTTGAGGAAGTTGTCGTTCTCTTCCTCTCCAATGAAGCGGAAGTGGTCGCTCCCCTGAAGGCCCTTGCAGGGATTTCGGACTGCTTCGGGCCCGGTTTCTTTCCACGAAGCTGGTCCGGGTCCAGCTCCATGCGGGTCCTGATCCACCCATGGGTGATCAAGTTGTCCTCGTTCACGATGGCTCGGACATCCCTGGCCTCGTCGGGGAAGGCTAGAGCGGTGTTGATCCGCTCTTCTTGCTCCGCGGTCACGGAGGTGCGGATGAAGGAATCTGCACACAACCCCGAACGTAAGTGCTGCGACATGCAACAAAGAAGAGGGGAAAGCTGAGAAACTGAGGCTTACCAGGAACTTGATAGACCCGTGGAACGGGCAGGGTTCCCTGGATAGAGCCTTCTGGGTCAAAGTTCCCCCCGACCCAGAAGTTCTTGTCCTTTCATGCTTCGCAAGAGGAGGACAAGTTCATCATCAAAAGTTTCTTCTTCTCTCACGGTGCTAAGAAGAAGTAGTCGGCCTCGGACTTCTTGGAGGAAGGCTTGTACAGGTGGCATACCTCCTCCACCGACATGTCCTCCTCGAACCACGACCTCCACAGAATGTGCAGCCCGGCCATTATTTTGTATGCGTTAGGGTTGAGTTGGCTCGGCACGAGTCCCCAGTGGACTAGAACCCCCCGGACCAGGGGGTGCAGAGGAAGCCGTGCCCCGTGCTTTATGATAGCCTTGTTGAAAGCTACCCTGGACCTGGGCGGACGGTTGGAACGCTCTTTCTTGGACATCGCCCAGGTGGCAATGTCCTCCGGGAGGTGAAACTGCTCCCGGATGTGTTCCACGTCCTTCCAGGAGCAGCTAGACATCCGAGTCTCCGCGGCGACGGCAGGGCGTGAAGATTCTGTCGTCGTCTCGACCTCCCGGGGGACCGAGGGACTTGCCGTCGCTGCCGCAGAAGAAACAGAAGCGGCTGGGTTTTTCGTCGACTTCCCCCCCTTCTTCTTCTTCACCCCAGCTGCTGGGGCCAGGGGTGGCGAGCCCGCCGCGGTGGAAGCCCGGAGCGGAGAGTCAGGGTGCGGTGTCGCATGAGACATTATTTCTGAGGACAGCGAAAACTCCGATAAGCCACCCCAAAGAGAAGAAAGAGACCCCCACGCTAGAAAGAAAAGAAGAAAAAGCTCCACAAAGACGGAGGACTTACCTGTAATGGTCGGAAAACGTCAGAAAAACGTTCAAACTCCGGAGAGCTCGCTGAGTTGCAGAACGACGGAGAACGTCGAATTTTTCGCGAAGGGTTTTAGGCTCGTAAGTTTCTGAGAGAAATGGCGAAGAGAGCAAAAGTTCAGAAAATAGGAAGTGAGAAAGGATTTATAGGCAGAGAGGGCGAAAAGGACGAAGTCCTTTCGCGTCGTTTCATCTCGCGTCCTTTCGTCTCGCGCCGTTTCATCTCCGAACCTCGAACTCGCTCCCGGACCATCAGATGAGAATCCTCTCATCGCCATCTAACGGTCAGAAGGGTTCGGTGAGGAGTAATTATTGTCTGACGTCAGCGTGTGTTATCGAAAAAAGTAAAATCCCCGAAAAGTGTGTCAGAGCATTAACTGCCCGTCACTCAAGCGTCGCGGCTTTTCGGTAGAGATGAGTCCCCGAGAAGAAATCCCAGAGGGCGCGACACGTGTCCTCAGGGATTGGGGGGCAGATGTTGTAAGCTGATTTTCGTCCGAGGCTCTATCTTCGAGGATGTCGTCCCCGACCACGACCTGCCTCAGGAGGGAGTGCCCCGGATAACGGCGTAACTTCGCCACGTCAGCAAGAGTGTCAACGTCAACGGCATCAAGGGTGCGGCTAGACCTCGCGCCTCTCTGCGAGCGTTGATGAAAGAGACAACCCCGAAGATAGACCCCGGCATGAAGCCAGATCCTCGGGGAGACGCCAGTGAGCTGAGGATCCCCTAAGACCGGGTGCAAGCGGAACTCGTGATGAGCCTCATGAGGGTAGAAGATCGGGAGAGTCGGGGGACTCCTCGAGGAGCGGGCGGTCCCCAGTCAAGGGATGAATCGCGGGATGTTGTGGTGAGATCACTCCCGATTGTATTTACCTCTGACATACACTGTAGATGCCTCATTTGTGATAGACGTGAGGCGATTAGTTAGTAACCTACCCCCTGCTTTTGGAGCAAGGTATGGTTGATTAATATAAGGCCACCTAATCCCCTGATTTGAGGGGGATTAGGTGGGGCTCATTAAATGCACTTTCCTCTCTCTCTTTCTGAAATTCTATAAAAAGAGGAGAAGGAGAAAGGGAGAGGGGTTGGAAGAAATTTCTCGGTAAATTCTCCTTTTGAAAATTGTATAAACAAAGTGGATGTAGACTATTACTCCGGCGGAGGGTCGAACCACTTAAAAATTTCCCGAGTATTTATTTTTCGTTAAAACTTTCCCTTTTCATTGCCGTATCACACACTAGAGGTACGGATCACGGCGTTGGTTTAAATTCCACACCAACAGAAATAATTTCACAGAAATATTTTCATAGCTTGATAAAAAAAAATTGAAATAGGTTAGAAAAAAAAAATTCTATAGAACTTGATGAATTGGTTAGAAATTAAATATTTCTAAAACTTGATAAGATCCAAATTGGTTAGAAAAAAAAAAACATTTTCATAAAATATGCTCTTACGAAAACTAATGTAATTCACATAGCAATAATTAAAACCTTGAGACATTCCTTAACACTTTTGTAACAAAAAAATATTTACACTTTTGTAAGAAATTTTTTAACACTTTAAATTCTAATAAGTAAAAATTGAAATGTTAAAAAAATTTCTTACATAATGTGTAAATATTTTTTTTTTACTATTTTTTGTTATAAAATTTTTGACAAGACTAATTTTTAACATGTGTTATTTTTAAAAACGTAAATTTTTTTGAGATTTTTAAGGATTTAACTAAGCTTTTGACTAATTTTTTACGATTTAGCTATAGTTTCATGAAATTAATTATTTAGCTGTAACATACGTGTAATATAATATGTTACAAGTAACATTATATGTTACACGTGTAACATACGTGTATTATACTTATGTTACACGTGCAACCAAAGGCGGAGGGACATGAGGGCGAGGGGAGGCATATGCCCCCCTGAACTTTTTATTTTTTATTATATTAGAGGTAAATTTGGTGATTAGGAAAAAATTATAAGTAGTTTTTTTCTCACCTGCCCCCCCTCCCCCCTCAACTCAAATTGTTTGAGCTAACTGGGGATTTTACTAATGCGCACCCCCCCCCCCTCCCCCCCCCCCCCCCCCCCCCCCCCCCCAACCTACTCAGGCTTTTGACTAATTTTTTACGATTTAGCTATAGTTTCATGAAATTAATGATTTAACCGTAACATACGTGTAATATAATATGTTACAAGTAACATTTTATGTTACACGTGTAACATACGTGTATTATACTTATGTTACACATGCAACCAAAGGCGGAGGGACATGAGGGCGAGGGGAGGCATATGCCCCCCTGAACTTTTTATTTTTTTATTATATTAGAGGTAAATTTGGTGATTAGGAAAAAATTATAAGTAGTTTTTTCTCACCTGCCCCTCTCCCTCCTCAACTCAAATTATTTGAGCTAACTGGGGATTTAATTTACTTATGCCCCCCCCCCCCCCCCCCCCCCCCCCTCATGAAAATTCCTGATTCCGCCCCTGCGTGTAACATTTTATGTTACATGTAATATATTATATTACACGTATATTACGGCTAAATCCTTAATTTCATGAAACTATAGCTAAATCATTCAAACTTTACCTTTAAAATGGCTAATTTCTTAACTGGCCAAATTTTTTTTGCTAAATACTGTAATTCTTCCTTATTTAAATGTGTGTGTACGTATTATGTAAAACGAAGTATGAACTTTTACCTTCCTTTTCTTTGCAGCAGCAAGATCATCTAATTTAAAGCGCATCTGGGTCGCCATAGGTACTTTTTTTTTTTAATTTCAATCTCTGTAATACATATTTCCTCATCACTTAGCGCTCAGATTTTTTTAGTGCAGAAATAAATTATAATTATGAAAAATTCATCAACCATACTCACAACAAAATCTAGTCCTATAGAGAAAAGAGAAAATCTCTTAGATAAAAAAAAATATAATATTTCTACATTATATGAATTTGAGTCTAATATTAGGACTATGGAGCATGAGATTGGATTATATTGTTTAATCTCATATTTGTTATACCATTCAAGATAGGATAAACAATCCCGAGCCCAAAAAAATCTAAATCACATGGGATAAACAATCTCATAAAAAAAAAAAGTTGAATTAACAAATCTCTTTAGTGGTCTCGAACCTTAAAATTATTTTTTATTCTTATTTTCTACTTTAAATAAATACAAAATAATATATGTAACGGATTTAAGATTTTAAATGTAATTAATCTTGAATTTTGTATTGAGATACTACAATAAATATGTGTTTTTATAAAATAGCATACGCTTCGAAATATTAATAAAAGTAGCTCAGTCATAAATTTTATAAATTAAGTTACAAATTTTTTAACATAACACAATTTTCTCTTTTTGATATAAATTTTGACCAAAATTATGTTTTAATATTTCGAAACATGTGATATATTTAATTAAGACCCACTTAGTTTATTCCTTGTTTGGGGGAGCAATTTAAACCATTCCATCCCACTTTTGGGATGGAAAAAATAGTTTGAAAATGGTTTGGAATGGTTTGAAAATTGTTTGTAAAAATGATGTAAGAATGGTTTGACTTTGCTGATTTTGAGATAGTATAAATAGTTGAGATTTAAAGATATTGTATAAGGATTTGGAAAGTTGAAAAAAATGGTTGAAAAAAAATGAAATGGAATGGAATAGTTTGAAGGATTTGAAAAGTTGAAAAAAATAAAAAAATAGAATGAAATGGAATGGGAGAAATAAATTATCCAAACAAAGGGTTAGTTTTAGTTTATTTCTGCAACTTACCTAAATATTTTATAAGTAACTTACCATCCAGTCCAGTGCCATACTAAAAATATGATAATATCATAATATTGATTTTTATCAATTCTAATGAATTCCGTCTAATCGAATCGTGTGTACTACGCGTACGTATAAAAGATTATTAAAGGTACACAATTTAATCTACAAACCATGTGAAAAGGAGAGTCTTCCTCCAAAGACTGAGCAACTCCTCCAAAGCCCCACGATTATAAATAAATAAATAAATAAATAGTACACCATTAGATAACAGATTGAAAAGGAACTTAGCTATGACTTTCCTAATGCATTTTGGGATAGAAAAAAAAAAAAATATATATATATATATATATATATATATGATTGATCTCCCTTGCAAGAAGGACTTTGATGAAAAGCAAATTCCTACCAAAGCAAGACCAATACAAAGGAATGCTTGTCTTGTACAACTATATAAATATATATATATATATTTTTTTTTTTTTTATTATGCCTTAGCTACTATTTTACTGCGCTTTCCCTACAACACTAGAAATGAATGCTATATATGTTTTTTTTCGTATAACAGGAATTTCTGCAGCTTTATAATCTAGAATTATTATAGTTTCTGTGATCTTATTGTTAGTTAGATTGTAGTTTGGTTTATTGTTGTGAAAACCAAAAGTCATTGAGAAAATAAAAGTCCCACGTAGTTAATGGATGTAGGACTTGAAGGGTTTATAAAGGATAATGAGCTAAATACTTATAGTTGAGTGTGATAAGGAGTATGCTTCTTATTGCGCTACCGCGTAGCGGCGTGATACGTACGGATCGTCGCAAGGAGTATGAGAACAAATATTTTTTCGGAAAATCGTAGGAAATAGCCAAAAAAAAATTTGTTTTTAAAGTTCAGCCCATGTTTCAAAAAATTTAAAAAATAGCCATGTTACGAATTATATAACAGAAAAGTGTTATACAAAATATAACACATTTGTAAATATTTGTAAGATATTTTGTAACATTTCAAGTTTTACTCATTATTTTTTAAAGTGTTAAATAATATCTTATAAATATTTATAAATCTGTTATATTTTGTGTGACACTTTTCTGTTATATAATTTATAACATGATTATTTTTTAAATTTTTTGAAACACAGACTATCATTTAAAACAAACATTTAATTTTGGCCTATTTTTGTAACTCACCCTAGTTTTTCAAAAGTGATCTACCCACCGCCATCACTACGGCCACCTCCACCCCGACGAGGCGACGACGACCATCTTGGCGTGGTCCCTCGAGCCAGCGCTTCTCACGCTTCTGAAATCGCTATCCTTTGCTAGCTAGCAAACATCGTACGCAGAGTCCTCGTTCTCCTCATCGATGGTGGTTGACAACCTAAAGGCGTTTTACAGGTCATCGGCATGTCGATGATTGTGGAAAACTTGTTTCTCTACTTCTTAAAGGAATAGGAATACCAAATGTCACCCAGCTTGGTTTATTCCTTCAGTCAAAATTTTGGGTGTTTGTTTATTTCTTTGAAGCCAACATTTTTGGTCTTTTTCATTGATTCCATAAAGTTGGAGTTTGGTTTTCTTTAATTATGCACATAAAAGAGAGATTAGTTGGGTGTTTTTTTCTTTATGTAAAATAATAAATTTTTTGTTTTATTTTTTATTTTTTAAAGAAACACCAACCTACAAGCTTCGTTGGAAAGCTTCGCGTCATAAAAAACTACAGTTCTGGTTTGCATTTGCGAATTGCATGTTTAATTCATAATAAATATATAGAGTAATTTGCACTGGTGCCCCCTGAATTTTACGTGTTTGACAACTTGCCCCCTAATCTTTTATTTTTGGCATTTTGCACTCTGAACTCGAAAAATTTGGCAAATTGATACAAATTGGTAACTTCCGTTAATTTCTTGGACGGAAATTGACATGTGATCGGCACATGACTAAATATTGAGGGTTTTTTTGTCATTTTACTCCTCCATCCTCTTTTTTTTTTCCTGTTCTTCCCCAATCTTCAGATTTTTTTTTTCCCGGCCAAACCCATGTTCACCTAGCCATGCTCCCCCTGCTACCACGCTGTTGATCCACGACCCAAACCCAAATCTTGACGCTACGTTCCCCTCGCCGTCGAACCCAGTCACGGTGCCGAGCTCGACCATGGAGCTGCGGTTGAGCGGGAAGAGCGGGAGGAGGAGCTTCCACCGCGCCAGAGTTTTCGCAGATCTCCGACGGCCGCCGCCGCACCCATCTTCCGTGATTAGAGTACGGGATTGAGAATCAACTCTTTGGACTAAAGTTATAGTCAGGATTTCTTGGACTTTTTCTTCTTCTAAGAAATTCATAGTTTTTCTTATTCCTTGGTTTTTCTAGTTGGAAATATGTTCTTTAGTTCTTTCTGTATCTTTGGCAAATTTTAAACTTTCATATTACTAGAACCTTTTTATTCTTTAAATTTGTTAAGATTCAACACACACACACATATAAATACATGTAGTATTAAAACATATAATGTTCTTAGTAAAAGAAGTTTTCTCAAATTTTTTCAACTCCAACTGGTTTAGAAGGCTACAACTGAACTTATATCAAAACTTCAGAAAATCTTTCTTTCTTTTCTTTTCCAAATCAATAGCTGCGCCTAATGAATTTTTTTTTAGGTGAAAAGATATATAGATGTTTATTCTACTTCTTCTGTGATCGGATTTTCTCATGAAGATTTGTTCCACGTAGCTGACCTATATGCTCGAGCAGTGGATAACTGGTCTAATACCAATAACTTTTTCATTAACAAAAATGAAAGCTGTAATACAGTATTGCCTGCTCTTAAGAAGCAAATTGATGCATATACAAATTTCCTAGCCAGTGTTGCCGAGCTAGCGCGCTCCAAGTGGACTGAATTTAATTCAAGGACGATAGCTGTCGGTTTTGGAATTATGCTGTTGTCAATTTTCACCCATATTCTTGCCATTACAAAGGTGAAAAAGCGAAATGACATCTGCGACTGCTGCGTGCTCGCCACCGCCCTAAACAGCAAGAGTAGCAAACCCCGTCTTTGCGTTGTCGCCGGAGACTGGCGAGCCTCTTATGCCCCTTCGAGCACCGCCGTCGCTCGTTGTTCTGTTCACGAGCGTTGCTGCTTGTCAGTGCCACGGTGGCCGTGGAAGTCCTTGCCTTCATCGGTGTTTGCCTGGTATGCCGTTGGGAAGAACCCCAATGCCTGGCTCCGCGACGATGACGACGTCGTGCTGGAGTGCTCTGCTGGTGCTTCTGGGGGCGGCGCTGGATGCTACTGCTGCGGGAGGAGGCGGAGAAGATGTGGGGCAGGTTGGAGCTGGCGATGGTCGGAGACGGGGCAGAGGAAGGGGAGAAGCGCGGCGGCGGAGGCGCTGGAGGGGATGCGTGGCGGGAGGGGAGTGGTAGAGGAGGGATGGGGTTGGGGTTTGGGCTTGCGAGGACGGTGGGGGTGAGGCTAAAGCTGAGGCTGAGGCTGAGGAGGGGGCGGCTTGGGATGGAGGAAGACGGGGGCGTCTGGTCAAAGACAGAGAGAGGCTTGGAGGTTGAAGTGAAAGTGGAGGAAGAAAAAAAAAAGCATCCACGAAGAAATAGAATAAAATAGGAAAAAGACTCAAATGCCCTTTATTACGAGTCATGTGACACTCACGTGTCAAATTCCGTCTAAATTTTGAACAGACGTTATCAATTTGTAGCGATTTGTTAAAATTTTCGAGTTTAAGGTGCAATTTGCCAAAAATTAAAAGTACAGGGGGCAGTTTGCCATAGCCCGTAAAGTTCAGGGGGTAACAGTGCAAATTACTCTAAATATATATATATATATATATATATAGATACTCAAGAACTACAGTTTTGATTTGCATTTGTGAAAAAATAAAACGAAAAAAAAAAGCAGAGTCTTGAAAGTGGAGACGTCATTAATGGAGATAAGTTTTTATTTTATTGAGAAAATATCTGTTAATATTCTTTGGATAATCAGCTACATCTCATAAATTTTAAATATCAATGCTCACTCATTAATTCATCGTTTTATTTAATTATGGACGACTTTGATTGACTTAATTTAGGTATTTTTCACCGGTCTATGTTTATAGGCGTTTTTCAATTAAGAAATGCCGTATAAATTTAACATGAATATATTTTTAATCAAAAATTAATTGTTTAGTATATAGTTTTACTAAATATTTACCTTTAAAAGGCATGCTACCGTCAGACGCGGAGCTAGCAAAATTCTTACCTTTAATTGATTTTATCTTTAAAAAAAGAGTAAAGCAATAGGCTTAAGCCTAAAGTCACATACCCAATCTCCACCACGCAATGCTGCCCACCTCCAACTGATACGTGTGTGTTTTCAAAGATGGATCACAAATTTTCTCAATTACCGACCAAAAGCAACTTTTCCCCTGCAACTTGCAGAGAATTTTCTCAATTACTGACCAAAAGCAACTTTTCCCCTGCAACTTGCAGACGTGCTGTGCTGGCGGGGACGGGTCATCTTTTTCAAAGTTAATGATTTTTTAGTCATGATTTTTTCCCCATATATTGGCATTTTACTTATAATTATTTTAAGTTTCATATCTATTTGAAATTTTTTTAAAACTGATGACTTATCAAATTTCTTATTAAAACTTCAATTTCACCGAAACTTAGTAATACATCATCATATTGCATTTTATTTTTCAAATTAAAATTGTTAATTAATCTAAGCCTTAATAACAGCAGCACGTTTCCTTATAATATCTTTTAATTATAACCCTTTGTTTGGTTTATCCATTTCTCCCATTCTATTTTTTCATTTTTTTCAACTTTTCAAATCCTTCAAACTATTCCATTCCATTTAATTTTTTTGCAACTATTTTTTTCAACTTTCCAAATCCCTATACAATATCTTTAAATCTCAACCATTATTTGGTTTGGCCATTTTGGCCATTCCATCCCATTTATTGGGATGAAAAAAGTGGTTTGAAAATGGTTTGGAATAGTTTGAAAATGATTTGTAAAAATGATGTAAGAATGGTTTGACTTTGCTAATTTCGAGGTGATATGAATGGTTAAGATTTAAAAATATTGTATAGGGATTTGGAAAGTTGAAAAAAATTATTGAAAAAAATAGAATGGAATGGAATGATTTGGAGGATTAGGAAAGTTGAATGGAATGAAAAAATGGAATGGAATGGAATGAGAAAAATGGGTACCCCAAACAAAGGGAACCATTTTCAAACCATTCTAAACCATTTTCAAACTCATTTTTTCCATCCCAATAAATGGGATGAAATGGGCAAAATGTCCACCCCAAACAAGGGGTAAGAATATCTTGTAATTACTTTTGAATTCAAAGTTTCCTTATTTCCAAGTTTCCTAATTTGTACTTTGGTAACTAACTGATTATTATTGCATTTGTAACTTTAGAAATCGTTCAATCCATCAATATTCAATACAACTTAAGGAACATTATTAGCTGAACTGCTTTTGGTAGGCCTGCACAAAAATATCGATTTTTCGACCCCGACGATATCCCGACCGAAAGCTCGGCCACCACCACTGCTCGACGGTACCACGGTCGAAACCCGACCGAACATCACCCATTGACGGACAGGTTCGGGTGGTCGTCGTGAAGGTCGGTCAATACCCGACCCCGATCGAAGTTGTGTGTGTGTGTATATATATATATATATATACTTTGTCGTGGTCGTAACCGACGGAGCTCCGTCCGCTAGTGGTCCAACTTCGACGGTAGGCCAGCCTCGTCGTGGCGTCGTCCACCGCAGGTGGCTGCTTCGCGATGGCCGCCACCACCTCTGACGCCGACGACCCCAGCTCCGACTCCATCTGGATCACCACCCCGCCTCCTGTGACCAGCGGCGTCTTTCGCGGCGTATGTCCCCGACCGATAGCCGAAGCTCCCCCGACTGAGTGTTCTACGGACGGATTCGGGAGCTCCTTCATGTAGCCCCGACCGAGCTCGGGTAGGAGAAAATTGCCGTCGATACCCGCCCGACCGATCGATGTTCACCCTTACCAATGAGTCTTGAAAATTCCTTTCTAATGTATTATCTTATAAATTTAGAGAATTATTAATTTAACATGTTAGACTCGAGTTAAAACCGACAAAAAATATTATTTAAATTATGAAATTTATAGAATATTAAATTATCGAGATTTTTGTTGTATAACCACCCTTTCAAAAATGATATTCATGATCATATATTATTAGATGCAAGTTTTCATTTTTTTTTTATCAAAATAATAACTATTTTACTTACTAATATTCAGCTAGGTACATTTGGACAAAATAAAATGTAATATGAAATTGGTGCAACCCCTTTGGATTCCAAATATCTTGATGTTAAAAAAAAAAAAAAAAACATGTACACCAATGTAATATGAAACTACAACAAAAATACTATTGAGCAAAAAAAATGATGTTTAAAGAAAAATAGACAATATTTCTATTAATTAAGAAAATAGTTATTTTTCTTAAAAAATGCCAATATAAAAAACTTAACAAGACGTAAATGTAACATAAGACTCAGTGATAACTTAACAAAACTATATTAATGTGATAAATTTAAAATTACATTTATAAAGTGATAAATTTATAATTATAAAAAAATAAAGTATAGAAATAAATTCTTAAAAGAGCTTATAACTGAGCTCATATACGAGTCAGTTCGCGAGCCTTAACGAGCCGAGTACGTATAAGCTCAAGCTCGGCTCGCTTATCAAACATACTCTAAGATCAAGTTCAAGCTCGGCTCGCTTATCAAACATACTCTAAGATCAAGTTCAAGCTCGGCTAATTTACATGACAAGACGGCTAATAATCATTGAAAAATTATTAACCTAATTAACTAAATAGGGCAAAAATAATAATTATATTTTTTCATTATTCTATAGTGAAAAGCCCCTTCTCTTTTAATTATAAAGAAATTATAGCAAATAACTGATTTATGATACTTAATTTAAATAAATACTTAATCTTTTAAAGAATATAATAAAATATACAAGTGATTCAATTACTTACATAGTGGTAATTGGTGGTAATTAACAAAGTGATAAAAGATATGTGTAAGTAATTAATAAATTGGCTAATTACCTAATTACTTTAAAAATTTATGTATTTATTTTATTGTTGTGCAAAGTCAAAGTTTGGAGATTTTCCTAATTCACTCTTATTATATAGTGTAATGACAAACTAAAGTGGTTTAATACTAAAATTTGATTGTTTAATAATATTATTAATAAATAATAACATTATTTTTTAGAGTTTTTTAGGCATTTAACTAAACTTTTGGGTAATTTTTTAGGATTTAGCCATAGTTTCACGAAATTAGGGATTTAGCCATAACATATAATATTTTTTGTAACATGTAACATATATACGTGTAAAATGTAACATTAAATGTAACGTTACATTTAACGTTCTATTTTACGCGTATATATGTTACATGTTACAAAAATTATTACATGTTATGGCTAAATCCTTAATTTCGTGAAACTAGGGCTAAATCTTTCAAACTTTACTTTTAAAATGACTAATTGCTTAACTGGCCCTATTTAATATAGAAAAATTTATCCCTAGGTACGATTAACTTTACTCGTAAATTAAACGATACAAATCCTATATTCCGCATGCATTTTTAAAAATAAGCGTAACATCTTATTGCTAATTGAATGTTAATTTTCTTTTCCTAATGTGAAGAAAGAAGTAGTGGGTTAGAAAATCAGAGAATAAATGTTATTATTATTTTAAATAAATATAGCCAATGTTTTTATTACTCATTATGCAATATAATTCTATACATAGTTTTACAGTATTTAAACTACTTTCAATTAATTATTGACTTCTTTTAAATGGGTAATTCTTTGGTGGGGAAAGTTGTGGTGGAAAATAGTTTCTGAACCGTTAGATTTGTTTTTTCAATTAAAAAAATTATTAAAAAGATAAATCTAACGGTTCAGAAACTGTTTTCCACCATAACTTTCCCCACCAAAGAATTGCCGCTTTTAAATATCTTGTTGGATGGCTTTTTTTTTTTTTTTTTTACGGGGTCATTTACATATATATAGACATAGTCATATATAGTCAACAGTCAACCAAAGTCAACCAAAGCGCAGTCAATATAACAACAAACGAACCAACCACTTTCCCGCCGCCCCACCATCTAATTACCACATGCGATCTCACACCCATCCCCTCTCCGACCACTCTGCTCCGCGATGCACCCGATCGCTCCCC
The DNA here is from genome assembly GCA_018132145.1 of Boehmeria nivea var. tenacissima. Classification (NCBI taxonomy): domain Eukaryota; kingdom Viridiplantae; phylum Streptophyta; class Magnoliopsida; order Rosales; family Urticaceae; genus Boehmeria; species Boehmeria nivea. The sequence goes on along the minus strand of CM030876.1, from coordinate 10,294,577 downwards.
CCTCCGTCGCCGTCGCCGTCGCCGTCGCTCTCGCCCTCCTCTCCCTCCACTTCACGACGTCGTTTCCCTCCCCCGTCGATGACGGCGCCGTTACGCTCTCCGGCTGCGACCAAACCTTCCACTGCGGGCCTCTCCGCAACCTCTCCTACCCCTTCTCGGGCGGCGACCGCCCCGACCACTGCAGCCCGCCGGAGTTCCGCCTCGCGTGTTCCGACTCGTCGGCCGAGATCGCCATCGACTCGATGAGCTACCGTGTCCTCGAAGCCGACCAGCTCCGACGGACCGTGATCCTCGCCCGGTCCGATCTCTGGAACGAGACGTGCCCGAGCGAGTTCAGGAACACGACGCTGGGCACGGGAGCGTTTAGCTTCGGCGCTGGGAACAGCGATCTCACGATGTTCTACCGGTGCAACACCTCGGTGCTCGACGTGACGCCGGAGAATCAGTTCCGCTGCGACGAGTACAGCTTGGTGACGAGCGACTCGTACTTTCTCGTCGGTCCGATGCCGTTCGATCCAATTCTGAGCATTGTCCACTGCAACGACAGCGTTCGGGTTCCGATACTGCAGACGATCGCGGGGCCTCTCACGCATAACCGGTCTTTGCTGGGGCAGGCTCTGATGGGAGGATTCAGTGTGAATTACACGATTCCTTTCGCTGATAACTGTTACAAGTGCGTCGATTTCGGCGGTCAGTGTGGATTCGATTCGAATTCGAGCGAACCTATTTGCATTTGTGGCGATCGGGTTTGTTCTGTACCAGGTTAGTTTTCGTTTTAATCAATTCGATGTGATTGGAATGTTTTATTGTTTATAGATGCTTTACCTATCTTAAGCATGATAGACTCTAGTGGTTTTACTTGCTTTTTTAGTCTATTTATGATCACTAGATACTTGAAAGCATACTATTGTGAGGCAACCGATGAGGATGCTTCATGTTAGTTCTGAGATCAATTTAGCAGATTTTTTTTCTTGTTGATTATCACGATCACAATCGAGTCAGTTGCTTATCGCGTTCTTAGTATGAGTCAGGATACACACACTCTCACGGTTGCTAGAGCCGATTACTGGGGCAATTCTTGTCCCGGAGCTAAAGATGGGCCTTCTTCATCCGTCTGCGGATCAGATTCCAGATTCGGATCTGGCACAGGTTCTGATAAGCGTAGACCCAACACTAACTTGTTTGCTTCTCTTTATAACATATTGTTTTAAAATCTACCCCTTTCTAGAGCAAGAACAACGAAACACATTAGATAGTTTTAGATCACGTGTAGGAATACAGCTAAACAAAACTTAACATTATATTCAAAAAGGTACCTCTAACCAATAACTCATTATAATTATTTGTAGTATTCTGCTATTGGTTAACATCAATTACTTTTATTGGTTTTTACAACTAAATATAATAAAATATCATTTGAAATACCATTTATGTATTAAAGGATCAAATGTCAAATATAGCACTTTTAACTTTTTGAGTGCCAAAATTAGCATTAACATTGGCATTTGCATTGAAGATGCTCTAAGAGTCCCAATGACAAGTTTTTTTTTTTTTCTTTTCTACATTTCAATTAAGATTTGTGTGAATTTCTTAATCATGTTAAATTTCGTATTGAAATTTAGGGTGATCTAATATATTCCCCTTTTGGCTCATTTTGTTCTGTTTAACTAAGAAATTCACAAAGTCGAAATATATGCTCTGCTTGGACAAGGGAGAGGGGTATCTAATTCCACACAAAGTGAACAAATAGAAACATAGACGTCAATAACAAAGAGACACGAAGTAGTAAATTAATTCTTTTTTTGTTTTTTGTTTTTGTGCTAAGAAATAACGGAGAAAGAAAGAGTTGAAAAGACTTGACATTAGATTTTTTGTAATGATTATGAAAAACAACAGAGAAAAATGAAACAAGAAAACTTTAAGAATCGTCAGATTTCACCTCTCATTTCATATAAGTTTACACATTTTACCTCTATATTGCAGGATCATCGTCAAAACATAATTGGATTATAGGTATGACAATGCTTTCAAATTAAGTTGCTTACTTTCTCTTAGTACTCTTCTTGAACAGTATTATTCACTGAACCATTTTCTTTGTTCATTTCACTACATGAGTTCATTTGAACATTTTTTTTTTAATACAGGAATCACTGCAGGAGTGTCAGCTGTGATTTTTATATCATCCATTATGCTCATATGCTACTATCGAAGAAACCGCAAATTGAGCAAAGCAATAATTTTTTGGAGAAGAGACAAAGTAGATGAGTTTGATGTGGAGGCATTTTTAAAGAATTACGGTTCCCTTGCCCCGAAGCGATATAGTTATGCTCAAGTGAAGAAGATGACAAACTCATTCGCTGAAAACATTGGTAAGGGAGGATATGGGGCCGTGTACAAAGGCAAGTTACCTGATGATTGTTTGGTGGCAGTAAAAATGCTAAAAGAGTGTAAAGGTAACGGAGAGGAATTCATGAATGAAGTCGCTAGCATTGGTAGAACTTCTCATGTTAATGTTGTCACTCTGCTCGGTTTCTGTTTGGAGAGAAAGAAAAGAGCTCTTGTGTATGCGTATATGCCGAATGGTTCGTTGGATAGATTCATATTCAATCAAGAGTCTTCGAACGTAGACTCTCGTTTGGAATGGAAAACATTATATGACATAGCTGTTGGGATTGCCCGAGGGCTAGAATACCTACACCGGGGCTGCAACACGACGATTTTGCATTTTGACATAAAGCCTCAGAACATTCTTCTGGATAAGGACCTATGCCCTAAAATTTCTGATTTTGGTCTTGCCAAACTCTGGCTAAAGAAAGATAACACTGTATCGATGATAGGAGCTAGAGGAACTATAGGATACATTGCTCCGGAAGTATTTAGTCGGACATATGGCAGAGTTTCAAACAAATCGGATGTGTACAGTTATGGCATGCTACTCCTTGAAATGGTTGGAGGTAGAAAGAACTTCGATTCTGGGGTTTCTCGTACTAGTGAGATATATTTTCCAAATAGAATCTACAAGGATCTGGAAATGGATAATAATTTAGCTATATTGGGAAACCAAACAGAAGAAGAAAATGAACTGTTGAAAAAGATGCTTTTAGTTAGTTTTTGGTGCATTCAGACAAACCCGTCGGACCGGCCATCAATGTCTAAGGTGGTAGACATGTTACAAGGAAGCCTTCAATCCTTAGAGGTTCCGCCAAAACCGTTTTTGTTTTCACCAACAAGGTCTCCTCAACAATCCCCGACGCCTTCGCTATAGGACTTTGCACTCATAATTTGCCAAAGCTATTTTCTTTCTCCACCAGAGCTATGTCCCTTCTTATGGGTACCAAGCTAAAATGGACTAAAAAATTTTCCATGAGATGGTTTGTAATAAGTCTAATGTCAAGGTATGTAATTCCAAATTGATCTCATGTCTTAAACATCGTAATATCTTCCAAAGTTATTCATCACCAATACTAGGATGATGTTCTTTTTTCATGCTTTGAATAGGGGATGTCACACCAAGACTAAAACTTTATTTCTTAGCGCGCACAAAAAAAACAAAAAAAACAAAAAAAAAAAAAGACAAACTTTAATCTATCAGTTGATTGAAATAACAAAAATATACATTTCTTTTTTAGAATCTTAACAAGTCGATTAACATTGAGAAGCCAAACACACTTAGGCTAAACATATATATATATATATATATATATATAGAGAGAGAGAGAGAGAGAGAGAGAAATCTAGCATAAACTAATCAAATCAAAGAATGGAAAACCACTTTTGTTCTTATACCAAAAAAACACGACCACAACAAATAAAACATAAAGAAGTAGAAATAACACACTTCTATTTTAGTACTCCAGACTACATAGAGCAACATGGCAGACAAGACAAACTCTTAAACTCCGAGATAGATGCCATCACCACGGACGAGCTGCTTGACCATTACTAAGATGGAGCACAACCACAGAAGCTCTGGCAATCTCAACCCATGTAAGAGAAAATCTCATTCACTAGCGTCCACGGAATGATGGCTGAGAAAACAGGATCTTGAATCAGAAAGAAATGTACGCTTTGAGACTCCAGCCTTTTCTTAGATCAACTAAGAGAGTGGGCTAAAAAAATCTAGAGAAAATGGAGAAAAGTAGGGAGAAAGAGACCCTTTTGGCAGATTAGTGTTATTATAAATAGGTTTTGATTATACAATTTTCATATTTATTAAAAGCCCGAACTTTTATTTTAGAGGACAAATAGCAAAAAAATTTGTCAAATTACGCCATAATCATTGATGTATGGGAACGGATACGGGGGATCCGTTTCCCCTAATATGCAAGAACGGGTTTCCCGTACCTATTTAAAACGGATAGGAAGCATGTTTTACCTAAACTCCGACCCGTTTTTTACAGCTCATGTTTTTTTTTTTTTTTTCATCTTTATTTAACGGCCCGGAATAGTTCAAAAAATATAATATATGCTGGTCTACATTGATGTTGACACTGTATCCAAACGTAATTCTGACTCAGTAGTTAGTAGTGTTCGGACGGAATTTTTATCGATCAATCCATTTTCTCTAACCAATTGTATCCAATGCATATCCACCAAATCTTATCATATCATTAAAATATAATACTATAAAGCTAGTTGTGATTTTGTCATATTTATTTCAAATTCATAATATAGGAACGTGTTATGTCACCTCACTGGCACACTATATGATCAGGAGGTGATCAGTGCCAGCCACCTTGTGCCAATTCCTACTAATCTGCGAGTTTCACGCCGGACTTTGTCTCGACTGTGAGTTGATGAGAGGTCGGAAGTATAACCTCGACGCCCAGAACGGAGAATTTCGTGGGATGTTTGAGAGTATATTAAGATTTTTTTCATTTGAATTTTCTGGGTATATATATTTTCTTGGAAATTTCTGCTATATTATTATTATTATTATTGTTTATGCTGTGATTATTGTTGTTGGAGGCAGAAGATGAGGAGAATCTTTTTTTTTTTTTTTTCATTTTTGCATGAAATAACTACAAACAAATTGAAACAATGCACACACATACAAAGTCAAAATTTGCCAAACTTGGGATGATTTTCAAATTCTAGACTGAAATGATTAACCATGTTTAGGGTTCCTATTTTGCTCATTACATTCTATTTTTTGGGGTGAAAAAAATTATTTGAAAATAGTTTAGAATGGTTTGAAAATAATTTGTAAAAATAATGCAAGAATGGTTTGACTTTGTTAGTTTTGAAGTTGTATAAATAGTTGAGATTTAAGAGTATTATATAGGGATTAGGAAAGTTGAAAAAATTGTCGAAAAAAATGGAATGGAATCAGAAAAATTTTATGAGGATTTAAAAAAGTTGAAAAAAATAAAATAAAATGAGAGAAATGATGGCATCAACCGTGTCAGTCCAAAAAAAAAACCGTGAATATAAATTAGATGCAACTTTAAACTTTATTTAGACAAGCAAATATAATACTCTACTTCCACCTAATTTTGGAGAAAAAAAAACTTCACCTAATTTTTTTGACCACCGTCCAAAATTTTTATTTTATTTTTTGGTAAAGGAAATCATAAAATCCACAACTTCTAAGAATTTCCCAAAACTAATCGATCAAATTAATAAAATTAATGAAAAGACAGGAAAAAAATGAGAAAAAAAAAAAGAGTCATTAACGACGCAGTGATGCAGTGAGACGAGTAGCAGCTGCCAGTAACGACCAAGAAAAGAGATATTTGTGTGTAGTTGTGTTGGCGCCCCAAATCTTCTTCATCTTCTCTTTTCAACCCCAATCATTATGAATCTTTTCCGATCAGCCCTCAATCTCCTCCTCCTCCTCTCTCTCCCCTCTCTCCTCCGCCGCCACCGCCGCCACGCCGTCGTGCCCGACGGACATGAACTACGCCCGCCACGCTGTCGTGCCCGAGACGTTCTCACCGGTAGTGAAGCCAACCACTGTTCGTGTAATTCTCACAATTGCCTTGAGCAGAAACTGGAAAATGCACCAATTAGACGTGAATAACGCCTTCCTAAATGGTGTGTTGAGCGAGGAAGTGTTCATGGAACAACCCCCTGGTTTTGTCATCTCACCCAGAATGGTATGCAAGCTACACAAAGCTTTGTATGGGCTGAAACAGGCCCCTCGGGCTTGGTTCGACAAGCTGAAACAAGCCTTACAGCAGTTCAATTTTATTTCGTCAAAGGCAGACTCTTCCTCGTTCCTAAAATTCACCACCACATCATGCTTGTTCCTTCTGGTTTACGTTGATGATATAATAATCACAGGGAGCAATCCTAAGAAAGTTCAAGCTCTAAAAGTCAAGCTCAATCAAGTTTTCTCCCTTAAGGATCTTGGTACTCTCAACTACTTCCTCGGTGTTGAAGTTCGTCAAATGGCAACTGGAATTCATTTGTCCCAAGGGAAATATATCTCTGATCTCCTACAAAAAGTGAAGATGGCAGAAGCCAAGAGTCTTTCGACGCCAATGGTATACTGGCTGCACCTGTCCTTATACTCCGGTGATCCCATGGAGGACGGGAAATTATATCGAAGCACAGTCGGAGCACTACAATATGCCACGATCACCAGGCCCGAGATCAGTGTTGTACAGGTGGCACATTGCTATTGGACTTGAACAAGGAAAAATGGACTTTGACCGAGCATTAGGTGTTGAAGAATTAGTAAGGGTAGTTTAGGAAAGTAACTTTCAACGGGCTGTTGAAATAGTCTCTTTTATTAGTAGTCTTTTTTGTAGCCTTTTCAGATTTGTAACAGTAGTGAGAAAAAGAAAAACTCAGAGGGCTAGAGAGAGAAAGTGAGAAAGAGGATTCAGAGAAAAGATTTGAGTTCTTGTAACTTGTAGTCTCTAGGAAAGCTGAGTTTTGTATTTTTGGTGTAATAGTCTGTTGGAGATCAATAAAGAAGTCTTGTTCATTGAGCTCTTGGCTGGTTTCTTTTTATTTCAATTCTTCGTTGCCTTAAATATCAATTCGTTTATTGGTTTGTGCTCTTACAAGTGGTATCAGAGCCAGGTTAGAGATGGGTTCAACGAAGTTTGATATTGAAAAGTTAAATGGGAAGAACGACTTTGGCCTGTGGAGATTAAAGATGAGAGCTCTTTTGGTTCAACAAGGGCTTGAAGAAGCTCTATCAGGAGACAAGAATTTACCAAGTACGCTTTCAGAGCAGGAAAAGAAGAATCTGCTTAACAAAGCACACAGTGCAATCATTTTGTGTCTTGGCGATCGAGTCCTCAGAGAGGTATTGAAGGAGAAATCGGCATCAGCGGTTTGGCTCAAGTTGGAAAGTCTGTACATGACTAAATCTCTAGTCAATCGACTCCATTTGAAGCAGAAACTTTACACGTTCAAGATGCAACCTGGAAACTCAGTTGAAGATCACCTTGGGGAGTTCAACAAGATCATTCTTGATCTTGAGAACATCGAAATTAAGGTGGAGGACGAAGACCAGGCACTTCTTCTTCTCAGATCTCTGTCATCAAAATATGAAACCCTCTGTGATACTTTGTTGTATAGTCGTGACTCCTTGACTCTCGAGGAAGTACAAGCTGCTCTGATGTCGAAAGAATTGAAGGAACGATCTGAAGTGAAAGAGCAAAGTGTTGATGAAGGGCTAATGGCACGAGGAAGGTCTGAGAAGAAAGATGATAAGAAAAAAGGAAGGTCCAAGTCAAAATCAAGAACCAAGTTTAAGTGTTTCTCTTGCCATAAAGAAGGGCATTTCAGGAGGGATTGTCCGGATCGCAAGAAATTCAAGAAGAAAGATAAAGAAGCTGAAAGTGGAGACGTCTCAGTTGCTTTCGATGGGTATGACAGTGCTGAGGTCTTGGTTGTCTCTGAGAGTGGATATGGCAATGAATGGGTCCTTGACTCAGGGTGCTCGTATCACATGTGCCCTCAGAAACAACTATTCAACAGCCTGGAAGAGATGAAAGCAGGGACTGTCATCATGGGAAACAACTCATCTTGTGTTGTGGCTGGGATTGGCTCAGTCAAGTTGAAGCTAAAAGATGGAACAGTGAGAGTTCTCACCAATGTGAGATATGTTCCTGATCTCAAGAGAAATTTGATCTCTCTTGGGATGTTGGAAGCCTCTGGTTGTGCTTATAAGGCTGAAGATGGAGTGTTGAAGGTCTTGAAGGGTTCCTTGGTGATTATGAAAGGAAGAAGGTCAAATGGGATTTATCTACTTCAAGGATCAGCACTGAAAGGAAATGTAGCTTCAGTGAATGCAGCAGAATCAGACAAGACAAAGCTGTGGCATCAAAGGCTAGCACATGTTAGTGAAAGGGGTCTAGTTGAACTCAACAAGCAAGGATTACTGTGCGGGGGACAAACTTGGGGGTCTGGAATTCTGTGAACACTGCGTGTTTGGAAAGAAGCAGAGAGTCAGGTTTGGAAAAGAAGTTCACAAGACCAAAGAAGTCCTTGGATACATCCACACTGATCTGTGGGGCCCGGCTAGAACAGTCTCACATGGAGGAAACATGTATTTTGTTACCTTTATTGATGATTTTAGTAGAAAAGTATGGGTTTACTTTCTAAAATCAAAGGATGAAGCATTTAGGACATTCAAGCAGTGGAAAGTCATGGTTGAAAACCAATGTTCTAAGAAAATAAAAAATTTAAGAACAGACAATGGCCTTGAATATCTAGCTGATCAATTTACCCAATTCTGTAAAGATAATGGGATTAGAAGGCATAAGACAGCGAGAAAAACCCCCCAACAAAATGGCTTAGCAGAAAGGATGAACAGGACTCTCTTGGAGAGGGTAAGGTGTATGCTATCCAATGCTAAGTTACGTAAAACCTTCTGGGCAGAAGCTGTACATACAGCAATCTATTTGCTGAATAGAATACCCTCTAGTGCCATTGATTTTAAGACACCACAAGAACTATAGTCAGGTGAGCCAGCTGACTATAGGAACCTTAAAATCTTTGGATGTGTGGCGTACTACCATGTCAATGAGGGAAAATTAGAACCAAGGGCTAAGAAGGGACTGTTCATGGGATGCCCAAACGGTGTAAAGGGGTATAGAATCTGGTGTTTGGAATCAAAGAAGTGTATAGTAAGCAAGGATGTTACCTTTGATGAGAACAGCTTGCTTCAGTCTCAACCTGTCCAAATAGCTCAAGGCTCTGAACTTTCAACTTCAGGGAAGCTTGAGCTTGAGGTGGAGCCACTAAGTCCAAATTCAAAGGATTTTAATGACTCAGATGCTAATACTGAACAAGGGGTTGTAACTGGGGAGCAGACAGTTCAACGTGATGACCTTCAGAATTATAAGCTGGCTAGAGACAAGAACAGGAGGGAAATAAGACCACCAACCAAATTTGGTTATACTGATTTAATAGCCTATGCTTTTTCAATTGCTGAAGATTTGAGTGAAGAAGAACCAAAGACATTCTTTGAGGCTGTTAAGTCAAAGGACTCTGAAAAGTAGATTTTAGCCATGAAGGAAGAACTTGAATCACTTGAGAAAAATAGTACTTGGGTACTGGTGCCACGACCTGCTGGTTTAAAGGTAGTGGGGTACAAGTGGATCTTCAAAAGGAAAGAAGGCATTGCTGGGGTTGAACCTGCCAGATTCAAAGCCAGATTGGTGGCAAAGGGGTTCACTCAAAAGGAGGGTCTTGACTTTAATGAGGTATTCTCTCCTGTAGTAAAACATACATCAATCAGAGTGTTGCTTTCAATGGCTGCCCACTATGATTTGGAAGTCCAACAAATGGATGTCAAAACTGTTTTCCTTCATGGTGAGATGGAAGAGCAAATATACATGCAACAACCGATAGGTTACGAGGAACATGGGAAGGAAGATTGGGTATGTGATCTAAAGAAGTCACTTTATGAGCTAAAGCAATCTCCCAGACAATGGTACAAGAGGTTTGATAGCTTCATGCTCAAGAACAGCTATGAAAGAAGTCAATATGATAGATGTGTATATCTAAAGAAAACTGGCAGTGGTGATTTTGTCTATTTATTTTTGTATGTAGATGACATGTTGCTATTGCCCAAACGCATGTCTGAGGTAGATACACTGAAAAGTCAGTTACAAGCTGAGTTTAAGATGAAAGATCTTGGAGATGCTTGTTGTTAGCTAATTCTCGTCCGAGGATGTATCGTCGGGGGCGTCGTCCCCAAAGACAAATCCTCTAGAGAATGCACACGCGACGACAAGAATTTGCCTCGTCAGCCAGCATTGACTTCCACGACACCAAGAAGTGCCAGTTGACCTCGCTCGTGTGTATTCACGGATAAAGGAAATAAGCTACCCCGAGAGCATAACTCAGAGCGAAGAAAGATCCCTGAAGCTCAGGGATCAATGGAACTCGTAGCCAGCCTCACGTTCGCGATAGGTCAAGAGAGTCGGGGGACTCCTCGCGAAGCAGGGAGACCCCGGACGAAGGGCAAAGCGCGGACGACAACAGTTAGATCGCTCCCGATGGTAGCAACTTCTGACAAGCACTGTAGGTGCCTCACTTGTGAATGACGTGAAGTGATTAATTAGTAACCAACCCCCTGATTTTCGGGCAGGGTATGGTCGATTAAGATAAGGCCACCTAATCCCTTGATTTAAGGGCGATTAGGTGGGGCGCATTTAATGCACTTCCCCTTCTCTCTCTGGCCGGATTTCTATATAAGGCGGGAAAGTTGAAGGGGAAGGGGTTGGAAAAAATTACTCTGTAAACTCTCTCATTCAAAAAATATCAAAAACACAGTGGACGTAGACTGTTACTCCGTCGGAGGGTCGAACCACTTAAAAATTCTCTTGAGTATTTATTTTCCGTTCAAAATTAACCTTTTCATTGCCGTATCACACACCAGAGATACGGATCACGGCGTTGGTTTAAATTTTACACCAACAATGCTAAGAAGATTTTGGGAATGAAGATAATAAGAGACAGGAAAAGGCACATATTAAGACTTTCTCAAGAGGATTACATGAGGGTATATTAAGATTTTTTCCATTTGAATTTTCTTGGTGCGTTTGGTTGGATGCGTGGATCGGTAGGTGATGGAGATGTGGAGGGAGAAGTGAAATTCATTTGCTTGGTAGGAGGGGGACGATGATGGAGGTCCTCCAGGCCCACCAAATTGCATCCTGTGAAAAGATGGAATTTCTTCATCATTTTTAATCAACAAAAACCTGATTTTACCTTTTAAAATAATTAATAATAAATAATAAAATAGATAAAATAGTTATTATAAAAATAATTATTATCAATTTATTTTTTTTTCAACTAAACAACTTGAAAGATTATTATAATCATTTTCATCATTCATATTCTCAATCCTTTCAATATTCTTCATTTGTTTTATTTTTCATCCACCCAACTAAAAACACGTTAGGCAAGCAAATATAATATTATACTTCTACATAATTTTTTAGGAGAAAAAAAAACACACTTCACCTAATCATTTTGACCACCTTCTAATTTTTTTATTTTTGTAAAGGAAATCATCAAATCCACAACTTCTAAGAATTTCCCAAAACTAATCAATCAAATTAATTAAAAGGATTAATTCCATAAACCTCATCTATTATATAGGTTGTGTTACTTTACCTTCTTAACTGAGATCCGTTCTCTTTATATTTTATAAAAAATTCAGACACGGCATTCTGTTAATTTTTCCGCTCTTTTGCCTTCTGTTGGTATCATTTTATTTTTTATTTTTTTCTTTTACTTTTTCTCTCTCTCCTCCTCGTTCTTCTTCTTCTGTACCGTTTACTTTTCTTTTTCTTTACTTTTTCTCTCTCTCCTCGTTGTTCTTCTTCTTCGGCATTTCTCTATGCAAATGATTATTGTTCAAATTATAAACAAAACAAAACAAATAAAATAAAATAAAATAAAGCTCTTCCACAAGTGCAACTCTTCGGCAACTAGTCTTCCTCTCAAATCTCACCCACCAGCATTCTTCTTCTTCTTCTTCATCTCTCTCCAACACCAACTATGAGTCTTCTCCGAGTCATCCTCCTCTTCCTTCTCTCTCTCTCCTCCGCTGCCTCGTCCCCACCACCCCCGCCGTCGTGCCCGATGGACATGAACTACGTCCTCCAGATCGCATGGAACAAGACGCTCTGCCTCGGCTACGAGCCCCCTCAAACGACACAAAAGATCGAAAACGACACCACCGGAGACCCCTGCTGCCAGTCCCTCGTGTCCCTCTTCGGCGTCGCTCTGGCCAAGCACCTCAAGGACACCTCCAACTTCCACCTCCCCTCCGCCGCCACCGCCCTCTCGTGCCTCACCGACTTCCAGGCCAAGCTCACCTCCCTCGGCCTCCCTAACGACGTCGTTTCGTACTGCCTAACCCCAAACCAGTTCGTCATGCAGCCCGACCTCTGCGCCAAGATTCAGACCACCGACGACTGGGAAGCCCGGCTGGGTCCCACCACGGAGCTCGACTCGGCTTGCCGAGACGACCTCACCAATCTCACCTCCTGCGATGGCTGCGTCACTGCCGGGACTAAGGTCGTGGCTCGGCTCACCTCAATTGACGGTAATGCTTCTCATTCTAGAGAATGTTGGTATTTCACTGTTCTTTATGCTGCCGGGATTGTGAACGAGTTTTGGCCTAATAGCAATAGCGCTTTTTCGTGCATTTTTGGGATGTCGATGGATTCGCAATCCGATTTGGGCCCCACCCCGACCCCGGCGAGCAATGCGTCATTGATTTTCGGGCTCACCGGGGCAGGTGTGGCGGTTTTCATCATGTTGAGTTTGTTAGGACTGTACTTTTTGTACGACAGGAAGTGGAGGAGGAGAAAGACGGAGGGAGGGTTTGATGTTGAGGCGTTTATAAGGAATTACGGTTCCCTTGCCCCGAATCGATATAGTTATGCCCAAGTGAAGAAGATGACAAACTCATTCGCCGAAAACATTGGTAAGGGAGGGTATGGGGCAGTGTACAAAGGAAAGTTACCCGACGGTTGTTTGGTGGCTGTTAAAATGCTAAATGAGTGTAAGGGTAACGGAGAAGAATTCATGAATGAAGTCGCTAGCATTGGTAGAACTTCTCATGTTAATGTTGTCACTCTGCTCGGTTTCTGTTTGGAGAGAAAGAAAAGAGCTCTTGTGTATGAGTACATGCCGAATGGTTCGTTGGATAGATTCATATTCAACCGAGAGTCTTCGAACGTAGACTCTCGCTTGGAATGGAAAACATTATATGAAATAGCTGTTGGGATTGCCCGAGGGCTGGAATACCTTCACCGAGGCTGTAACACAACGATTTTGCATTTTGACATAAAGCCTCAGAACATTCTTCTGGATAAGGACCTATGTCCTAAAATTTCTGATTTTGGTCTTGCCAAACTCTGGCTGAAGAAAGAGAACACTGTATCGATGGTAGGAGCAAGAGGAACCGTAGGATACATTGCTCCGGAAGTATTTAGTCGGACATATGGTAAAGTTACACACAAATCGGATGTCTACAGTTATGGCATGCTAGTCCTTGAAATGTCTGGAGGTAGAAAGAACTTCGATTCTAGAGTTTCTCGTACTAGCGAAATATATTTTCCAAATAGAATCTACAAGGATCTAGAAATGGAAGATGAATTAAGTATATTGAGCAACACGACAGAAGAAGAAAAAGAACTGTCGATGAAGATGATTTTAGTAAGTTTTTGGTGCATTCAGACAAACCCGTCGGATCGGCCATCAATGTCTGAGGTGGTAGACATGTTACAAGGAAGCCTTCAGTCCTTAGAGGTTCCCCCGAAACCGTTTTTGTTTTCTCCGACAAGGTCTCCTCAACAATCCCCGACGCCTTCGCTATAGGACTTCGCACTCTATCTGCCAAAGCTATATTCCTTCACTTCCGGAGAGCAATGTCCCTTCTTATGGCTACCCAAGCTAAGATCGACTAAAAAGAGGAAACTCATTTTATCTCCCCAGTCCATCAGATGGTTTGTAACAAGTCTACTATTAAGGTATGTAAACTCAAAACTGATCATCGTAAAGATATTCATACCTTAATGACTGTCAAGAAATACATTGTAATATTATGCAAAAATTCTCTTTATGTCATTGTTTATGACAACAGTGAATACGAATCATTTTTGTACTTTAATTATTTTGTTAAAATATGCTTATGAAGATAAAGAATCACTGATTGTTACCATCTCATTAATTTGACGAGTGCTTCTTTTTGGTCTTATTTTTAAGCCTCCGTCACAAATCATCGACTTTCTTCTTTCTACATTTAAGAAACTTGTGTCTAATTATGTGGCTTATGGCATGAATGAAAGCCTTGAGATTTGGTTCCTTCACTGTTTTAAGACTCAAAATAAAACCATAATTAATTCCAATATCAAGTAGCGCAGATATCATTTGCAGTATAACACAACGAAGTGAATAACAATAATAATAATTAAAATAAATAAAAAGATGATATTTTCACATGCTATGGAGACACAAGACTTCATTCAAATTGAAACAACACTCAAAATGTAATCCTTGATTAACATCAACGCGACACTAAGTTATCTTTTCCTCACAACAGACAAAACCCTTAGGCCTTCTCTTAAGTAGTTGAACCGTATCACTAAACATGCATAGACCAAAACCGACATTTTGGTACACTAGAGAATCATGGAAAAGATTATGTTCACCTTCCTGGTAAATGTTCCATTGTAAAGTAGAGTATAGTGCCATATAAATCAAATATATCAGTACCAATTCAATTATGTCATAAACTTTAAAAGCATTCTTGACTTCACATTTGTGCTTGGTTCTAAAATCAGAATACAAAATCACAAAACATTTTCCTAGACAAAGATTTCTCAGAAAGATCACAGATTTCAGCCCTTTGACAATATGCAACAGGGAAAAAAGAGTACAACGCAACCGTTGGTGTAAGATGAACCGTTAGGCGTTAGCAGTTAATATTCAGAATATTAGGGTCGAGCGAAAAAAACCGAATGGTCATAGTTATAGAATGATGCCATCTGTAGACATGGTGGAAACAAGAAACTTACTTCACTGACAAGAGAAATGGGCACATTTGCAAAATATTATTCCCATATTGCTTTACAAGCGCCTAGATTGTTTGTTCACATGATGAAAGCCGAAATACAACATAAAAACAAAACACGAAAGTTTTGAGAAACATGATTTTCGCATGGATGTAACATGTACAAGCTAATGTAGAAGATCGGCTTTAGTGGGAAAACAAATGATTTTTTTTTTTTGTACTAGATAAGAGTGTATTTTTCGTATTATACAATATAATAGTTTGAACACGTCAAAAAACTTCGCCAAATTTTGCGATGAATTTGAAGAAGTTGCGAACACTTCTGGAGAACCTCCTAATCAGTAACCTGATTTGACTTCGTAAATTGCATGTTGGTTTGGTGACATATTATTCTATGATCTCTGGGAAAGATGCTCAAAAAGGAATTGTTGAGATCTTCTCATCAGATAAGGAGAAATATATTTTCAAGTCGTGGAGTGATAATCCACGGCCTTGCGTCTTCAACACTCTTAGATGTCATTGTGACCTAATAAAATAAGATGTAAACAGATACCAAATCTAATTTCATGGTCTGATCCAACCAAATCAATTTTCTTCACAACTCATCAACCAAGTACAAAGGCAGATTTTTTTTTTTTTTCCCTTTTCTGTTTCAGGGAAACTTCCCAAAAGACATTGAGAGTGGTAATTTAGAATTACATGAGATTAATATTTAAATAATTTGCACACATGCACGTGTATTAAAGACGTAATCACATGCAGCAAAATGGCAATAACATGTGGCAGAACTGTATATAATTTTTCAAGATATCAAAATACTTACCGTCAGAGCGATTTGGTGACCGATAGAGGAAAGGGAATTCTCAGCAGAGTAATCAAGAAGAAATATGTTCCCTTCAATCAACTTTCAAGATCACGTTGCAGATTTTCCTGTAAAATTCATAGGCCAAATAATGAAAATCTAGGCTCTTGTCACGAACAAGGCAGTGCAGAAAATCATTATGACATGCGAAATGTCAAAACTATCAGTGCATTTGTTTGAGGTGGTCAACAAGAAAAATCACAAGGATTACTTCATTTAAACAAAAAAGTGCAAGCATATTAGTTATGAATTAAGAAATATGCCCTCATAAACTTCCAATATATTTGCACTCTAAGCCATACCAATTTCCGCTTCAAATCCGCTATTGCACGCTGTCTCTGGTATGCGAAAAACTTGAGTGACTGAGGCAATAAGAGAGATAAAAATCAGTACAAAAAACGCAACAGAAGAAGAAATACGGTCTGTTGTGGAGAAACTGATCTTACTCCATGTCTCTGCATCTCAAGAGATCTAAGGAGTGCCTCCCTTTTTGTCAGAAGATTCTCAGATTTCAGTTTTAAAGGCCGTCGATAATTTTTCCCACGGTAAATAATAATGCCATGGCCTTCTTTTAGCTTCTCGACAGAAACCAGAACCCCTCCACTTTCTGCTTCAAGCATCTTTGCAGTGTACATGACCCGCCAATACACTCTCTGCATTGTAACAACCTTTGCTACTTCTCTGTGCTTCCAGTGTTGATGCAAGCCTTCAATTACACCATCAAAAATTCCACGCCGTCCTGAGGAAACAACAAACAAGAAACAAAAAAACAACAAAAAGCATTGAGCCATAAGACGACTACAAATGTTCTGTTTAAATTAAAAAACACTTTAATGCAAATATCTAGACTAACATTTGCTTTCTTTTTCTTTTCTTCTTTCTTTTCCATGCATCATGTAGATTAGTTTGTCAAGAAGCTATTAGATTTTGCTACTTGAAGATGCATGCAAGCCACTATATGTTTTAGTTGTGCAACCACAACATGCAAATCAGAGAATTAATGATATAGCTCTCTATAAAACTACTTAATTCAATCTTGTACAATGGAAATAAAAGCCTTGCTTCCATTTTGAAAAGAGCCACAACAATCCAACTGATTCAATACAATTTCAATAACCAATTCTCCAAAAAGCTTAAGCTCAGAGGAGGGAGGCCAAAATTCTATTTATTTAGTCTTCGTCATGGCATCTTGATATGTAAAGTTGACATTATTCAAATACGAAACACTTACTAATTTCACATTTTGAGAAAAACATATAGATTTTGGGGTTGAAGCAAATATAAATATCATTCAAAAACAGCATATATCTAGACAAGTCTGCAATTCATTTCAAATAACTCAGAACTGTGTAATCCACTGTTGTTGGAGACAGCAAGTTAAGAACTACTAACATTATGCTTCATAGCCTTTACCGGCAAAAGGCAATATTGACACTACAAAAGTATTCATTTTCAGTTATGACATATTGACATTGGACTAAAATTTATTACCTAACCAAGGTACAGAATTCATGAAGAAACAAATATACATGATTCGAACAATTAAGCTATTTCCTTACCAAGCACAAGAACAGAACGCATCTTTTGTGCTAACTTCCGAAAACACTCTCTCTCTTCTGCAGTTAGCATTTCCTGGTCAGCATCCCGTTCAGCAGGCTTCCATTCAGCATTCAACTTCGATAACTCCTTTGTCGACCTCTCTATCTTGTTGTTAAGCTGCAAAGGTATTCATAAAATAATAAAATATACCAACCAATATAAACATGTTTGGACAGTTAGAGTTGGTTCTTTTCTGTTTCACCAAGACAAGAAATGCAAAGAAAAATGAAACCAATAAGTTATTCATCAGAGAAAAAACTACATCAATCCAACTATATAAGTTAATGGGGTGCAGGGTGACTCATTATCATTGGAGTGTTCAAGTTTTACACTATTTTCATACAATTGACCGCTAAGAAAACAAAGAAAGAGAAAAAAGAAAAAACAACCCACCCGCAAAGAAAGAAAAGAAACAAAAAGTGTTGAAGAGTTTCCGTGTTAATATGAAATGTATTTAAGAAGTTCAATCAGAATAGAACATCTAGCCCAAGCCCAAACCCACAATTTAACCAATCTAAGGTGACCAACTCCAAATTCAATGAGTGTGATTTCAGGACCTGTTTTTGTTACAGTTTGATTAGTCTTTTTGAAATAAAAATGAAACCCATCTGATATTGAAAAATTGTAGATGCAATGCTGACGACCAAACATTGTCAATTGACGAGTGACTGTAGAAAAATGAGAATTAATGTTTCACAACTTCGAAACTTACAATGGAGAGCTTCCGTTCTTGATCTCTAAGCTCCCTGTTAAGTCTCTCTCTTTCAGCCTCAAATCGAAGTTTGACCTCTGTCTTTTCTTTGTTCGGGTTCACGTACTGTGTCTGAATATCATGGAACTCTGATAAACTTCCAGCTGAGCCCACGCCTGCTTGCGGTTCGTCAGCTGTGAAAATCTTCTCAACTACTTCTAGCCGTGCATTTTCTTCATGGATATGGAAATCTTCAAGCTCCATCTCCCGTTTTGATATTAGCTCTAAAATTTGGCCAGGAAGGAAATCCTTGCCCCGGTAAAGTATAATGATGTCTTTGTTACGCAGCAAAAGAACTCCTCCAGTGAGACACTGCAAGAGTAAAACATGAATTTGACGCTATAGCTACACATAAAGTATTGACAAAGATGCCATTGAATATCAACATAATGTACGCTGAAATACTGTATTCTGGCCATCCTAAAAACAAAGAGTTCTATTTTCTACAACCAGAAAGTATATTTCGCTGTTAGTCTACCTATACGAGAATACGAAACAAATGGGTATTGAAATGGGAATGACCGCATAAACAAGGAAGGATACTAGATAAGGAGGAGAAAAGCTGTAAACTTTGTTTGATCTAATCTGTTTATGTGGAATGTCGGGCCAAAAATGAAATATGCCAAAGGAAGGCCAATTGTTATAGAACAAGTGAGAGCATGGCCTTGAATAGAGCTGAAATGGGTCAAAAGGTTCACGAAGCAGCAAACCTCAACCAACTGATGCTTAGTCAGATTCGTACAGGTCAATCACATTAAGGTAATTTTGCAATAAATTAGTTGGAGTTATTATCCTTGGATAGGTTAATATTGACTGAGGTTTCCAACAGATGATCTACATTTTCAAAAAAGAAGGGCTATGGTATACATCAACAACTCAATCATAATATGCAAACAACGGGCTTGATAGTGAAATCATACGCAATTGTTCTCTTCTGTGGAAGTGAAAAAAATTGATTTTGAATGCAATGTATCTATTTCCCAAGACCTAACAAGGACATTATGCTCAAACTTGCCTTAAGCTCATCAGCCATTTGCCTGTTGTCCATATTTTGAACTCCCAACTTCACAGCAATCTTTGCTATATGACATTTCTCCCACAATTTTAAGATCGCCGCAGCCAGACCTTGAAGGTTTCTGTTCCTTCCTGCAGAAATTAGAATGAAAAATCAATCAAATAATTTTGAGCAAACTAACAAAGCCAAAGTGTATCTTCATCAGACATAATCGTTCTGATACCGTAGTGTACAGTATAGAGATCGTGATTTCCCCAGCCCAATTCCCTAAAATGCACTTCACTATGTTTGACTGTTTGTAGCATAAGTGAGTCAAAATAAGCAGATATCTACTTTCTTAAAGCATTAAACAGAGTAAGGCTGCCAAAATAAAGACAGGTATATTATTTATTCTTTTTTTTTTTTAAGCATTTGTAGACATGTCTTGAACAAATATTTTTTTCTTTATGCAATTACTGCCGATTAATCTAAAACCTATTATTTTTGTCCTGTCGTAATGTTTTCAGTCTGTACATGAAACTTTAGCAAAAAATTATCATATGATCAGAACGGCTCCTTAAACTCAACCTGTAGTGAGCCTTTCTTACTTTCCTCTATTCAAAACGCATGTAATCATTCCTATCCCTCATTTACCTGGCGAAATTTATTGACAGCAACACAAAAAAGCTTCTTGTTCCAAGAGGGTGAATGGTTGAGTTTGTAATGCCAGGTAGCATACGTGGCTAGCCACGAGGAAAGAAAGAGCGGTAGAAGATAAAGAAAAAGGTTGGCTATTTGGACTGGTGGCGGGGTATTACTACAATTATGGGAGACCATGCTCTGGAAATAAAGTAGTAAGTTGCATAAAAACTGCGTAAACTAAATTTGACAACCTAAGCAAAAGAATAACCCAATACACTGGAGACTTTTTTCATTGGCTTGATCATTAGTTATAGCCTCTCTCTTCATGTTTAGATTCAACTATACGTGGAAGTATAACTAAATTGTAACCAGACAAATGAATATTTTATAGTAGGCAAGGTAATACCAAGGACGAAATGGGTAGGCAAAGGGCGAGCAAGCTTCCTCAAGTATGTTAGATCATAATCTGACAGCTGTGATCTAGTATTTGGTGGGCAACGTCTAAACGGAGGCCTAAATCCAGGAACAGTTTCGGGAAGCAAGTCCGCATCTACCGGCAAAGGCTTGTTGAACCACCAGTCAATAAAGCGAGGCCCTAAGCCATCCAACAATCTATCAGCTTCCCGTTCATACAACGAACTATTTGGTCGGAAATTGACATTGTTCACAAAAATGCTTGCACTAGGGATGGGCTCGACTTCAGCATTCACATAGCTCATCTTTCCATCAATGCTATTTTCATTTGAATCAGATTCAGAAACCTTATTTCCTCTTTCCAAATCTATCGAAACTAGATTTGACAAGGATGTTTCTTGACCGCGGACAAAACCACGATAAATCTTTGAAAAGGTTTGCAAAGGCGGCCGATAATCGCAACCTCTATAAATCACAAGAGTTTCTTTCCTTCTCCATACAACCAGGCCTCCAGTCTTCAACTGTTTATAAACAAAACGATTATATCATCTACAAAACGAATAACGAAAAAGAAGAAGCTCAAAATTAAAGCAACGTGATAAATACGCAGATTCCAATCTAATTAAGAAGCGTCTATATATTTCAAATAACATGTACGATTTTAGAATGGCGATAACTGCAACGAACAAATGCTCTGACTTTGCTTAAGGAATGACAATCTAGAATAATAAAATTTCAAAGCTGATCACATGTTTCGATAAAATAAACCTACCCAGGACACTCATTTTTCGAAATTCTCTCTCAATTTTTAACCTTCATCATTTTATATATTAGAACACCAATTACACTGCAGTCGAACCCGCATAACTCCCTCTGTATTTTCTGGCGTTATGATCACTTACTAACTAAGATTCAAATTCCCTATGCATAAAGCTCCATTCCAACCCATCCTTCACAAATCATTTCTATCAAGAATACATTACTAGAATGAATCAAAATCACTTTCCAATTCCGAAATAAGTAAAGAAACGAACAAAAAAATTGCATAACAACTCAAAAACCAACCTCCAAAATCTCTTGAGCTCTGTCCATGTTCCTGCACAAAGGGACATCAAACCTCACCATAACAAGCTCATTCCTCCTCCACAGATACTTAACTTCATCCACAACATTCTCCGTCACCCCGGCCTTCTTCACCTTCACCCATTTCCTCATCTTCCCAGCCTCACCTCTCAGCCTCTCAAGCAACCCCTTCTCGAGCCTCAGCTCCGCAGCGCTCGGAGCCCTCTCCTTCTTCACTCTCCGAAACACGAAGCCCTCGTCCCTCTCCCACGGCATCCTCTCCGCAGCCCTTGATCCCCCGGCCGAGCCGAGCCGCTCCAACGAGCCCAAACTGCCCGCAATGCCCGCAATTCCCTCCGAGCCTCTCTGGGCCGAGCCGAGCCGCTCCACCGAGTCCAAACCGCCCGCATTGCCCGTGATTCCCTCCGAGCCTCTCCGGGCCTCGCCGAGCCGCTCCAACGAGCCCAAACTGCCTGCATTGCCCGCCATTCCCTCCGAGCCTCTCCGGGCCTCGCCGAGCCGCTCCAACGAGCCCAAACTGCCCGCATTGCCCGCCATTCCCTCCGAGCCTCTCCGGGCCGAGCCGAGCCGCTCCAACGAGTCCAAACTGCCCGCCATTCCCTTGGAGCCTCTCCGAGCCGAGGCCAGCCGCTCCAACGAGCCCAAACTGCCCGCGATTCCTTCCGAGCCTCTCCGGGCCTCGCCGAGCCGCTCCAACGATTCCAAACTGCCCGCAATGCCCGCCATTCCCTCCGAGCCCTTCCGGGCCTCGCCCGAGCAGCCATAGTTTCCGAGCTTCTCGATCCTCCGGGCGATCTTCTTCACCACATTCTTGCCTCTCCGTCCGACCAACTTCTCCGAAAGCTCGCCGCCGGGCCTTCGGGTCTCTCCGTCGTCGGCGACCCTCTCGCCGTCCCGGGGTGGTTTCGAGAGGTCGGCGACTTCGTGGGGCTGGAGAACCAGCGGAGCTCTTATCCATGGAGGTGCGGGGGTTTTGATGGGGTCCAATGGGGGGTTTTTGGAGCGTGGTTTTTCTCTGGTGGAGGTGAGAGACTTGGGATTTGGGTTGTTGAAAGAAGCATGGTTGGTGGGTTTCGAGGGGTTTAAGGAAGAAGAGACTTGTGTGTAAGCGCGAGAAGGTCTTTCGGGTTTGGCGGGAAAGTAGTGAGATTTGGAGAGAGTTGAGGAGTGAGAGAGGAAAAGAGTGGAAGGCATAGACGGAGACGATAAGTGACTATAGACTATACAGATAGAGAGAGAGAGAGAGAGAGTCTGTAATCTTTACTTTTCTTAGCCTTTTAGAGAATTGAGAAAGCTGTTTTGCTTGATATTTTTTTGCCTTCAAGGAAAGGGGAAAAAAGGAACAATTTTATAAATGGCCCCTGAAGTTTGGATACTGTTTCAAGTTAGCCCCTAATGTCTAAAATGTCTCATAAGTAATACATGATGTATAAAAAAGCTTCAAAAATGGTCCTTGCGTCTATTTAGTGGATGAAAAACATTTATTTGAGGGCATAAACGTAATTATAAGAGAAAAAAAAAAACACCACATAAGTTGCTTAGGTGATATTTTTGAGTAACTTTTCAAACGATGAATCTGAACTTAAGTGGTTTTTTCTTATTTATTTTTTTATTTAACTAATGTGAACTTAGAAACTAGCAAATTATAAAATATATATATATATATATATATCCTTGTTGGATTTAGTTATTCATTACATAGATATTGATGATTTTATTTTTGTTTAACTAAGATAAGATTTAGGTTTTCTTTTTTAAGTATTTTTAAATTTAAAAAATTAAAAAATGTCGAACATGGGCATTTATTTTCTGCTTGAATTCCGTCTTTTTCGGTTTTGATTCCGCCATTCAACATCTGTGTTAGCATCATATGGATTTCAGTCCACTAAGATAGACGGAATGGCTAAATATAAAATTTTTCAAACATCATGTATTCGCTATGAGACGTTTTATACTTCATTGATCAAGTCAAAACAGCGTCTAAGTTTCAGGAACTATTTATAAAAATTTTCCTTTTATTTTAGTATGAGGTAGACTAAAAAATGCTACCTAAACTGCTTTTGTGGTGCAAATAAACATTTTTCATCAACTAAAATAAACGGAAGGGCCATTATTGAAACTTTTTCAAACATCATGTATCACCTGTGAGACGTTTTATTCATTAGAGGCCAACTTGAAAAAGTGTCCAAATTTCAGGGGCCATTTATGAAATTTTTCCAAAAAAATTGATTTCTATTTGTTTTGGTTAATTGCATTTTTATTTTTATTTTTTAAATCAATGAAAAAATGTTTAGATTTATGTACTTTGTTTGCGTATTATTTTTTGTAAATCTTTTTATCAATAAATCAACATATATTTCATGCAATAGAGAAAATATGCATTTAATTTGTCCATTTCTATACATATATATTTTTTTAAATTATATTATTGGATTAATAATATATTAATTAACTTTTATTGTGGGCAATTGGAAAAATATTGAAATTATAAGGATTCAAAAATAAATTATTATAAAAAATTAGTGTGAAAGAATATACTAAGAATATTATTTTTGATATAAAAAATGAAACTGGGTTAGAGATGACAGATAATGTTCACTGATGCATAATGCTATTTTGGCATAAAAAATAGAATTTTGCATCTTCTGGTTGGAGACGGTCTGAATGCGAATTTAATTACCATATCTTAGTTTGACGCAATCACTTCAATAGATATCCATGAGTAATTGATAATTAAACTGAATTATTAAATAAATTAAATGGTGAAGTAGGCAAATACCCAGAATTTATATAACAATAAAAATAAATACCTAAACTTTCAAAGTAATTCAGTTTTAGTCAATTTGTGAATTACTTGCACATGCTTTTAGTAACTAAGTGAATTACCACCACTTACTACTGTGTAAGTAATTGAATCATTTGGGTTTTTTTAAAAAATTGAGTAATAACTTACATTAATTTTAAAAATTGGGTATTCACTCTAAATTTTACTCATAAGTCTTTCGTCTAATATATGTTCTATTTCTATGCCTTAATAATTCTACGCGGAATTGTTCCTTCAATGTCATTTTAATGACCTAAATAATCATATTGCTGCTTAAAAGGTAGACAGTATTCTAATCATAATTACGAAAGATAACAATCTTTCTTTACAATTAGAGACAATTATTCAGACTATTACTCATTATTGTATCTACTTGTACAAATTTCCTTATGTACGTAATAATGAATCTTATTGATAATCTTAATTTATTATATAATGATTAATTATAAACTTTGGACATGTACTTGATATGTTTTAAATCATAGTTATGTTAAGAAATCAAAGGTGCTATGTGATAAGATATAGTTGAAGGAGTGAGGGTAGAGGAGTTTAAGAAGCCACACTGAAAAAGAAGTTTATCTGATCATAGTTCTTTTAGCAAATTATCTAGTTGCTTTTCAATTTCTGTTTGGAATTTTTTAGACTTTCTAAAAGTCTCATATTTCCTTTTAGTTAGATAAATTGAACCTTATCCAGAATAATCACTAATGACAAAATATTCATAATCATCTCTAACTTGTACAATCTCTAACTTGTACATTAACCGGTCCATATATATCTAAATGTACTAGTTCGAACAATTATGTAGCACTTTAGCTCTTTGCTAAGAAAGATCTTTTTGTCATTTGACCTTTCAAATAAGATTCACAAACATATAGAAGTGCCAACATTTAACTTTTTCAATGGACCATCATTCACTAATCTGATTATCTTATCTAGGTTTATGTGAACAAGCTTTAGGTACCACATATATATTTAATTGTTATCACTTGTTATCGTTTGTCTCTCGTTAGATTTGGGAGTAGCTATATCAAACAATTTCAACATTGAATGTAAAATTATTAAAAAGGCTTTAGGACATACAACCAGTCTTCTAAACTTGCAGAACAAATGTCAAGACCATTTTTAGAGATCAGTATTAATAAAATACATGCCATAAAATTGTTCACATAATTTAGAAATAGAAATAAAATTTCTATAAAATTTTAGAATAAAATAAATATTTCTCAACTCTAAAAATTTATTTCCAAAATATAGATGAGCTTCTCCCCCGACCATAGCTGAAACTGCTACCCAATTCTCGAGTCACATAGTCAGCTCCCTTTTGGGAAGTTCCCTCGAAGAATTAAAAAATTACAAATAAAAGCACACCTGGTTAGTCGCTCTTAAATCAACTATCTAAAAGGAGGTATCAAATTATTTTTTCGCTTCTTTGCAGCTAACTCCACCAGATGCTTTGGGTAACTTCACTTGTAGTGTCCTTTAACTTAACAATGGAAACACTTTACATTGTGCTTCTTGGAATTCTTGGATCTAGACTTCTTAGTTTGTGGTTGACCTTCTCCACCCAGCGCAGCTATCTCTCATTTGGGCATGGATGAGTAGAGGTGCCATCTAGCCGAGCTTTGGAAAGCTCAAGCTCAACTCAGTATAAAATTTTTTGAGCTTGAGCTCGAGCTCGAGATCGAGCTCAATAAGGGCCGAGCAGAGCTTTGAAAAGCTCAAGCTCGGCTTACCAAGAAATTTTTAAGCTTGAGCTTGGTAAGAGTTGAATTATGAAGCTCAAGCTCGTTTGAAAATCGATTGAGTTTAAGCTGTAAATTTTGCTCCAAACCGAGCTATAAATTACATTCATAATGATATTTTAAAATTATAATTTCAATAGGATAAATTTAAAATTAATATATATATGTATATAACTATATAGGTCCTATACAAATAATAAAAGCTTCAATGCGTTTTCAGTGGGCGTTTCGGCCGTCTTTTTTCAAGCGGTTTCGTAGCCTTTTTTTGACATTTTTGTAAAAAAAAAAAGCGTTTTTTTACAGGTTAGAGTGAAATATTTTTTAAAAAATTAGGTTTATTTCATAATTTTATAAAAGCATAGGGACTTAAATGTAAATAAAAAGGACAAAAATGTTAAATATAAGGACTTAGGAGCAAAAAAAATTACCCCTGGCACAGGCTCGTGTATCAGGGGCTGCCCTCTGATGGCCTCAGTCTCCTAGCACGCGTCAACCAACCCCCCACTTTTTTTCTTTTTTAATTTTTTTTCCTTTTTTTCTTAATTTTCTTTTTTCTTTGGGTTTTTTTTTTTATCTCCTCTTCAGCCTGTACAATATATAAAAGTTTTTGTTTTTCTTCTTATTTTTTCTTTTGGCTTTTTTTTTCTTTTTACTTTATTTTCTAATTTGTTAGAAAAAACTTCTTATACCAAATAATTTTTAAACTTTTTTATGATGTCATATTTTTATAAGTTTTGTTTTAAAATTCATTTTAATTAAGACTTCAATTTTTTTGCAAAACATATTCTTTGGATATTTAATTCAATTTTATTAAATTTTAAATACATTTTATTATAAATAAATTTAAAATAACATAAATTATTTTACATCAAATTTTTTTTTTCATATTACGCGCGGAGCGCGTGCATTTAACAAGTATATATATATATATAGATAAGCTGACTTACTAAAAAATTTGGTCATAAGCCTAATTTAGGAGTGTTTATATACATATAAACACTCCTAAACGAGACTTATGACCTAGCTTTTTAGTAAGTCAGCTCACGAGCTCCTGGACGAGTCAACTTGCGAGCTTTACCGAAAATACTAGAATATGCTATTGTAATATTGACGAATAAATTTATTATTGCTAAGTGTCAAGTGTGTAATGTGAATTGAATTTTGGACCATTCATTCATGGCACAAGACAGAGATACTTTCTCATTCCAAGATAAAGGTGTCATATCCCATCAAAAAAAAGATAAAGTTGTCATATCAAACGTGCCACCATTTTTCCCCACACCACACATTTATACCAACCAAAAATCCACATTGCCCCACAAAATAAAGTAAAGCCATTTTGCATGATTTGGGACTTAGGACTCAGGACTCTTTGGCGACAACAGCATGACATCCAAGTCCAACACACGTCGATTGATTGACTTACATCACATGGGCTAGTACAAGTTACAACGCACAGAACCAACCAAGTTAAGGTGTCGTTTTTCCTTTTTAGTAAACTTACAAATATTATAAGAAATATGCTAAGGACTGCTCAAATTATAATATCATCTTGAGATAATATACTAGAAGAAAATTCTGTTTGATACGAATGATAATTTTAGGATGTACTTAGTTTATTTTGCGTATTGTACATGCGGTAAATCAAACGGATCAGTATAATGCAGTAAGACAAGTAATAAGAACTTTGACTATTCATACAAGTTTTGTGAGTTCCATGAGAATAAAACTACCTTTTTAATTTATGTTTTCATGAGACGCCTTGAAAATGAAACTAAATG
Source organism: Boehmeria nivea var. tenacissima (assembly GCA_018132145.1). NCBI lineage: Eukaryota > Viridiplantae > Streptophyta > Magnoliopsida > Rosales > Urticaceae > Boehmeria > Boehmeria nivea. The sequence continues at coordinate 10,266,881 of CM030876.1, read as the reverse complement.
CGGAGAACCCTATTTTGTTGTTGAAATTTAAACTCTTATAAAACCTCTTCTATCTCAAGAAAGCACAAATAGGAAGCTCCCCTTCAAACTATTTAAGGATAGCAATTCAATTGCAAAAAATTGGTTTTATATACCCTACTACATTACCATTGTTTTTTTAACACAAATACTAATATTTAGATTCATATATTCTTGTTACAATAAGCAAAATTACATTTTCAATTCTTAATACAAATCTTCTCTCTTACAATCTTTAATCTTTCCCGTATAAAAAATATCAAAATATCAATTATGCTAGGTTTGTATCTTGGCTTCAAATTTATCACAATACTCTTTTTCTCCATTCAAAACACGCAATATTCGCAATTAGAATCCAGACGGATTCCCCCAAAAGGAAGAAAAAAAATCCTAACTTTTTTTTTTCTTTTTCTTTGAAGGAGTCATATGAGTATTGAGCTCAAAACATTTACTGAAGAAACATCAAGATTAGAAAACCTCCATTTACGGTCCCAAATCCCTTGTAAGCTTTTCTAACAATCTTCAGTTCAACAGGTCTAATAACAAAAGTAATTTACAAGCAAATACTGCAAGCGCAAAATGATGACATTTGAAATCACTAGAAATCTGACGACCAACAAAGGAAATCAATTTGGTAAACATATTACATCACCTTTTTGGTCTCATCATCCATAGGGTCGCGAAGTGTTCCAAACATCCAGTCCATCCAAATCGTATAGTGGCCGTAGTTATGTCGGTACGTCGTATGGTGGATGGTGTGGAAGCCTGCGCCCATTATTGGCCACAAGTTTCCATGGATGCAGTCATGAATGTTCGCCGTCCAAACAGCCTCAATGAAAAGGAGCGCTAAATGTGTGGTAAATTGCACCGGCACAAGAAATAGAGCAATTACATGTGGTACAGCCTGCAGTATTCCATCCAGTGGGTGAAATGCCAAACCTGAAAAAACAAACTAAAGCCGTTAGTTATATTGTTTTTTTCCCCCTAATCACCTTAAAGTAAAAAGCTCATGTGCCATGAAAGTAAAAGTCATTCAATGTTTTTTAATTTCTGAAACATAAAGGACTGAATTCCAGTTGAGGTGAATTGATTACGATTAAGAGTTGACTAGTATTCAATAGATGAATCAGCATCGTACATATGCTATGAAAACAAGCAGATACTTAAACAATAGTTTTAAATAACCAAGGTCCATATATGAAGCATGTCCATAGAATAGACAAGGCCTGCGTTACAAAGCTACTTATGTGTTGCATTTAAACCACAGGCACCATTAATTTTATTATGTATTAACTATTGGATTTTGAAGGGAAAATAAATGTGTCCTACAGCGTAAGCCACGTCTGACTTCTTGAATTTCCGAGGTACGCTACCAAAAATTCCCCAAAGTAGACTTGTGATGATCATTTATTCATCTAACCACAATAACATGGATGCAATATTATGGTCCTGACTGGGAAAAGTCATCCATTATTAGTACCAAAATCATAAAATGTACTTTCAAACGTACCACATAAACTTCTGCACTTAGCGAAAATCGTGGATTCACCTGAGTGATTTTTTTAAAACACTACTTAGAATTTCAATTTAACAGATGAAAAGCTTCTGTTAGTGGAACCTTTTCTATGAAGTCACTAAAACCAGTCTTATATTGCTGGTACATACTGGTGTTGCCCGGCAACTATAGTTACCAGCTAAAGAAATGTAAAGACAGTGAGATGCTAAGATAGCAAATCAGCTAAACGAAACAGAAACATATTCATGTAATTGTCCACAAAAATATTTTAAATCTCAGCAAGAGTACAAAATTCAAGTTGAGTAGATCGAGAAAGTTACCGGCAAACGGAGATAGAGTATTCTGCTTGTTGTAGACATGATGAGTAGCATGAAGATATTTGTACAGAGGCTTTATATCATGCAACTCTCTATGCATCCAATAGATTCCAAACTCCACGATTACAAGATAGATCACCAAATAGGCAAGGTACGCAAACCAGCCAACATCGCTTATTCTGGAGAAACACCTAGTCCAACCATTTTCAATCATATACTCGGAAATCGACGGAAGAGCGCAGTACCAAGGCATGGCCTTCATAGCAACATATATTTGCAAGAGCATCGCCTTGTTCGAGGGAATGGCATCTGCATCGAACATATCCAACAATAGCACCGTCATCATCAACATAGTGACTTTCAAGGGATACTTTTGTACCCTTTTAGTTAAAACTACAATTGGCCATTATACAAGTGAATAAGAATTCAATTTAACAAATTGCAATCCATCAGCAACGTTTCAGAGTCTTCTTTGAAACGGGCTTTTTATTTGGATAAAGTTGGTCATTTCAGAAGCTCTATTAACAGGTGGATTTTCAGCGACAGTCAAGATTGAAAATCAAAATTCATTACTAACTGCAAAGATGTCAAGATATCTACCAAATGAGTTTAAACAAAATCAACCAATCTCAACAACAACACACAACACTACAATGCAACAAATCGAGCCTCCTCGGAAACGGAAAAATGAAACATGAAGAGCTCACTGGAGTAAAAATCTCAATCTCGAAGATGTATTACAAGGACTGAAACAAACAAAAAAAATCCAAATAAATTCCAAAAAAAATATATATATATATATATATATATATTTATAATACTTGAATTCAACAACCCAAGACCCAAAACAACCATAGATAATGAATCAGTCAGTACTTGAAAACAAAAACACAATAAAGTCACTCAAGAAACACTCATTTCCATTTAGCTACAAAGTCAAAATACAGATCAGTCATTAAGACGCAAATCAAACAGAAAAAAAAAAAAAATACACAAGTCTATGCATATTTATATAATCGATTCACCGATTAAGCAAAAAAAAAAAATCGATTCACCGGCTCAAAAAAAAGTTTAAAAAAAAAAAAGCAATAACTTCTGATCGGTGATTGGTGCGTCAAGGAAGAGAAAAGGACCAGAGAGAGAGAGAGAGAGATTTGTTTTGTACCTTTAGGGACATAGACGTTTCGTTTGAGGTAATAAATGTAAAAGGCCCAGAGAAAGCCAGAGACGAAGTAGAGCAAAACGCCTCCCATGTAGTTGCGAAGCCAAGTCTGGAAGAAGTGTGGCAGAGGCTGCCAAATCCCGGCCGGAAGGAGAGTTCCGAGCACAATGTCGTTGTACAGATTGCTCTCTTCCGCGAACAGCTTCAGATACTCCTCCGGCGACTCCATTGCCGGCCGATGAAACCAGAGACCCTTTTCTATAAGAGTGAGAGAGAGAGAGAGAGAGAGAGATAGGGATAGAGAGAGACGACAGACTCTGGTGAAGTGGAAGTTGGAATTTGCATATATCATAATATGAAATAATAATATGATGCTAATTACTAAAAGATTCGAAACTGGTAATATCACTATTTCTTTATCGGTGTGCTAACTGCTGGTCCCACAGTTTCTTAGGGAAATTAAATTAAATCAATAATTTAAAGGTGATTCTATTCACGCACGTATTTTTTTCTCTTAAAACAACATTTCGACTTAAAATTTGATATTGCTATAATATTTTTGTATATAATGACTAAAATAGATATTATAAAATTAAATATTAAAATCAGTTAAAAAAAAAAAAACCACACAACCCTCAAAATCTCTCTTTAACCTAAAAAAAAATAACAATAACAAATTTTTCAACGCTTATGATAAACACAAGATAATATTAAGTGAAAGCAATCTTTTAACCCAATGGTTAATCAAAAAGATTGAGTAAATTGAATTTATTTAATTTATAATTTTCATTATTACCTCTACGTGTATGTGTGCGCGTGTGTTTTTTATTTTTCGGCTTAATTGTCTTTGTGTATGAATATTGTTTTATTTTACTAAAAAACTATTTGATAACTGTGCATCGAATTATAAATCAAGAGGTTTTGGTATTTTTCCCATTTGTAATTTAGATCTATATTGAAATATGCCATTCTTTTAATTTAGATTTAGATCTATATATAAAAGAGTACATTGTTCCCCAAAATATTTTATGAGGAAATATGAAAAATTTCACTGAGAAAAGTTAATAGGAAGAAACGATTCTAGACGGTATTAAAAATTTGAAAAAAAAAATTTGACGAACAATAATTGTTCTCCATCATTAAATTTTTCCGTGTGAAAATAATCCATAGTATTATTAATGTCACTTAATACAATGTGGATTGAAAATCTTTTTTTTTTTTTTTGACAAAAGATTGATAACCTTTTTTCTATAAGTTAAACGTTGAATTCTAGTGGGACCTTGTCGGACTCAGTTGGTCCAGGAAAAACCCATGTACCATGGCAGCGTCATGTCGGTTCTCCATCAATTTTTTTTTCTTTTTCTCTCTTCCTATCGGGGCACTTTCGTAGTCTCTTTTAGTTGACATTTCTTCTGCTAGCTCATGAGGTGAAGCAACATGTTGCGAAGTTTTTGTAATGGCCTCTTCTTAGTAAGCTCGGTATACATCTTTGGTTTTCTTAGACATAAAAGACTTTGAAAACTTCTCCACGTTGTTGGTCAAGGTGGTTGCGCAAATCAATTAGCCTGTAGTAAGCGATCAAACACCAAAGTCCTTGAACGTTCAGCCTTCCACGTCAATTTTTCTTGGAAACTCTTTGGGTTCGTTTGACAAACAGATACTCATACGCTTTGGCTAAAATGGTTAGCCATGTTGTCTTAGGTGTCTCTATTTATCTCGATTTCTTCAAACAATTAGCTAAGTCTTGAGTCGTTTGTCTTGGGAAAATGTGACATTAACAGTTAAGATGAATCGAGTGACTATGTCTGTTAGAGTTTCAAGTTGGATCTCGATTATCTCAATGTGGTCTTCTATATAATTGCCACGCCTGATTCGGACGTTAGCGATATATTGTGCCGAGCTTTGACGCTCACTACTATAAATCTCTTAGCTCGCAATTTTTTTTGTCCAATTGGTCAAAACACTAAAGTAAGAAACAAAAGAAATACTTTAGTGTGTTCATCTTGGTTCAACTATATTCGATGGGTCCTATTGAGTTCAACCAAGCTTTAAAAAGAATCATGACATACCGTTACAATCCTATTGAGTTCATCTTGGATTGAGGGCTTGTGGCTGTGAATTGCACAATGCCCTCCTTCTACATACCGTTACAATATAGGTGCAAAATTTTGTCACGAACTTCACGTGAGAACACATGACCATAAAACCTTCGCTTGAGGTGAACGTTGAGCCAGGTGTTAGCTCTAAGGAGCTCCATATTTGGGTTGCAACTGTCGATTTTATAACACTTGGAGTGAACTCGAGTAATGACATATGTACGTTACTTTGTCAAATCATTTTCCCATTGAGAAATTAATAAGCCAATTAATACACGTTGCTTAGATCTGGATAAGGTAATAATATCCTAGACATTTAGCGAGGACTTGTGAAACCTGGGTGAGCTCCGACAGGATTGACTAGGTTGGGCGCCATTTGGTCCTGCCGGGGTTCGGTAACCTTAGGCGGGGACACAACAGTGGCACATAGGGTGTCTACAAAGTGGCTCCCGCTAGGACCTACAGTGGTCGGCAGAAATGGCCCCAACATAGGCCCGTGGGGTGGCCCTGGTTAGGACCCGCGGGGTCTTAGTGGCAACCCACGATGTAGTCGGTGGGTGGTTAATAGGGTGGCCTCAGTTGGGACCCGTGGGGTCTAGGCGAGAACCCACTGGGTTTGGCAACCCCTGGTAGGACCATGAGAGCCAGCTCAGTGGCCCGTGACAGTCGCAAGGTGGCCCATTCAGTGGCTTGCATGGGCCACTGACGGAGACCTATATTTCTTGGGCGAGGCTTGCTAAGTCCATTTGGGCTCGTTCTTCGAAAGTCATTCTGGGGCTTTCTTCTTGATGTGGGCCAACTCCGTTTTATATTTAGGCCAATTCATCTTAGGCTTGAGATGGATCTAGGGCCTCGTTGAAACTGTGCACAACAATTACCATTAATTATCACCAAGTAAATAATTCAATTACTTTTAAACTAATTTTTCAATAATTTAATATATACTTTTGTCATGTAAAAGTAGCTCGAAGCATGTTTTTTGATTATGCTACTGCTAGTAGATTAATTTATTTTCAAAAATAATCATTGATTATTTGTCGAAAAAAACTTAAGTAGAGAAAGTTGTAACAAGGAATGATTCTAAGGGTGTCAAACTTACCTTTGTTAAGTAATTTGAAATTTAGAAGAGAAACTCTGACTGCCTGGAATCAGTACTCTCCACAAACAAATTTTCTCGTCGGAGACTTCTTTATTTTTCTTGTAAAAATTGAATTTTATGGCAATAAGAGTATGTTTGTCATTGTTTATAATGTCTCATTCATATTATAAAAGAATCTACAAGCAAAATAGGCATTTGGTTTATATATTTCTTAAAGAAACAAGTACTTGTTTTTTATACTAAATAGTGCAATTTGAAAAATAAGCTAATAAAGCAGTTTTTTTAATTTTTTTTTAACCAATATTATTTTTGCTTTTTAAATCACTAAAATATCTTTAATTAATTTTCCATCTTCTAAATTAACTTTTTACTAATTTCACGTGTCTTCAATATTTTAATAGCAGTTGTAAAAATAAACTATCAAACACTTTACCTTATTATAATTGAATGTGGCTATTTACGTTCCCCACCGTGGAGATTGTTTTTCGTTCCCTTATAACTGCTTAAGATTTTGAATTTTAATTTGCAGTTTTTTTCAAAACTGTTTGTTGGATTTTTTTTTACCGTTTTGGTGAAAAAAAACGCATATCTTTTAGGAGCAAAAGTGCAAATATTTTTAAAAAATTAGACCTAAATTATAATACAATAAAAATAAAAGGCCAAAAAATAAATAAATAAAATTTTTTAGACGATTATGGGACACATATTCGTGCCTTATGATAGGGAACGAAAACCGTTCCCCACCACAGCCTCATCCATTATAATTAACTTCAACTACTTTTTTCTTTACCCGAGGTTGAAGTACTAATAATTGCCAAACTGGGGCTAACTTTTCTTAAACCACGGCTACGTATCAGTTGTTTTAACTCGCAGCACAGCTTTATTAAACTGAACTAAAAAATCCAAAACCTTTCTATCAAAAACCGAATCAAACAATGATAAACTATATATATATATATATAAGATCCAAATCACATAACAATATTATAATCAATTAGTCCGTTAATTACTCTCTACTGATCAAAACCAAGCAGCAAAGGAGCCACTTTCAGCAGAGGCTCCAAAGCCTCGGGCGAAAACTTCCTGGCAAACAGAAAGCACATCGACGTCGCGACCCCATTCAGCTCGCACTGCCCCGACCCGAACCTGATCCGATTCAAGAGCTCGTCGGAGACGTCGTCGCACTCGAAGGCCTCCGGGTGCGCGCCGCCCGCCGACCAGTCCACCCACGTCACGGTCCTGTTGGCGCTCATCGCGCCGTAGCGGATGTTGACGAGCGTCTGCAGGTAGTGCTCGTCGCTGTAGCACGACTGCTGGCAGAAGTCACGGAACAACGGGTAGTACGTGCGGTCGGAGACGACGAGGATAGCGAGCTCGCGGTGGAGCTCGAACCACTGCGCGCCCTTGCGCCAGTGGGAGGCCTCGATCAGGGGGAGCATCTGGGGGCTGTAGCGGCCGAGGCCGTGGGGCCCCGGGTCGTCGAAGGAGCCGAGGAAGCTGAGGTTGGAGGCGAGGAGGTAGGAGTAGATGGTGGTGAAGTTGAAGAGAGGAATGCAGGACTCCGAGAGGAGGACGAACCTCTTGTTCGAGAAATCGAGGAGGGCGTTTCCGAGGAGGCGTCTTTCGGCGTCGATCATCGTTATGCTTCCCCAGTAAACCGGCTGCCAGGCAGTGGCGTGAAAATGGTGGTGTTATTTGTTGTTAAGAAATTGGATTGGAAAAAAAGAAAAAAAGTAATGCTATATATGGTGGATTAGCTATATTGCCATTTTGAAAACTATTTTTTAAATGTTAGTCCAACGTTTTAAAAAATTAAAAAAAATATTCATAGTTCAAGTACAAAATATATAGATGAATTCCATCTTTTATAACTACTTAGTGACTATCTTTTAATAAACGAAAACATTGACCATATTTTTTTATAATTTCACAATGCGGTATAATCCGAGAAATAGTACGAAAAAATAGAGTCAATTGGCTAATGAATGTATTGGTTAACGTGTAGAGTAACTATAGTTTTTTTTTTTTTAGAGTAATTGTCCTGTATATTGAGATTATGAGAATATAGATATATATATGTACAAACCTGGCTAGGAATTCTTCTACCATAGAAGACAGAATCTTGAGGCATTGTCTCATTGAAATAAGGGTCTGCATGCACGTAAATTGAATAATACCCTTCATGGCCTTTGAAGAATTTCTCCCACAAGAGAGCCAAAGGCAAAGGACCTCTCGTCAAGAACAAGAAAGCCACTTTTGGCCTAACATTATTCTCGTAAGCAATCTCTTCCATCCGAGGACCCATATTCGAAGCCCTCCGAAACAACTCGTCGTCGTTCATGTCATGAATTATCAGGCTTTTCTCGAAATCTGACGATTTCGATGTTGGCGGTTTTGGTTGCGGAGAGAGTGATGTTTGAGGTGTTGATAGTTCAAGTTTTAGAGAAGTATTACGGCTAATTAAAGAATAAAGGGAGGCTCGTGTAGAAGTAGTGAATGTTTGAAAGGTATTAGTGATGCATAAACTAATTATGACACCAAGTGACAAGCCAATTGCAAAGAAGAGGAAGTGGTAGAAATGATTTAATCGTAAATGGGAAATGATCAACCAAGGCTTGGAAAAAGATTCAAGTAGAGGATGTTCGTCCCCCATAATTGTAATTGGCCAAGAAAAGAGGGGAAATATTGAGAATAAAAAAAGAGATATTTTGCATAGTAGTCTATAGATTATTATTATTATTATGGCTAATAAAAATTAGAGAAATAGTATGATAGTTCATAGGGGGCGGTGATCTGTTACTATTGCGAATTTGCTTGTTTCTCTTTTACTTTATTTGGTCATCTAATTACCTCGGATCTATAATTATATCATAGTTGCCAGTATAGCTGTCTATGGTACCGAACTAGCTAGAAAAACTAAATTAATTGGACTAGACAAAAGGAATGATAATAATACAAGTTGACACCCAAACACATACATTTATAATATTGGAGTTTTTGAATATATATGTTGGTATAGAAGTGTATAGTCAAATTTAATTTGTTACTATTTCGTCAACTTAATTAATTAACTTTTTTTTTTAAATATATTTATTAAAGTAAAAAAAAAGTTCCAAGTACACCTTTACAAGAATCCGGCATTGCGGTTAAACAACTACATGTGTGTGCCATGTGAAACCACGATACTCACCATTTGAGTCAAGTACTAAATTTATTTTTATGAAAAATAGTCGACATGTTTTAATTAAATTATAATGAGTTAGACATTATCATCAATATCGGCAATAGAATAAAATATTTGCATATTACATCATTTTTCTTGTATACAAGAGCGTGCATTTGTTGTTTTGTTATCTTATTATTCAAATTAAACAAATAAATGGTCCAACCATGTATTTATTAACTTGTTTCACACTAACGATGTCTTTTATTCGATTTCTGGAATTGAAAGGAAATACAAGTTGGCTTTTCATATTTTATAGTGGTAACTAGTTTGGTCTTGATGCACGTTTCATTAAAATCGAGTATCTTTGTTGCAATTTTAAAATTATGCCATTTGTATTTATATAATTAACTCTTGCTAGTAATTCCTCTCAACACAACACATATATATAAGGATAATTTATGTAAATAGTCATTTTAGACTATGTGTTTTAAAAAAATAGTTACAGTTTTAAAAAAATTTAAAAATTAGCCATAAAATATGTAAGAAATTTCTGACAGTAACAAAAATATACATAAAATTACTGTCATAAATTTCTGGCACTAGTCAAAAATTTTGTCATAAATTTTTAACATAACTAATTTTTAAATTTTTTAAAACTGTGATTATTTTTTAAAATTATTTTATAAACAGTGACTATTTTCTTAAAATTCCGTATATATAATTATATATTTATATGTACTACTCAAAACCAGTACTGCTAGGAATTAGGTAATAGGTATGACACCAGGCTTAGAATTTAGGTAAACACAGTAAAATTTATTGAAATTAGGTAAGCAGCTAATTTGTATTTATGCCCTTTCTCTAGCATAAAGATCTACATATGCATAATTCGGTAAACCTAGTTCTCTCTCTTCTCCAATAATTTCTCTCTCTAATTTGGGAGATTTAAAAAAACAAAAACAAAAACAAAACACTAGTTTATTAGATACATTTTTTATTTGTATTTTATTGTGGTATTGTATATTTTTATTTTTAGTATACACATCACACTAAAAACGTACATAGAAACATAAATAGCACACCCAGTATTGATTAAATAGAAATTATGCTTGATAATACTCCTCTTTTAATTAAGTAGTTTTCGAGATTATTTATACTTTAATTTTATGGTACTCGTATGTTGTTTGAAATTGACAAGGCACTTATTGGAGAATATACAATTCCATACTTCGGCCAAGCCACAGAAACAGGCTGGGCTCAGGTCGGCCCATGCGGCCCAGAGACTGGCCTAGTTAGCCCGTCCACGCACTTTGACGGGCCTGATTGGGCTGGTCGGAATAAGTGTGTGTCTGTTGGTGTGTGGGGGGCGGCGGGTTGGGGTGATAGGGATGGAGATTTTGAGGAATGCCCTATTTTTGACACAACGATAATCTATACTCTATATGTGATTGCACTTTTAATTTATATCCTAAAATTTATCTTCAAACATATAGTGAAAATAAAGGGAGCACATCACTTAGGGTATAGATTATTAAGTGACATCAAGAATAGTTTTATTTTGAAATTCTCCCTAAGCAGGGGAAGTCTTAGCCCACCCGTGGCCATTTTAATACATAAGCGGGTTGGGTCGAGTAACGAGTTGTTGAGCCGAGCCTGTTTGGGCTTGGCCTTCGGTCCAATATTGGACCCAGAAAAAAAAATAAAAAATAACAAGGATTAGAAAAAAGTAATTAAAGAGGAACCTTTGTTGGAGGGAGTGAGAAATTTTATTTATGAATTATGACTACCTTTTAAAAACTATCTAAAAAACACTTATGTAATATAACCTTGGTAAAAGGAAAAAAGTGCGTGGGAGGTTATGCAAAAGAAAAGAATGGTAAAAAGGTTTTTTTTTTCTTTCTTTTATATGAGATTTTTAAGGATTTAGCCAAACTTTAGACTAATTTTTTAGGGGTTAGTCATAGTTTTAGAAATTTAAGAAATTGGTCTTTTTTATTTTTTATTTTATCACAGTCGATGAAAATTTTGATAATGATAGGTTTAGTTTGATTTTTTAAGTTGAAGAAACCGAATTTTTGGATATTTTTTTATTTGATTTGAGAGGTTTTTATAAGTAATTATCATAGATACTTACGTCCATTAAGGTATTGGCTATTTTCTTAATTTTGACAGGGCTAAATCCTTCAAACTTTACATTTAAAATGACTAATTGCTTAACTGGTACACAAATTAAAAAAAATTAATTGCCATGAAAGCATGTGGGTAGAAGAAAAGTATATTTTTATATAATAATAGTTAATAAAACATAATTATATTTTTATATAACTATAATTAATAAAGCATAATTTATGATATTTATTTTTTTTAAAATTATTATTATTATAAACCTGTTGATATATTGGTATTAAATTGATTTGTATGATAATGAATGGTGCTTTGATGTGCAATTTAAAATTGAGAAATTAAGTTTGTTTCTGAGACTATTGGGAGGAAGAAGGATAAGAAGAAGATGATGACGATAGGGGAGGAAGAAAAAAAAACTAATGAAATGATTAAAAAAATCCTTAATATTTAGTCATGTTACATATATGTTAATTTACATCCAAAAAAACTAAGTTTGTTGTCGATTTGTAGCAAATTGTCAATATTATCATGCTCAAGGTGAATATGCCAAAAAATTTAAAAGTTATGGGATGACAGTGCATCCCGTATAATTTTGGCATGACAGTGCAAAAAATTCCTAAAAAATTTGGGATCTAACTCCGCCCCATCATGTTTTTAGTTTAAACTCCAAACCAAATAACTCAAATTCTCTATTATTTTTTCTATCTTTCTCTCTATCAAGTAAATTATTTTATGACTAACTCATAAATTTGTATTTAATTTTGCATATATAAGTATATATTCGTTTAAAAAATAAATTAATAACTTGTGATGATCAAATTATTGGAGATCAACAAAACAAAAGGAAGAAAAAGGGATTAAATTTTTTTTTTTTAAAAGGTAAAAGTCTATTAACATTCATTGGCTCCAAAAAAACAAAAAAAAAAGTTTCACGTGTGATTCCCAAAATCGAATTGAGAAACAAAGAGAAAGAAGCACAAACAGAGAGAGAGAGAGAGAGAGAGAGAGAGATTGAGATGGAGGAGAAGCAAGAGGAAGAAGACGAGAGGAGAGAAGCTGCCATAGCCTCGACTCCGTCTTTGCAGCCAGATTTCAAGTCCCATGCCCTCAGTCCTTCCCAGCTCTCCAAGTTCCAGGTTCTCTACTAATTTTATCTGATTTTTTCTTTATCGTCTTTGTTATGTACCTTCGGCGATTGCTTATTCGCACGCATTGCCAAATTTCCGCTTCTCTTAGCGCGGGGATTGCTTTTTGTATGTGGACTTGAGAGTTTGAAAATCTAGCTTGTAAATATTACGTTTATTACTTTTTAGAGTTATTGGTGAAGATTGGGAGTTTTCTAAATAGTTGGTTGATATTTTATAAATGCATACCTGGTTAGGGCTTATTGGTGCCTCGAAATATGGACATTAATGGAGGTCTATATTCTTGACTGTTAAGTTTTGTTGTGACAGTGACAAATTGTTGGATAGCATTCCTGCATTTCCCAAATTTTGTTACTGGAAAGAGTAGTAGAAGGATCGAATTCTCGTTATACTGAGTAAAATTTTCAGTATCTTTGTCTTCCGAGTGAGAACCTCCAACCATTAATTTAGGAAAATGGAAGATTCGATTGAAGATATCGTCTTTCTCGAATCTTTATAATCTGCATCAGATGCTGAAAATCTCGTCGGCTTGTGTTGTGTTCTCTAAACAGAAAGTTCTATTGTAGTCTAAAAATGCGCATCTTCACTGTTTTGCCGAATCTGGTGTAATACTGAGATACTTCAATTTCGAATCCGCCATTCGCCTTAGACATATTTCAAAAGATGCGAGTGTTTTAAGAATCTGAAAATGTGTGCTTTTGAACAATCTACGTTGGAGAAGTTTAAGCTAACTTTGTTGCGTGGGCTTTGAACTTACTGCCTTTGAAATTTGAATGGGATAGGAGCTGCACCGGAGGCGTTTAGAAATAAAGTCGAAATCAAAGTTCATAAAGAAACAAAAAGGTTCTTCTTTTGCTTTATCCATACATGTCTATTTCACTCTCCTTAGTTAAAGCAGAGATATTTTAGCCCAAAACTGTTATCAAACTGCAGATGGCACTAGCAAATCGCACTGCAAAAACTCTAGTACCAAAGATTGTGAAGATGAAGATTCAAGTGGTCTTGGGTCTAACAACCTATGACAACAAGAAAGAGAGCGTAGCAACTTACCAAGTTCCGACACAGCGCCGGAAGTTACATTGGGGGTATGGTCCCCGACTCCCTGTGCTTTCAATTCCCGTAATAAGTTAATTTGATCTGTTTTGCGCTATATTTTTGGATACAATCACCACGTGTACGTATGAGCAAAACCAAGTTCAGGAGGATACTATGGTTCACCATTTTGTTACAAGAATTCCCTTGATTATCTTGATATCCTGTTTCGGTAAGAAATTGTTGATAAGTTCGAAGTGAAAATTGGTAAAATTCATACATGGATAGGAACAGGAAATTCTACACCAGCTTGAAATAATCTTGTTGCCATGATATGATCAACAACATAAGTTTTGTCCTTCTATCAAATACTCAATTGGCAGGTTTTATGTTTTCCTCCATTTTCCCACCATATTAAATCCCTCATTTTTGCAGGCTTGACACGAAGGAAAGGTGGGAACGAAAAGCAAACATGTAAATAAATATCACACACTGACGGAATTTCGTTTGCTCGAGCAAGCTGTTGCCAAGATTCTCGAGGCCTGAATATTGCTTTGCTATCGGTGTCGAAGGAAGATTAAGCATCACTCACAGTTTGGGAAATATATTTAGCTTTTCTAACATATTCACAAATCAGAATGGTTTTTCCATTTGTATCTAGAGCAGTGGATTGTGAAATAGATGAACATTTATCTTAATTCTAACTTGAAAATATCCTTTATTTGATACTCGTGTATCTGAAATCTGAATCAAGCCTATTACTGTTTCTTTCCAATATCTGGCTACAGCCTTGTATGCCTATGACTCCAATTAGATTGGAAAAAACAACTTCTCAACTAAAACAACAAAAATTATGGATATTTTGTTGAATAATTTTTTTTTTTAAAGACTATTTACCTGCAAATCACTTTTTTACAATGTCAACTAGTAATCATTCCTTTCGAATCTTTTTTAATTATTTTAATCCCGCTCAAGACATGTTTGGACTATAAGTAAATTATTTATGTGCCTATAACTTATACAATTCGTGTATTGTCTAAAATATTATATAAAACAATGAAAAAACAATAATCTTTGACATTGAAGTAGATAGTATGAACTAATACGAAAGATTTCTTTTGTTTTAGATAACACAATTTGTATTGTATTAAGTGCGCATTTTTCTATTTGTATTATTCAATACAATAGTTTGGATATATCATCATATTGTGTTATCTAATGCAATGCGATGGAATTCACCGTGCGTGTCCTTCGTGGTGAACTGAATTCTTCATCTTTTAATCCTTCATCAGGTTGTCTAAAATCTTCATGTAGTTTTTTATTACGGTACTTATTCATATCCTTTAATGAAAAGAAATGTGTTGTATTATTGGCTGTTCTTTTAGTTGAAGACACACATAGAAAACAGACGCGACAAACAAACAAGAGAACTCATTTGGGACCAGAACTCTTAGGCCTCACAAATCCTCTATATATAAACATCTTATGCCTCACAAATCCTCTATACATAAACATGTTAAATGTCTAAGATCGAATATTTGAGCATAGCATAGGCAGCAAAATATTACATTGTCCTCAAGAAGAAATGGGCACAATAGAAAGTGAGAACAAAATGCAAAAGGAAAAGAAACTAGCTAGTCCCTCTATAGGATCCCTAGAAGAACAAGGGCAGGTATATAAATACGTGGTTCCTATTCCGGAGTTGAAAAAATCCATAGCCGCGGCCATTTTTCGCTGTGCCTGCGGTTTGAGACGTCCTCAAATCAAACTGCAGGGTTCAGAGCGCGCTCTATCTCTTCTAATGATCGTCCTTTCGTTTCGACGACATTTCTGGCTATGTACAAGACAGCGAGAAGACATACAGCTGCGAAGCCCAAGTACACCGAGCTTATACCGAACTTGTTCACAACGCTCAAGAAATAGAGACCAATGACGAAGTTTGATATCTGATCACAGATCGAAAGACCATGAATTTTAGAATCAAGGAAAACGAGGTCTGAAGACGGAAAACTATATGTGCAGTTTACAACACTAAACTATTAACACAAGCATTTGAAATTCACAATGAATGAAGCTAAGCACTTTAGAAACAAACAAACATACAAAAAAATTGCTTAGCTTTGTAAGAGGGCAATCACTTACCCAATGCATGCCTAATGACAAGGCTACGGCTTTTGCTCTGATTCTCGAAGCAAATATCTCGGGGAGGAGAAGAGCAGGTACGGGACCAGCACCAAGTGAAAATGACAATACATAGCTGTTAATTCAACAAAGACAAAGTCAAGTCAGCGTTTATGACACAATCAACAATAAGAAAAAGGAGTCACTCATAGAAAGAATAATGCAGGAAATTCGAGTACAAGAAAAAATCTGAAAATAGAAGTTATTTAACTTACAGAACAGTCCCGAAGACAGCAAGAGTGCCAGCATACGGTGCCAGAACCTTCCAAGTGAATGACAGAGAAAGCAACAACATCGAAGCAGCCTTGAAGAGCAACCAAGAATGTTGTTAGTTAAGTGAACATTTCATAAATTGGGAACACATCACGTTGAAATATTAAAAAGAAAAGATATCAGATTCACACAACTAGGTCGAAAGTGCAACAATAAGAGAAAAATCTAATGAGAGCAATGTAACTAAAAGGAAAAGGATTGATTTCGACAAAAACAGAAGCCAATTGCTGGAATCACAAGCTATAAGGCTAATTTGTCTACTTCAGGTGAACAAAAAGAATTATATGAAAAGTAATAGCATAGTACCATTCCACCGAAGCTTGTCATTAGAAGACTCTTTCTTCCTTGCCTATCCATCAAGGAAGATGCAATGCATGTGCCTGCAAGAGAGTCGATTGGACTTCTTATATAACGAACCAAATCCTATAGATAAAATATAGGAAGGAAAAAAAAAACAAAAACAAAACAAAACAAAAAACTAACCAAAGACATTTGCTGCCCCAACAAGAGCGCTTGCTGCAACGTCAGAGGCTATCCCGGCACTACGGAAAACAGCAGTAGAATAATACACTACGGCGTTGATACCAGCCAACTGTTGGAACAAGAAAAGTGCTGCGCCTACACTTACAACTGCAGCAAGATGCGCACATAATCAGAAAAAAGAAAAAAAATTGGATTTACAAGAAGATTATATTGAGGAGATTATTAAGCTAGTTAGTCAGTGGCCAAACGAAATGTGTCCTATGTGTGAAAACAATATGTAGCAGTACTGTGATAGCAAAATGGAAAAAGAAAAAGAAGACAAAATCAGAACTTGTTCTTACATATCAGAGGTTGCTTCTTAAACCTCTTATTATTGATTACTATATATTTGATCAATTCCAATGCAAATAAAAATTTCTATTTCATTTCTTACACTATTCTATAATTGTTAAAGCACCATATAATGATACGTCTCTCTATAAGGAGCATTTTTTTTTTCCAGCACAACTTCAATGGTTCCCAACAGTCAGCACTCAGCAGTGAAGTTACCAAATATTTGATTAATTTAATGCGGCGGTATTACTTGAGCTCCAGTATTAAATAACTGTATAATTGACAAGTTTAATAAGCATATAAATTGGACATTCATGTCTTTGCAATCGAATACGAGGACTCTTCCGTGAATCTTGTGTATACCTTTCCAATAGCGGCTACTAAACAAATCAAACCAGCCTGCATCAGATTCAGTGGAACCTTGGCCCGCAGAACTTAAATCAGTTACAACCTCAGCAACTCTCTCTTTTCCATACAGAGTTCTAATGGCCTTTTCAGCTTGAGGAATCTTCCCTTGCTGGTGAAAAAAAAAAACGGAGACTTGGGATATATAAACAAAAGATGATACATTTTAAGTTTTGACAGCTGAAACCAGCCACAAAAGCTTTACTACGAAGTTCATTCACCGACATATGACCAAATAGTCTAAAGGGAAAAACCTGAAAGAGCCATCTAGGACTTTCTGGCGAGATAGCCATTCCTAGCGCCAAGAGAACAGAGGGAACAACAGCGATCCCGAACATGGTCCTCCACCTAGTGAAGAAATAGTACGTACCAGGGTAAATGATAAGCAATTGAGAGGGAGATAAAGAGAGAGAAAAGAGCAGATTTTCACATATCTAAAGACAAACTAAGAACTAACTTCAGAGTGGTCGTAGCATCATAAATTATTTGTTAGCTTAAATTTGATTGTCAGGGTTTGATAACTTTCGACATGTTAATTTCACAGATGGATTCTACTCAACACAGAATATTCTCTTGAGAATCAGGACATGGGCCAACATCCATTGGTCAACTCGCTAAGGATCTATATCACTTGAAAATCAGGACATTGTCTACATATTTGCCAACGCACGCTATATATATTACAATATTTGAGAATCAGGACATCTGTCGCTTAGGATCTATATATCATTTGAGCAATAAGTTGGAAGTAAAAGAAAAAGTCCGATATGTGCAAGTTAACAAGCACCCAAAACACTACACAGATAACAAAAATCCAAAAAGTTGCACTTAAAGTGCGTAGTTTGAATCGTAAAGTAATGATATATATCAGAAAGCTAATTTTCTTGAACCATAGACAAGATGAAGCTTGTCATCCAAAATTAATCTAATTGAGCTCTTCTAAAAAATGAATTTCAAACATTTTCAACGAATAAATGTTAAAATGTTCCTGACCTCGTCAAGTTTTGTAGCATTGAGACTTTATCCACAATAGATATTTAGTCCTAGACCTGATATCAGTTGATTTAAGATTGTTGCTCAAAAAGACTAACTGTTAAATTACAGTAATATTATCTGTTTATCTTTGCACCAAAAAAGTTACTACACCCATTAGAATTTAGATCACTTCTAACTGCTGTTTTAACATGATGAAGATTTGCATATTCGATATGCGATTGCACCAGATATACGGAAGACCTTCATTACTTGAACAAAAAAGAGAATCTTTTCACTACCATAATTAGATATCTCATCTACCGGTTGGAAACAATATATTGCATAAAAATAATTAATTCCATGTAACGAATCCTATCTAGTGTGACTTAAGTATTACACATTAAATTAAATCCCTTAAAAGGTATAATAATGTCCAAAAAGGAATTCAGTACATGTTTCAGCAAACACTGTTGATAGACCATAATAGATGAATTAAATTATTCAGGAAGACGGTTAGAGAAAGAAAGACAGGAATACCATAATGGGTTGGCAGCTAAAGGTAATCCAGCTATCAGTGCTGCAAGAATGCCTATACATATAAAAAGTTGATTCACGGATCCAAGCGCTCCACGAATTTCGGTTGGCGATATCTTGTCATGACATAATAGTATAGAAGATCAAATTCCAATCTTTGGAGTAAAGTTCAAAAAACAAACCAAAAAAAATCAAAACAAAAGAAAAATTGCTACCTCAGATATATAAAGAGGCACTATAGCAGATGAGATGCCAATGCCTATGCCGGCAAGTAAACGACCAATTATCATCGTCTGCACATTCTGGGCTGTCGCGCTGTAGGTGATAAAGGCAAATTTTAGGTAGAAGTTCGCAACTTTATATCACTTATCATAATCTAAACTTCATATGACAAAATACTACTGACCAAAGGAATGCTCCAACTGCGAGCGGGATTGCATCTAACTGAAAAGTTCTAGTCCTGCCAAACTTATCAGCCAATGCACCGCCCGTGAATGATCCAACAGTGGCACCGGCAAGAAGCGTGCTGACGATCCACCCTGCACAAGCATAACAAGGTGGGATGAGTCGGATAATGTAGAGAAATAAACAACATAACCTCTAAGCAACCTTCGATTGCAAGTCCCTGAGTTGGTTAATAAGATTTGGTCATACGCTTCAACGCAGAGTGGATGTTTGACTCATAAAAATGTTGGAGAGGTAAGATTGTAATAAACCAGAATTATCAGACTTGCCTTGCAGTACCGTATCGTTTGCAATACCAAGATCCTTGGCTAGGTACTCAAGAGCACCATTGACCACCCTGCGACAAACAACGAAGAAACCGTTACAAGCCTCACGAAAGATTATAGAGCATCGAAACATTGTAGCCGATGAAAATGTTATAGAAATACAGGACTTGTGGCTTGTAATACTTAATGATGCATGCTTTAATAACTACATAAACGAAAGGCAAGAAGTTTGAATTCACTATTCAAGTAAGGGAACAAGCATGACACATCTTGGTCCTATAAAAGCATTACCCCAGATGATAGCCAAACAATATGGCTCCAAGACAAGCAACACCAACGAACGGTAAAACCGTTCCGGTAGATTTACCATGATGGCTAGAGGGAACCAATTCTTCAACATCTTCATCTGCAAACAATTTGAAGGCTAGAAATGTGAAGCACAAACAATCCAAAAACGAAGAGAGAGTAGTTACAAGAGGTAATGTATGAGTATTCAAACAAAATACATTTGACAAAGATCACTCAAGTCATACAATATTCGAAACAACATAATTGAAGCTATTGATATTTTTAGACAAAATTGATAGCAAAAAATTGCTTCCATAAAGAAAAACAACTATCAACTCATTCCGGGTTTAGAAGCCATTCCTAACACAATTTTAATGCAAGAAAATCATGGTCAACCCTTCGTCCGGAAGAAACAATAAACACTCAATTGGCTATATATATTCATATATAAGATCTTGGTAACAAACTAAGGGAATACAATGTGACATCAAGAAATGAAGAGCAAATTCATTCTTATCAATCAGAGAACAAAAACACAGTCACATATCATTCTCTACTCTAAAACTGATCAAGAAGCGTGAAATTCAAACCAGAAGCCTGAGCTTTGACCGATCTCGGTTTCGCCGAGGACGACGATCCAAACCCCATCCTAGACCGTCCCAGCTCGATACCAGAGGCCATGGAATTGAGGCTGAGACCGCCACAGCAAGAGGCTCTATCGTTCATCAAAACCGAGACTCTTCTTCTACACTTGGATTCAGACAAACCCACCAAAACCCTTGTCTTGTTTTGAGCCCCAAAGCCAAAGCCTGTTCCGATCCCACCTTTTACCCAAGGAAACGTTGACGCTTGCATTTTACCTGCTGGTGAAATACCCCAAACAAAGTAACTAAAAGTCAAAACCTTTTATTTAAAGAAAAAAAAAAAAGAGCCCATTAAAGTTAAGATCATGACAATGCCAAGAGACTAACTTTTGCTTCTAAAATACAGATCAAACTGAAATCTTGAAACCTGTGATGATTCAAGTTTGGAAGATTTTGCTTTTGCTACTATTACTTGATCCAAAGCAGTGGAAAAACAATGAAATAAAAATAAAATAATAATAATAATAGTAATAATAAAGAAAAGCATTTACCCAAATTAATGGACGCGCTATAGAGTTCTTGGAGAGGAAAGAAAGAAGTGCCCAGAAGGAGAAAGTTGGCGGTTTTCACGCCCTGTTTTTAGAAACAAGTTTTTTTTTTTTTTTTGATAAATAATAGTTTTGGAGAGAGAGAGAAACTTGGTAAGTCCGCAGAAGAGAGTGGAAATATGGACAGAGACAGAGTGTTGTGTTCTGAAGCTTATAGCAAGCACTTTGACACTACAAACAAAGAAAATTGTGATTTTTTATTGAATCGGTGCTGTGAAATTTTATTCTTGTTCCCACGTCCCAGTAGTACTTATCCTCAAATTCTTTTATTCGGCTATAAACTTGATGGGAAGTTGAAACTTAAAATTATTTATAAAAAAAAAAAAAGAGAGAGAGAGGGAATATTGGAGCGAAACAGTTTTTTTTAATTAAAAATATAAAAATAGTAAAAAGAATAGAAAATGGTTATGATTTGGAGGAGATAGATATAGATGTGATTACGTGGGATTTTGGATTAGATTTTGGGGTGAAAGTGGGACATAAACACAGAGAGACATATGATACGAATGGGCTTTTTTAGCTTCTCAGTTCTCACTCATCAGTCTCACTCCCAGACTGCCGTACGACAACCACTTAAATGTACTGTTTACATGGCCTCTTCTCTCTCTCTCTCTCTCTCTCTTTGTTTTCTTTGTTTTTGTTTTTGTGTTTTTTGTTAGTCTTGTTTATCTTTTATCTTTTTTTCATTCTTGAATTAGCATAAATAATGCAATGCAGGAAGAAATCATCCGGAGTTTTATTTTTAAATATATGTCAGTTAATTAATGGAAAAATTACGAAAATATTTTCAAAAATTAATTTATGCCTAATTATTTACTAGTTAACTTGAGATATATATATATATATATATATATATCATGGCGCGATAATTTCCTTTGGATGTGTCGTTTGGTCCTGGTTCAAATTGTGGCAAATTTAAATTTTTTTAATTTGAACTGAAAATTTTGAAATATGCAATTTGAACAAAGAATTTAAGCTGTTGTTTGGCTAAAATAATCTAAACTAAAAATTTATTTGAATTATTGTTTAAGTAGATATAGAAATATGTGATTTGAGTTATAAAAATAATAGTTGACATGTCAAATAAAAAAAATATTGAAAATTGATCCAAACTGTTAAAATTTGAAGGTGTATAGAATTTATAAATTTGAACGGTTTGAATAAGTTTTGGCTATTTAAATTAACAAACTCGTTTGGATGGCCCAAAACAGAATGGGAACAGTTTGCCAAACAACACCATAGTAAAGAGATAATTTAAACACTGAACTTGAATATATACAATTTTTTGAAAATTATAAAAATATACTCAACTAATTTAATTACTTACATTGTGATAATTAGTAATAATTAAGTGAGTCAATTAGAAACATATGCAAGTAATTAATCAATTGACTTTATTCAATCACTTTAAAAAATTATTATTTATTTTTATTATACTGTAAATTTAAAGTATTTTCTTACTTCACCATTTTCTTTTTATTTTTTAGTAATATAAAATGCCTATTTCTATAAGAAGATCATGATATTGATAACTTCTTTAAAAAAATAATTTATTTTTAGAAACGAAAGGCCTAGATATCCAAAATTGTTTGGCATCCTTGAACACCTCCTACCACAAACCACAAAATTAGAAGAAAAAAAAATTCTTGTAGAGTAATTTTTTTTTCCTGAATTTTCTCTTAAAATGTGTATTACAATATAGAATAATTTTAAATTACCATATTAACCTTTGTAAGACTGGTCCTACTATTTTGTACAAACAAACCACTGAAACAAATAATAATAAAAACAACAACGATGACTAGAACTCCAAGCTTCTGATTGGCAAGGGTATATATGCTTGCAGGGTTGATGACAGGGCCTGGGCTAGCAATCCAATAATAACATAGGAAGCATTGACCAATGTATATAATCGGACTGCCATTTGGTTTGATATATATTGGGAAAATTGCAAAACAAAGCCATTTTAGGTAGCAGTTGATAATTTATACCCCAAAATAATATGCTCTTATTTTGTTCAATGAACTGACGAAACTACCCCCTCTTTAAGCATTCTAAGAAACCCAGGTGTGTGTGCTCTTTTTTTTTTTTTCGCGTTCTCTCTCTATTGCACACTCTCTCTCTCTGTAGCTTTCCTCTGCACTGTGTCTTCTTCCTTCAGCTTGCCATAGCCACCATTCACTGCCGTTGAGCTCGCCAACGACACTTTCTGCGCAATCACATAGCTAGTCTTGTTGAAGCAATCGAGAGTGAAACAGAGAGGCTTGGAGTCATTTGTAAGTGAGAATATAGAGTCATACATTTATCTTTTTCATGAATTGCCTAACATATATGGTCTACTGATTTTCTTTTTTTTTTTTAGTCTTTTAAAAATTTAATTGAATCCTATTCAATTGCGTTTTAGCTCCCAATTGATGGGATTTTTTGGGATTTAAAACTAAGAATGAACTGTGATTCTAAAATATCTGAGTTTGTGTGTTCTTCAACTATTCTTATTCTTGATTGAAATTTACGAATTAGCTTTCACCTTACTAGTTACCAGTTGGCGGTGGTGTGGCAATTTATTTTGGTAACTCACTGAGTTACCATTTGGTAACTCACTGAGCTACTTGATGATAACTATGGCTTGTTGATAATAACCCACTAAGTTAACATTATAAGTTACTATGATAAAATGTTTAATTGTTTTGATGATTTTTTTCCCCTATTTTTCAGATGTGGAGACTGAGAGACGATCTGAAGAATCGTTTTAGTGTAAATTGTAATTTCTTGTTCAGTTTAAAGTGATAAAAGAGATGAATAAGAAGTTGAATTGGTCATATAAACAAGTGTTTATGAATACATATTTTGGGCATTTTTTTATTAACATAATTTTCATGGTTATTGAATTTGTTTATTGTTAAATAAATAAACGTAAACAAAGAAAGAAGGAGTAGACTTTTTTTTAATGGTATTTTTGTATTTTAAATGGCATTAGGTGATTACCATATCAAATTTTATGGTTATTGGATTTGCTTACTGTTAAAGAGAAATGTGAACAAAGTAATCTATTTTGATAACTCGTTTAGTTACCATTTGGTAACCCACATTTGATAACCCACCTAAGTTACTTTGTTTTACTTTCTTTTCACATTATTTTTAAGCACATTGAGTATCTGACAATTGAATTGAATATAACGACTCTTTTTATGTTTGTTTTGTTTTATATATCCAAAACGTGGAGAAATTTAATCTTATTATTGAGTAACTTAGTGGTAATCACTGAGTTACCATTTAGTAACTCACTGAGTTACTATTTGTTAATCCACTAATTAATTTATTTTGTCTTACTTGTAGCAGATTATTATAAGTCCATTATTTTTTTTGTGACAATTGAAATGAGTGTAGCAATTTCTTTTTATGTGTACATATTTTATTAAGAATTTGATTTGGTAACCCACTAAGTTACCATCGGGTAACCCACTGGGTTAACATTTAATAATCTATAAGGTTATTCAATATAAGATGTTATATGATTACTAATTGGTAGCCCATTGAGTTACTAGACCGATAACCCATTGAGTTACCATTTGGTAACCCACTAGTTATAATTTGTCAATCTACTAGGTTATTTGTTTTGTTTGACTGGTCGTATATAATTTTCAAGAATATTAATTTTTCTGACAATTGAAACCACTAATATAGCAATTCTTTTATATATATATGATTTTAGTAACAATTTGATTTGTAACCCACTGAGTAACCATATGGTAACCCATTGAGTTACTATTCAGTAATCCATTAAATTATTTGTTTTGTTTGGTAATTCGCAAATTATTTCCAAGTATATTGATTTATTTCCAAGTATATTGATTTTATGACAATTAAATGAATATAACAATTCTTTTTTATACTTATATGATTTTACTAGTGATCTAATTTGGTAATCTATCAAGTTACTATTGTTACCTTACTGAGTTACTATTTGATAATCCACTTGGTATATGTTTTGTTTTACTTGTAGCAAATTACTGCTAAATAATTTTTTTTTTTTTGTGACAATTGAAATGAACCTAACAATTCCTTTTTATAAATATAGGTTTTTCTAAAAAATTATTTTGGTAACCCACTGCGATACAATTTGATAATCGACTAGACCATTCATTATGATATGCCATTTGATTACTAAAATTCTTTGCAAAATATAATGTGCCATTGATTTATCAAGATTGAAGATTACCGTACTACAGTGGCAATAAGATAAATTTTAAAAACAATTAGGATTCTTTGTATATTTTAAGTAGACCAAATCAACAAAATGAAACCAAGGGCTCATTAACGTCTTCCTTCATATTTCACCAAAGAAACACCAAACTAAACAAACTAGTTTGAATACTCTAAATGAAAAATTTCATCATACAGCTGGTAGGCATTTTCAATCACAACATAATTATGTCTATCATGGTGTTTCACCCAAAATCTCAAACATTAGAAGAAGCAACCAATAAGCATAACTAATAAAAAATTAAACTGTAACTTCAAAACATAAATTGATTTTCTTAACTAATTGTGTTTCAACTGACACAGTCACAATGCATTACACAGATAAAATTACAAATGAATAAATAAAATTCGTAATTCAAATTTTTTATGGTATTGAAGGATAGTTTGAAGGAATCTAGACGAAGAGATGAGAAACGAGACAAAGTAACGAAATTTCTTCTTCATGCTTGAACTTGCATCGTTGTTGCGATTGAGCTTACCAATCATGAAGAGCTACCAGAGTGGCTTCGCAGAGCTCGCACGAAGACTTCAGCTTCGCGCTCGGCTTGGATCGAATGGCGATGCTCGAGCAGAGTCAGTGCAGAGGCAAGGAGTTGCTCGATAGTTGACTGGATTCGGGCGGCGTCTATGGCGGGTGAGTGGCGGCAGCGGCGGCGCATGGAGGCAACGGCGCTGTAGTGTTGTGTGACTGTCCGGGGCTGCGCGGCGATGCCGGTGGCCGTGAAGAGAGAGAGAGAGAGAGAGAGAGAGAGAGAGAGAGAGAGAGCAACCTGAGATGAGAGAGACAAGTGAGAGATTTCTAGGTTGTCTTACGGGGAGGAAGAAAGAGTCGAGGGTATTTTTGTCTTTAAAACTTTGTGGGTAAGAAAAAACGGGGTATAGATTAAAATGACCACTTGGACGGGGCAAAAATTATTAAGTGATCATCTTTGGGGTATTTCTCAAAATCTCCCATATATATTTGTCCACTTCAAGTCTAAATCTAAACCCACGCAAGTGACGCAACTTTATGGGCTATGACATAAATAGCACTTTTCCAACATATTTGGATGTTAAACCAATGTGTATAACTTTGTTAATTTGAAAAATTTTAAAAAATATCACTTCTCGATAATTTATTTTAAAAAATATCACTTTAAAAGAATATTTACAGTTCATGTCATCTTTTAGTAGTGAATTTAATTAAATTATTATTTTTTCTTTTATAAATGACGAAGACAAGAGAGGAAAAAAGGACAACAAAGTAATTTATTAAAAAAATATAACATCACATACAATAGTGACATATGTTGTAAACTTGAATGTTGAATGTGGCATGAGTCAAATTTTCTCGTTAATTTGTGATAGACTCTAATTTCATTTGAGATTTTTAAAAAAATAGTCAGTTAAGCAATTAGCCATTTTAAAAGTAAAATTTGAAGGATTTAGTCATAGTTTCACGAAATTATGGATTTAGCCATAAAATAATAAGAATCCTAATAAACTTAACTTTTATAATATGTCCTACGTCATTCTCTCCCCTTGAAAAATAACTCGTCCTCGAGTTACGCTTGTAAAGAAGATGTTCATTCATGAGATGATCGGTGCATAAATTAATATCATATTCTTGTGTTTAACCTTCTTGACAATACCATGAGAGACTCCATTGTCTCAGCAATTATTGCTAGAAGAGTAAACAATAGTACTATGTGCATCATTCTAACTGAACTGAAATTGCAAGTACCATAATTATCAGGAGGAACTTTTGCTTTAATTTGGCCTTCATCTTAGCCCAACTTTTAATTTTCTCTTTTCCCTCACAATATCTCTGATTTTGCAACCTATTCCGCCTTTAATATTGAGCATAATCTTTGAATCTCTTTGCAATAAATTAAGCTTAGTTTGGCAAGCTCAATATCTACAATCTCAAATAATTCATCCTCCTCATTTATGCAATCTAGAATTTCATCGATCAGTACTCAGATTCCTACTAAAATAGGAATATCACAATCTTCATGAGAGGAAAATTTCATATCATAATACCTTGAGTTGATCTGATGGGCTTCGATGGAGCAAATTAGGAAACTGTTGGGAATGGTCCTTCGTAGTGTTGGATTTCACGTTTTGGAACGATTCGAGGGGCGAAAGACTTTGTTGAGCGAAATTTTGCCGACGAAGCGGTCAACCGGTTGGAGGAAGCGGTCGACCGGATGGTCTTAAAATGTCGTTTTATGTTTCGTTAGTTCTTGTAACGTGCATGTATATAAACCTAAATAGGATCAAAAGGCTTGTATGTGAGAAACGTGAAACATTAGCTTGGAGAGAAACATTTGTAATCATTCTTTGGGATTAATAAAAGATTGATTGGTTTTCTCATTTGTTTGTTCGTGCTTTTAGCTTTTTCGTATATTATTCTTCGTGTTATTCGACTTTGGCATATCAGAAACAAATTATAAAGATACATTCACACGTAAGAAAGACATCAACAGTATCCGCTTGAAGATCATGATCCTATATATATAATTATATTATTATATAAATTTACTAATAAATATTAATACAAAATACATAAATAAAATTATAAGACCATTAATTGAAAAACATCATATAAATAAATTCCAAAATTTTTCTTAAAAGAAAATAATTAATTTCAATTAAAATTATTTTAAAATTTTTAAGTGATATATATATATATATATATATATATATATATAAAGTGTTTGCAACTAAATGTTTAGTCACATATATTGTGCCGAGTAAGTATTCGCGACTTAATTTTAGTCGTGGAAACACACGTTGGAGTTATTTCAAGCGTGTTGGTGGCCAATCCACAAATGATAATTTAATCACAGATAATATGATGCATCTGGAATTGTTTATGGCTTTACTTTTAATTCATTGGAATAATTATAACAAGTTGTTCATTAAATAAACTAAAAGAATCTACTCGATAATTGTGTGATCTTCTAATCTATATATGAATGTGATATTATTTTTGTGAATTTTTTTTTTGGCTAAAATCTTAAAACTGTCACACCTTCAATACTTCAGACTGACTATAACAAAGATGCATGAACGATGCCTCTTTAAGGCTTTTTCATCTTCTTGTTAGGTGAGAAAAAGAAGAGAGAGAGCTCATTTTGTCAATAGAAACCAAATTGGTGGAGTTGGAACCGCTTAATTAATTAAAGGACATAAATTAAAAATAAAATTAAAAAGGCTAACTTAAATACTACAGTGTTATAAAGTTAAGGGAGATAGAGACTGGAATTCGATGTGGGTCCTAATTTCACCCAATTCTCTTCATTTATATATACACATGTATGAAAATTTGCTCTCTTACGTCCATTAACATATGAACAAGCCCTTTGAAATGATAGGACGAGTTTATCTAGCAAAAGTAAAGATAGGGCCAAGAATTCAATGCTTGTATGTCTTACTGTCTATTTGATGAGACTGATCATCAATCGTACACTGCTTCCTATCTTTGTTTTACTCGCTTCACCACAAAATTGTGCGCATATATAAATCGGGTATATTATATTTAGGGATGATTCTAAAATAATATCTGAATTTCATCTGAATTTTAATTTTTTTTTATGTTTTTTTTGTAATTTTAAAATAATTTTTCAAATTGATCTATAATTATCTTATTTTTTTGAAACTAAGTATTTTTTTGCGATGACTGATGTTTAACTTTTTTTTTTAAGATACCACTCGAATAAAACCTAAAATATAGAGTAAATATATATATCTTTTTTAAATTGAGCTCATAAATTACTACATGCACTTGATTCTAATGGATTATTGACACTCTCATTTTGGTCTTTATTTGTGTCTTCTTAGTTTTCCTTTTCTTTTTCTTTGTGAATGGCAATCCACTTTATATTCTGAAAAGAAAAAGATCATGACAAAAGAAAAATATTTTTTCAGGGATATTAATGTCTTTTACGAACTAATTTTGACTAAATTTTGGACAAAAGATAGTTTTATCCTGAATTGAAAAATTGAAAGATGATTTAGAATTTATAAAAAACATAAAGACAGAAACTAAATTTCGCGTAAAACTTAAGATTGCTTTAAAATTTTCCGTATTATGTATACTATAATTCAAAATATGCATTTATTAGCTAGCTAGGTCATGAAAAGGACCACCGACAGATCAATACTTTTCCTCAATTAGGTCTCTATCATTCACGTAATTGGAGCATTATTCCTTGTCCCAATCAAGCCAATTGAAACCATTTACTCTCTTGGTTCTTTCTTTCAGGTCTTCACTACGTACTGTCCACAGCTAAGCTATGTGGAAAAATTAATTATAAGTTTTAAGTCATATTAATCAGGGTTAGACGGTTAGTTATCACATGATTTTAATTATAGATTATAAGACAATATCTCATTTGAGTTTGTTAATCTTTGATAAGTCTTTAAATTGTGAGTAGTTTAATTAATTAATTCTCTCTAAATACAATCTACATGTGATAAGATCAGTACGTGATACATGATTTAAGATAACTATATACTTACTTATCATATGTCTTAATCTCATGAATTTTCTATCAAAAGTTTAATGATTGATGGAGAGATTAAAAGTGTATCAGCTTCAGTGTTTAGGGATTAATTTTGAAACATTTAAAATATATATATATATATATATATATATATACACACTCTTAAATCATCGATTCACCTCAAAAGCTTAAGCTGATGGGAGACGGGCCACCAATAATAATTTTTATATCTCAACACTCTCCATCACGTGTAGGTTGAGGTAGGCTTTACACGTGGATAATTTTTATGTGTTCACAGGGGTTTGAACTCATGTTAAATCACTGATTCATCCCAAAAACTTAAGCTGATGGGAGACGGACCAACAATAGTTTTTATATCTCAATATAGACTGAATATAAATGACTAGTGATTCTGAATCTTTAGTTAATCCTAATTATTAAATATGAAATATGATATATGTTGATATGGAATTTGAACCAACGCCGTGATCCACACCTCTAGATTGTGATGTGGCAATTAAAGGGAAGGATTAGTCGAGATTAAGAAAGACAAAGAGAGTTTATGAAGTGGTTCGGTCCTCCTACGGAGTAATAACCTACATCCACTTTTATGGTATTTCCGGAAGTTTTTTACAATGGATTCCGACCAATCAATTCTCCAACCCCTTCTCTCTTCTCCTCCTCTTCCTTTTATAGGTTAGCCGAGAGGAGAGAGGGGAAGGTTTAATTATTGAGGCCTGACAAACCATCTCTTAATTTCCGGGATTAGGTGACCTAAACACACAGTCGACCATGCCCTCCTTGAATTATGAGAGTAGGTTACTAACTAATTACTGACGTAGATTGGGAACGGGATGTCTATAGTACCTGTCAGACATCCCCACAATCAGGGTTAATCCATCACTACAAGAAAAGACCTAGACTAAATATCATGCGGACTTCACCTTCGATCGGGAGTCTCCAGCTTCGCGGGTCGAGTCCTCCGTCTTGATTGGCCCTTACCTCCTCTCCGCGGATACCATCGCGGATCTAGTCCATCCCCAGGCTTCTGTGGTCTTTATGCCCATCAGTATCCTCTCCGAGGGTCGTCACTAATTTGGCACCACCTTCGGCGACGCTCTTACCAGCCGTTCTCGGGGGTATAAAACCGAGGGTCATCTTTGACAAATCTCGTTCCTTCCCTCCTCGAGGGAGGCTTTCTTGCTGATGTTGTGGCGATGTTATGCTGACACCGGGCGTTCTCCCTCGCGGTTGTTGCTCTCCGGGGACTTCACCCCCGAAGCTGCGACCTCGGACGAAAATCCACCTATAACAATATATATTAACTTCGTTTAGTAGGGGAAAAATATGAGAAATGCGATTTCATTAATCTAAGTTATGAAATTATCACTAGGATTCCCAACATTAGCCAAATGATAAAAATTGATCACAAAAATTCTCGAAATCAATTATAGATGACTAGTTGACATATAGTTTGATTAGCTTTCTATTAACTATATCATATGTATATCTAATTTATTTTATATTATGAATTGATGATCATATGATGTTAAAATTCTAATGAATTGTTGATTAAAGGAATCAAATTAGACAATTTGATCAGACTAATTTATATACATGTACACTTGTAATATCCATCAGAGATCTATTCAAGTGCCTCATTTTAAGATACAAAGAGACTAATATGTACCTACCTACAATTGGAAGTAAAAAAATGTGATTAACCCTAATAATTATATCATATATGAAGTACTATTGACATCGGCTTTAGGCAGGAAAACTTAAGCAAGAAATATGGAGAATATTTTGTATAACTAGTATATTAAGGTTTTCTTCAGTGGGAAAAGAAAGCAACCATAGAAGCTTAACAACTATAGCTAAAACATATATAATCAAAATAAAATAAATAAATAAATAAATAAATAATAAAAATAAAAGGGTACGTTGTAGTTATTAATGTACTTTGGATTGAAGCGCTTGACACATAAAAGGTAATAGATACATGTTGATTTCTTCGAAGAAAACATTGAATCAAAATATTGGTAGTAAGTGAGATTCGAAATCATCCTCCTCCAATTAAGAAAAAAGACTAACGTCAATCACGCAATTTTTTTTTTTTGGGATCATTTTGAACTATACGCCAAAATTACCGGGACCCTCACCCATAAAGAGCTTAGAGTACCAATTTCTCTCTCATATACACACATTGATTTGAACTATCGATGTTCTAGAACAAGTTAATATATAGCTTTAGTAAATTATCCGAGTTAGGTTAAATTTTTCTGAACCAACTCATCTGCACAATGCACATGTATTGACTGTTTTAACGTGAATTGATCAGGTTGGAGTTTGGAGATAACGAGGTCATAACATATAACCCTTTCGAGTTTAAGATTGTAATTAATATTATTATAATTCAGTGTGACACGATCTGAAGCCAATTATACTGAGACTTATGTACTCTTAGAATTGGATAGTTTGTTGTGTGTGTTGCAGTGAATTATTGTCTAAATACTTATAGAAAAATTATATTAAATTATTTAATTTTCGATTTAAAAAGTTAAACAAAAAACATATGTAATTGATCATTTACTGATTTGTATTGGACGAAGTATCATAAACCTATTATGATAATATTTGATTGAATTACTATATGTAGATTAAAATAATTAATATAATTATTAAGAATTAATTGTTAATTATATCATTTTTTTAAATATTAGTTATTTATTTAAAAGAATAAAATTTTGATTTTTTTCTAGTTCAAACAAATCATGTATATCTCATAAGTCACGTGCATTTTAGAGATTTTAAAAGTAAACTTTTTGTTAGTACTTATATATATAATACAATATTACTACGTAACATCAACATAAAAATGTCGACATACGATGATAATATATAATAATGATATATGAGTTCCACAATTCAAATAATAATATGTAATAAAAATTATAATAATAAAACACATAATATAATCAACAACTGTAGTATTCACCTGCTCAGGAGAAAATAATGACTACATATGACACCCTTGTGGCCTTGTCCTAAGCACTTCACTTAGATTGATTTCAAGATTTAGAAAAATAATAATAATAATAATAAATTACACATCAACTTGTATAAATTGGTACGGTCTACTATTGACTGATCACGACTGTCCTTTATCATGCAACTAATAGTTTGAGAAAAATTAACAATTATATTGTTGAAGCAGGTAAAATCCAAAAGGTGTTAATGCTCTTTTTGAATTGCACAAAAAATCAGTTGTCTTCGAATGCCTGTCTGTAAATATACTCACTAACTATATTTTTTAATCATTGATAAAATTAATGAGATTTAAAAAAAATATTAATAGAGTATAAATACATATTATCAATACTTAATTAATGTAGACAACTTTGAAGACACTTTTGAGAGCAGATTTTTCATTCCTCTAAATTAGATCTCAGACAAGTGCCATATATAGAAAAAAAGATACCTTTATCATCACTCACAATGGCACTATATTCAAAAGGTTTCTTTTTACCCTTGGAATAATCCAACCATCCAAAAGACCATTCTATTGCCCTTTTTTAGTTTTCTTGCTCTAGGTTCTTCCTAATCTAGCTACACCTTTCTCATTGGGATTTTCACAACCAACTCAACTCACTTTACTCTCTCTTTTTTCTTTCTTTCTTTCTTTCACTCTCTCTCAAACAATATTCTTCTCCCAAAATATCCATCCCCAACTTTGTACTTCTTCTAACCCTAGTATTAGTATATAACTAATAAGACTTCCAAAACTCAAGCAATTCTGTTCCCAAACCCTAAACCAAGTACTAGGTTTGAACACAAAAACACTTTCCAAGCCTCTAATGGCCGCCATTGATTACGATGCCAAGCCCAACCCGGTCAAGCTCTTCGGCTTCAACATCTCGAGCGAAAACGACATAAAATCTGCGGCGGCGACGACGGCGACACGAAACGACAACCGATCCGACGCGTTCGCGGCCTCGAATGAAGGCCAGTCGCAGCAGAAGTACGAGTGCCAGTACTGCTGCCGAGAATTCGCCAACTCGCAAGCCCTCGGCGGCCACCAGAACGCCCACAAGAAGGAGAGGCAGCTCCTGAAGCGCGCTCAGCTCATGCAAGCGGCCTCCGCCGCCACCAGCCACACGACGCTAATGTCGCCCTACGCGCTGCAGCCGCCGCCTCCGCCGCACTTTTTCAGCACGCCGCCGCAGTCTCCTAGTTCGGCTGCGGCGGCTGCGGCC
Source organism: Boehmeria nivea var. tenacissima (assembly GCA_018132145.1). NCBI lineage: Eukaryota > Viridiplantae > Streptophyta > Magnoliopsida > Rosales > Urticaceae > Boehmeria > Boehmeria nivea. The sequence goes on along the minus strand of CM030876.1, from coordinate 10,232,802 downwards.
GCTGCGGCGTGGTTCTACGCGCCGCAGTACCACGCTCCGCCGGGCATGCACCGCGTGACGATGCATGGCGGAGGCGGAGGCGGAGGAGGTGGCGCCTCCGCCGCCGCAGCCTATCTGTCGAGAGCGAGCACTGTGCCGGGGATGGGACGGCGCGGCGGCGCGTACGACGGAGATCAGATTGCGGCGTTTAGGGCATTGACGACGACGACGTCGTCCGATGGACGCGATAGATTTCGTGGGGATAAGGGTTTGGGACTGGATTTGCATCTGGGACTTGGTCCTCTTGAATCCGGTGAACCTTGATGAATGTAATATTTGGAAATGGAATTGATTTTAGCTTTTTCGTTTGCTCTTTTTTTTTTTTAATTTTTTTTATAATGTATAAGCTTTTGTTGATGGATGATTCCGCGACGTGGAAAGAGTTGTGGGACAATATTATTATTTGACGGTTTTATTGCTGGTAGTTGTTTGGCTTTATATATATATATATATATATATATATATATATATAGATGTATGATTTCAAGATCAGCAAAGCGATCTTTTATTATGGCATGTATCATGTGACTTTTGCAAGAGAGATCTTTTATATTAGTTACTTGCCGATAAAATATAGTTTAATTATCAAATATACTTTTGTTCTCATAACGTCCTATATGTTGCGAACTTATTGGTGAATTCTTTTCTTAATGAAAAATAAAATAAGTCTTCGTTTCCTCCTTTCTCTGATTTCCCTCAAAGGCTCAAACCCTCTAACCTTCCCACTCTCAGCCTCTCTCTCTCCACGGCGCTCGTCTCTCTCTTCTCACTCTCATCTTCGTTGGCCATGTTTGGATAACTTTATCGTAATTTAGAATTTTATTACTCAAAAGAGTAAATTAACAAGTGACTGCGACCATACTAGTCATCCAATTACTTGGAACGACACTTTAAAAAGATTTCAATTACGAGCGGTGCAGCTACTCATCCTTCATGTAACACTACTTGAGTGGTTGATAACTTTTTTTATTTTAAGGTAATTTGAATGGTGAAGGTTAAAACAGATCATATTGGCATTAGAAAATTCAATAATCATTTAAATAAGAACACTAAATGATCAAAACAAACAAGTTGTAAAATTATTGATCTCTTATATATTCGTAATCTCTTCTTTGGCATCTCACAATACATACTACATGAATATAATAAGATCAATTATCCTCTCTCAGTTGAGATGCTCTTACCAATAATAGGAATTTACGTGTAATCAATTAATAAAAAGAATAATTATTAGACGCAATTTATTTTTCTAAAGCACACTGTTAGACTCGTGACCTGCACTCCATGTTGTAATCAATATTGTAGCATTACAAGTAATGTTTGTAATGTTACCGATTGTAAAACTATTACACAATACAGTAAAGAAATGAACAATAATAAAATCTTAAAGATAACAAAGAATACAAGTAATGTAATACATAAGGTATGTTGGTAACGCGATTCAATGCACACACCTACGTTTGCGAGGCCACATTTATATGGTAAATACAATCCACTCAGAAAATATGAGTTACAAGTGCTACAAAATTAAGGTGAAAAAGACTACTTCTTTCTACACGAGAGTGATCCTCTAGAAACTTTTCTTTGAATTGACTGCGAGCTTCCCTCGTCTACAATTAGAACAATTATCGAGATTCTCTTCTGATCTTCATGAGCAAAAACCACTAGACAGCCAATAAGAACTCCAATTAGAGAAGGCAGCTAATTGTCATTCTAGACTGCAACCTCACACACTCTTGTCTGGAACACAAACATCTCGCGCTCTAATAAAAATCTCAAACTTTGTGCAAAGACTCTCTATCTCTCAGCACGTACTAATTCTCAGTAAGAGATCACTTCTTGATAAAAACGAGATCGATCGCCTGAGTAATTTTAAGATAGGGAATATCATGATTGACTTTCCATAACCACCTCATGATGAGAAATCTGAAAGCCAATAAAAAACAAATTTGCGGCACAAATTTTGAACTTGAAACAAGCCTTGTAACATCAACGAAAGCTTCATAATCTATAAGGGGCACGACGATTAAAAACATATCTGAAACAATCTCCACAAAATCAACAAGATCTCAGACCAATCTCAACGCGTCAACCAGACTATCTTTAGAAAATATTTGTCTTGAAACATAGAGAAGTAACGTCAAAACGATATCCATTTATGACAACTTACTTACCATACAAAACTTTGGATTGCCAAAAATATGCAAACAACTAAAACTCTAACACACAATATCTTACATACATCAATGTCTCAACCCATAACTCTCTACTTAGGCGATTAAGATAATCCGTGGACAAACCAGAAATTAGAGATGATTGATCTAATTTATATTGATAAGAGATATTATTTAAGATTATTATTTATAACTATATCTGCTTGTATAATTTTTTTTATCTACATAGCAATGAACATTATATGTAATCCCAGTTTCTTAAGCAATGCTTAATTATCATAAATAATTATTAAACAAAAGACTCAATGTGTATGTAAAGGAACATTTTATTGATAAAATATTACTTATATATATACGAAGATTCTCTAGTTACATTCTTAGTTTTTGGACTCTGTTCTAACATAGGCACTTGTGAGTCCTCCTAAGCGTGATAGCTTTGTTTTATGTTTCACTCATTTTCTTTTTATGCAGATTGGGGCGTGTGTGTGTGTATATATATTGTTGAGGTTTTATAGTTGGCGATATTTTGAGCAAACCGAATTTAAATTAGTTGAAGCAGATTTTCAGATAAAGCCAAATCATGTGCAGCAGATTCAAAATATCAAGTCCAGATTCAGTAGAAGATTCAAGAATATTTCAGTAGAAGATTCAAGAATATTCTAGAAGCAAGTTCGAATTCATGAAGCAGATAAACGTGAAGATTATCCACTGAAGATTTAAAACGTGAACAGTATCTGCTGGAGATAAACGTAGAGGATTTAAACTGCTGAGATTATCCAGTCCAGATTCAAGCTGTGCAGTTTAACAGAAGCAGATTTTGTGGAGATTCAAATATCAGATAAGATCATTATCTGATCAGATTTCAAACGACCACAAAATCAGGAAACCCTAGATTTACCCTCAGCTGACCTAAAGTCTATAAATACTGCAGAAGTCTGCAATTTGAGGGTGTGCGTTTTTGAGAGAAACACAGAGTGAAATTCGTTTTATTTTTAGAGTGTTTCTGTAATTCTGGAGCAGAATTATTATTAAGCAATTTGCTGGTAATTCTGTGACAGTTAGGTCAAGGTTGTATTTTGAGCGAATTGGGATTGTAAGTCTCGGGAGAGACAGTGTTTTCAGGTCTCGGGAGAGACTGTAGAGATCTCGGGAGAGATCGCCTTAAGTCGAGGGGAGCTCGCAAGCAAGTAAACTAAGTAGTACAGGAGAGTCGGCGATAGGAAGTGTAGAAGGAGTCTATCACTGTAGAAGTCCGGTGTCTTTGTGTATCTTTAGAGACTTAGTGGATTGCTTTCCATCTGGGCGTGGCCCCACGGACGTAGGTGTGCGCACCGAACCGCGTTACCAATCTCGCGTGTCAAACTTTACTTTCCGCACCATTTAATTTCCTTGTTTTATTCCTTGATCGTTTATTAATTCTGTCTAGTAGTGTTAACGTAGTTTCTGGTATAGTTGCAACTAAGTGTGCACCTTGGCAGAAATTCTATTTTCGTAGAAAACAGGTCTTTCATATATATATATATATATATATATATATATATATATGCTAGACGTGGAGCTAACGGGCATCCATTTAAACTAACGGGATCCGTCTTGGCTTAAGCCGCAAGACTCAAACCAACCATTGCTAGCACTAACAGACTTCTGTTAGCGGACTACACAAAAGTACGAAAATGGTCTTATTTTCAACGGCTGTATTTGGTAATGAGCCTCTATTAGGACTAAGTCCGGCTTGACAAAATGATTAGTTTTAAGAGCTCTATAAATAGATTTCAATCATTCAATGCTTAGTTCTTTGAAAACTTAAGAAGTCCGAATTTGAGTCAATCTTTCTATCTCTAAACAGCAATTCTCTCTAGCTCCAAAATTGTCATCATCTTCTTAAGAAAACCCTTCTTTATCACCGAATATCATTTGAGCTAAATTAGTCTTTGTATGCTTTGAGTGATCTTCGCCTAGTTCTCACATTGTAAGAAAAACAAGCTATAGGAAGAGCTTTTTATTCTTTTCTAATACATCATTGTAAGGGTTAGCCGAAGTCCTGCTTCAATTTCGGTATTGTGAGAGGAATGATGATTCTCGGGTCGTTGATTTGTTGGAACTTTGTACATGGTTCGATCGAGTTGAAATTCAATCAATATAGTGAAAAGACCATGCTCGTGACAAAGAGCTCGATAATGGAGAATGTAAGTCATTTAGTCAAAGCTCAATAAACATATATTGCTTGTCTCTTCTTCTCATTATCTTATAACTACACATTGCATAACATTATTTGCCATTGTAACGACTTGCATTTTTCACTTTCATTTGTACTTAGCACTGTATTTTAGCAAGAAATTTGTATAACCAATTTACCTCTTTTTGGTTAGTCATTTTTGTATTACAAATTAAAATACCTAAGACTTGTTAACTAAACAATCTATCTTAATTTGTTGGCCTTGTTTAATTTGATTATATGACACAAAATCTTGATCTTTTAGAAAAGAGTGATTGACTTAGGTGTGGAATCTAATTTAATCTAAATGTTAGAACGAATAGAGTATTTTATTATTTACGATAACTAACCTCGATGAGAAAATAGGAAAATAATTACGTCAACTTGATTATTATTTCTAGTGCTAACGAGTGACTCTTGACTGTAATATTTTATTAGTGACTTTTGTATCATTAATTTCGTTTTATCTTATTATCATTAAACAAACTCCTATTTTTATTTTTTTAATATATATTTATTTACTGTGAAGAAGGGATTTGGTGAAGTCCAGAAGTTTCTTCTTGTTTTGTTTCCTCTGGTGTTTGATTTTTTTTTCTTTTCTTTTTTTTCTACCTTTGATATTTATTTATCCCTAAGAAAATATGGGGTTATTTTGGGAATAATATTGGAAAAAATAGGCATGTCTCTGGCACAATGGAAAATCCATCCAAAATATAACCAACGTTAATGAAAAGGACTCGAGTGTCACTTAAAATAAAATTTAAGGAGATTTTTACTAATAAAGTTAGATGAAGGGCCAAATTGTCATTCGAGAAAAATATTGGTGATAATTTGAGCTAATAACCCTTTAAACAAAAATTTGGATAAGAGCTTGAAGTTACTACATGCGTAGTAATTTTTTTCTAGTTTGGATTGCAATTTAAACCACATTTTACTGTAATAACGTTTAAATTTTTTTGAGTGAATTCACTCTAGTAAAATAGTTTAAACCAAAATTTTTTTTATTTGGTTTGCAAAACGAACAATCATGTTTGAATTCTATAGCAAATAGACCTAAATGGGCAATAAAATGGTTTGAAAATGAGTAACCCAAACCATAATTTATCATATAGTAAACAAAATTTAATCACTCGTTTGGAGTTGTTTGGATAGCAATCTCAAATACAAAATTTAAATAATTTATTTTTGAGTTATTATTATTGTTTGACACAATCTTAAGTGAAGATTCGTAATGAAAATTGAAAAAGTTATCTTTTTACAACACAAAAATACACCAATAGTGGGTATATGAATCAAATTTTGTGAACTCAAATCGCAATTCAAAATAAACATCTTCTAGAATACTCTGAGAAACACATCGCTTGAAACTTCAAAATATAATACTTTGTCCCGTGATGATGCCAAAAAATCATAAACTAAATCAAATCAAATATTATCTTAAACACAAATAAATGTTTTGCCAACATTAAATACATTAACAACAAGTTTTCGCACACTGTTAACGCAAGTTAAGAGAAACTGATTTACGTTTAGAAAAATAGAAAGAGTTATCAAGAAAAAAAAAAAGAAGAAGAAAAGATGTAGGTTTATATTTAGAGATTTTAAGGATTTAGCCAAATTTTTTGTTAATTTTGTAAGGATTAGCTATAATTTCACGAAATTAAAAAATTAATTAGTCATTTTCATTATGTATCGAAATTTGTTACACGTGTATCGAAATTTGTTACACGATAAAAATGACTAATTCTTTAATTTCGTGAAATTATGGCTAAATTCTTGAAACATGAGCCTAAAAACAACTAAAATCCAAATCTTTCCATATATTTAAGGCCCTTCTTTAATAGGATTAGCCCTAACTGAGTTTTAATTGAAAAGTATATCTGATTATTCAGAATTTTACCCCTATCAGCAGATCACACTACCAAAGAATTTTCATTATTTTTCATGTTATAGATTTCATAATCTTACATTCTCAAGTCTTAATTACATTCCCGTATTTATATGGGATACTATATGCATGTGTATAAATGTGTGTTATATATGTGTCTCAATTGTGTGTTCTTGTTTTATAATTTATAATCGTTTGTTTATTATTTAATGTATGAATTAATCGTATACTATAAATTTAAATTATAAAATATAGATTGTGAAGGAGAATTCTTTAATTATTTTTTTTTCTTAAAAAAATCATTAAGATTGTTGCATTTAAATTTACGATCCAAAATTATTTTCAAATCGAAGAAAAAAAACATGGGATGATAAATCTTGATTTTCATTCTAATATAAATAAAAAGGGTGACATATTTATTGAAACGGGAGAATACCCGAAATTTATTCTACAATAAAAATAAGAGATTTCTAAGGATTTAGTCAAATTTTTAATTATTTTTTAAGGATTAGCCATAGTTTTACGAAATTAAGAAATTAACTATTTTTATCGTATAACAAAATTTGTTACACGTGTACTAAATTTTGTTACATGATGAAAATTGCTAATTCCTTAATTTCGTGAGACTATGGCTAAATTCTTAAAACATGAGCCTATTGCTAAACTCTTAAAACATGAGCCTAAAAAAGGCTAAAAGTCAAGAGTTTTTTAGGCATTTACCCAAACTTTTGGGTAATTTTGTAGGATCTAGCCATAGTTTCACGAAATTAGGGATTTAGCCATAACATGTAATATTTTTGGTAACATGTAACACATATACGTGTAAAAAATGTAACATTAAATGTAACATTACATTTAATGTTATATTTTTTACACGTATATGTGTTACATGTTACAAAAAATGTTACATGTTATGGCTAAATCCCTAATTTCGTGAAACTATGTCTAAATCCTTCAAACTTTACCTTTAAAATGGCTAATTGCTTAACTGGCCCAAAAGTCAAATCTTCTCTAAAAATAAATACCCAAAATTTTAAAGTAATTGAGTTCCTAATCAGTTCATTAACGACTTATTCACTTATCAACAATTATGATAGGGGTGGCAATTTGGGTTCGGAGATACGACACGAAATAAATGTGTTTGGGTCCACCTTTAATAGGTTTGGGTCTTAAATGGGTCGACATGATTAACACGATAATTAAATAGGTGAACATGATACGAACATGAAGACACGATTAAGAATGTTAAGACACGATTAGTAAATAGTTTTTAATATTTATACATTTAATAAAGTTTTAATAAAACTTTATGTAAAATATATAGGGTCAATTAATGATTTAGCAAATTTGCACTATATGTTTTAAAGATATAGCCCATGTTTTGAAATATTAACAAAATAGCCATCAGGTCAACATATAAAAATCTATGACTAAAGAAATAAAATTTGTGACAAAATAAATAAAATACACAGTCATAAAATTTGTTGACTATAGTCACAAAATTTCAGAAAATTTGAAATAAACACAATAAAAAATTTAAACATCCATTAACAAAATAACCAACTCACAAATAAATGATTGTCTATACAACCAATTTCATAAAACTTATTATTAAATAAAAAAATATCTTATAAATAGCAAAAAAATATGCAACCAAAGAAGTCACAAATTTCATTACTAGAGACACAAAATTTTAGACAATATTGTCTGCAACAAACAATAAAAACAGAATTCAAAAAATTAATGACTGCAGTCTCAAAAATCTAGATACGAATGTATGGCTATTTTGCTAATAAAAGCAAACATAGGCTAATTGTTAAAAACAGACATAAAAATATGGCTATTTATTTAAAAAACCGAAATATACATATCTTCTTTAATTTTATATTCATTCTTATAAAATAAAACAACATATTTTATTGATTTAGTTATATTATATGTTTTGTTGATTGTTTTTTTTTTTATTGGACTCATACTCTTGTTAGTTTTTTTTTTATTGAATTTAATTTAATGTATTGAATTATCTTTTTATTTTAATTTGGGTCGTAAATGGGTCATAAATGAGTTTAAATTTAAATGAGTCATAACTGAGTTTAAAATTTAAATAGATCGTATATAGGTTATAATACCGTTAATATCTATTTATCAAATGGGTTAGGTCGACACGACCTATTAATATACGATTATTAAATGGGTCTTAATGGGTAACACGAAAAGACACGACACGATAAGTAAATGAGTTAGGTCGAGTTTGGATCCAAAAAATATTAACACGATAAGACACGACACGAAACATGACTATGTAAGCAAGGGCATTTTATTATATTTTGTAAAAAGATGGGTATTTATTTTAATTAGATTTTAGAATTAGGTATTTAATTTAGGGTCAGTTAGGTAAATAGCCATTTTGAACTGTGTGTTTTCGAAAAATAACCACAGTTTGAAAAAATTTAAAAACTAGCCATAACACACTGTAAGAAATTTCTGACAATAACAAAATTACACGTAAAATGTGCTATAAGAAATTTCCAATACGTGTAAAAAATTTCTGAGAGTGCTAGTTTTTTTATTTTTTGAAACTGTGGCTATTTTTTAAAATTATTTTATAAACAGTGGCTATTTTCTTAAATTTCTCTATAATTTTATCATATTTTGTTCTTTAAGATTTTTTCCCCAAAAATAAGAAAAGAACAAAAAAAAAAAAAAAAAGAAAAAGATTGAGATTCTTGTGCCCAAGCTCTGAGTCTCTGCAAGTACCAAATTGGAGAAGAAACGCTTCCAATCGAGAAAGCAAAGCCAAAAACCACACTCAGCCAAAACCCATACTCCTCGATAACGCAGTTCATCGAAACGACTTCGACTTCGACTCTCTCAAATATCTGTTTTTCAAGGCTAAAACCCAATCTCTCTCTCTCTCTCTCCTTTCTTTCTCTCTCTTCCAATTTCACAACCAGGTTTGTTTTATCGCTGAAACTATAATCTTCTTTCAGTTTCTTTCTTTCATTCCAACGCATTTCCGTTCGTTTGTTTGCTGAGAAAATTTCCTCAAACAGCTTTCTTTATCCATTAATATTGTTGCTTACGCAAGCTCGAATTTTTTCAAACCCAGCTTACTCTTTCTTGTTATCTGTCTTCTACGACTGAGTGAATTTTCTGGGTTCAAAGAGAAGAGAAGAAACAAACACGCAAATTTCAACTTCGAAAGAAGTAATTATCTTTTAATGGTTCAAACCCAGGTGGGAAAAAAAAAAAAAAAGCACACACACACTCAAAATTAAGAATGAATAGCTCAAACTTCAACTTCTGAAAGAACCCATTTAGTTTATTTAGCCCAACCTCATCACCATAACTGGGTACAAAAATTAAAATCATGCTTTTTTTTTTTTTTGTTTCTTATTTTTATAGCTAATAGTGATAACCAAGCACGATTGTAAGAGTAAGTTTTGAATTTGTGCATACAGGTCAATGTTGTATGCTCTGTCCTGCCCAAATTCTTGCATATTCCAGCCAGGAAACACTCAGAGACTTCATTTTGTTCGAAAGTGCTCGGTTCGGGCTCGTTTTCGCGTGCGTGCTTCGCTGCCAAATAACAAAGATGGTGCTAAAGTGGAGTACACTCCCTGGTTGATTGCTGGATTAGGCAATCCCGGAAATAAGTACCATGGGACTAGGCACAATGTATGGGTGTACTTGTGTAAAATCTTGCCTTGTTGAGTACTTTTTATTGCCTCCATTGGTCGATTGTTTATGAGTGTTTATTGTTGTGTGTCAGGTTGGTTTTGAAATGATTGATGCCATTTCGGAAGCGCAAGGCATAAAACTGAATGCAATACAGTCCAAGGCATTGATTGGAATTGGTGGGTCTCTATTCTTACCCTGTTAAGCTTAGCCTTTTCGATTTCCATGATGTGCTCGGTTTGATGTCTATTACTATTTCTTTGTTTGATTTGTACAGGTTCAATTGGGGAGGTACCGATTTTGTTGGTGAAGCCTCAATCATACATGAATTTTAGTGGGGAATCGGTTCGTTCAGATCACATACTTAATCTTTTCTTTTCTTTTATTTTTTTTTATTTTTATTTTTATGTTTTAATTTTTGGCGGCTTTATGGTTTTAAAATGGATCGTGGTGTGTATGATTAGTTTTCATCTGCTTCTTACTTGAACTTTTTGATAGTGTTCTAAATAAATGGATTATTGGAATGTGTTATATGTATTTCATTTAAGAGTAAGAAATCAACATTCTCCTCACACAAATGGCACAGTTGAAGAAAGCGTTAAAAAAGAACATGGAATGTGCAAAGTATGGTTTGATTCCTAGTGGCACTCGTATGGTTCCATTCCGATATAATCTACAATGCATGTAATATGGCCTCATGTGGGTTCAAAAGCAATCTAAATTCAATTCAAACCCGATGATTGTTTGCTGATACTTATCTATAGTGAAGGTCAGATGACATCGCCTAAAAATAAACAATAAGTGCAATCTTATGAAATTGTTTGGTTTCTTTTTTGGACTTTTAGAGTCAACTCAAGGACAGACTTTATAGAAATACTACAAAGATCAATATGACCTGGATATGCTTGAGAAATCAGACTTTTATATGTTTGATCAGATTAGTACTATGGAAATTCAACGTAATGAAAGTGTTGCAAATGTTCTACTATTAATTTTTACTTCTTGGATGGGTGTAGTGTTATATTATCTCGCCCTCTAATTGAATCCCTTCTTTTCTACTGTTGACCTTGAAGGTTCAATTGAAACTGGATTTGACATAAATTTTTACTGCAGTACAGTTGCTTCTGTAACTGAATTTTGCATCTGCTTTGTTGTTGTTAAGGTCGGACCACTTGCTGCGCACTATCAAGTACCCCTGCGCCATATTTTGTTGGTAAGCATTTCTGCTCTGTAATAGTTGGTTGAGCCACTAAATAGTACCTTTGTGGAATCAATTTGTCAAATTCGATGACAAAACATATTTCTGCCTTGCTTGGTGTAGGTTTATGATGAAATGAGCTTGCCAAATGGTGTTCTAAGGATTCAGCAAAAAGGAGGCCATGGTCATCACAATGGGTACGTATGGATACCATTGATAGAATCCTTAAAAGTTATTCTTCGGTTTCTACTCTGTTTTCTTTTCTGAATGCTTCATCTTGTAAGTGTTGGATTCAGCCTCAAAGAAAGAAAACTTTTAACCATGTATATTTAGTTCATATCTGTCTAACTGCCATATTTATTCGAAACAATCAAGAAACATCCAAATATTGTATTTACTTTAGCGGATTTGCTCACTGCCTGTGGAATGCAGGTCCTTGAGGCTCTAATCGTTGGTTGAATCATAAATTCTGTAGATATGAAGTGAAAATTCTGAATTTTTACTAATTTAGCAAACCAAAGGAAGATATAACAATTCAATAAACTATCTTTTGTTGCTTTATTGTTGGACATTTAGATATTGCTTTTTCTGGTGAGTAAAGGCTTTGGTTGGATTACCTCGTTACTTTTCAAGCCAATAAGAAATCTACGGGTGCAAGTGAAAAAATGAATCCAGGATGAAAAGCTTAGAGCGTAAGAAAACACACAGTATGCCAATATGTTCACTGGTTGCAAGAAATGAAAATCAGGTTCCAAACAGAACGTGAAAATCTACTTAACTTGCAATAGAAGCAATGTTTTTACTTTGATCGTAACTGGGTATTAGGCCTCTCTAATTTGACACTATTTTCATGACGTGTGGATAGTTTTATTGTTGATAAGTTTGTTTTTTAGCCAGAGAATAGATTGTTATGATCATGAGTGTTCGTTAAGAGGTTCAATAGTTAAATATGGAGAAACTAAAGATAGGTGAGACAGAGTTCCATAGAATAACTGGATAAGATTAAGCCACTGAGAAGAAAAAAAATAAAAACCTGTGTACGATAAGGATGAAAGGTGATGCTCTTAGTTCGACATGTCAGGTTCCAAGGAAGCTGGTTACCGCACCTGGAAATGATTACTCAAAAGAAAGTAAAATTTGAAGGTTTTGGGTGTCAAATTATCTGGTAGGGTTTTCTTCGTCAGCATTTAGAAGCTTAGAAGTATGATCTATACGTTCTGCTTGCTTGCATAAAAAAAGCATGTCAATTTGAAGAGGTACATGAATAGTATATGATGAAATTAACTTCTTGGTTCAGTTTTACAATTTCAGTAGGTGTGACTGTGAGTAAAAGTTTGTTTTCGGATTGTGACAACGACCTTTTGCTACATATTTATCCCAACCCTGTTCAGTAACCAGGAACAATCAAATTCTTTGTATAGTTTCGTACGTAACCTAGAACAGGACAAAATCTATAGCAAAAACGATCTTAACATGCCGATACTTTTCTCGCTCATCTGGTTGACATATGTGGTTTTTCTCTTATTTATGTGTAGACTTTTTTATACATACTCCTTTACTTAGAAGTATTTATACTTGGCTTTCTCCTTCATGCAGAGTAAAGAGTGTAATGGGCCATCTGGATGGTTGCCGTGATTTTCCTCGGTTATGTATAGGTCTGTATCTCGGGTATTACCTTTAGCTAGGATCATTTAATTTTTGCCTCCGCGAAATATAAAAGAACCTTTTTATTTATATATATTTTTTCTTTTTGCAGGTGTAGGGAATCCACCGGGCACCATGGACATGAGGGCCTTTCTTCTACAGAAGTTCAGCTCTGTAGAAAGAGAGCAGGTATAAGGGCATAGTTTATCATGCTTTCAAAAACTAATTTAAATGATGATTTATAAAGTGACCAAAATAAGTTGATTGTCTTGTTTCCTTCTATAACTTTGCTTGAGGTCTGTGCTTGGCAAATCATTTGCTGAAATACTATATAATCTGACTCGGTAACGTGTAAATTATTTCTGTATGGTTATTAATTCAACTAAGAGAACTCCCTTCTTTATGGTGTATATCGCAAGCAAAAAATGTTTATTTATGGGTTCCATATAAGTGCTTGCTCGCAAAACACGACATTATGCATGTCTATCTCAGCCTGTTTTTCCTATTCATGTTTTGTACTAAGATGTCTGAGGTTTGCTATCTGGACAGATCGATGAAGCACTCAAACAAGGGGTCGAGGCCGTGAGGACCCTGGCTCTCTATGGATTTAACCACTCTATATCTCGGTTTAATCTGGGGCAGAAATACAAGTATCACAAAGTAGAACTTTGAGCCGGAAAGGGCTACGAAAAGTTATACGAATCGCTACTTATGTAGATTCTTGGCAGCAGAGAATTATTACACTTGATATGTAACAGCTTTGTACTTGTCTAATGCCATATTCTTTCTCCTACTTATGTTTCAGCCTTTTTTGCTAAAAGTCGTTTGGCAGGGTTCTTCTACTCTTCGATGCTATAGATTTTCTCTTTTTCCATTTCCCTGACCGCTTTTTGTAAAGTATCTTAGGAGCCAAGAAATGTCTTAAAAAGTAAGCATTTGTCGTCAACCTTTTGTTGGCCACAAGAACTCTTGTGCAATTTAAATTTTTGGCTTTACCTTTTAACCAACTTTTACTGTAATGCAAGGACGAATCCAAGAATTATACCTTACCATTTTTGACTGCCATTCAAATGAAGGATTGATATAAAAATCTAGGTGGAACCCCCTTTTTTTTTTTGTCTATTTAGTATTTAGTAATTTTCTAATTCATATTTTAAGAAAATAGTCAACGTTTTTAAAAATTAAAAAAATTAGTCATTAGCTCATTAAAAAACGAAAAGCATAAAGGTAATATCACTCTATTATATAGTTGAGAAAATGACTATTTTCTTAATTAATGGAAACTTTAGCCATTTTTTTAAAACATCATGTAAAAAATGATTATTTACTCAATAATCTCTTTTTTTTTATAATGTTTTACACATTATAACCATGAATAAGTCCGTTCCATTTGTTAAGCTTTTATTATAAGGTATAACCATACAATTTATGACCTAAGAATGAATCAACAATTAGATGATATTTTAAGAATTTCCATCCAAGTGGAAATCAGAAAGCCTGCAAATGCCGGCTTAGAGTTAAAAATAAAAAATACAACATTCCCGTTTATATTTAGGACATTTTAGTCATTATAGGCTGCTCTATTAAATAATATGGTCTTTTGTGTGTGTAGTTTTTTTTTAGACCGTCTAAAATTAAAAAAAAAAAAAAATACAACATTCCCGTTTAAATTATTGCTTCTCTAATTTATGTCTCTCTCTCAAATAATATGATCCAATAAAGTCACGTAGAATCCAAGGAGATCCAAAACCAAAACTCCTTTTGCATTTTTAATGGACCCCACTTTAAATAAGAACGTTAACTCAGAATCAAGGAAAAAAAAAAGAATAAATAAATAAATAAAAGAACTCTCTCTCTTCAGACTCTTTTGTGTGTGTAGTTTTTTTTTAGACCGTTACAATCTGATAAAAACCATTTAATATTCAAAACAAAAAGTAGAGTTAAAGCTCAACAAGAAGAAACTACACAAACCATTAATAACCAAACCCATTGATCTTCACTCTCGAAAAACCTCAAACCCTTCAACAATGGCGGAGATAAAAAACGTCCCTTCACAGCACCCAAACCCCGCCCTCCAATCCCTCCTCCATTGCCTCGACCCGATCTCTCTCATCCTGTCTCAGAACCCGGACCCGAACCAACCGGGCCAGCTCCGACTCACCACGGAGAGCTTCATCATGGAGAGAGGTCCACGGTACAAAGCCTACGCCGAGCTCAGAGAGTCGAGGCTCAGAGCGAAGAACTCGATCGAAGAGCCCCAACTGATCCGAGCTTCGACGCCGCCGAGGAAGCAGGTCAAGTTCCAGGCCAACGCAGAGACGAACGCCAAGCGCAGGGGCGGCTCGAATCCCTGCCCCGTGGCTCAGTCCGTGCCGGACTTCTCGGCCGCGCTGAGGAAGGAGAACCGGAGGCCGCCGATGGCGACGGTGTTCGAGATGACTCCGCCGGCGAAGAGCCTCTCGAAAGCCAAGTCGATGTCGAGTTCGAGGGGCAGCAAGTCGGCCAGCGCCGGCGAGAAGCGGGGGCTGGCGGCGGCGGCGAGGAAGAGCTACGCGAGCATCGACGAGCTCAAGGGCTTCTCTTTGGCCGCTGCCAATGCCATCAATGGTGAGAGCAGAGGTGGTGGTGCTAGAAGAACTGTTTTGGGCTATAGAGCTTTTTAATTGACTGATTTTTTATTTTTTGGTGTTAATGTTTTTTTTTTTTTTTGGGTTCTCTACGAGGTTTGTTTGTTGTTTGTTTCGGTTTTTTTTTTTTTTTTTGGATTATTATTACAGTACCACTATGGTTTTTTCATTGTAAAGAGATTGATTGATTAAAAGTTTGGATGTTGTTATAGTATAGGGATGAATGAAGGGAAGTGATTGATTGGTTTAATGTGTGTGTGTGTTTTTTTTTTTTTTTTTTTGGTAATCTGGGTTTTTTGATTTGATCAAACCATAAAGCATTGCATTTAATTCTCACACACTTCAGAACTCAGAACTCAAAGGCAATAATAATTAGCATTTGAGTGTTGGCAGAGCTAGTATTAAGCGAGTCTCAAACTCAGTGCCAAGCAATGATGATGATTGTACTATTTGTTTGCGCCATAAAAGAACAAGCACAAGTTTGACAGAACTGAACAAGTCATTTACTAATTTGTTGGCTATTTCAGTATTTTGGATAAAATAAGAAGCATTTATAGACACAAGTTAACTTAAGACAATCCAATAGCTTGCTCTAAAGGCCATTCATCACTACTTTGTACAAAAAATTGTCACATCTTTTTGGTGTTAAACAAAGCTTTTTTAGCATGCTACAATAACCAAACAAACTGTAGACCAACTCAAATAGTGGTCTGAAATTCATTCACAAAGGTCATTCACGGATTCGGCGATTAAAGCTTGAAGAATGTCATCACAAGCTGCGTCGCCAAGCTCGAAAGCTTCGATATCGAAATTCGTCCATTTCCCTAGAGAGTGACTCATTTCCCAGTCTATTAGCTCATCGGTCACCATCCCTGTCAAAGACGTCCATTTCTTCATTTCCTTCTCGACATCTCCGATTATCGTCTCTCTATCCACGCTCGGAGGCATTTTTGTCCAAGCTATGAATCCTGAGTTAGGGTATTGTCCGTACTTACACTCTAAACACTCTATTAGACAGTCGAAGAGAAAGCCCCTATATTGATTTCCTCCTTTGGTGGCATCCGTGCCATTCAATACACTGTCATTTGTCCAAGCAACATTAGCAATAGCTTCCAGTTCGAGGAGTATCGGACCGAGGAAAAGACGTTGCAATCCGTCCAAGCTGCGCAGTTTCACATTTCCAAACAAGAGTTCAGCATTCACGACGATTTCTTTTGCATGAGCCAGCCCGATTTCGGTCAATCTTCCCCCGGCCAAGTTAATTGTGTTTAATACCCGAGAGACATTGCCAACAAGAGCTTTTACCCTCTCATAACCATTCATCTGTTTTCCCGATGAGGAAGCAGAATCGAAAAGGTCAGAATCAAGTCCCAAGTAATGCAACGGATCACTGGAGTAATCTATGGAGTCGGTGTACAATCTAGGTCCTGAAATTACAATAACAGAACAGCCAAAGAATTCTTAGACAAGCTGACAATCTCAATATCAGATTTTCATGCATAAAAGTAGTCATAAATCTGATATATTTTAATGCCTACCATGTCGTACCAAGTATTTTACCTGAGCTATCATCCAGACTGCTGGAAGAGAACGAAGCTTCAAGAACTGATCCAGGACTCAAATGATCAGCAACGGGAAAAATTCCGGCCGACTTTTCATGCTTTGTTTCAGCCTGAGAAGTGCGATAAAAATCCTTCAGTTTACAAAAGATGTTGTAAAGCATTTTTCTTTAGTGACAATACTTCTAGGCATACAACATATATTATTCAAACTATATTACTAGCTAATAAACCAAACATGCGACCAGCAATTGATTATTCTTAAGAACAGGTTGTTATTTGCAGAAAAGCTAAGCTCAAGTTATGTTCCTTTCCAACTGTTTTACAAATTCCCCGCATGATATTCCCTCAAGGCGTGATTTTTATGATCTTTTCACAGGAGCATATTTGCAACAACAAACTTCAACTTAATATCCGTTGCTATTTCCTCCGATGTAGAGTTTTGTATTATACTAAACAGAAAATGTGAAAAATGTTTTAGCCTGCTGTATGTCTGTACTAATACATGTCTTAGCTAACTCCATGTGCTTTTCCAATAGAGAATCTAAAAAAAAAAAAAAAAATACAAACAAACAAGCAAATATTTCATAAATTACTTCTATATAGGGTATCGTATTAACGTTTTTATTATGCTCGTCAAATTGAGTCATCGAAACTCCAATGTCCCCAAGCACACATTTTTTTCTATATATGCTTTACTATTTCAGTTACCAACAAAGTATTTGCATTTACGAATGCAGATAGAGATATTGTAAGTATCTCTTTATTATGTTTACATGGATGGGGACGTTAATTCTACAAAGATAATTTCAGGGGTAAAAAAAAAAAACGAAGGATACTAGTATGGAGAATGAAATTATAATACATGAGCCAATGACTTACAGTGGATGCTGATGCTATATCTGGCCGCTCTAGAGTTAGAGCATTGATTAGTTCCTGCAAAATCATAGCAGTAGATCTCTTCGGTGAATTGCTTATCGCAAATTCATCGTCCTCTTGACTAGTCAGCTCCTTCAACTTCTGTTCCAGAAGGGCAGCTATAGAATCTCCCTTAATAGACATTGGTTTTTGACAAGGCTTCTTGATCTCATCATTCATGGTCTTCTCCTCCATTTCCAACGAGTTTCCAGGCTTCTGTCTAATTGGCGAATTGAACGTGAAAGAAATAACATCATTGCTATTGCTTTTAGTACCTTCCCTTGGACCCGATAATCTAGTTTTAACGAAACTACGGTTCATTGAATGAGCGTCGGGTCCAAACCCTTTTCCTGTTATTGCATCACGCTGGCTACTCCTAGGCTTCAAATCAGTTGAACCAACAAAGCCCCTACTTTCTACTTGGCCATTGACATTGATTGTCCTCCTTTTACGTACTGAGCTTCTTAGCTGTGGTAGGCTTTCATCCCGTCCATTAAAAGCTTTCCTATCAGGAACAAACTTGTTAGAACTTTCCACCCTGGGGGGAACCCTCGGCCTGGCCCGACCACTCAGGCTTCGGTTCAATGAAACAAAATCTTTAGTCCCTCTAACAGCATTTACAGCTGAAGGGACTCTTCTGCTATCCACATTGTTTGGTTTAGAGTTAGTCCTCGGCGGCGTTCTGTCTCTGCCTAATGGCATTTGATCTTGCATCTGAACTCTCTGCCTCAAGTTTACAGAATGTTGCACATCGATCTGAAAGCTACGTGGTAGGTTGGAGGGCGGCCACGGGGCTAGACCTTCACGAGGCATGAACTTTCTTCCGGTAGCGGGTTTACTGTTAGATTGCACTTCAGCTGTCTCCTCGTGACGAACAAGAGATACAGGCTGGTCCCAACCTCGCTGAAAATTCGGTTCCATTTCTTGGGCAATGGGTGACACTGGAATCCTCGAGCAGCCATTGACAAAATCTGAACTGAAAGACGGAAACACCGGAGACCTGTCATCCACATTCGGCCTGCAATTCACAACATCCAGCAAATTACCACAATTGCTACACGAAGTTTGACCAATCAAAGACTCGGCCGCAATGGCATTGTAAAGGGAACCCTGGTTAGCTAGCTCCTCCGAGTTTATCACCATTCCCTCCGTAACGGCCCCATTGTTAGGACGATGGTAATGAGCAGAACTTGAGTACGTAAGAGCGCACTTCGCCTTGCTCGTAGATTGCAAACCCGGTTCCAAAATCTTGGCAGCTGCATCGATCAACCGAGAGGTCCGAAAGACATTCTTCCCCGAAGGGATCCGAGGGCTCTTGACAGGAGGCACAAACTTAGGGTGATGGTGATTATGATAATGTTTTCTTGATCTCGACAAAACATTCTTAATTTGAAACGCCGATTCGGACCCAAACCTGGTCACTGCCTTTCTCTCAAACTGCCCAGTCTTCTGAAGCTTCTGAGGCCGAGAATCGAGCTTTACGCTTCCTCTCTCCATATTCACATCCACATTCCCAGACCCATCAACACTATTCACAAATCTCCTCTCTCTATCATCACAAGCTTCGGATAAAGAACCCTTTTTGGGCTTCTCACTAATAGCAGGCATGGATTCAAGACCCATAAGCCTAGCAACCAAACTAGGCGCTTGAGTTTCATAGTAATTGCTCTCTGAATCAACAACACCACGACCACACGAATGCTTCTTCATATTTGGAAAACCTCCCTTGTTCTCATCAGCAATCTATAATCCAAAAACGCACCAAAATCAAGGCCCCCAAAAAAAAAAGAAAAGAAAAAAACCTCAAAACCCAATCAAGAACATGACATACCAAGTGAAGCTTTGATGTGGGCATTTTTTCATCTCCTTTGATCTTTTTGGAAGTCTGTTTTGCTCGGACTGCGACATCCAAATAACACAAAAAGAAAAAAATCAAAACTTTTTTTTCCTTTTTCATTTTATCTTAAAGTTCAAATAAAGCAAAAGCAAAAGCAAAAATGTGACTAACCCGGAGGAAGAAATTTCTTGGAGAAGAGCTTCTTCTTGGCAAACCTTCGGTTCCAATCAAAGAGCTGAAAGAAAATCCCAACACAGCCACCAGGCCGGTGCGACGACGTCGTTCGCTTCTCCGCAATCACCAAAGACGACGACGTTTTCCCTGAACCATCACTCATCTTTCTCGTCACCACCACAAACCCAAAAAATTCTCTCTTTTCACAATATAACCCCAAACCTCCAAAAAACTTCACAAACCAGCACTCAAATCTTCAAAACCCAGTCCGGCATTGTCGAAAGCCACAACGCACATCGCTCTCAAAACCAAACCTCCGAAAGGAAACGGCAAAAAAATAGAGAGAAACAGTGAAACGCCGTACAGTTACTCGTTAGGTGAGACTTGAGAGTGGTCTCTATGTCTAGCCTCGAAAGCAACGGCTCAATTCGGCTCGGTTCTCCAGAAACGACGACGTTAGAGCGCTTGCGTACAATCACAAGGCTACAAAAAAGCGAGCTCGTCCCTCAGCCAGCCTGACACGCCTGAGCAGATTGGAAGAGAAGAGAGAGAATTTCGCTTCGCATTCTTTCCCTTCTTTCTCTTACTAACGAGCGTTGTTTATGACTGAACGAATCGAATAGAAACCATGAAAAGCTCTGAAAGGCGAGACGAGAGAGAGGGAGAGAGAATTCAGACTTCAGAGAGACTGTTTTATCGCGAAAACCAAGAGAGAATAGATATCGTTTCAACGTTAGAAGCTCGAGACAGAATTTCTCTCTCTCTCTCTCTCTCTCTCTCTCTCTATCTGCCATATTCGTCGGCCATGGTTTCTCTCTCTAGTTTCTCTCTCTATCTTTGTCACAGTGTTGCTGGGCTCGTGAAAGGGCCAACTCAGTCAGTAAGAGTGTCAGGGGTGCGCAGGATAGGAGTGTGGGGCCTCGGTTTTTCTGGTGCTCACGCGCGCGTAAAAGCGTTGGTCAAACACCGCCCACATACACAGAGAGTTGAGTGTGTGAGTGTGACTAATGAGTAATGAGTGGTGACTTTTTAAATTGACTGATGTTCTTCTTTTCTAGGTAAATTGCTGAAATGGTCCTTCATCTTTTGAGTTAGTGAAAAACAAGTGAAGAATAATAAATACAATGTAAATTTGTTTTTTCACAAGAAATTAACTATTTAAACCGGTGAACAAATGTTTTATATAACGCCATTTTGAAAGAAGTAACTAACCCTATGTTTGGCCCCCCATTTTACCTATTTTATTTTGTTTTTTTTCATTTTTTTTACGTTCTTAATTTTCCAAATTATTTCATTTTATTATATTTTTTTCAATTATTTTTTTAACTTTTAAAATCTCTATACAATATCTAAAATCTCAACCATTTATACCACTTCGAAATTTACGAAGTCAAATCATTCTATATCATTTTTTCAAACCATTACAAATTATTTTTAATTCATTTTTTTCATCCCAAAAAATGTGATAGAATGGCTAAAATGTTCTCCTCAAACAAGGGAGATAATTTTAACACAATTTAACTGCATAAAAAATATTCAAAACCTCAAGTTATCA
Source organism: Boehmeria nivea var. tenacissima (assembly GCA_018132145.1). Lineage (NCBI taxonomy): Eukaryota > Viridiplantae > Streptophyta > Magnoliopsida > Rosales > Urticaceae > Boehmeria > Boehmeria nivea. The sequence continues at coordinate 10,211,296 of CM030876.1, read as the reverse complement.
ATCTTATGTTATTAGATCAATACATCACAAGATTTGTTAAGAGTTAAGAAGCACATACAAATACAATTTCTACTATAAATATGCCATACATGAAATTTCATAATTAAGTCGTCCACAAAATGTATAACATCGATCCAAACAACGAATAATATTATCATTAATATTATTATTATCGTTGGTTGTTTGTTTGTTTTTTTTTATTAAGCAGATAATACCATTAATTGATCCTTAAGTACCCAAACAAAATACTCGCATGATGAAACAAGAAAAGGGCTTAAATGCTAAGATTCAAAGATGAGTGGCTTACCTGCAAAATCCGTCAAAACTCAAAACACTTTTGTGGCAAATTATTAATCCATCATGGTCGTTGAATCTTGAATGTTTCAAAAGCTTTTTAGGGAGCAAGTGACCTGATTTTGGCGGGTTTAAAAAAAGCAAATAAAGACAGAACTAGAAAGTAGAAACAGAACAGAGAAAGGAATGGTATGTGAATGTGCATGTTTGTAATGTATAATTAGCAACAAAAATAAATAAATAAATAAATAAAGTTAAACAGTGTCGTTGGGTCTACGTTTGTGGCTCTCTCTCACTTTGGGAGCGTCTGTTTTCAACTTTTCGATATCCAACTCAAAGCTTTCTTTGGCTTTTGGCTTTGCATTGATACCACCTTCTTTTTTTTTTTTTTTTTTTTTATTACTCGCTTTGTTTGAGAGTATTGGTGTTTTCCAAGTTGGACAGCTAAACAAGTACAAATTTAATATATTTTCGCTTCTCAATGTAAAACAATAGTTTTCTTTTTGTTTTTATTTTCCTCTCTTAAAAATAGGGTCGCATGTCGCAACTAATGGATTAGAATATTGTGGAAATATGACTATTCATAAACAGTGACTGATCTGAATGGGCTAATAGGATATTTTTCGTAATTATCACACTTTACACTAGAGTTAAGAGATTTCACAGATTCTCAAATAGGAACTCCAATACACTTGTAGACTGTAGTCTGTAGATATGAAGAGACATTTGCATGTTCAGAAACTATTACACATTTACACGGTAAAGGTTTTTTTTTTTTTTTTATAAGTTCATCACAATAAAAGTTGAGACTAAAAAGGCTTTAAAACAAAAAAGTGACCGACTCAATTTTGTTTTAATTTTGTCCCATTCATTTTATTTTTTTAATTTTTTTTTCAACGTTTTAAATTTTATAATCTATCTTATTTTATTTTCTTAACTAATTTTTTATTTAATATTTTTAAATCTCAATCATTTGTACAACTTTGAAATTCAGAAAGTCAAACCATTTTATATTACTTTTTCAAACTATTTTCAAACATTTCTAAACAATTTTCAAACTATTTTTTTCATCTCAAAAAATGTGATAGAATGAGCAAAATAATTTACTCAAATATGGGATAAATGTGAAAAAATAGAATTCTTTAGTGGATTTTTTTGTAGTGAAAAATAATTTTGGACAATCAGATTTACTTTTTTCATATGTGGAATCCATCAAAGAAGGTGAATCTGACAATCTAGAATAGTTTCCCACCACACAAAAAATCCATCATAGAAGTACCCAAAAAATTATGATATTTGAAAATTAAAATTCTATAATTTTTTTCAAGACTAACAAATCTATAATTACAAATTTCAGTTCAATTTTTTGTGACTCAAAATATTTTTGGTCACAAAAAGTTTCCTGATCAAAAGAAACTTTGTGAATAAAAATATATTAGTGATAAGTTACTGTGAATTGTGGCTAAAAGAATGATTTTTTTAGTGAAAGATGTTTTCCTTTCATTACTGTTATTGTCGGTGAGAAATCTCACCTTACTTGGTCTAAAAATATTTCATATTGTTGGTGAGAATCTATATATCATACATTAATGTCATATGACATAAATACAGATATTCAATCTTGCATAATATCTACGGTGATAAATAGAAATAGTATGTATGTGGGAAACACTATGCTGATAAATATCCATAGTGATAAATATCCATACATTGTTCCAAGGAAAATGACAGTGATATGTATATATGTAAATCCATCAAAAGTTGCAATGAGATATTATGATTTTAGCAATTGCGATCTTGTTTCAAGTGGATAGATATTAATTAATATTTTTTACCACAAGGTCTGTAGTTTTCATAGGACTACTTTGTTGAGGATACTTTAATTTTGTTTTCTATTTCTATTTATTGATTTTGTAGTAATTTGTCGTAAAAAGAATGGGGTAGTGATTGCTATTTCTGACCTGGTTTGGTTCCGTTTATTTTATTTTTTAAGAAAATTCTTCAATAAAATATTATTTTATAAGAAAAGAAAATTATCATATTTATTTTTAATTGGATCATATTTTTAAAAAAAAATTAATGTAACAATTCAAAAACGTTGTATACAATAATTTGACGATCTGAACGCTATGTAAGATTTAAAAACATACCATATCGAATAGTAGTCTTCATTTTTATCTAAAAATAAATGTTGAGAAAGTGTTCCAAACTTGACCTTTTATTTGTTTTTATATTTCTAAAACACATTCTTACAATTCTTTAACAACCACCCTTTTAAAATAACAATAAAATTATCAAAGTTTGCGTAAAAGTAAAACCCGTGAGAGATCTCTCACACGCAACTCTAACTTTTACCTTATTATAGGGGATTATAAATTTGGTCCTACATATATATATATATATATATCCATACATATATATATATATATTTTTTTTTTCTTTCTCCTCATTCCTCAATGGTCCTCTTTTGTTCATAATCCTATCCACACGTTTCCTATTCAAGTTTGCTCAAATCTTTGATCCGTTCTTTTTTCTTGGTCCCCGCATATGACCAATTATTTATTATAACACCGTTTTGAAGTAATAGAAGAAAAAAAATCTCGAATTTTTACAAAATAACGAGATGACCCGAATGAAGAATGATAAACTTATATCCTAAAAAGTTAGCATAATCATAAAAAGAGAATCCTATGTGTTGCGATTTTATTGACTTTGAAATGTGAATTCACAAATTAATTTACCCATGCATAATTTACTAAATGTCTAAATGAATTAACAATGTGGAAATGGCCGTAGTCTTTACTCTTCTCCTCCTCTCTCTTCATTTTATGTCATTATCTTCCCTCTCAAAAGACTCAGATGGACCTTTGCCTTATTTACCTCCACCATCCAAAATATTTCATTTCATATTTTTTTTTAGTTTTCCTAAACTATATATAATATTTTTAAATCTTAATCATTTATATAATCTCGAAATTCTCAAAATCAAAATCATTCTAAATGAAATGATTTAGATATATACCCCAAACAATACACTTTCAATAAATTTTAGATTTATTTATTTTTTATCTTTGCATGCAAATCGCATTTTTAGGGGGTTTATTGAATTTTATTTTAAACTTTGAGCTTAAATATAAATTTTTGAAAACTTAAAGACTAAAATATAAATAAGAAGGGACTGAATTAAAAATAAGGGGACCAATTTGCAAAAAAGGGGGCACTTGACAGCGCATCAAGCCATGCGCCAGGTTTTTTCTTAAAAGGTTTTAAAAATGTTTTAAAATCTTATTTTAGGATTTTTTTTCCAAAAATATTTCTAAATCTTATTTTAATTTTTTCTATTATGTTTTTTTTTTCTTTTCTACTTTTTACTTTTTTTTTAATCTTCATTTTCTACGGCACGTCTTTTTCTTCTTATCGAAGGCTCGAATCCATATCATCAAGAAGACGAAACGAGTCTTCTAGAGACAGAGGTCAGAGTGCAGCGGAGATGAGGCATCGAAAACGTAAAAAAAAGAAGGAAATGAGAGTAAATATGGTTGTATTTATGCTTGGAAATTTTTGATTTTAAGCTAAGAAATTTTTGTTCGAATTTTTTATCTCTGAATATTTGTTTGGTATTAAAGGTTGTTTGGATACACAATTAAATAGTAGGGTCAATTAGGTAAATAGTCATTTTAGACTGTGTATTTTTAAAAAATAGCCACGGTTTTAAAAAATTTAAAAACTAGCCATAAAACTGTAACAAATTTCTGAAAATAACAAAAATACACATAAAAATACTGTCAGAAATTTCTGACACTAGGCAAAAATTTTGTAAAATTTTTCTTACATGGCTAGTTTTTAATTTTTTTGAAACTGTTGCAATTTTTTAAAATCATTTTGTAAACAATGACTATTTTCTTAAAACTCCCTAAATAATATATCTTTATTATAATATTAAGTATTTTGGTTGGGGTTATTTAGACATTTTTCATGTGTTACTTGACCAAAAGTCAAAACAGAGTATAGTTTTGTATTAATTGAAAAATTGAAGGGATGTTTTTGAATTTCAATAAACTTTCGATTAAACTCAAGGGATATATTGGGTATTCACTCCCTAAAAAAATACTCAAAATTGTTTAAAATATGACACTTGAGAAACTTTACACCTCAACTCAAACAGATTTAAAGCACAACAGATATGTTGGCTAATATTTTGAAAACTCGTAGTATAGAAGAGAATTTTTAGGGATAGTGAATAAAAGTTAGGGTGAGTTGCAAAAATAGGCTAAACTTAAATATTTGTTTTAAATGATAGCTTATGTTTTAAAAAATTAAAAAAAAAATAGCCATGTTATGAATTATATAACAGAAAAGTGTCACACAAAATATAACAAATTTATAAATATTTGTAAGATATTATTTAACACTTCAAAAAATAATGAGTAAAACTTGAAGTGTTACAAAATATCTTACAAATATTTACAGATGTGTTATATTTTGTGTGATATTTTTCTATTATACAACTCGTAACATGGTTATTTTTTTAAATTTTTTGAAACATGGACTGGACTTTAAAAACGAAAATTTTTTTTTGGCTATATCCTACTATTTCCCTAAAAGAGTTATCCAGTGAAGTAAGAAGTAAGAAACATATTGAAGGTCTTAAGTATGTAATATATATTTAAGAGTCTATATATTAGCTAAAAAATAGCCAAAATAATGTATTATTCACTAATTAATAATTAAATATAATTATTAATATACTTGTTTTATTTTACGCAGCAGGCAGCCAGACACAAAAAATGTCTCGTCGTTTAGAGTATGTTTGGTAAGATGGAAAAATAGATGGAAGGAAATGGATGAAGGAAAATTTGGATAGAATTTTAAAAATGCTCTTGTTTGGTATGAAGGAAAGGAAGAAGGGAAGGAAAAGTGGAAGGAAAAAATACATGTGAGGCCCATTATTTTTTTATCCTTCTACAATTAGAAGGAAAACTATTTTCAACCAATTTTAATGTAAAATTACCATGTTATCCACATTTTTAAATTTTAATAATATAATAAATAGATAAAATGTTAATTGTCTAATCAAATATTTTCTTTCCTTCCTAATATACCAAACACTATAAAAGAAAAATTGTTTTCTTTTCTTTCTATCATATTTTTCATGACTCTTACCAAACGGAGCCTTAATATTTCTCTTACCCTATATATTTTTGGTCAACTACCCTACCTTGAAAAGCGTTTCAATTGAGCGTTGCATGCTTATGGTCAAGGACCGATTTACATGGGGACCTACAGGATAGGGGCACAAACTCCCCCCGGATTTTTAAAATTTATGTTTTATCCCTGTATAGTAGCAGATTTTCAAATGAATCTTTTATAGGTCCCCTTTGAATTTTTAAAAATTTATATTTTACCACTATAATTAAAGATAGTGCTCAAATAAATCCTTCTTATGCTTCTACTGAACTTTCTAATTTTATAATTTTGCCTATAATTTTTGTAAAACAAAACTTTCAATTTCACCTAGTATAATCTACAAATATAATATTTTTTTATCAATTTATCTATTATTTTTATTGATTAATACCAATACATTATTAAATTCAATCGTAATCGTTTTACTACAAATAGAATATCATAACTTAAATTATAGCATTCTAAAAAGAATATATAGATTTTCCAAGAAAAAAAAAAACCTCTCTGATATCATATGTTCTTGTGATATTGGTTTTACTATTATTTAATTTATTTTGGCTTGATTTGCTTAAACCGGCCAAATTATGATATTGAGGCCCAAAGAGAGATTACATACCATTTTTCTAATTATTACTGAACAAAGATTGCAATAGTATAATGATGAATTAACTATTTAGTGATGTTATTGGAGGCAAGAAATAATGCTACTATTAGATTCCAGGGAGAAAAAGAAAAAAAAAAAGCTGATGAATGAATAGAGGTCAATGCTTCATATATGCTTGCACAAGGAAAATGTCCAATAACATGGGTGGATAACTGAATATGAATCATATCTGCTAGCTGTTTTCGTTCTTGGTCTCCAAAAGTGGAACTCTTTGACCTTTTTCACATTATAAACCAAAAAAGCTTTTGGTTCGATATATTCCATCGCGGATAATGATTTTGGATTGTTTGAATAGAACCTATTTATTTATTGAAAAGATAAAATTGACATTTTGTATTCGTTTATTTTTATTTTTTCATATAACATATATTATCGAAGAATATATTAAATAAGTGATTCCTGAACTCATAAAAGTAGCTAACCAACATCATCATTTAAGTGCGTATAGCCGTATAGAATTTACCTTTTGTTTGGGATGCCCACTTAAACCATTCCATCTCATTTTTTGGGATGGAAAAAATGGTTTGAAAATGATTTTGAATGGTTTGAAAATGATTTATAAAAATGATGTAAGAATAGTTTGACTTTGCTGATTTTGAGATAGTATGAATAGTTGAGATTTAAAGATATTGTATAGGAATTTGGAAAGTTGAAAAAAATGGTTGAAAAAAATGAAATGAAATTGAATAGTTTGAAGGATTTGAAAAGTTAAAAAAAGTGAAAAATAGGAATGGAATGGAATGAAAAAAATGGGTAAACCAAACAAAAGGTTAATCATAGGATCTTCCTATTTGAAAGAAATTACTAGACGCTCATAGCGTAAAAGACTACTGTAGGGGAAATCTGTGAAACTTATGAGGAACTTCTAATAATTAATGAGGATTGACATTTTTTCCCTACTGTTGCCAGCGAATGTTAAGCTGTCAGTGGGAGTGTGAAAAATCCTCTTTTATTTCTTTCTATTTTATTTCTATATTATTTCAGAACGTCAAATACCTCTTCCGACCACCTACTCTTTCCCGACCTTCGTCGAAACATAGACGGAAATAGCTAAGAGCGATAGAGGCACATAAAATTTGATCACGTGTGTAATAATACATCATATGACATATTTTGGTGGGACTTATATTAATGTACAATTAGTATCATAGTATGCAACGCCTTGATACTCTTTTTCGAAGAAGACGCCAAAGTTGAATATGTTGATCCTGGGAAAAATTAAATATGTTTTTGGATTTAAAGAGTAATTAAATTGATTATTTTAGAAAATCTGATAAAAACTAAAAAAATGTGGTGAGTCTTCTTGAAAGTTGTTCTCAAGAGGGGTAAATTTCGAAAAAAAAAAAAAGAAAAGAAGAAAAGAAGAAAACAATAGTAACAAGAAAAAGAATAAAAATTGGGCCTAAGAACTCAATGGAAACGGATAAATGGTAATAGTAAACATATAGTTAGAAGATTTCTGTTGTAATATCATTTTCTGTTGGACCTGCATGATATGGATCTTAAGCATACAGATCAAAATAGAGTTTTGCAGCCAGTGAAGCCCAAAACGAATTCCTTAAGGTTTAAGGATAATTAATTAATTATGATACCAGTGGTAGTTGAGCTGGAAAGAAAGGAGAAGAGGGTTAGAAAAAAATTTAATTTTAAGCAATGTTATAAATAAATAATCAATTTTTGATTATTCGATAAATAATCAATCACTTAATAACTCCTGTATTATTATTCTGTCAAAATTTTGTAGTTATCAAATTAACTACAAAGTAAAATAATTGAGTGTTGTTTTCTTAACATTTTTTTATGGGGAAGTGGGAAAATACCTAAAATTTATACAACAATAAAAATAAATACCCAAATTTGTGAAGTAATTGAGTAATTAGTCTATTAATTAATTACTTGTACATATCTTTTGTCACTAAGTCAATTACCACAAGCTACTACTATGTAAGTAATTAAATCACTTAGATATTTCGTTATATTTTTCAAAAAAATGAGTGTTTATTCAAATTAGATGTTAAAAATTAGATATTCACTATAATTTCTATTGGCTATACTTTTTAAAAAATTTATTCGTTTAAACTGATGATTTACTATGATTTCTAGAAATATTTTGTCCTTTATTTTGTGTGTATATATATATAGAGGCTGTTTTTCTTCTTATTTGAATTTAATTAGGAAAATTATAAAAAATAACCATCTTATTTAGGTGGTTTAAAAACATGGACAATATTTTCATTTATTACGAAAATGACCATCAAGTAGTTATAGATGATGAAGTTCATTTACGCATTTTGTACTTAGACCATGACTATTCTCTAAATTTTTTAAAACATTGGCTAAAATTTAAAGCTTTTTTATTCAGTACACCATTTGTATTTGTACACCAAAGTAATGAATTGAAAAGACAAAGTAATAGAAAGGTAAGTTATTATAACAATATATATTAAATGTGTATTAAATTTATTACAATCACTTTTGATTTTATTACTTTTGCTTTATGGCAGATTGGTATACCAGCTGTACTAAATAAAGACCCAAATTTAAAAGGCATTTTCCAAAATGACATATTTAGCTTATTCACCCATTTAATTATATGTTTGTTTGATATTTGTCAATTTTTTGGTCCATTTTTTAAGAAATGACCAACGTTTTTAAAAATTAAGTTATTAGTCACCCATAGTTAAAAGCATGACTAATTTCTTAATTAATAGAAACACTGATTATTTTTCTAAAACATCATCCAGAAAATGACTATTTTCTCAATAATCTCTTTATTGAACTAAGAAAGAGTATGATACATAATTAAACAATTATTTGATGTCATGATTGTGAACTATCCCAAATTGTAAGTAGATGATAAACATGTTTAACTATAATAATATAAATTTTTTATTAGAGATTATTAAGCAAATAGTTATTTTTAATGATATTTTGAGAAATAATTAACGTTTTTATTAATTAAAAAATACTTATTTTCATAACTACTTGATGCTGTGATTTTACCTTTATGACCTTAGTTCTTTAAGGGACTAGTGTCTATTTTCTTAATTTTTGAAAACATTAGTCATTTCCTTGTAACATGGACTAGAAAATAGCCAAATAACAAGTATGCCCTATTTATTATTAGGATGAGGAAAATATCTAAAATTTACACAATAATTAAAACAAATACCCAAGTTTTAAAGTAATTAAGTAACTAGTCAATTCATTAATAACTTGCACATGATTTTAACTAGTAAGTTAATTATCATAAATCATCACTATATACGTAGTTGAATCACTTGTATATTATGTTATATTTTTTTTTCAAAAAATTGAGTATTTATTTAAATTAGATACTTACTGCAATTTCTCTTAATAATCTATGGTCTACGCTCCAAGTAATGTTATAAAAATATGGACATAAATTAAAAATGCAGCACAAAAATTATGTATAATTTATTAATTTGCCAAAAAAGGCATTACTCAAAATCCTCCCGTCCAAATCCATCACTTAATGATCATTGATTATGAAGTTTGAATTACGTGAATAATTAAACTTAAATGCTACATACATTAACTACCTGATTACTTGCATGGTATATTAATTATGATTTATGTGAATTCCAATTTTCATAGAAAAATAAAGATTATATAACGACGTGGGTGAAGATTGAGCTTGAAGCCTAAAAGCAAAAGGTGACACGAACCGTCAGTGTTTGCTATTTCGCATTGATTCTTCGTACTTTATTTTTCTTCTCTTCTTTAATATATGAATCTATTTGAAAATATAGATAGGAACACACTCAATAAATCGTACTGGTATATGACAATCAATATATATCTATAACTATAGCATAGCTTAATACAATGCATCTAATGAAGTCCTAGTAAATTAGTAAAACAAGTTGTCCATTAAAATATAAACCTTCCCAATTGGTTGGACTTTTATTATAGTCCCTTTAATATACCGTCAGTCTTTGAGCCCCAACCACCCACCATGACCATATAAACTCTCTTTTTTGCTTTAACTTCGTGGCTCACCATAAACATTGTCTTTACAGGTTAATATAACTTTAAAGACTAATAATTCAAGCAATTTTCTCTCTCTCTTCTTTTGCATTTATTTAATGGTTAGGTCGCCAAATTCCATTCATGAACATTTTTCATCTCATCAAAATCTTTAGCAAAATGGCAAACTTCCTTGCATATATATATATATATATATATATTCCCTCACAATATATTGACACACCATGACCAAGCCCAGTTTGCAGGCCGAGAGATACTACACAATGTCAAAAGGCAAGGGAACAAATGAGATTGAGATAGAGACAGAGACAGGTTATAGTATATCATGACTAAGTCAGCTTGTTATGTTTGTGTGTATTGTATATATCTACGCTTTTGGGACATTATTATGTATGTATAATATTTAGTATGGATATTGTCAAGTTGGGCATATCATATCATGTATGTTTAGGGGCTAAAAATGGCAGAGATTATGTGCAATTAATTTGAGTATTTGACATGTTGTTCTTGGATAGTTGGATATATCACATATTCACATCACATGATTAAGTACTACCCCACTAATGCATGTTCATCCTCTTTTTGAGCTGTACATATTTTGCTTCCTCATTCAACATTGGCCCCATATATTGCTTTATTATTTAACTTTTTTTGGTCACATGGCCAATAATCAACAGAAAGCTATGCATTTAACAGATTTTTTTCTTTTCATTTTACTTTTTGGGATAAAGAGCTATAAGATTTATTCATAAAGAAGTTTTGCAATGACTTTGTTGAAGAAAAGCTATATTGCTTTCCCAGTCAGTTCTAAAGTTGTAGCAAATAGGAATTTTCGTACGTTCGGAGATCGTTGTTACTTATCAGGGACAATCAAAAGTTGGCCAACTTGTCATACCGGCCTAAATAGCCGTGCTAACTTGACCCTATTTTTTTCATATCCTGATTTTTAGGATCTTAATTGTTTAGTCTCGAACACTTAATCACTCATAGATATTTCACATGTTACTTAAGTGTTTTTCCATTTCTATACGGATTTTTTTTTGGCCAAGATCTCTTATTATAGTTGAATGAAGCGGGGGTTCTCAGGTGATTTTTTTTTTTTTGAAGAACAATTCTAAATCGTTACATTTATCTTTTCACTGAGTTCTATATCTTAAAAAAATAAATCAGATGATCCAAAATTATACCACACCACAAAAATAAACTCACCAGAGAAACACAGTGAAGAAAGAGCATGATAATAATTAAAGTAGCAAAAAGCTTGCCATCAAAGCCTTCTTCCACAGCCAATTATATTAACAAACAATGTTTAAGGAGCCATTGGACTAACCAATTTTAGCCCCAAAATTACCCAAAAGACTGTGAAGCTAATCACTACATGAAAGTAGCAGTCAAAATCTGTCGACTATTCAGAAATGACATATGAACATTCATATATATCATCAGAACATAAAAGACCAAAGAAGCTCATTAGGCATTTCTGCTCCATTAAAGAAAAACAAAGTCATGCTCATACGATCATACCCAAAAGAAAATATAAGTGAAATTATTCCAAATTAACCAAAAGATACAAGTCAAATAAAGAGTCCTTAATACCCTCTTTTCGTTGCAGAGTATAAAGGAAAAAATTAAAATAAAACCCCGGAAATCAAAATATGTACAGAAAACAAATTCCTAAAGAGAAAAAAAAAAAAAAAAAACAGCATGGGACAGCCATGAAAGTAATGTGTTACCTGTCGTTATGTGCTCCAAAGTCCAAACCATGTGAAAAGCTTTGAATTATGCCATTTTCCTTGTCCCACTCCCACCCCTTCGTGCACCTAATTTCATTTCCTCTCTTTTTCTTCTTCAACCAAAACCATTTCTTAAACGCTAATTATCAAAAAAAAAAAAAAACACTAAAAAATTACACGGAAATCAAGATAATATTAATAACCATCGCCAAAAAAAAAAAAAAAAAAAACACTAACACAAAATCCACATAAACATGTAATATTTTTTTTCATCACTTTTTCTTGCTTTTGCTCTTGCCATTGGAGAACATCGACCCCACGGCGAAGAGACTCGCCGGAGGGACATTCAAGACGGGGTTGATCGTGACGCCATTGCCGTAAGCTCCGAGGCTCTTCTTCAACGGAGGCTTTTGGTAGCTCTGCGATGAAGATCTCTGGGGATTGACATTTCCACCACCGTTGCCCTGTCTCGAAGTTTCCTTGGGCAGCGGCGTCCTCTTGATGTTGATCGGCTTCGTCTCGTCGGCCGACCCCGTCGAGTTGCTCCGCGACAGCAGCGGCAGCGGGCACAGCGTCCGCCCGTACCCGCCGGAGCCGCAGCTGCTGCTCCGCTTGAACCGCCAAAAGGATTTCGACGGCTCACCGCTGCTACTCTCTTTCTTCAGCGCTTTCGGGTTGATAATGGAGACGCTGTTTCCGTTGGTATCCGCTGATTGCGCCGTTTCTTGCGGCGCAAGGAATTGTTTGGTAGTCGCGGCGGGGGCGGCGGCTGCGGCGGCGGCGGTTAGTTTTTTCTTGATCTCGGTTGGGATGATCTTCCCGTCCGAGAAGAGCTCGTCGGCGGAGGAGGATTCCTGGTCGAAGCCGACCTGGCGGACGCAGAAATCGAAGTCGATGCTCGAGTTTAGGCCCGAGGAGTTCGATCTCAGGGGACGCTGCTCGATCGGGACGACGTCGGATTGGAGGAAATCGTAGGAGAATGAGATTCTTGGTGTAGTGTTGTTACTACTACTACTAGTTATTCCCATGGCTGAGGACTTTTCGGAACATAATTCAATTGCCATGCTTTGTTTTTTCTTCTTCTTTTGAAGCTTTTTCTTGATAATCAAGTAATGGAAAAGTCTTTGGAGAGCTATTTGTGTGTGTGTGTGTTTTCAGTTCTTTTGTGGTCCTTAAGAGTTAAGAGAAGAGAGAAGTGTGAATATGGGGATTGAGCTAGAGAGAGAGAGAGAGAGGTTGTTTATGGGAACTAACAAGTTTTGTAATTGGTTTATAGGATATACCGAGTCTACGAAACGGACTTGACTTGGGATTTTATGAGTTACGCGAGAGAGAGAAAGAATGATGAGAAGACGTGGCCGGCCTTTATATGGAGAGAGAGTAGTTTATGGAGTTGGAATTCTCTGCTTGCCAGCTCTGGACCTAATCCCATGTGTCTGTGACGTGTCAGAAATTCATTGGTGAAATGGTTTTGTTAAGGGATTGCGGGAGTTTTGCTTTTCCTAAGGTGAGGTTATTGATATTTATATTAATATTTTTAGTTTTTTAGGTTATGTATATATATATTTCTTCTTTTTCATTAAATAGATAGAAAAGTCAATAAAATTAAATGATGAACCATATTAGTCATAGACTCATAGCGATATAGTTGTAATTCCCTCTAGGTTAGGAAACGACATTGAAGATGATTAAATGTTCTAGATATTTTTCTTAAATGTTCGATAGGACTAAAGCTGAACATGGGGAGTTCTAACAGCCAGATGATAAAATGACAAATATATATATATATATAATTTATTTAAAGTATATGTTTAGCGCTCTAGCTCTCTCTCTCTATATATAACTAATTTTCAAGCATGTAATATATTTGCAAAAAAGGCTAAAAATTTGCCTAAAAACTATAAAAAAGAGCCTTTTTTTGCCAAAAAAAAATCTAAAAAAAAAAAAAACACTCGGGGACGCGAGTGTGGGGGACACACGCGTGTCCATTGAGCACATGTATTACACGCGCCCGAGCTGAAAAAAAAAATAATAAGGTGCTTGGAACGCGCATCTCGACCAAAGCACGAGTTTTGGTAAAAAACAATGTTCCCAAACACTCCTTTCTCATTTTATATATGTTAAGGATTATGTTGTATTCAGTTATTTATTGCATCATTTATATAAATTTTAGAAGAAATATGTTTAGTTAGTTGTGTTTGTATATCGTATCACAACCTCGTGTTTTTGAATAGAATTCACCTATATAATAATAGAGTGATAATATTGTTTAATACAGAATTTTATTTTTTATTAGTATTGACATTGAGATCCATTTACAATATATTAGTTAGTTGGAACTTGGAAATAGTAATAGAGAACCCTATATATGAGCTATGTGCACTTTTGTTTTAATAAAATAATTAATTAGGGTTCTTGTTTTGGCTCACAATAGCTTCGCAGTTGATAGGACTGACTTTTGTTTCTGTCTGCGACCAACAAAAACACAAGCTTCGAAAGCCTAATTAATCAACTAAATATACACTTAAGATTTCTTTTCCTCTTTCCTACTGTTTAATTAAGTAATGACTAATGACATAGATTAGACTCGTTTAGAGAACGTACAATGAAAACCATTGAGCTGTATCTTGGACTAAATCTATCTTTTGTGTAAATCATAGTACTTGATTCTCTTACATTTCATGACCCACATACAATCAAATAACAATTATTTAAGTGTCGGATCTTTATAAGGACGAATACAGGCGTAATAATAAGGTCATGCAAGTTGAAAAATGCTTTACCTTCAATTTTGACATCATGTATTACAAAAACTTGAGTCTTTTCAATCTTCAATTTCCAATTTACCTTTATGTTTGATATCCAATTGACTGAAATGGAATCAGACAATAACTGAGCCTTTCAAATCATGGAACGAAAAAAATAATGCCCAAATCTTGTGGTCACAAAATTGTTGTCACTAAAGCATAGAAAACGTACATTTTACTTGTTGCTAATTCCAAAATGATGTCACAAGTAGAAACATACTTTTGTTTCGATTCCAAATCACCTTTATCTTTTCCATTCAACCACTCTAATCACAACACGCCCTACTATATTTGCCAAATATATCGGAGGAAAAATAGAAAGCTGTAAGATCAAACAGAAGATATTGGTGCCGAGATAACAGCCTGTTCGGATGTCTGTATTTCTATAATTTTGAATAAATTGAATGTAAATGTTAAAGTACAAAGAAACTATATAACCATACAATAAATAAAAATGGACACATAATATGGTAATTTTAGATGGCAAAAAACCTAAGAAAAGAAAAAATCATGGGTGTTAACCACAATAATTATGAAGATAAGTTTATTGATCTTCGAATTATAATTACGAGACAATGAGATTATGACACAATTCTTCGATTGGAGGTGACAATTCGTGTCTTAATCGTGTCTAAAGAATTTTGGCTAAACCTAGGCATGACTCATTTATTCATCGTGTCTAAAAGAAAGTTAGATATCATGTTAATCATGTCACCGAATTACGACTATTTATAAATCATGTCACTCGTGTTTATTGGCTCAATTAGCTTGGGTTGAAATCAATAAATTTTTAATTATATTTTGTAAATCTAAAATTAAAAAAATATTGGATAAACATCTACTCTTGATAATATATATAATTAGTAGGGTAATTATTATGTCATGTGGATGAAAATTATTAGATAATAAATAAATAAATATTAAGTATATGTAAATAGGTGTTAAACATGTATACTTGTTTATAACTAATTTAATTAATATGTCTTAACGGGTCTTATCGTGTTCGTGTCGTGTTTACTAATTATTTAATTATGTTAATCGTGTTTGACCCGTTAACACTCAGACCCATTAAGGAATGATTTAGACCCGCTAATTTCGTGTCATGTTTGCGTCGTTTATTGTGTCTGGACCCAAACTGCCGGCCCTATTTTCGATCTCTACCGCACTGAAATTCATGAGGATCTTCATCAGAATATACGCCCGTCTTCAACCTTTTACACCTTACTCTAAGCACTGTTATGTCTAGTCCCTGTCGAGTTCAAGAAGCGCTTCCTTTCTATTCCATAGTCATACTCTGAGCTTCACTCTTCAAGCTCAACAATCTTCAAGCTCAACATTCTTCAAGCTCTTAAGAGAAGCACTAAGCACTGTCTTCAGGTCCACAATCGTACTCCGAGCTTCACTCTTCTAGTTCAACAATCTTAAAGCTCTTGAGAAGCACTAAGCCTAGACCGCAATGCTATTTTGCTTCTGATACCCTTTAGGTATCTTTTTTTCCTTTAAGGCAAAACAATCATTATTAGAATAAAACCAAACCAGATAAGCTTGATTCGGTCTGTTTGATCATATTGACGGTCTACTTGAACACTTCTAGGAGGTAGGTTGACATGAATTTCTATCAGTTTTTTTTAATTAATATTTTCATATAAAATGTTGCTTTTGTATTTTTATTTTTGTCAAAATTTTAACAGATTATTGATAGAGAGACTAAAACTACACAATTGCACAGACGGGAGACCGATTTAAGAACACTTTTTAAAATACATGTGATCAGCCCTCCATCTTTTGAAGGTTTCAATTTCAAGGCTATGTCCATCCAATCTTTAAGTTACTAACAAAAAAGTCATGGTTGAGAGGATTGCATTCTGAATTATTAACACCCTTTTTAAAGTCTCTCTATCTCTCATTATTACAGTTTTGTTTTCACAAAAAAAAAAATGCCTTTCCAAGAGAAAAAAAGCAATGGAGTGGAGGAAAAGATCAGAAACGTTATTATGGTGTTCTCAGTTTGGTAGAGAGAAAATTTGCTAGTGATCAGGGAAAAGTGAAAATCTAAGAGTATTGGTGCCTGGCTTATCAGGCCCCATTATTATTCCATTTGTCAAATATTGGATGGATTAAAACACCTTTCTTTTTCTCCTATATTATATCTCTTGATTTTGCTGAAGAACCAGGATCAAAAGCAAACTCAAAATACAATATGTTCAAATCTTATTTATTTGGTAAACTTTGGGTGATCACTACTTCTAACGATCACGTAAATATTTTGGATATGTTGATCGTTAACATCTCAGGCATGTGTTAAAAAAAAAAAAAAGTCATGCTAGTGCTTATATTTTAAGGCTTGACCACTATTTTCCTCGTTTAATATATTTTTTTTTTCCTGGATTTAGCATAATTCTATAGCATCCTAAATCCTGTGTTAAGGTTTGCCTTAAGGACATACAAGAGAGTTAAATATAATTACACATTATCAAAGTCAAATTTTCTACAATTAAACACATCGTGAGCTCCTTGTTAATTGGTGATTTAATATGAAATATATATTCTGCCCTCAATATATATACACACAAAATGAATGTAACTTAATTTAAGATTGAATTAAGGCCGTGAATGCGCTTTGCAATTCAAAAACCACCATTTGTCCATGAAACTCTTCTAATAGACCTACCGGGACTGATACCTTTTTTCTTGCATTGAAACGGGTAGAAGAAATTAGAACAATATAATAAAAATTCAAGAAATAATACTATTTTGTATGGTTACAATGGAATAGAACACAAAATCAAATTTTATTAGCATTACATTGGCAATTTATCTAGGATTATATGGCGTCCGCGTTAACATGATGTTATCTTTGAGATGGTCTTGGCTCTTTCATTTTCCTCTTAATATACATCTTTCATTTCTTCGTTGAACTTTTTTAGCTATTTTAGAAGACAAAACCACTTGTCGGAAAGATGAGAAAAAGAAAACAAAAGGCACGTTTTCTTGGTGGTTGAGAAATTGTTAAAAATATGAAAATATAGAGTTTTAAATTGCTAAGTTATGGAAATATGGCAAGCCAAAAAAATAGGCAACAAAGTAGGGTAATGTGATTGATAGGAAAGAAAGCACAAAACTTCCAATGTTATTATTATTGTTATTTAGTAGCTTATGGCCTTATGCTTATCTCTCCGCTTAGTTACATGTAGCATAAAAAAACAAACTAAGAACTTGGGTTTTTTCTTAAAAAAAGAAGTTTTGATTAATCCCATTTTTTTTCAAATAATAAATCTATTACTTCTTTCATTTTTCAAAATACTAAAAAAAAAAGTTCGATAATTAAAAGGGTAAAAATTTACCATGTGTCGAACAGATAAACCAGAAGGTTTTGGTAAAAATGATGTTTTCAGAGATTGTTTATAAATCTATTCTTGTATTATTATTTTTTTGAATAATGTTAGGCATACTAAATTTTTTACCAACATTTTAATATCAGCCTATGTGGTAATTAAAGCGTCATATTTTGATTGGCTGAATATCAAATCATTCTACTTAAGTAAGGCATGAGTTAGAGTAGAAAATGATTCTTTTCTTATTTAAATAAATATATATATATATATATATGAAATTAAAAATTTTCAAATAGTATATATATATCTAAAATGTATTAATTAAACATTAGTACTTATAGAATCTTATTCTATAAGAAAAGTTAATCAGTCAAAACCGTTCCCAATTATAAAACATATCCTATTATAAAATTTTTTAAATGATGATTTAGATGGGAAAAAAAAAGTGATTTCATAACACAAAGATATAACTTTTGCGTAGCCAAAGTCAATATACGATTCCAAAGAAATCACTAGGTGCAGAGGAAAAAAAAAAGAAAAGAAAAAGAAAAAAAGAACAAACAAACTAGCCCATGAGGCCATGGCCAAGAAAAGCTCACCGGACATGAAAGAAAGGAAAACCTAACATCAAAGAGTTCATGGAGGAGAAAAAAAAAAAATTTACATCCTTTTAATATATAGATAATATACATTCTTAATTTTCTGTTTTTGAACACTTGCCATGTGAGAAAACCCCAAAAGGAGCAACCGGGCAGTAGTGGAATCTTTACACTTTCAAATCTAAATTGGATCAATAATTCACACAAACATACCCCATTCTTTGTCATTGTCTCTTTGCATATATATATATATATATATATATATATATCCTTCTTATATACCGAAGGGCTTATTGAAGACCAAGCGACTCTTACATATATAATATTCGCAAATTAAGAAAGCTAATGCAAATGACGCTAAATTGTACTAATTAGGTATGATTCGTTGCGAGATATAGTTAAAACTGTCATGTTGTTATAATTGATAGGTCATTTTGCATATGATTTCGTATGCTTTGTATATGTTCTTTACGTTAGATAGGTTTAAGTGGTGAACATTTTACAAGTACGTACCAAAAAATAGTTCATGAGTTTAGTCATACTAACAAGATTTGGCTAGTCATTCAAGAGTTAATGTCAAATGACTGACAAAATATAATATAATATAATGAAATGCACTATTGCTTTATTATAAGGATAAGGGAAACAAATTAAAGTGGGATTTAATTGTATTTTAAAGAAAAAAGATGGATTGGTTTTGGTAGAGCACAAGTTCCATGAACTATAATCCACATTGTTCTTTAAAAAAGGTAATTTAGACATGTTCACATGGACAAGAAAAGACCCATATGGAAAAGAAAAATTAAAAAGGAAAAAATTGGGTTAGTTGATTGTATGTTTGACGTTGACTCTTTCAAGAGAAGAGCATTTCCTTCAATTATACAGAGCAGATAAGGATTCATTCTGATACACAGTTCTTTATCCAAGGCTTTAGAGATATATTATATTTAACATGTCTAAATTGTGATTATTTTTCTGTGGTAGAGTCTATATGCTATCATCAGTATTAAAGTACTCTAATTTATCATTATTAAAACTTGTTTGACGAATTTTTTTTTTTAAGGGTTAGTTAGATAAATAGTCATTTTGGACAGTGTATTTTTAAAAAATAGTCACAGTTTCAAAAAATTTAAAAACTAAGCATAAAATTACAAGAAATTTTTGACAATAATAAAAATACATATAAAAATACTGTCAGAAATTTTTAACACTAGGCAAAAATTTTGTAAGAAATTTCTTATATGACTAGTTTTTAAATTTTTTTAAACTGTGATTATTTTTTAAAATCATTTTGTAAACAGTGGCTATTTTATTAAAATTTCTTTTTTTTTAAATAGTAGAAAAAGGAAACTAAAAGCCTTTTTGCGTTTTCAACTAGAACTTCGGAGCAAAAATGTTAATTAAGAGAGTATACTAAGGCAAAAAATAGCGTGTAATATATTTGAGGTTACAATGTCTTATTAATGCTAGTATGTAAATCTCAAACTTTTCTTAAAAAGGACATTTTGTGATTTTAACAAGAAAGAGTTCGCGTTAGAGCTTTTTTCCGAAACGGCATCCATACACTCCAAAGAGAAAATTTTGTTCTTAATTAAGACGCTAGAGTTACTTTTGAGACTTAATATTAAATTCTTACACATCTATAAGCATAACACACTATGACATATGTAAATAAAATAAAATACTTTGATCTTATAAAATTAAGTAAGAAATAACAATGCTCTATTCTATTAAAAAATGGGCAGAGAGAAAACATTGTTCTACTCTCAAAATTACTTTGTAACGACCCAAAAACTAACACGTAAAAAGGAAATATAATTCGTAATAAACATAAGAGATTTAACAATTTTCAAGTCCCAAAAATACGGTAAAATTTGAAACTTTTTTCATAACAATAAGAAAATACATTTAAATGCCTAACACGGGATGTAACCGTGACCACACGACCATCAAAAGAGTTTTCACGTGGGATTTTCAAAACAAAAACATCAACTCCCAAAATAGTTGCCAACGGCTAGCCGGCGGTATACCCGACGCTCCCAAGGTCGGTCCCGTCTGCACTCGCCGTTATCCTTCCATGTCGCCTAGTTTTCCAGCTTTCCCTTCAACTTACCTGCAACACGAGCACACTAGTGAGCTAATAGCCCAATAAGTGGATTAAAGATGTATAATAATTTTACATCAAGACTTATTTAAATATACGCGCATAGAATTTATAACTGAGTCAGAAATAAGTCTATTCTCCGCTAACTCCGTAAATAGAGCCTTCCGTGGCTCGATAATGACTCTACTCAGTGTCATCCACCATTGGATTTATCACGAGACTCTTGAACTCAATCTCCTTCAATCATAAAAGAAGGTTGTCCACCGACCTCTTTGAAATCCAGTTGGATCGTTCCGAAACCTCACACAGACAATGGCCCCGTCGGGCAATTTCGGAACCGATCGTGATCGCGGCCCCATCGGCCGTACTAAGATTAGCACACAGCATATATAGAGAGGATAATCGTCCGCCGACTTCCTCGTGACCCCGTCGGGTAGTCCCGAAATCTCACACAGACAGTGGCCCCGTCGGGCAATTTCGGTACTTATCACGATCGCGGCCTCCATTCGGAAGCCTAAGATTTCCCATATCCTTTCGACTTAAAAGAAAGCGTATCTCTCAACCTGCAAACAAGAATCTCAACCACAATAATAATAATCTTATGTCTGTGGTCCCATACCCACAGACAAGAGACACACACACACCATATAGACTGGTAACCCTAAGAACTTAGACCCGCAACTGCATAATTGCGAGTTAACAAACATAGTATAGGCACGTGAGCCCATACTCACGTACCTAGGAAAACCAACATCATAATTACTAGGTTAAACATTAACATTTGCTACAACCATAATAAGATCCCAACAGTAGCAAGCAATCGAGCATAGTAGAGTCTACTCGTGTTACAGAGGAGATCCACTTACTTGAGGTCCTAAGCTCCTCGCTTCGGTCCTCGAAATCCTTTCCCTAGGGGCGTCTCTTCTCGTGCTTTGTGTGAGATGCTTCTGTTCCACACAAGCAATTAATGATCAACGCCAAGGTTTACCACTAAGTACAGGAGAGAAAGAACTTGGGATTGGTGGACTCGAAGAATGTGACTCTAGTTAGTGGAACGGTCAATAATTCATTAAGAAAGCCCATCTAAGGTTGTTTCCGTCCTAACTGTTGTCATTGGATTTGTTTATGCGAGGAATAGGTTCTCAGCCTTACTCGTACAATGATTAAATCAATAAAAGTGCCTAGGCTTCGAGCCGGAAATCCGGCAGAGTTTCCCCTGTTTTTCGGATATCCCGGCCGAAGCCTTCACCTAATATCAACCCAGCACCGAACTAATTTCGGTCACAATCCAACATATCAACAACTAGAGTCAATAAACCCAATATCAAGACATTTCCAAATTTTCATAACAACAATTATTCTCGAGCCTCAAAGGCTAAACTCGTAGCATAATTCTCAAGGATTCCAACAATATCCTAGCTCAAGTCACGCTTCCAATATCGTATCATTTTACAACAAGAACTCGATTTTTGGCCGCTTGGTTATACCTTTAGTATACGACGGTGAGGGGTCGTGCGTCCTTAAGCACTTCGGTGGTGATCCTGCACAATTTGGCATAATAAAATGATCGAATAAATTTTCGAACTAAATGCAACACGATGGGAAACACTCGGAATTGTGACCCAAATTTATAACTCATTCACATTTGAATGGCACAATTGTCAAAATACAACTTCACACGGTTGAATAACCAATAACGTGCATAATTTTCTCTTTTTCAACTATTTGATTTTTGACAACCAAATCTCCAAATCAAACTTTCAAAAATAATATTACTTGACAATTTTATTTTTATTTTTATTTTTTCCAAAACCGCGTTTAAAAGAGAAAATTAAGTTCCCGCTCGTCTAAGCGCGGATAAATCGGGAGACTCAACGATTACAAATATAGTGCGAAAAATAAACATTTAAACGCGTGAAGTTTCCCGCACAAAAAAATGAATTCCCAACTTGTTCGTTACTAAATTAGCACACTTTAAGGTGTCAAAAGTTCAAGTAAACCGAATTAACAACGACCTCTAGGCGTCTAACAAGTTCAAGCCCATAATGATACGATTCTTGAACGCGAAAAAAAATAATTTCATTCACTCACAACACGAACATAAATTTCATTACGATCCTAAAGAAAACAAGCGGTAGACAAGATAAAACTTCGTCGAAATCCTAACCGACGAAAAACAAGTATTTCTCAACAACCACAAAGGTAACGAGGCTCACCAAACTTGAGCAATTGCGGCTCAAAGAAGCGCGTTGCGGCTGTCGAGAAATTTCAGCGGCGGAGCGAAGGGACGACGAGCTCTAAACATAAACGAAAACGAGGATTAACCCGCTGAAATTAAAGATTCAAAATGAACATTCGACGCCAACGCTGCGGACACGAAGCTTACCTCGGTGTCGGCGTCAACGACAACGTACGAAAAGGGGTTTAACGCGAGGAGGAGTACGATTGTTGCCCGGAGGTGACCACGGCACGACGAGGGTCGGCGAGGTTACGCGGCTGCGCGGGAGGGCTGGCCGGCGTTGAGGTGGCCGGCGGTGGGCGGAGGCTGGGTCGGCGCGGCGGAGCTCGACGCGGAGGAGTTCGCGCGGAGGAGCTCGGCGCGGAGGAGTTCGCGCGGAGGAGCTCGCGCGGAGGAGCTCGGCGCGGCGACAGCGAGCGCTCCGGCTGGGCTGCGCGCGCGCGAGACAGGGGAGGCTTGGGTCGACGCCGGCAGCGCGCGCGGAGGCTGGGCGAGCTCGACGGAGCGGCGCGCTACTGCTCGGCGCGCGGAGGAAGCACGCGCAGCGCGAAAGGGGGGGAAGAGGCGCGCGGGGCTCGCGCTGGGGGAGCTGCGCGTGCGGGCTGGAGCTCGGGGCCGAGCGGTGCTGGCGGCGGGACGACACCGGCGCTGTGCACGCGAGCTGGGCGGAGGAGCGGCGGCACCGGCGGGGGAGGCTAGTTGGCCGGCGGAGAGAGGGAGAGAGAGAGGAAAGGAAAGAAGAAGAAGAAAAGAAAAATTTGTGAGGAAGGGGGAAAAATTTGGTCGGCTGTGAGGGGAAGAAAGGGAGAAAAGGAAGATGCCCTAATGGGCTTGGGCTAATTGGGCCCAAAATGGCCGAAAATTGACCACGAAAATGCAACAAGTTTTTCCGAGAAATTTTTAAAATTGCACACGTTATTTAAAAACGTAAACTTAGGAATTTAAATATCATTTTCGAATCAAACATAAATTCCTAACACGTCTAACTTTTAAAATTGTAAGATAACCATGCTAATTTCATAATTTCACTCATAGTTCCAATTTATCAGATTTGACGAAACTGACCAATTTTACAAATTGGTCACAACTGAGGTAGAAATACAATTTAATTAATTAGCACAGTGATATTAAATTCATGTCATTACATACTTAAATTCTCTTTCTTAATTTGTTTGTAATTTGCTTTCCTTGTTTTTGGTTTTCTTTGTCAGCTTGCACATTCTATTACTTTAGTTTATTTTATTCCATATAACTATAAGCACTTTTCTTTTTATTTTAGGGGGATTGAGGGATTCGGAGAATATTATGCATGACAATAAAGAAGAAGACAATAGTAGAAGCCATGACAAGGCTTGAAGCAAAGCACCAAAGGCAATTATTTGAGAGAAAGAGGCAGCAAAACCTACAGAACAAGGGGACATTTCTTAATGGATAAGTCCATATCATCTGAGGAACTCTGCTAGGCTGACACATTTAGAGCCATATCAATTTCTCATAATTTGGCTTCATTAGCCCAAGGCCTTTTGAGAAGCAAGAAAACAACAAAGAAGAGTATAATTGAAGCGAAAACAATTATTTAATCATCGAAAAATTTTACACACCTCTTTCAAATTAGTACATAATGTATAAAACGTGTCAAATTAATCCATGTAGTTATATTCGTGCATCATATATATTGGCCCCTCCATCATTTAAATTTGATGGAAAGCTGACGTTATTTTACTTTTTTATTATTTTTTTAAAGATTAAAAGTTTAAATAAACCCCAATAATTTCATAAATTTTCATTAATACCCCTAATTTTATAAATTACAATATATACACACATTTTCATTTCTAAACCCCAAGTCCCGAAAATGAAAAGTATGAATACTTGTTTTTGAGATTGTTGGGGTTCCAAGATTAGCTAACTACCCAACTCTTGAATTAGCTATTCTTTATTCTCTAGAATGATGCTTAATGAATGAATAGTTGGTTTAGCGAAACGAAAAAATTATGAAGAACGAAAAAATCCCCACTCTTTAAAACTCGAATCCAAGTCCCAATCTATAATTGTTAAAGCCCTGATCCAAATCCACAATCCTTTGAATAAAAATCTAAATTATTAGTACCCAAA
The DNA here is from genome assembly GCA_018132145.1 of Boehmeria nivea var. tenacissima. Classification (NCBI taxonomy): domain Eukaryota; kingdom Viridiplantae; phylum Streptophyta; class Magnoliopsida; order Rosales; family Urticaceae; genus Boehmeria; species Boehmeria nivea. The sequence goes on along the minus strand of CM030876.1, from coordinate 10,186,208 downwards.
TACAATTCAAACCCTAGTATAGTTTCCCAATCCCACATGATGTTGGAGATCAATGAGAACCACGAAGAATCGCAAGGCTCTGAGAACTAAGCACGACGAGTGACAGCGGTACAAGACAAGCGGTGACGACAAGTTTTGTTCACGGTGGCGAGAATGAAGCGGTGAAGCAAATGAGCACCTCAGACGACGACACGAATGAACAGTAGTGTGAAGTAGTCCATGCGTATTTGGTGGAAAGGGGAGGCGGGATCCCATATCCGCCTCCCTACATTGCCAGCTCTAATAGTGACATATGCTATAAACTTGAATGTCAAATGTGTCATGAGATCAAATTTTCTCTATTTTTTTTTTAAGATTTTTTTTAAAGGACTTAGAGCATCTCCAATGAAATATCCAATTGATGTGCCAATGTCAAAATTTGATTTGAGTAAAAAAATTATTCTATAATTTTATGCAATTATCAATTCTAAATTTGACAAATGACAAATGTTAAGCTTGATTTCACATTTAGCACCAAATATAACAAAATGTCAAATTTAATAGCATTTGAAAATAGGCATTCGTTTGCTATTTTTTATTATTAAATTCAAAAAAATTATTATTTTAATTTTATATTATAATAAAATCTCATTCATTAAAAAATTTATCACTAAATGTAGTGTTTATTATTATTGACTAATATTTACTGTCTTATTAGAATAAGAGAAAAGTTAAAAACTACGACCTCGGGGACGAGGATGATATAGAATCATATGATATGCAATGGGTAAGTAAGTTGTCCGCTACTCAAGATGCAGGAAGAGCTGGTCTTGGCCATTGTTACTGCCTATACTCTTATATTTAATGCTATTAAGTTGTCAATTTTATATTTGAAGCTATCATGGCACTTGATGATGGTGTAGTAAAAGTAACAGCTTTAGATATATAAGGTAAACTCTAGATACTTATAATGACTGTTATTCACCGATACTCATAGTGCTCCTACCATAGGCTATTGCAGCTGCTGTAATTTTGAGCATATCAAATCCGAACCAAGTTTTCAAAAAAAAAAAAAAAAAAACACACAAATATGTTCAAATTAGAAACCATAAAGGGTAAGTTATCAGGTTTTAAAGAGAAAATTTGATCTCATGCCATATTTAACATTTAAATTTATAACCTATGTCACAATTGCATATTTTGTTATTTTTTTCATCATTAATTATAAATTACTCTCATTTCCCTAAAAAAAGAGACAATTTGGTCAATTCACTACTAAAATATGACATGAACTGTAACTTTTATTTTAAAGTGGTATTTTCAAAACAAGTGGCGTAGATGTTACATTTTTCAAAATTTTCCGATTTAAAAAAAAATGGAGAATTACAAAATAAAGTCACTCTTGATGTCACTTAATAATCTAAACTCTAAGTGGTGTGCTCATGTTATTATCACTTTATATTTATAGTGTAAATTTTAGAATATAAATTAAAAATATAATATACATGAGGTATAGATTATTAATGTGTCAAAAATAAGACATTCCTCAAAATTTCCCTTTAAATAAATTAATTTTTTGTAGCACATATATAAATGGGTCAATTAGGTAAATAGCCATTTTAAATAGTGTATTTTTAAAAAATAGTCACAGTTTCAAAAAATTTAAAAACTAGTCATAAAATATGTAAGAAATTTCTGACAATAACAAAAATACACATAAAATTATTATCAAAAATTTCTGACACGTATTAGAAATTTTGTCAAAAATTTTTGACAATGCCAATTTTTAAATTTTTTGAAACTACAACCATTTTTTAAAATTATTTTTGTAAATTATTTTCTTAAAATTCCCTATATAATATATATATATATATATATATATATATACCCGAAATCAACAATTTGCTTATAGTTGTCAAAGGGGGCCGGTCCAAACCGTGAAAGCCTTGGCCCGTGAGCCCGCTGGCGCCCCGCTAACTCTCTTTCGAGGGTCCGACCGGCCCTGCCCGGCCCGTAAAGGAAAGATCCCCGGTCTTATTATTATTATTATTATTATTATTTTAATTTTTTTGATTGGAGAACTTGCTGTTTTGAATCTCTCAAATCATAGCCGAGCCACTTTACACCAAAAAGGAAAATACAGTTTAAGATAGAATACCAAGAAAACTTCAACACACGAAAGAAAATTTTGAAAAAAAAAAAAAAACAACTACAGCCAATAGACTTGGGTTTGAAAAACCATCATAACAATTATATTAATAGCAACGTTTGATGGTTTCCAATCAATTGCGTATTACAAACATCTACTTCTACTTCCTTTGAATATCTCTCTCTCTCTCTTTGCTGGCTTGTTTTGTGTCCCACAAACTATCCTGAAATTCAAATCCGACCCTTTTCTTTTTCTTTCCTTGTGATTTCTGGGCACCTCAGAAATCGCAGCATTAGCTCGGTTTGTTCATAGAAGAGCTTTGAAAAATGCCGAATTGGGAACTCAAGAGATGTTGCAACCACGACCAGGACGCTTTCTTGATCACTATCGGAGTCTTCACAGTCGTAATCCTCGTGGTAATGGGTGTTTTTTTTTTTTTTTTAATCTCTTCCGTTCTGTTTGTTTGCCCAGAAAAAGGGAATTTATAGCGTGAAAGTAAAAGAAAAAAAATTCTCTCTTTAGTTTGGTCAACGCCTTGGTCAACTCTGGCCAACACTTGGTATTGGTGTCTAATTGAGGGAATTAGAGTTTTGGTTATTGTTTTTCCTAATGTTTGTTTATCGGATTTTGTCATTGACATCAGTTTGTTGTAGATCTTATTCTTGTCTTTTGTCTTGTTGTTGAGCTATAGACCTTTCTTTCCTTGCCAATGTTGTTTTTACCAATTCTATTTGCTTTGTTGGCTTCATCTAAGTAATGCTAATTAGGCTATTATGTTGTATAGTATATTTAGTGATAGAGTTACACATACAAAATTCCCTTTTATGTTGGAACTAGGACTTTATTATTGCTCTACAAATATTTGTTGCGCAAGGTTTCCTTGAAATGAAAAATTTGGTGCATTTTTAGATTAGCCATTTTAAGGACCTAGAAACTATTTCAACGCAGACATTATACTATGTCGGTGGAATTTGGAGCTCTGATGTATGAACCTTTCTGTTAGATAATAGCTTGATGATCTCGGCCTATTTTATTGAGTACCGACTTGGTACATGTAAGTTGCTTGATAAAATTTGTAATTAGAAATCACTAATTATGAGGCATTACTTGGGGAAGAATGGGTTAATGCTGTATATTAACAGTGAAATTATAAGCATTGAGCCGAAGACAAAAGACGGAACAAACTGACAATGGTCTGGCATGAAACGTTGATTGGATTAGTTGAAAATTTACGATTTCTTAATGCTGATGTTTTAAAAATGATTCAAAGGTCTATTGGTAAAATAAGGGGCTTGTATTAGTCAGACCTGATTACTTTGGAGGTATTTTTCCATCCGATTTTCCCTTCTGATGTGAATAATATTTTCTTATTGTTAAAGCTTTGGAGGACAGTATTTCTCACACCGTTTAAGCTCATCACAGTGTTCTTGCACGAAGCAAGCCATGCGATTGCTTGCAAACTCACATGTGGTCAGGTAAGAAGCTCTTAAATCCCCTTTGCTGATACTTTATGTTGAGAAATTTCAGCCTCTGAAAAGTCTCAACAATATGACCAGAAAGCGTAATGTTTATTACTCTCCAAGTATTTCAAAATTATTTATATGTCACCCATTTTGGTGAACAACACTTCCCTTTTGTTTTTCTGTGTGTTTTAAAGTCACACTTTATATATATTCACTTTTCTCTTTTGTCAAATACTATTATGATGGAATTACAGATTATGTAACAAATTTCTTTATTAATTGGCAGTTATCTTAGCATTGGAATTCAGACTCTGAAATAGTCACTTTATTAATATTTAATCATATTTTATTATATTTTTACTGTAAAAGAGTCTAGTTAATCATGTGTAGTTGCTTTTAATGAAGTAAATATGGAACTTATCCGCAAAATCTTGTCAATAATTTAAGTAAATTCTTGCTCCTATATTCTTTTCTAGTAATCAAATGCCAACATATATTTTTCTTTTTGTTAATTGCATCTAACCTTTTCTTTTCTCTTTCTCATAGCCACTGAGATACCACGGTTTTAGTTGGCCTTTACGCTTGTCATTATTGCTCTATATGTTTCCTTTTTCGTGATATTGTTGTGTCTCTTTAGCTTAGTACTGTATAAATCAATTTTCATTCCAATTTCTCAGAAAAGTTGGTGGTATTAAAACTACCACCAATTAGTCTAAACTATACTATACCTTCTTATGATCTAAATTCTCCTCCCAGCTCTATTGACATTGCTTTTTGTACATTCATACTATATTGTAGCCACTCTCTTCCAATGACGAATGTTCGGAATCAACCAAGTTGATTTTGTTCTTTTAGAGCGAATGCCATTTCAACTGTGAAGCTATGCCATTTTATCTTGACTAAGTTATCTATTCTATAATCTCTGTTAATACATAGGTTGAAGGAATCCAAGTTCATGCAAATGAGGGCGGGGTCACGCAGACACGTGGCGGCATATATTGGGTGATCTTGCCGGCAGGATGTAATGCACCTCTTTCTTGTAAACTTCATTTCTGATTTCGATCCTGCTTTCGGGCCTCTACAATTACGATTGCTTCTCTTAAAATGCAGATCTCGGTTCATCATTCTGGGGAATGGCTTTGATTCTTGCATCAACAAATCTCTTAACTGCAAGAATTGCTGCTGGATGTTTCCTTGTCTCTCTGATTGTTGTGCTATTTATTGCTAAAAACGTACGACTGCTTGTTCATGGGATGATTAGTACTAAAATGTTCTTTTACATATAGTTAGGATTTTTCATAAGCCAGATATTATTGGTTGTTTTGATTAGTATATATGTGTACTAAGGTAGTCACATTTTCAAAATTTTCTGATCATTTGTGTTTTACTCTTGTTTAAACAGTGGACACTCCGAGGACTTTGTATCGGTGAGCACCTCTTACAAGTTGTAAGAAAGTAGTACTTTCATATTTCTACATGATTACTTGCTAACTGTTGAAGTTTACCCATTGAACATCTCAGGATTCATCATTTTCCTTGCTGTAGTTTGGGTTTTGCAAGAAAAAACCACTGTCCGTATTCTCCGTTATGTTATTCTTTTTATGGGTACGCATTTGTGTTGTCTTATTTATATTCTTGTCCTTCGTCCCTCCGAACCTGTACATGAAAATCTTGATTTGGTGAATTGCAGGGGTGATGAACAGCTTATTCTCGATCTACGGTATGTACAATGACTCTTCTTTAGCATGTTGACATATTATTTATTAGTGTTCCAGTTTTCGATAATCAATTTCAAAGTGCAGATATATACGATGATTTAATATCTCGAAGAGTCAACTCCAGCGACGCTGAGAAATTTGCAGAAGTTTGTCCTTGCCCGTGTAATGGAGTTGCATGGGGAGTCATATGGTGAGTTTCTAAACAAAACCTTAGACATTTTTCCTTAGAAGACTCTTGTGCATAAAAAGCAGAAAAGAACATGTCTCTCTTCAACCTCTAAAACGATACACTCTTTTTTTTTTTTTTTTCCCCTGAACTTACATACTTTGATGAACTGCTTTTTCAGGGGAGTGATATCGTTAGTATTTCTCTCTGGATCCATGTATCTCGGACTTGTCATCTTATCTTGAGGTATATTATACGTTCTGCAATTAGTTCAGATATAATAGACTTCTACTAAAATCGAATATGTTATGGACCAATTTTTGCATGCCCTTTTTCTCTAGTACATTGATATGAATATGTAGGCTTTTCTTGTCTGAAACTGCAATTGGCATAACTACTCAAATTACAAAAATGGTTCAAGAAGTTTCGAATTGGCACAAGACAAAATACAAACTGTTCTTAGATCCTATTTTGTTATGCATAAACTACTTTTGACATTTCTCCCATATTTCCAGGGTAAAGAGACTTTCCAAACTTTGCCCGGCATTGCAGATATCTATCCATGCATTAATCTTTCTGTTTAGAGTCAATTTTGTAGCCTAAATTCATTTCCATGATGACATATTGCGTGTTTCATTCTTTTAACCCTTTTGATTTGGTTCAGGGTTGGATCTCATTATGTTGTAACTCTTGTATAGAAACATTTATCTACTCTCTAGTAGAGGTTTATTCGAAACGGTTTGAGTGGTGTCGTTTTTTATTTTATATTTTAATGTGCTCATTATTTTGTCACTAGTTTTTACTTGTATGAATGTCAGGTCAGTGGATTCTTAACAAGATTGTTGTTAGTAGTTTTTCCAATGTTTCTTCGAGGGCATGAGTGTTACCCTAAGAACTTACAATATTCAATTTTAGTAAGCAGAAACAAAAAGACTAGAATTGCTACTAGAAAAAGGAAAGAAAAATGGACAGTATGCCATGAGAGAATTTCCACCGAATCTCAATGTTGTCGACATCGATCTTATCTACATCAATTATACTCATAAACGTCCAACTTGGCTGGCAATTCTTCTCTATCCTTAATTATAGAAAATTCAATTATCTTCTAAACTTGATATGGTCTTTAATAGAAGGACAAGGATGTAGTAGAATATGTCTTACGGTGCCAAAGAATTTAGAATGTCAAATTTATGTTTTGGTGGACCACACATTTAAAAAGATAAATGTGACAATACACAATTGTTACTCATCGTATGGACACTCTAGATAAACACGGGCTCGGAAACTAGCGCATTGCAGCGGAATTATTTTTTAAAAAGAAATTATAGTGAATATCTATGGTTTTTTTTTTAAGACGTGAATATCTAATTTCTAACACTGAATTTGAATAAATATATAAATTTTTAAAAATATAACAAAATAAGTAAGTGATTCAATTACATGCATAGTGATAATGAGTGGTAATTGATTGAATCGTTGAAAACATGATCAAGTAATTAATAAATGGGTCAGTTAAGCAATTAGTCATTTTAAAGGTAAAGTTTGAAGGATTTAGCCATACTTTCACGAAATTAGGGATTTAGCCATAGCATGTAACATTTTTTGTAACATATAACATATATACGTGTAAAAGTGTAACATTTTATGTTACATATAACATAAAATGTTACACTTTTACATGTATATATGTTTCATGTAACAAAAAATGTTATATTTTATGACTAAATCCCTAATTTCGTGAAACTACGGCTAAATCCTAAAAAATTACCCAAAAGTTTGGTTAAATGCCTAAAAAACTTTTAATAAATTGGCTAACTATTCGTTTTATTTGAACATTTAGGTATTTATTTTCCCCACTTCACCATTTTTTTTAATGAAATAGTAAATATTAATAATATTTAATCGTAAGAAAATCAAAAGACAATTATACCCATGTTTGATGGGCTAAAATAGGAATATTTGAGGAAAATACCAAAAAAAAAAAAAAAAAACCGGGTCGGTTAGGTAAATAGCCATTTTGGATTGTGTGTTTTTAAAAAATAGCCACAATTTTAAAAAATTTAAAAACTAGCCATAACGCATGTAAGAAATTTTTGACAATAACAAAATTGCACATAAAATTACTGTCAGAAATTTCTGACATGTGTAAGAGATTTTGTCAGAAATTTCTGAAAGGGCTAGTTTTTAAATTTCTTGAAATTGTCACTATTTTTTAAAATCATTTTGTAAACAGTGGCTATTTTCTTAAAATTCCAAAAAAAAAAGGTAAATTGACCCAAAAATTCCAGCAACCTTATTAGCTAAGTAACTAAATAGGGGCATGAGAGTAAAACTGCTTAGTACACTGTTGAATCTATAGTGATTTATCTTTTCTTTTAAATATATTGGGATAATGTGGTGCTCAAAGATTGATAAAATTTATATAATAAAGTTAAATTAATTTTAAAAAAAAGAACAAAAAGTAAACACATAAAAAAAATGCTAATGAAAGCCAAATATATGTGAGGATAGAGACCTCAAGAGCTACGCCATGAAGCCATTTTTTTCAATACTACATGGTTTTATGTAGAATCCATCAGATACAGATGTATTGCATGCATACATTAAGCAAAGAAAATAAAAAAAGACCTTGCAATATTTAACAAAAATTATTAATAAACATATTAAAGACACTCTCAAGGATGCTAAAAGCGGAGACATCAGCCTGCAAGTCTTGCTTACTCACCGTCTATGGCGTTCCTGATGACACCAAAATGTATCTAGGCTTTTTATTCTTTTTTAATTTTTGCATATTTAAGCATGGAGATCAAATCTTCTTATTGGATTTTCTCTATTATTATAAATATAAATAACTTCCTATTATGCTATTTCAAGAAATTTTGGATTATTGATTTAGGCCTTTGGTTCGAAGAATTTCACCATTCTACTATTTCAATCTAGTACTTAGGAGAGAATGGGAATTGAAGAATAAGAGTTTTAGTTTATGCCTCTTTGCTTTCAATTTTTATTTGTATAATCTATCTCTATCTATAGTTTTTATATAAAAAATTGCGGCTTAAAATTTTTTCTTTTTGTTTTGAAATATTATTGATAACCAATGTGGCTTCTTTTAGAATTGTGTGAAGACTTTGGATTGGAAAGTTAGTAGTATTTAATAACTATGCTTTTCTTTCTCTTCTATTCAATTACTTATGATTATCATCACATTGAAAACATTGTTCCTTTATCATCATATCTTCTGTTTAATTTAATAGTTATTGTCAAATAATTATTTCTTATTATCAAATCATCCCTTTAAAATAATACCGTCCAAATCCTTTGTTGGTCCACTTGCTAATTTGTTTATCATATCTGATGAATGTTAACCAACTGATTTTTTCTCCATGAACATTAAGAATTGCAACCGGCAATGAAGTCGTGGAGGCTTTTTTATATTTTATATTTTTTATCTTTCCATGTTTTAAATGTTAAGGTCTTAGGTTGACGGAGTTTGTGGGTACTTTCATAAGGGTTTTTTTTTTTAATAAATTTTGTTGTCGAAGACCAAAGACAGTAGTTTGAATTTGAAAAAATGGAAAGAAATTAGTGTAAATTGTGAAAGAGAACATTTATTGAAATGAGAAAATGGAATGACTGAAATTTTTTTTCTCGAGAAATTGGAAGAATTAATTAAAAAAAGAAGTGAAGAGATGCAAAAACAATAATTTAAGGGAAGCTATTATAAATGAGTCTTTAATATATCAAAGAATCATAGATAAGACTTTCAAATATCAAAGAATAAAAAAAGAAAATAAAAAAGTAAAGAAAAACAAACATTAATTTGTATAAACGTAGGGAAAGGAAACTAGAAAAATGATACAAAATATATTAATTTGATGCTATTTGAAATGTAGAGAAACGGACAATAAAAAAATGATAAAGAAATCTGTTAATGAAAAAAAAAAGAGAGAGAGAGAGAAAGAGGAGGTTGATTTTTGGGAGAAGAGAGCCTGGCAAAGCAAAAGGGTGAGAGAAATAGAGGGCCTTGGAAAAACTAAAAAAACTAATCAAACAAATAAACATTAAGAAGGCTTCTTGAGGGCAATTCCTTCATTATCCTAGATACTGTAGATTCTACATAAGTATATATTATAATGTGCTTGTGTACTTTGTAGACTTTAATTGTTTTATAAAAAATAAAAATAAAAAAATGTAACTATCTACAACCATTCTCTACCATATAAGCATTACTATCCAAAATCTTCTATTAAAGTAAATTAATTTCAAATTTAGAAACACCAAATGGCCATCACACATCTTCCACTCTTAAATCTTCTTGGTCAAAACTCGAAAATTAAATTTGACTTAATTTTGGAGTTTTAGTCTTTAGAGACGCATATAATTTGACTTTGTCGTTAGAGACAAACGGGTTGTGATTTGAGAAGAGACTAATACAACTCAACCCAACCCCAAATTAATGTCTCCAACTTCCTCTCTCTAGGTTTGTTTTTGAGAGAGAGAGAAAAAGAAGGCAAGCAAATAATGAAACTCCTTTTTTTTTTTGGGATTTTTTTTCCCTTTGCTTAGCTCTTCGCTCTCTATATATCCCTCTCTCACTCTTCTCTCAAGTTTGTATCAGCACTCAAAATAAGTGTTTTTTTTTTTTTCTCTTGTTGAACAACACTGAAAAAGAAAAAGCTTGAGAGAAAGAAGAGGAATAAAAAGGAAAAGAAAGAGAAAAACTTGGAACCCTAGTTTTGGGTGAACTGTTATCTCGTTGTCTGCATGCCTTAACTATGCTAAAAAAGCCTTTTTTTCTTTAATAGAGATGAGAGGACTCAGAAAGAGAATTATTTAAAAAAGAAAAAACAAAAAGAGAGAGAGAGAGAGATCATAGAGAAGAAAGAAAGAGTGAGACGACACAACAAATTTAATTAAGTCAAATTTGACCTAATTTGACTTAGTTTTTTATAGATCCATCCTTACCCATCCCTTAGTCTTTTTCCACAGCTGGAACTGAAATCAAATACATAAATGCATGAGTACTCAGTGATGATAAATAAAATAAAAAAAGGCACAATATGAGTACTATGTGAACTACTAAATAGTTAGTAGTACCTTAGTAGCAAAAATAAAATAAAAAATTACGTACCTTAAATATTATATTAGAGAGAGAGAGAAAAAAGTACGTCTCATAAGCAACAGATCAATACAAATACAAACACACATAAAGGAAAAAAAAAAAAGAAAAAAAGAAAAGAACATAATGATAATTAATAATAATAAAACGTACACGTAGCAGTTGAAATAAACACTATTTATCTACACGTACGTACAAGTAATCTGAAGAACCAGAGAGGATAATTAGAATGATGAACTTGAAACCTGGGCGAAGAATCAATTATAGATCTCATCATCACTGTCACTTAGCTATATATTTATGCAAGAGTACCAAGCCCTCAGGTCTCCCAAAAAAGCCTCCAATACTTGCATGTTCGACACAAAAAAAACACAATATCCGTGTGTTAAATACATTTATGTGTCGAAATTGGAATACTAGAAGCTTTTGAGGGAGATTGGGGACTTGAACTCAATCAAGCTATTATTGTTGGCCAATCACTTTGTTTTGTCTTACTCTATTGCTTCACAAAGTTTGTTCAACAAACTGTCTATATATATCTTAAAAAAAGGTTGTACGGCATGTTACTATGTCTATCTAGATTAAAGCCTATGGAATCCATGATAAGCTCAATGTTTCATAATTAATCTTGCCTTTATTAACTAGATTAATTGTTAGGTTAGGTTTTGATTTTTGTCTAAGTGGAACCTCCACAAGCATAAAAGACACTGCAGGACCACAATTATAATCAAAACAGTGAAATTCTTTATTTCTCTTTATTGCAAAGTGTACTAATTTAGATTTTGATAATCTGTACAGATTAAACTTTCAATGAACCCAAAACTTAAACGTGTGTTGCTCTACAGACAACTTTATTTATAAAAATTACTATATACAATGCAAATATATATCTGTCACCAACACACAATGACGGGAATTATTAAAGATATATTCTGAGCAAAAGCAAAATTTTACTTTCTCTCAGATCAAATCTTCTACGATCATAACTTGTTTCTCCAAATCTTTCAATAAGTTCGTTCCCATCTTGACGAGAAACAAACTCTATAAAGCATCTCATAGTACTGTTTTTCTTTCTGATAATTGTTTGTAAGTTTGGTTTCGAATAATAATGAAAAACTACTAATTTAAAATATTCAACCTCCACTTCATCGGAAAATACCCTAAAAACATGTTGTATTTAATTTCATTGATTAATACCAAACTCAACTTTGTATTTTTTACAAATGCGTAAAACCCTTAAATTTTAGTGGTTGCAAGCATGGCGTACAAAGAGTTAATTAGCACACGACTCAGCCAAAAAGTGTTGAGTTCAAGTCCCTCTAACCCTAATTATTAAAAAAAAAAAAAACCCCCATATTTGTAATAACAGGTATAAGAAAATTAGTAAATACCATAAGTTTTCTTATGCTTTTTTTTTTTTCCTTCTTTTTTATTCTACCGTCTCTTCCTGGTTTAATTTAGTAATAGAAATTGTACACTTTGGTTTTTTATACTAGACGAAAAATATACTCTGTCTCGATTTCTTGTCGATCACGAGCAAATAGTGATTTTTTTGGTCCTGAAATGTTAAATGTTGTAATGTCTTGTAAATTATTCGAGTAAAGTAATAAAAAATGTTGTCATAATATATATGAAAATATTTTATGTATGTTTTTTGAATAAAAATTAAAATACAATATAATATCTTTTCAGACTAAAAAATAGAGAGATATAGATACAAAATTTGTATCACAAAATGTAAAACAAAGAAACGTTGAATAAAAAACATAATCAAGTTGACAAATTAAGTGGTAATTAATGAAAGTTGGAATTGCCAAAGTATACCTTTAACATAAAATATAGTTGATATTTATGTTTGCTGTCAATTAAAGTTTACTGGTTTTAGTCATTATCAATGGGCCGTGAATCGTGATAATATAATGCTCTTGACTTTTGCAAAATTATGATCGAATATTATGCGAAAGTAGAGAAAGATCTTATCTATATATATAATTGTAAAACGTGATTGATACCGTTGGACCTTTCTCTATTCCAAGGGCCAAGGGAATGTCTTCTATACCAAAATCTGTTTTATTCCATAAAGCTAAGGTTATTAGTACATATGATACGCATTTTCTGGCCTATAGAATCACCACCTATATATATATATCTGGTTCGAATAAGTAATAACAGTTTGAGCCGACAATATCTGAGTTCGATTTCTGCGGATATAGAAAGAAAAATAAAATTTAGTTTCAATCTAGGTCCACCCTGGCCCTGCTATATCTTTTTAAAAGAAAAAAAAAATGGTGAATGCTCATATTCCTAATACCAATTGGATTTCTAACTTATGTCTCATGGAATGAATTTGACAATCCCGAACTTAGCGATGTTTACTTAGTGTTGTATAACCTATCAATTGATTAACTTTATTGTGTAACTTATGTCTATTAGGCTCCTCTTATATATAACTTATGAGTGAAGGTGTATAATTAATTGTTGTGAAACTGTATTATGAGCACAACAAAAAGACAATAATGATATAATAATGTTAGTGATCTCTTTCTTTTATTTTGTACTTGCTTTTTTTTTTCTTTATTGTCATTGTTGTTCAATTTCTTTATTTGCAACTAGAGGCCAAAAGATAAATTGCTAACATTTTGGTCCTAGCGTCATATTTAAAAGGTTTTACACAGAGGCACTCTACTCACTAAGATAATTATTTTTCGTTCTTGGCAAACTAAATTCAAACATCTTTACCTTCTATAATACCTATTTCAAGTTAAGAGTATTTTTGTAATTTAAGCATAATTTTCTATAAAAGCCAAATTGGGGTGTGGTATTGACAAAATTCGCTTCATTTTTCATGTTATAAAAGTTTTTTGTTTAAAGTTTAGGTCCAAATCTTTGTGAATCAATGACTTTCCAAGATTTTGAGAGGAAATTCCCCCGCCAAATAGAATGGTCACGGATAATTAGTGAAGCACTCATGGTCTATGATAATCTGTTATCGGCGACCACTAGTGATTAATATTGTTGATAATAGTCTATCAACAAGCACAGCTTGTAGTCACTGAAACTCTATAGCTGCTGAAAGTAGTTTTTTTTAGTGCCTAAACAATCAAAATTAATTAAGTAATAGCAGAAATAAATCAAGCAAGTTATTAAATTGCTCATACATTTTCTTCTGGATTCTGTCACATCTATCTATATATATATATACATATATATATGAGGAGATTTTGAAAAATGCACTTTCTTAACACATTATTAGTTTCTTATTTGGTCTAATATGGTTTTTCTTTTCAGCAACTAGGCTTTATTTTCTTAACCTTAATTAAATTGGAGTTCCAAAAGCCTGTTTGGCGATAATAGTATAAAGAGGGTAAGGGAAGGGAAAAAAAAAAAAAAAAGAACGGAAAATCGTGTTGAATTTAGAATTTAATTTTCGAATTATGCGTTTTGTAGATTTAAATGCTCAAGGTGAGTAGAAAGTGATGAAACAGATAACCAGCTTGAAAAGCGGATTGAGGAAATGAATAGATAGTTCTGTTGAAAATTTATAGAATTTGGAGTATCAAGTGAATTTATTGAAACGAAGGGAATTAAATGTAATTATTTGGATTGACATGCTAATTACACTTACGTAAAGGGCAATTTGGTCAATTAAAAAAGTCGGGATAAATTTGAAATCAAGGTATTTAGAGACAATTTTAAAAACATAAGGATTATTTTGGAATTTGGAGTTTTGAAAATATAAGAGAAATCTGATATTTATTCAAAACTCAAAAAGTTTTTTGGGAGATTTTCCCATCATATTCATATTTTTAATCCAAAATTAGCATCTAAGATAAATATAACATTGTTTTGAAGCGTTTCATACATCATTAACAAGTCATTTTGCAAATTAAAACAGTTAATTTTTTTTCCTTATAGAAAAGATACAGACCGTACAGATTTATTTCAAAGTGTTCAGTTATGAGATTTTAACATTTTCTAAATACGTGTTGAATACTTTGTTCATATTTTTTCGAAGGGGGTGTATTTTTACTTTTTTACGTTTTAATTTATAATAAGGGCCTTTTTTTTTTGAAGCAATTAATAAGGGCTTTTAAGAAAAGAAAAAGCGCTTCATTTGTTTTATAGTTTTCTTTGACTCAGCTAAACTAACACGTAATTTTTTTATTTTTTCGGAAAACCATTTAAAAGACCTAAATTGGTGAGATTCCTTAACTAACTAATTGACTGCAAATTAATAGATTGAAATTCGGATAATTAGTTTCTAACGTTACCTTAATTAACTATTGATCAGCCACATGTTTTTTCTCCCAAAAATATAGGAGACTAATAAAACAATTTCCTTATACATCTCAAAAATAAAAAAAAATAAAAAAACCCTCTCACTCTCAAGCCGAACCTAGCCTACTTAAAACGAAACACTCTCAAGGCAACAAAAGACTCTCTAGCTTTGAACGACTCAGAAAAAAAATGGCTGAGAAGAAGGGGATTAGCTTGGAAGAAATAAAGAACGAGGCAGTTGATCTTGTAAGTTTTCATACAATGCTGTTTTTTTTTTTTTTTTTTTTCATTTTGGCCTGAAAATTAAGTTTGCATTTGAAAACTACAATAGCTATAAATGCACTCGTCAATTTGCTTTAGATCTCTCCTGTTACAAACTACACCTCCTAATCAAAGGTCAATATCCAGTAATGAATCACACAATCATAAGTCACACAGTTTTTTTTTTCGTAATAATTGATGTTGCTACATGTACGTAAGGTCTGAAAGGAATTTTAGTTGTTTTGCAATTTTGAATGAGTTAAAAATCATTTTCATTTTGAATGAGTTAATTTTGTATTATAGTGATAATCATAATTCATAATATTCTAGTGAACAATCTAAATGAGGAATGTGTACTATTGTTACAACAATATATCATTCTGGGTAGCAAAGGACTCATTATTATGTGTGCTTGAATGAATAGGACATTAATGTTATCTAATAAAAAGATACAAGTGTTTGATTGTATATGCTACAACAAAAAAGAACTTGTATTATTTTGTAATGCCGAAAGTTTAAATTTGTATTATTTTTATTTTGTCTAAATTCATTAATTCTTGATTGAAGGAATTTATTTGTCTTTGTTTCCACATTATATGCTTAATTAGCTAATATTTTAAAACTAAATATATTATTATTTATTGGTTGCAAAAAAGTTTAAAAGTTAACTCGGGTATCACAAGTCCTCCAATAAGAAAGTTGAGGTCCCACGTTTAAGTTCTCGTGTATACATTTCTTTCCAGAATGAGAATATGTTGTCAATATAGATGTCTTTTCTAATTATAAAGTGACAATTCACATATTTTTTATTTAATATTTTTTTAAACACGTATCTAATAATTACAAATAAGAGAGAATAAAAAATACGGCAAAATGGGACAATAGACTTTTTTTCTTCTTTCTATATGAAGGTATATATAGTGTCATCGAGATTCAGGGCATTTAGTGATTCACACTACTCTTAAGTTACTCCCCACCTTGGAATTAGGTTTCTAATAGAGATTAAGGTATATGGTTTGATTTAGAGTAGATTGTGTCAATACGTAATTATGTATAATAAAAAAATATTTTCGCCGCTAATTTTTTTTTTTTTTGAACTGAATTTTCTGTTCCAAGAGACTGTAGTAGTAACTTTTTTCATCAAAACTTGCAAAATGTTTTAGCAATCAAATTTTAGTTGCCAATAATCACCTTTAGCCAACTAAATTTTTTGCTTACAAAATTTTAAAAACCAAAAATCAAATATGTAGAGGCAAGAGTTTTCTTTTAAATCACTTGATTACATTTTAATTCAAATAAAGAAATAAAAACAAACCCCTAAATTATATTTTAGACTAAAAGATCCATAGAAGATTTAATATATACAAAAATTATAATGTCAAAGGTTTTTCTGGTCATTATAGAAATATACCAACAATTCAACTTATATTCGATTATATTTCTATATTTATGTTTGTATATATATTTAAATATCATGTCTTGGTCACAGGAGCACATACCTATTCATGAAGTGTTTGAGCAACTACAATGCACAGAGGAGGGTTTGTCAAGCGAAGAAGGCGCAAAGAGGCTTGAAGTCTTTGGCCAAAACAAGCTTGAAGAAAAGAAGGTATTGTATATATACACATATATGTTTATTTTTTGTATAAGTATAATTAAACATGTTGTATAATTATACTTAATTAACTAAGATAACCAGTTCTTGTTATTGATAATCAACAGGAAAGCAAGCTCCTCAAATTCTTGGGCTTTATGTGGAATCCTCTATCATGGGTCATGGAAGCTGCTGCAATCATGGCAATTGTATTGGCTAATGGAGGGGTACAGTAACATACATATATATTTATGCATATATTCATGTGTATATGCATGCCAATATATATAAATTGTAAAACGTTACATTTATATATATATATAGATATATAATATGTGTATATATGTAGGGTGAACCACCGGACTGGCAAGACTTTACTGGAATAGTAATATTGCTTTTGATAAACTCCACCATCTCTTTCATAGAAGAGAACAACGCAGGCAATGCTGCGGCTGCTCTCATGGCAGGTCTTGCTCCAAAAACCAAGGTCAGTATATATATACACATATTTATAAAAGTTAAAATATTATTTATTAGGATAAGTAATGCGTCACGAAGGAAGATAGTAAAACATGACTTCTAAATTTAATGAAAGAAGAGGCTATAATAGGCAGATTTTGTGCTCTGTGCCTTATAATAGTAAATAAATAAAAATATTTGTTTCTATAAAAAACACATTTCATTCTTTATTTTTATATTATCGATTTACTTATCATATTTAAAACTAAAATTATGTTCAATTAGATATGAAAAAAATTAAAAAAAAATTTATCTTTTTTGTTTCTTTTTCCTTTCTTAATTTTCATACTGTAATTTTTGTTTTAAATTTGAAAAATGAATCAATAACATTAAAATAAATGGTATAATGTGCTTATATGTAAGAAAAAAAAGTATTTTATATATTTCTTAAGCTATTATAATCTGTGTACTATTGCACAAAATCGTAACGAATAGCTGCTTCTTTTAATTTAATTGATGGTGTGATAACGTGTAGTATTATAGTTATATTGATTTCATGTTAATAATGTTGATAGGTTCTAAGGGATGGAAGGTGGTCTGAGCAAGAGGCTGCAATATTAGTGCCTGGAGATATCATTAGCATCAAGTTGGGAGACATTGTCCCGGCGGATGCCCGGCTCTTGGAAGGAGATCCTCTGAAGATTGACCAGTCGGCTCTCACCGGAGAGTCTTTGCCTGTTTCGAGGGGCCCCGGCGACGAGGTCTTCTCGGGCTCCACCGTCAAGCAAGGCGAGCTTGAGGCCATTGTGATTGCCACCGGAGTCCACACCTTCTTTGGCAAGGCGGCCCACCTTGTTGACAACACCAATCAAGTTGGACACTTTCAAAAGGTAAAATTAGTACTACTATCAATCCTATAACAATTACTATCTAATTTTCATTTCACTTTACACATTTTGTAACAAACCCTTTTGTCATCAATATGCTTTTCTTCATTATTTACTCATATATATATTTTTTTCCATTGTTAAATTTCTGATCATGGTTATTAATTGGGTTATTAAATGATGATGATGATTTAGGTTTTGACTGCAATTGGAAACTTCTGCATATGCTCAATAGCGGTGGGAATGATCATAGAGATAGTGGTGATGTACCCGATTCAGCACCGCAAGTACAGAGATGGCATCAACAACCTCCTGGTGCTCCTCATCGGCGGGATTCCGATCGCCATGCCGACCGTCTTGTCTGTGACGATGGCCATCGGGTCCCACCGCCTCTCGCAGCAGGGCGCCATCACCAAGCGCATGACCGCGATTGAGGAGATGGCCGGGATGGACGTCCTTTGCAGTGACAAGACGGGAACCCTAACTCTTAACAAGCTAACCGTTGACATTGATATGATTGAGGTTAAATGAATTAGTAGTATGACATGTTAATTAAAAAAAACTAGTCGGATAGTCCTTTCCGATCTGCTATACTAATAAAGAATTGCATTGATTTTTGTAAAAATGTTTTTGTAGGTTTTTGCTAAGGACGTGGATAAGCACTCGGTGGTTTTGCTTGGAGCTAGGGCTTCTAGAGTTGAGAATCAGGATGCTATAGATGCGTGCATTGTTGGAATGTTGGGTGACCCTAAGGAGGTAATTCAATTGATTATCTTATCTTTTATTATTCAATAGTAATAATAATAATATCCGCTCAGTTTTCCACAATACTAAATATACCCTTTGTTTTTTTAATTAGTCCAATATTATAGCTTGGCTTAATAAAAAAAGTTCATTTTATATCTAACCAAAATAAATAACTTGGCTATTGCAGTCGGGGAATTTAAACTATATAAGAAAAAAATGCAATTCTTACTCAACCGAAAGTATAGTTTTAGAACGAATTAAAAACTAAAAGATATTTTTGGTATTATGATAAATTGAGAGGATATTCGTATAATTTTTCAAAAACTCGGGTGTTTAAAAAGATTTTCAATTAATGATCCTTTTGTAGATGTAATCATAGTATTATGTTTGACATACATATCAATATATGCAGGCAAGAGAAGGAATAACTGAGGTTCACTTCTTACCATTTAACCCAGTTGACAAGCGTACGGCCATAACTTACTTCGACTCTGAAGGTAATTGGCACAGGGTTAGCAAAGGTGCACCAGAGCAGGTACTATATAATAACCCCTACAATCTACATAGTGTTTAAAAAAGTAAAAATATTTCTTCAACTTTTTTTTTATTTGGTTTTTGGTTCATGTCAATTGACGCCTAATTAATATGGTTTTCTCAGATCATTCAGCTTTGCAACCTCCGACAAGACTTAAGTAGGAAAGCCCACGCCATAATCGACAAGTTCGCCGACCGCGGTCTTCGCTCCCTTGCCATTGCTAGACAAGTAAGTTTCTCTACTTTCAGTTCATACCAAAAATACATGTCAGGAAAAAATGTGATAAATATTACCCATCTAAATGTTATAAATACTTTTTTTTTTAATAACTTAAAACAATGTCTATAATTTTGTTTAAAAAATCAATAACAAAAATTAATTGTGCGCGTTTCGCATTCAGACTGTGCCCGAAAGGACTAAGGACGGCGCGGGAGGGCCGTGGCAGTTTGTGGGGATTATGCCCCTCTTTGATCCTCCGAGGCACGACAGCGCAGACACAATCCGACAAGCGCTTGCCCTCGGCGTCAACGTCAAGATGATAACGGGCGACCAGCTTGCCATCGGGAAGGAGACTGGGCGCAGGCTCGGCATGGGGACCAACATGTACCCTTCTTCTTCAGTTCTTGGCCAAAACAAGGATGAGTCCATTGCTGGCTTGCCTGTCGATGAGCTTATTGAGAAGGCTGATGGATTTGCTGGCGTCTTCCCTGGTAAGTAATTATTTGGGCTTAAACATTATTATTTGTTCGATTTTTCTCTAATTAGTGTTTCATGGAACTACATGTTGGACAAAGTATTATAAGTTTACGTTTTTCTATAATTTTTTCCTAAATTATGATTGTTCGGTATTACTCAGAAAAGAGAATTCTCATAATAAGATAAAAAATTTGTAACTTTATAGTGCCCAAACATGACGGTACATTTCAATATTTTTCTTAATTCCAATTGAAGTAATTTCATTTTACTCTTTTAAACATTTTCCTTTTAAAAATTGTTGTTTGATTGAAAATACTACATGGCTGAAAAATAATACATATATCAGTTAAAATAATCATGTTCATGACTTTGATGACCTCATTCTAGCCAAATAGTTTGGACAATTTTTATTGGCAACATAGTATTATTTTGGTGTAGTAATTTGTTACTCAAATTTAGACTAAATTCTACGAACTGATCAGTGACATAAGTGAAACTTGTCACATTTTTTTCCTTTTTTTTTTTTTAAATGTTTAGACTCATATTTCATGCACCAACGAACGCGAACGTTTTCCATGTTGCAGAGCACAAGTACGAAATAGTGAAGAGGCTGCAGGAGAAGAAGCACATATGCGGGATGACCGGGGACGGCGTGAACGACGCCCCGGCGCTGAAGAAGGCCGACATCGGGATCGCGGTGGCGGACGCGACGGACGCGGCGCGCGGCGCGTCGGACATAGTGCTGACGGAGCCGGGGCTGAGCGTGATCATCAGCGCGGTGCTCACCAGCCGCGCCATCTTCCAGCGGATGAAGAACTACACGATCTACGCGGTCTCGATCACGATAAGGATCGTGCTCGGGTTCATGCTCCTCGCGCTTATCTGGAAGTTCGACTTCTCGCCTTTCATGGTTCTGATCATCGCCGTCCTCAACGACGGCACGATCATGACCATCTCCAAGGATAGGGTCAAGCCCTCCCCCTCGCCGGACTCCTGGAAGCTCCGCGAGATCTTCGCCACCGGCACCGTCCTCGGCACTTACCTCGCCGTCATCACTGTCATCTTCTTCTGGCTCGCCCAGAGCTCCGACTTCTTCACGGTAAGTAATTATGTGTGTATTAAATATGGATTTGTTTTTTGTTTTTTTTCAAATATGGTGTAAAAATAGACATGCAGTGCAATTTCTCATAAAGTTCTTATCCAAAGCTTGATTAATTTAATGAACCAGACTGATATATTGCAATAAAAAAATGTTAGAATAAAAAATTGGCAAATTCTAGAAAATTTTCTTCCAAAAGAAATGCGTGATCAGAAATGCTTGTGTTACTAGATTAGTTGACTTGAATAAAAGAAAAGGAAATATTTTTCCTTAACGTTTTTAGTTTCAGTGAACTTAATGACGTGTGTAATAAAATAAATAAATAAAGTGACATCATGCAATTTTTTTCCTTAGTAAATAAATAAGTCGTGAATGGTATTAAAAGTTAAAAAAAAAAAAAAAAAAGGCATACCGAAGACAACAGAAAATCTTGCTTGACTAATTTGTTTATAATGAAGTTCTTGCTTTGAATTTCAGTGTTATATACATTTGTGTAAATAGCCAAAATTTTTAGATAATATATTTTAAGTAATTATAATTGTGTAATAAATGATAAATTGCAGGAGAGGTTTGGGGTAAAGTCAATCAGGAACAGCGAGGAAGAGCTTACAGCCGCTGTGTATCTCCAAGTGAGCATAGTGAGTCAAGCTCTGATCTTCGTCACCCGCTCCCGAAGCTGGTCGTACCTCGAACGCCCCGGCCTCCTCCTCGTCGCCGCTTTCCTTCTGGCACAATTGGTGAGCATTAACCAAAATACTAAAAATTTGAACTTGATTGATCAATTATTAGGGTCAAACAAGTACTTATTTTAACCTTCTCTTTTTGTAAAAAAATTTTACAAGTTTGCTACACTAATCGCGGTTTACGCGAACTGGGGCTTCGCGCGGATTCGACCAATCGGTTGGGGATGGGCCGGAGTGATCTGGGGTTACAGCATTGTCTTTTACTTACCACTCGACCTCCTCAAAATCGGTATCCGTTATGCCTTGAGTGGCAAGGCATGGAACAATCTGTTTCAAAATAAGGTAATCTCTTCAACTATCCATCTACCTTTTCTTGGCGAACAAGTAAAATTATTTTTGTTGTGTCCTGTTTGATTTTTTTTTTTTTTTGGGGATTTATCTTCTTGATAAATGCATTGTGTAAATCAGACTGCTTTCACCAATAAAAAAGACTATGGAAGGGGAGAGAGAGAAGCACGATGGGCAGTAGCGCAACGTACTGTGCACGGCCTGCAAAGCTCTGAAGCTGCAGATACTTTGATGAATGAAAAAAGCAGCTACGCGGAACTGTCGGAGATCGCCGAGCAAGCTAGAAAACGCGCCGAAATTGCAAGGTCATAATCATTTTGCGGTTTGTTCTATATATGATTTAACTAGTGTACTAAAAAACTTGTTTAGAAAGCGGCGGTAAGAGCTAATGTTTACAATTGCACATTTCTAGATTCGATTTCGGGGATATGAGGAAAAACAAAATTGATTAGGGCCTTGACCTACCCTCCTTTTAAAAAAAATTAAATAAATCAAGGACATTTTACATACTTTTTTTCCATTTATTCATAAATTAAGTTGTATGTTAAACTTAATTTAATCATATGTAGATACATCTATAATACTTTTTTTAAGTAATTAACAATCACGAATCATTTTTTTTCTTCAGGTTGAGGGAGCTTCATACGCTGAAAGGTCACGTTGAATCGGTTGTTAAGCTCAAGGGGATAGATATCGACACGATTCAGCAACACTACACTCTTTGAGCAATTTGTTTGAGTTACTCTTTTTTTTTTTTTTTTGGATTCTATTTCTTTGTTGGATTTAAAGATGAGGAAGTTTGCAGGGTATGAGAATAATTCGAATTATGCGAACGTTTGAGGGGGCAATTGGTGAGAAGATGCTCGGAGGAATAATTCTACAAGCATTATATTTCTTTTTTTTTATCACTTTCAATAAATATTTCTTTGTTTTCGCTTCTGAACAATTTGATTCAAATATGTATTTAGAGGATTTGTTGGATTCACGAATGGCAGTTTTAGTTGCATTTTTCACTAAATCAACTATAATTGTGAATACTTTGTTTTCAATTTACATTAATTAATATAGAGTAATATAGAGTATCTTCCCAATTCCAAAACTACATAAACCAAAGTCGTTCCTTTTCTAGTATTACTCATAAATTGACCAATTAAAAAAAAAAAACTATACGTCTGGACTAGCCTTTAAATTAAACGTGAATCAAGTAAACCACTTTGAGGGTATATTTTTAAACCGAAGATTCTTTATATGGTATCATGTAGGAGCGATTTTGAACCATCAAATTAATCTTTTTTAGTGAGTGGGAATTATTGTTTGGATAAATTTAATGATTTAAAATTTTTTTCTTGTCATAAGATATGTCGATGTAATTTTTCGCACCATCTCACATAAGGTCACGTGAACATGTATTTTTAAAAATCGTGTATTAAGCCACTTACCCGATAGTATAATCACATACTTTGACTTGAACTTGGACCTTCGACTCTGCAAAACAAAAGAGTATTGTGAATCGAGCGCCGGGAGTGTCCTTGACGTGGAGTCACTCTAAACCTATCGAGTCTTTCATGTTATGTCTCACGTCCAACTTCCAAGTGTATGTGTGAGCAGCGCACAAATTCAGTGACTAAGTTTGAGACCATGAACCCTATGATCTCCCAGACCTTTAGTAAAATAAACTTAATAAGTGGGAGATATCTCGTTGAGCATAATAGTATTTCTCTCTATGAACTAAAGTGTTCCATATTTTAGTAAGGTGTTTTTCGTGCTTTGAGATAGCTGGAGGAGATATCTAGCTCATGGCCAAATATCCGCCCCTATAGGTAGTTAGAGCATCTCCAATGCAATGCTATTTTGGAGTGCCAATGCTAAAATTTGACCTTTTTGTGTAAAATATTTTTCCAATGGGTAAAATTCATCAGATTCTCCACATATATTTCTTTTCTCTCCCAAGTTTCAATTGTTTAGAAACTCCATCCCAAAAGTTTCACAGCCAAGCTTTTCGATCTCCTCAACGTACATTCCCAAATCAATTTTCTCAAGAACTCCCATCCACACCAAAATTCAGCATTATTTCGGCGTTGAGAGAACCCTAGCCAAAATATACATTTGTTTTGGCTTTAAAGCACATCTAGGGGGGAAAACCAACCTCAGAACGCTCCTTAGGTAACATGTAGAATATTTTTAAATTCTTGCCTTAATTTTATGGATTGCTTATGATTTTTTGCGTAAAAACTAAAGGGACGTTTGGTTCGCGAGTATCTTAAACAAGGGAATGGTAATCTTTAAGATTACCATGTTTGGTAAGAGGTAATCTAAAATTTAGATACCCGGATATCTTATTCCTGGGAATTAAATACCCTTAAAACATGGTAATCTCAAACCCTTGAAGGATGTGGTTTTCACATTCCTGTAATGTTTTAAATACAGTAATCTTGTAAAATTTACCTAGGCTATCTTTCTTAAGAAAACATACGTACTCTTTTATTAAAACAAAAACATATGCACACATGCCGGAGTCGACGCCGCGCCGAGCCTTGTAACGACATTTGGCTTAAGGTGGTTTGCGTCTAGTTGTCGACGGTGGCGGCAGTTCGCATCTCGTCATTGACAGTGGACTTGGTGACGAGACCGTGCCGGCAAAGGTGGCGTCGACTTTTCGCCGAGATCTGTGGGGTGAGGTGCCGAGGTCTGTGAAGTCGAGGGGCGCGGCATGAGGAGCCTCCGCCGGAGCTCGACCTTGTCGATCCTCACTCCCGCCAGCCCGCCGCGTAGCGACTCGATCACCGACGACCTCGCCGCCGCAATCCGCGCCTGCTGCCCCTCGCCGACGCCGGTGCCGCTGCGCTTCGACGGTGACCCCATCGCTCTCTGTCTCTCGAAGTTCAGAGCTTTCTCGAAAGAAGCGACAATGGGTATATAATAATAATCCGGCGTTAGTTTTTAATTAATAATTAATATAATATAATATATATATATATGTATGGGTTTTGTATTATATTGTTTTTATATAATCAGTATTCGCGGAATCGCGGGGTAACAAAGAAGAAGAGAAAGATGTTTTTTTTAATTAATTTTTTGGTTGTTTGGTTAATTAATGCCCTTGAGTTTTGTGTTTATTTACAACAATGATCCGTAACTCGATTGTATTTTAAATTATCATCATCAAAATTTTAGATTCCCAGCTCCTCATCAATCATCTTCTTTTGTTTTTTGTTTTTTTTACTTGTCTATGTCGTGAAACCATGTAAATCAATTTTAGCCGGTGGTTAAGATAATTAATAAGGTAAATTGGTACAGATGGTTTTTATTTTTTCTTTAAGGATATTATTGTCTTTTTATTTTAAATGACATTCCATTACCATACTTTACTAAACACATTAATTTAACATTCCCAGGAATGTTATTAAATATTACCGTTAATAACCAAACACTGTAATTTAAGATTCTTGGAAATTATATTACCTTATTTAGATTCCCAGGTATCTGATACACTTAGATTACTACGTACCAAACGCCCTCTAAGTATTTGAGATTACTCTATTATTAATTTGTACGCTGCTTGGATTCATTTTTTGATTTGGGGATTTTTGGTATTAATGAGAATGTTTGATAACACTTTTATTTTCTATTTTTTATTTTTTTTAACCAAAAAAGTGAAATTTTATTTTTAAAAACGTGTTTGATAAATCTGTTTTTGTTTTCTGTTTTTTTAAATTGGAAACATATTTTCAAAAATAGAGGAAATAAAAATTCTTGTTTTCAAAATTTTTTTAAACAAAACATCAAATCTTAAGAGCTTTTTTGTGTGTTTTCTCAATTCTACACTCTTATCATACTTAATATTTACGTTTTTTATCTTTTCACTCTTTTTTTATCAGTTACAAACTATTATTTTGTACTTTTCATATTTTAAAATAAGTAATAAATAGTTATTACTAAACATGTATTGTGTTTTTAAAAATTTTGAAAACAAAATAGCAAAAACACTTCCATATTTTTATTTTTAAAAACAAAAATGTTATCAAACATAGAGTTTATAATCCCATTGATTTTTTATATTCCTGGATTTTTCATCTAAAAAGTTCAAATAAACACAGTCACATAATTTGTGACTATAGTCACATAATTTTAGAAAATTTGAAATAAACACAATAAAAAATTCAAACATCCATTAACAAAATAATAAACTCATAAATAAATGATTGCCTATACAACCAATTTCATAAAACTTATTAATAAATAAAAAATATCTTATAAATAGCAAAAAAATATGCAACCAAAGAAGTCACAAATTTCATGACTATAGACACAAAATTTTAGACAATATTGTCTGCAACAAACAACAAAAACAGAATTAAAAAAATTAGTGACTACAGTCTCAAAAATCTAGACACGAATGTATGGCTATTTTGCTAATAAAAGCAAACATAGGCTAATTGTTAAAAACATATATAAAAATATGGCTATTTATTTAAAAAACCGTTTTTTTTTTTCAATAATTTAGGGTGCCAGTGATTTGAGTTTATTTTGATAGAAATAATCTAAACTTTTGAGGAAAAAAAATCTCAACCAAACACTTTTCTAACCTAAGAAAACTCAAAAAAACAAAAAAAAAAACAAAAAAAAAAAACTTGAAAGATAATTGAACTTATGAGGAAAATTCCATATTCGTATATTACCAAATGAGCTTAGAGAGCTTCAAATGTCGCTAGTACAAACGGCAAGTATTACTAAAAGAAGACGATATAGCTACGTATAAACGATCAAAATAGGGCTAGGTGACAGCCACCAGCCAAAAAATTCACTATATGAAAAATTATTACAATCACATAATAATCTCTCTCTGCCCCTCTCCCGACAACCCCTCCCTTCCCCTCCCCCACTCCGGTTGCCGCCGCCGCCGCTCCCGATGCCTACTCCCGCCCCCGTCGCCACTTCCTAAATGTTTGGTTGATTTTTGTTGAGATTTTGGCAGTATAAAAAAATAACATAAAATAAGTCCCACATCGGTAATGAAGCAAAGGGGGTGAGTGTCTTTAAGCTATATATAGATTCTAAGGCTTTTGTTTTAATTTGCCCCACTCGTATACACTTTAACTTGAGCGATGGGGTCGGAGGCATCGGCATTGGTAGCTGGAGCAAGGGCATCAAACAAATCTGCCATTGCCCCTGCTCCCACTGCTGACCACCCTCCTACTGCTGACCACCTCGCCGCTCCTATGCTGACCACCTCGCCGCTGCTGCAGCTCACGCCGCCTACTATCACCAAATCAGTGTCGAGTCTGTAATTGTCTAGATAATGGTTCTTTGATTTCAGTTTTTTTTTTTTAAATTTAAATTCTCTTTTTTAATCAGGTATTAGTGATGGAATTTGGTTAAACGCATTTAAGCGGAGAGAGATGAGGTGGGTTTTGTAGACTAAAAGTTGATGCAGCAATTCACATGAACCAAAAAATAAAAAATAAAAAAATTCTAACATTCCATTCAAAAACAAAATAAAAGAAAGAAAACTTTTTTATTGTTCCCTAAAACCAGTTTCTTCCATGTACATTTGCGACATTTGGAGCTCTTAAAACCAGTTTCTTCCATGTTCATTTGCCCAAGGCTAATGGAACCTCCCAGAGCTTCATTAACCTGCTGAACATAGGAATTTCTGCAATAAACGACCAAAATTCCGCTCCTTATGATGACTTTGAAGTCATTATCAGCAATCTCAGCCATGAACAGCTTGGCTCTGCATATCTTGGAATCCCCAGTCGTTCACAATTCCAATCTAGGCTTGTAATCGTTTCTTAGCTTTCATCAATTTTCTCGGTACAATTGATCAATACCCAACTGATCATGACATAGTTGAAATTATTTTCATTTATCATAAAAGCACAGCCACTAGTTTCAATGTACTTCTGATTTTCAACTTCAATCCACTTACCACAGAAACAACCCAAAATTTTTGCATATTTTAATTTACACACCTAACAAGAGATTATAAAAGTAGAACTAAAACTGTCACCAACAACCCTATATATAAAGGCTAAAGAATTAACGAATTTCAATAGTGGCTACTGGGCAAACACAACTATATATCCAAATCATCATCTGGGTCCTCGTCAGAATCTGGCATCTCGTCTTCAGAATCGCGAAAATATATTATCTCACCCTTGCCAGACTCATCAGCCTCCAACTTACTGGTTGAAATAGGCGTTGCCTCATTTCTCGTATCTGCAAGCGATTGTCGACCATCATAGATTTGTATTGGTTTACCATTTCCTGCAAGTAAAAAATACAAAACGAATAGGTTCTATAAATGTGTGCATAAGCCCTTTTCTGATCTTTAAAATTAGTTAAAAGCCCAAAATATTAATCGGCAAACAAGAAATAGGAACGATGCAATGGAAAACTAATAGATGCGACTTTGGTTTACCTTGATGTTCAAAGGGAAGTACAACATTCGCTCTATCAATTAGCTCCTTCTCCGATAGCTGCAGATTAAATTGCACCTGTCGAAAGAAGCATTACAATTAGTGAGTAACAAAAATAGTTGATCACATAACAAATTTCTGTTTCCTGAGCCAATTTAAATCTGTACTTGCATTTGTTCACACACACCCAAGTTTAATTATATTTATGTGTCAAAAGCGGAAAGCATTCTCTGCATATGGGCAACAGTATAAGACATCTCATTTTGCAGAAAACAAGGTAATGCATTTCTTATCATGATAAGGTGAGTAATCAAGTACAAAGTCTTTAATTCACAGTGTTGAAATTAATTGACAGCGAAAGAGGAGGACAGACTCCTACTGAGATTAGATCAGCTAACCTTTGGAATTAGACCTTGATTTACTAATCCATCTTCAGGTGAAGCCAACTTAAATTTAACACCTGACTGGTCTATTTGAATTTCTTCGTACTGAATATGTCATGATAACGACATCAAATCAGATAACAACTAGGTCGATAAGTTTGAAAAACTTCAGCCACTCACACCCAAAGAGATAGACAAAGGGAGAGAGAGATCACCGCAACTCGAACTCGTCCATTTCTACGTTTTGATCGGACATGTAACTTTCCCTTAGCAGAACTCTGTTCAAGCAAATGAAGAGTACCCCTCTGTCCATTACCATATTGATTTAATGGTTCTACACTGGCCACCATGGAGGAGATATACTCAAGAGCAGCAGTAACCCTGTCTTCATGAAGATCCGAATGTAACAACCAAACAAGACTTGAAACCTGATCTGTAATCACAGAAAGAAATTGAAACTGCAATCTCACAAAGTTGTTGTTTTTTTTTTTTTTTGGAATCAATTAAACCATTGATCGATATAACTATGATATAAATATTGTCAAAAATTAAATGCATACATTACCAAAGGTTAAACTATCATTTTACATAGCAAGACACTTGGATCTACATAAGGCAATATTAAATGCATAATACATAGTATAAATTTCAATAAGCTGTAAAGATTTGCGGATCAGGCCATAATTCTAACAGCAATACAGAGTGTCTCAAAGACAACAAAGGACTGCGCTAAAACAGATTCCAGTTGATGAAGTACGATAATAATTATAATAATTTTCAAAAGGAATGAATGCAATCAGAACCCAAATCAAGAGCGAGTAAAGCGTGTACATACCATGGCTACGTAGGTTGCTTAAAAGGCCAGAAACTAATGATATTGATGTGTGTCTTAACATTTCACTCACCTGGAACATTATGAAATAAGTAAACGGTTTCCAAAAACTAGAAAGACAACAAAAAGGTGTCACTAGAGAATGAGAGACAGTAGCAGAGACGCACGGGATATTAGGTAACATTAAATATATGCTCTTGTCACCTAACAGATTTGTTTTTCTCCTATTCTCCAACAATCAACCATTTAAGAAGAAATTAAGAGCCAAACCAAATGTCAATCTAAAATACTTTGTTGTAAATCTTAAGTGTTACTAGTATTCTAAAGTGAAATTCTTGATAATTTCTACAGCATGCCAATGTGGTAAACACTATTAAATGCTTCTTTTTCATCTTTGGAACATTAATTCAGATTATCTGAAGCATAAAACATCTTGACACATTTCAATAAAACATTTAGCAATCAATGCCTATGACTGATGGAGTAGAGTTAGTACAGAGGGAACCTTATGCTGCCCTGAATCTAGGCTAGATTTTTATCCATTACATAACATAGTATTATTGCTACTAGATTGAGTCTAATTGAAAATAATCAAATATCAATCACATATTGATTCCAAGAGAAGGCAGGTCTTCTAAGATCAGGATCTAGGTTCCCAAAACTAGGGGTGGCAATTTGGGTCCGGACACGAGACACGACACGAACACGACACGAAATAAACGGGTCTGGGTCCACCCTTAATGGGTCTGGGTCTTAAACGGGTCGACACGATTAACACGATAATTAAATGGGTGAACACGACACGAACACGAAGACACGATTAAGAACGTTAAGACACGATTAATAAATAATTTTTAATATTTATTTATATTTTTTTTAATTTTATATTCATTCTTATAAAATAGAACAACATATTTTGTTGATTTAGACATGTTATATATTTTGTTGATTGGTTTTGTTATTTTTTTTCTACAATCTTGTTAGTTTTGTTGTTGTTTCTATGTGTGGAATTATCTTTTTATTTTAATTTAGGTCATAAATGAGTTTAAAATTTAAATGAGTCGTATATGGATTGCAATACCATTAATATATGTTTATCATTAAGATACGATTATTAAATGGGTCTTAATCGGTCGTTAATGGGTAACACGACAAGACACGACACGAACACGACACGACACGATAAGTAAATACTACTAAATGGGTTGGGTCGGGTCTGGGTCCAAAAAAAGTCAACACGATAAGACACGACACGAACACGACACGAGACACGAATTGCCACCCCTACCCAAAACCCATCCAAGCTTGCTTTGTCTTATAAGACGGCACTGTATTATAGATGACTAAATCCATTCATCACAACTCATGATTATCCACACAAGTCAGAGTCCAATGACATAAGGCCATCTGAATCTCTGTAACCTATCTTTCACATATCAATGGACCATCAGCCTGATTAACGGAAATGTCAAACTTCTTTTTTTTTTTTTCAGAGGCATTTCAACTACTTAACCAAGCAAATTCAACTCCTAGTTCCCGTAAAGCGAGAAACATCAAAAACAGGACATGATTCTTGTAAGCTATAACTAAGGACAAGAATCCACTCTGCGCGAGTTTATTTTTTATCAGTAATAGAAACTTGGTAAGAAGTTTCCTCAAAAATGTTATTTTTCATAAAGTCTAAAAATCATCAGGAAGTTTCCACATATCTTACTGAAACATACCAAACAATACAGTCACTGCAAAAACAAACCAAACAATGCAGAAACTTCCGTGCACTTTAAAAATAATAAAATAGAGAATATTAACAAAAATTACAAATACAAATACACAAACACACAACCAAAAAAAAAAAAAACAAAACAAAAAAAAGCAAGATTGATCTAACCTTTTATATTTTTAGTAAACCGCAAAAGTACATGCTTTCGCTTCTCAATTCAGACAAATCCTATGGTCACAAAAAACCAGCAAAACACAAATACTTACCGAGTCTATCGCAGCCGAAAATCGAAACTTTCCTTGTCCAACCAATCCTACAACCATAACATACCCACACCAAAATCACTAGTACATTCAACTACTGAAAATGCAAACAAAGCTCTACAGATATTCCATCAAATAGAAACAAACAAGAAATACCTTGACCAATATCGATGATCATAGACAACAGCTTATGCAAATCCTTCACATTTCTACAACAAGTTGCTATATCGGAAGCTTCATGAGAGAGACCGTCTTTCCAACCAAGAGGATCGCTATAACAGTCCAAAATCCGAATCCTGAAAGTTTTCATTGCAAACAAGTATCAATTTTAACTCAATTTTTGGCAAAGCATATTGTTCAATGACTGGGAAAAAAAAAAAAAAAACTCTTTTTTTTTTAAAGTTTCTCTCACCATTTATGAGACGAAGCAACGTCGAAGCCTCTTCTCTTCAACAAGTCCAAATAAAACGAAGGACTTCGAGAGAACGCGACAAGCACGAGACCTCTGCAAGTTTGATTTAACAGCACGACGAAGAGGAAATTTTAGATTGGTAAAACGAAAATGGCGTTGTTTGGAGGAGGAGAAAGAGAAGGAAAATCGACCGTGATTGAGATTTTCCCGCGAAAATGTTGGAGGAGAGCTGGGCGAGGACGTGAGAGAAAACGTCGGAGCCAAAGGGCGAGGCGATGGAGTCCTTGATTGTGAGAGCGGGCGCGAGTTCTCCCTCCGACGCACCGTCTCGCAGCGCTCTGCAAATCGAGTCCGCCATTGTTAGGGTTTTGAAGCTCAGTGGAGAGCTTAAGCAAAACCCTCAAAATGCCTAATTAACAAAAAGGACCTTCAATAAGCACTTTTTGCCCAACCCACCCTTCAACTTTAAATATTCGCGCTAAATCGATTTTAGATTAAGGTGTTGTACAATCCAAACTTAAAAAAACAAAACTAAAATAATAATAATAATAATAATAATAATCCCTCGCGATTTAAGAGATACAGGTCTGTCCTAATTGAACGATCATAATCGCTTTTTTTGATGTAATGGACGTCATAAATTAAAAGAGCTGTGCCCTTGTTGCACCGAAGTTTATATGGTGATGGTATTGCATTTAATGCGCACAGTATGTTGACAGAGGTGTAATCGGAGAATTAGCATTTGACAGCATAACTTTAAGTTTAGTGGGTCCTAATTTATTAAAAAAAACTTGTGCGCGGTGTTGTCAGCTGAGGACAACTAATGTATGGTCAGTTGGTAATTGATTGAATGAAAATTTTTAAAATTGTCCTTGACTTTTACTGAAAACTCAGTTTCATCCATATGTTTTTAGTAATTTTAAAATTATCTTTAGTTTTTTAAATCGATCTATAAATATCTTTTTGCGTTGACTAAATCTTAAAATTTCTCAAAATGACAAAACTACCCTTTATAAAAACTATTAATTCAGCCTTTAAAAATTTTAAAAAGTTTATTTATATCCCAATATTGGGTATAAGTGTAATTTTCAAAAAATATTTAGAAAATAAAGTAAAATATTGGGTATAAGTGTAATTTTTAAAAATATTAGCGGTTTGATTATTGATTTTTATAAATGGTAGTTTTGTCATTTATAAAAATTTTAAGTTTTTATCAATGCAAAAGGATAGTTTTAGATCGATTTAAAAAATTGAAGGACCATTTTATAATGATTAAAAATTGATGGATAAAATTGAGTTTTCGATAAAACTTAGGGATTATTTTAAAATTTTTCCTTGATTGAAAAATAACATGCTAAGGAACAAATGCTATGATATAGATTTTAGAAGTTTAGTTTTACTTTAATTAATCAATAATTAGTGGTTTAACACAGTTTATTGTGAAAATATAATATATTGAAAAACAACATGCTTCAATGCTGTGATATTTTGATGGACAATTAAATTATATTTTGGTGGTTAATAAGATTATGAAGCAATTAAATTGATATTTTGGTTATCCGCCTTATGAATCCATATTTTGGTGGACAATGAAATTGATATTTTCCATTAATTATTATTGATATCATTAAGTAAATAATTATTTTTTAAATTGTAAATATTGTTACAAATTAACATAATAATTATCTTCTTAATTATATAATATTGTATTTTTTAATGGGTTGATGAATAATTTTTATATTTTTTTAAACATTGACAACTTCGTTGAAATATTGACAAAAAAGGTCATTTTCTTAAATTTTAGGTATTTATTCTAATTTTTCAATGAATTATTATTATCGGTAACTAGCACATGTGATCCGTGCAATTTTAGAAATTGTATACTTGATCCCAAAACTATATTTTAAAGTAAAACTCTCCCTAAACTTTAAATTTTTGGCAACTTTAATTTTTAGGTCTCAATATTAGTTAAATAATTACCAAAAAGTTACACATATATCACTTACATTAGATTGTAATTACATTAAAGTTGAAACGAAACAAGTACGATTATACAAGTCTTATTTAATTGAAGAATACATTAAAAATGATTGGAAATTTTTATTTAATTGTGAAAAATAATATGATTTTAACCTATGTAATTTTATTTTCATGTAACCGACACCTTATTATGTAAAGTGATGTATAATTTTGATATTATTTTAATAAAAATATACAATTAAGTAATAATTTTTTCAAAAATCAAAGTTTAGGGAGATTTTTTTTTTCCTATCTTAATAGTAGGGACCAAAGTAGTAGTCAAAATAATTGTTGTATAGAAAATAATATAGTGAAATATTAAATATGTGATAACAAAATAACTCTAGAGATAATTTAGTAAGTAACCATTTTTGAATGATGTTTTAAGAAAATAGCTAACATTTTGATTAATTAATAAATCAATTATTTTCTTAACTACATAATAATATGCATTTACTATTATGCCCTCAATTTAATTTTTCGAAATCTTTAAAATATAAACAATAAATTACCAAATATTAAATATACCAATAACTTTAACAGTGGGTGATTATTGTTCTGGCTCACGATATTCTATTTCGGAATTCTCTTTAGAAGAAAAAAAATCCCTTACTCACTTTACTATGGGTGTTAATGACTGTTAGTTACCTTAAAGACTAAGGCACGTATTATTTACTTTCAACTTAAATTTTATAAATACAAATGGTTAATTTCCATTTCAACGGAAACTTTAAATAAACATACACTTAATCATAGTTAGAATATTCAAAAAATCAATGTATTTTATTTGCAATCTCCCAAAATGAATTACGGACACCTAAAAGAAACTAGCCCAATACTTGCATTTCAGGAGTTCATAACTCAATTTTCCATATGTATTGGAGCTCAAACATACGGGTTCATGGTCCTTGTTTCGTCTCATAAAATCGAGCTAGGATTCTCATAAAATAATAAAAATTTAATTATTTACTTCTCGTAATTATTTCTAATTGTGTTTAAGACCACAAATATACAAAATATCACAACAAAGTCATTCATTGTGTAGGCCGCCTATTTTAGGGTATTTATGAGAAAATTTTGTTATTTAATTATTAAAATTATAAATTGATAATTAAATTAAATATAAGATATTTAGGATTTACAATAGATATTTAAAAGTTAAATATATCTAATTAAGAGTTTTTTTCAATTATCTAATTGGTAGATAATTGTCCATTCATATTAAATATAATATATGTTGGACTTACTCTTCACCTACCAAAGCGATGTGGGATTGCATAATATAACTTTTTTTGCCCCTTTTTTTTTTTTTTTTGCTCAAGGGATTGTGACCGTTACATAAGTGATGGATTACTAGTCTCAATACTATTATATATAACTGTAAGTCTGTAAGGGCTGCATAATGATTATATGGCCACCATTTAACGACTCACAAAACTACACTAGAAATGTTTACTTTTTTAATTAAAAAATTAGAGATTTTTAAGGATTTAACCACATTTTTAACTAATTTTTTAGGATTTAACCCTAATTTCATGAAATTAAAGATTTAGCCGTAAGATACGTGTACTATAATATGTTACATGTAACATACGATGTTACACGTGTAACATACGTGTATCATATTTATATTACATGTGTAACATAATATGTTATATCTAACATATTATGTTGTACGTATGTTACGGTTACATCCTTAATTTCATGAAACTATAGCTAAATCCTTCAAACTTTACCTTTAAAATAGCTAATCTTAACTGGCATGTTAAATAATTTTTAGAAAGTTAAGAAGTCCAATGCTAGTAAAAATTATATTATCATGATAAAATTTATAAATAATTTAAAAAGTGCCTTCAATTGATGCACTGTTAATAATTTATGTCTCGGCAATGTATTATTTTAATTTCTACCACTATATAGTGTAAAAGTGGGGGACTAAAGTAAAAGTGTAACATAATTAGACACGAATTGATTATATAAACAAGGGACATTTTTAACGTCTTCCTAAATTATTTGAAAGTGTTACAAAAATATTTTAAAATGTTTGATATTATCATATATATAGCTTCATTTCATCATTAGATGACAACAATTTTTTTTATTTCATTAACTACCTTCCATTTGAATATTTGTGACTTGACATTAATTAGACTTAGAAAAATGTATATATTAGTAGACGTGAAAATAATTTATGAGAGACATGAACGTTATATGTATGTATGTATATATATATATATGTGTGAAAATGATATATTTTTTAATATTTATATTGTTATGTCTTAATATTAAACATATAAATAATATTTTTTAATATTCATATTTTAATTATAGTGTTAAATTTAAGTACTTTTTACTTCACCGTTTAAAAAAAAAACAATAACACAAATATTGGACTATTAATTGCCATGGTTTCCTAATTCTTATTTTTGCATTCTTTCTATTCACTTGGCTTTGATTCCTAACTTCTTATTGCTTTCAATTTTATGTTGTTGTACAGTATTGCATAACTATTTTTATTTGCAATGGGCCCCACGCCACTTCCCTTTGAAGCTATACGCCTATACATATTACCTAAACTACTACTGTCCACATCACTGATCGAAAAAGGTCATACCCATTGTGCAAAGGACCTTAAAAACTCTACCAACACCACTCAATCTATCACCGTTAATTCACTCAAAAAAACTATCATGACCATTGAATTTGGTGACACCGGTCTCCCCTCATGAGAGGGGAATTTTACACCACCTCCCTAATAATAATAATAAATAAATAAATTTGTTTGAACTATATTATTACAGTAATCCAAACAGACCCTTAATTAGCAATTGTACCACTATAATATCCTTTCAATCTAATTTGACAAATTGCGTGCTCTAATTAGCAATCAATTTTATTCAAATGTTTTAAAAAATATATCATTATTATCCTTAGTCAAACAATATAAATATTCTCTCTTTTTTTATTAAATGTCAAAATCATACTCTAGATTTATTAAAACACAAGACATCACTTGTTGTGTTTATATTAAAGACTATTCAATTATCATGTACATAAGAAAACATTTATAAGACATGAGAAATCAATTATAATAACCTAATTAATCAGGTGTCTCTAATCGATGAAGAAATATTTGTCATATTTTATTATTAGATTAGTATATCATCAACCTCCTAATTAGTGGAAGAGCATATCAAGGTTGTCTGGGAGCTACTCCGGTATAGATATTGTCATATGCAAGTATGCGTTAATAAGACATGAACTTATGAGAGATTGATTAATTAATAAGTATGTTTATTAATCAATATATTATCGTCAACATTCTTATATATGATA
This sequence comes from Boehmeria nivea var. tenacissima, assembly GCA_018132145.1. Classification (NCBI taxonomy): domain Eukaryota; kingdom Viridiplantae; phylum Streptophyta; class Magnoliopsida; order Rosales; family Urticaceae; genus Boehmeria; species Boehmeria nivea. The sequence continues at coordinate 10,148,643 of CM030876.1, read as the reverse complement.
TCTCAAACGAAGAGATAGTGTTCGATTTCATAGTGACGAGATATGTCTTTTTGAATGTCATGGGTGAGATCGCAATAGAGTCTACCGATTAATTCTAAATTTTCGAGACATATTCACGTGAAGCATCAAACATCTCTATTGTTAAGAAATCATAGCTCAAAAGAGTAAATAGTATTCTTTCAAGGTGTTGTACTAATAAGTTAGTTAATCAATGGGCACACTCATAATTTTACGATCAGATTAAAAAACAAACAACGAAGATCTTATAATAAAATATTCGAAAGGTAAAACCTTTCTTTGGACCGAAAATACTAATCAAAAAGCACACTTATGTAATTTATCTAATTATTCAAGAATTTGGCTTCATTCCATTCACCCAAGTTTGACGATTGTAATTAATGCATGTGCATCCCACACACTCAACGTTCACCATTTTCGGTTTAGATCCATCGTGAATACTGAATCCTCAAGTTTTGTGGCTTTGATCTATTTTTGAATGTGTGTGTGGGTCTTAAGATGAACAGAGAGAATTTAGAGCAAAAAGAAGCTTGAAAGTTGAAACAAAGGTTGATAGTGCCAGGAACTACCTGGCGCGTCACGTGGTTGAGCGCGTTGTCACGTGTCGAAAATTGATTTATGTGGCTAAATTTGAGCTGTTGGATTGAAAGTTGAAACTGGATACTCTCCAGGTGTTTCCTGATGATTTGGGCTCATTTTGTGTTTGAATATTTCCTCTCTTTCTTACTTCGTATTGACATTGGTGAATGATAAGATATTGTTATTGTTTTTAAAGCCTGACTAATTCCTTATTCTAGGCAAATGATGGAACTTTCATGAGCCTATGATTGATTAATTAATGCCTTTTGGTTTTCTAATTCGTTATCTGTTTGTGTTGTTTTTGTGCTTAATTTTCTCAACATTTGTTGCACTTAAATTTGTCGACTAGTATGTTTTTGGTAAAATGTTAGAAAGAGATTTGTCAACGCATTGCTTTGTGAGTAACATAGTTAAAAATGGAGTATGTATTCAAAAGGTGAGCTCAATAATAATTAATCTCATGAACTTTCTTAATGTATGCTCGAGATATTGGGTCGAATAGACTTATAGGCTTGATTAATTATGCATAATCCTTATACAGTACTCAAAAGATGGTATTAGGGTAATTATTGTTTATGACTAATGTTGGCTTAGTGACTAACAAATTGGCATTACTTAGTAAGTAGAGAGGAGCGAGAATGAATTTAATTGAATAAACCATGTTATTATCATTTATTCATTTGATATTATTAATCCTCGATCGCCTAGATTTTAGAGTTACTTTTTTGTTGCATGTTAATTTATCTTAAGCTTCCATTGTCTTCGAGTTTTAAGTCGTCATTAATTTTGTTAGCTTAAATTATGTCTAGGGACAAAATGTCATGCTAATTGGTATAATTTAAGCCCTCAATCCTCGTGGGACATTATTCAATATTCGATCTTTGGACTACTGTATTACTTGTGCAAATAGAGATCATGAAGAAGTGGTATTAGGAGCGACAAACTACAAGTACTTTTGATCTATTGATGGCCAAGAGTCCAGTGATACAAGCAAGACTCATTTTTTGGAAAATTATGAAAAATGACATTCTGGACAATCTGTTTTGAAAAATATCACTTTAATAGAATATTTATAGTTCATATCACTTTTTAATAGTGAATTTGGCCAAATTACTTTTTTTTAATAAAGCAATAAAAAAAAGAGAAATAAGGCAATAAAGTAGTTTATTAATTAAAAACATGACATATAACAGTAATCCTTTGTTTGGAGTGGTCATTTTGGCCATTTCATCTCATTTTTTGAGATGGAAAAAATAGTTTGAAAGTAATTTGGAATAGTTTGAAAATGATTGATGTAAGAATAGTTTGACTTTGTGAATTTCGATGTGGTATGAATGATTGAGATTTAAAGATATTGTATAGAGATTTGAAAAGTTGAAAAAAATAGTTGAAAATAAATGGAATGTAATGGTTTGTAGGATTAGGAAAATTTGAAAAAAAAAATAGAATTAAATGGATGAAATGTGTATGCCAAACAAGGGATAAATTCGACGTCAACCGTCAAATGTGGCATCTTTCTTTTCTTTTTTTTTTTTTTTTCTAGAAAGTGGGCGACTTGGCGTACGGTCAAGAAAGTTGAATGTGATTCTCTTATACAGACCGGGGATCAATGGTTGTTCCAATGTGGATATTGTGATAAATGGTTCAACATGTTGTTGAATGCAAATGATGATGACACTTGTCACGATGCTTTAAAATGGAAATATTATGGTCCACACGCTAGCTCAATATGCTTTTTCGATTTTTCGTGATTATTATTGGTTAGAAGAATATCATTCTTTGTGTTATGGATCTTATTAAGTGCTGAAATTGGCTTTTGATTGATAGTAATTCCCAAATAGATTACACCGTAAGCATACGATTAATGTTTTTGAATTAAACAAAAAAAATCAATAATTAGAATAAAAATATGTTGTCTCTTTAGTTGTTTTCGTAGTTGTCATGTCTAATATGACAAATTATTTATTTATTCTTAATATATTTTTTTTTTAAGAAAAGGGAATCGCCATACAGAGAATGACATATTTTTACTAGACGTGGAGTGACATTAAGGTTTTTACTCTAACAATAATTAAAATTTTACAAATTGTTGATTTCTTTTTTCCTTTTTTCTTCAACAAAATCAATTCCTTTTTTCAATACAAAAAAATTGCCCCAAAATTAAAGAGGCCAAAAGAGCTCGAAAAAAATTTTCAACTTATTTGCTTAGGTATACCGAGATCCATTGGATCTCTTGTGATATATAGTATTGATTTATATTATCATTGTAGTATTATTGATTCGTACTTTACAGATCATTCTCTGCACCAACAAAAAATATATATATAGTGTGCTTCACATGTTCAATATTAACATACAAAAGAACCTAGCTTGATCCAATTTATCTTATTTTAATCTTTGTACTCAATTATTGATCTCATCATGTTGAACCACATGTTAAATTCATGTCTTATAAAATAGGTCAATTTTGTTTGTGAGCTTAGCTAAATCTTGAAAATGGATTCGGATCTCATAATACATGTTTTAGGTTTCTTTAAAATTTTCATTATACTCTAAACACCACATGGTAGATTCTCACTTGTGCGCTTTGCTTTGATTCTATTTACCAAATAGTGAAACAATTAGAATATTTTAACTTTTTTATCTATCTTGAAACTGGCCTATTGGTAATAACATAATATTCAATTTTCTTGTTGTTTATTTGAACAACTCTAATTTCTAAAACCTCTTTTGAAAAAAAAAAAACTATCTAATTTATAAGAGTATTTCTGTGATGGTTTTTTTTTTATGATTGAAAATAATTCTAGGCCATTAAATTTACTTTTTTGATAAATTTCACATCTTAAAAATATAAATCTGACAATTTAAAATTATTTTCCTAGACAAAAAAAAAAAAAAAAACCAACTACAGAGTTTTCCATTTATAAAACCTCTTGTGTTCTAGAAAAATTAAGGACATGTTTGGCAAATGGGTTTGAACCCATCTTGGGCAATTCAAACGACTTTGTCAATCTAAATCGTCGTTTGGTAACTTTTTTTTGGATAAAATTCAAATGAGAAAAAGTCATTCAAACCCTTCAAAATCAAATTCTCTCCCCCCCCCCCCCCCCCCCCCCCCCCCCCCCCTCAAATTTCAACAGTTTGAATCCATTTTGAATAGTATTTTTTGATTTGACATTTCAACTACTTTTTTTATTACTCAACATCACACATTTCACATCTACCCAAACAACAATCCAAATAATATTTTCAAATAAGATTATTTACCCAAACAACAATTTAAATTTTTCGTTCAAATTACCCAATTCAAATTTTCCAATTCAAATGAAAAAATTCAAATTGCCACAGTTTGAACCCGTTTGTCAAACGACCCCTAAACAAATTGGATTCCGCGTTCAACCTCCTTTTTCTGACTTTTTTTTTTTCAAAATATTTTTCCTTATCAACTATATTATTCTTTTATTTTGAAAAGACACTTGCGATTCAAATAATAATCATGGTTTGGAAAAACTTTAGGGATGATTAAAGAGAAAAGGTCACCGCTGTCGCACAAGGTATACGTAAACAGAATCTCTGATTCATTTTTAATTTTTTTAATATTTTTTTTCCTTTTAAGAGATCTGGATCAAAATTATTTTACGGAAGTCAAATACTAATGACGATTAGGTGAAAGTCAAATCTCTTAATTAAACCATGCATGTCATAGCATATCGTGGTGCCACGTGGATAGGGTGATGTGAACCCATTATCTCGGGAGCTGGGCTGATTTTGATGGGAATTGAATTGGGATATACTTTTGTTTTGGAATTGGCTCTGTGACTTTGAGAATAGGATAACTCAGGCTGTGGGGCCCACTTCATGTGACCGAAATTTGCATGCGGACATGGCCAACCGCAAGCCATACATCGGACGTGATCTCATATTTTCACCCATGCTTTTCATATCACTTTCTTTTTCTTTTTTTTTTTAGGCAAATAGCCAAATACTCAAATTTTAACTTTTAATTTAAACAATGAGAAATTATAATAAAGGAATGTTAAATTATAATTTTTTTTGTTTCATTAATTATTTATGTAGAACTTATTTTAACACTTTACAATAAAAAAAAAGAATATATTTCATAACAAATACTTATATTTTATGGTTTGTTTGAAAAAATCATTCAAATGAGTCATTTAAAATTGTTATTGACTTTTCAAATTTCGATGTGATATAAATTATTTTCCTCAACTAAACTATTCAAACTTAAGCTATAAATGAATTTATAAAAAAAATAGAAACTACCAATTTTTTCCTCAAATTAACTATTCGAACTTAAGTCTAAGAAAGGAAGCAATGGACCGTTAAAAAATACGAATCGGTTTTAGTTTCAACATATCGTCAGATGGAAGTTTTCTAGACCCAAAAACGAAAAAAAAAGGAAAGCAAAACAGAAAGTCTCTCAATTTTCTTGCCCGAGAAAATCCCAAACTATAGCTTATGTTTGGGCAAACCGTTTTGCCTATTCCTTTCTATTTTTTAGAATAGTCAAAATGGTTTGGAATGATTTGAAAAAAAAAAATGATGTTGAATTGTTTGACTTTGCGAATTTTGAGGTGGTATAAATAGTTGAAATTTAAAAATATTATATAGAGATTTGGAAAGTTAAAAAAAAATAGTTGAAAAAAAAATAAAATGGAATGGAATGGTTTGTAGGATTAGAAAGTTGAATGGTTTGGAATAGTATGGAATGAAATGGAATGAGTGGAATAGTTTGCCCAAACATGAGATAATATAGATCACAAATTAAAAAAAAAAAAAAAAAACCAAACATAGAGACTCCTACAAAACAATTACACATGGAGACTTATTTGCTTGGGAAAAACTAAAACAAAAATAATAAAAAAACCTACTGGTGCGAAACTTTTAATATGGACTATTGATTATAAAATGAAGGGTTAATGATATAAAAAGAAATTTAATTTTTTAAGTTGGTCTTGTATGTAGATAGTTTGCCGACTGTTAAGTTAATCGGCAAATTTAATATGTTTGTATTTATTTTAAGAAAAATTATGTGATATGGTGTATCTTATGATAGAGAACGATTCTGAATCGTCAGATTAACATTTTTATTGAGTCTCGTTGTGTAAAAAAAATTAATCTAATGATATAGAATCATTTCTTATCATAAAATTCTCTATTACAGAATCTTCATTTCTTTTTTTAAAATTTAAAAGCAAATTTCTAAAGTAAGGCTAAAATGAGCCCTTACGGTGTAAGTTGTAACACTCAAAAATCTACAAATCTTAAGTGAATAAATTACATATATATTAAGGAGAATATTTTATTTAAAGAATAAAAATTAAAATAATTATATATTAAGTGAAGACAATAATATAATATCTAAATTACACCTTATTTATTCAGAATTATATATAATTTAAAAATACAATTAAAAATAAAAATAAAATAATACAAAAACATCAATAGTGCTTATAGACCACTTTTTTAGCATTTTAATGTTGATGATTCCAATTTGAGATCTCAAATCATAATATTAAAAAAAGAAACAAAGAAATTATCTTAAAAAATCATTTAGACAACACCAACAACTTCGCACACACCATGAGAAAAAAAAAAAAACTGAATTAAACGTTGCATATCCGCAAAAAGTACTTTTTTTTAAAAGACAGAGAGACTGAAGCTTTCATGCTCTCAAATCTTGGCCCCTGTAGCGCAAAATATGGGTGTGCACGAGTTGGAGCCTCTAATCCAACCCAACATGAACACACCGGGTTGGAAAAAAAATAAACCCAACCCAATTTTACATTGTAAGCAACCCAACCCAACCCAACCCAATCCGATCTTTGGGTTGGGTTGGGTTAATCGGGTTAGATAATTTTTTTCAAACAATTTTGATGATATTTTTTCTAATTAATTTAAGTCAAAATTTTCATTTTAATTGAAGCTCTTACAAAAATAAATATAAGAGTTAATATCATAACACAAAAACTTAGACTACATGATTTAACTTTAACGTTTCAAGAATAAGTTAGTGGGTTAAAACATTTTCAACCTAAAAAATCTACATATTTTTTTATATAATTTAAGGATCGGGTTGGGTTAGGTCAACTCGATCCTTAGAAATAACAACCCGTAACCCGACCTTAAGATGTCGGGTTGGTCAAAATTTCACATAAGGTTGGATTGGGTTAGGGTTAATCGGGTTGAGTTCGGATTGGGTTTGGTGGGTTATTTGCACACCCCTAGCGCAAAACACCACCTACATTTGCGCATCCACATCACCCAGAACTTCGCCTTTGCACGCACATCACCATCGTCTCCCGGCATTTCTTGTACTCAACGTGCACACAACCATCCGAGAACACAAGTTCATAATATTTTCCCTCTTTTTCCCTAACCGATTTCTCTTCAATCAGATTATAAGAGGAATGGTATTTTATGTATTCTCCATATTTATTGATTATAGTTTATTTTATTTTATTTATTTTATAATTTGATGGTGATGTTTTTCTGAATAATTTCATTATTTTATTTATCGATTAACCAATTGAGTTTAAAATTGACTACATTATACTACTGGATTATCCAGTTGTGTGATACTGATTACGAATTCCACTTTTTTGTCTGAAAATTGATTATTTTTTTGTTATTGCAGTTCCAGGTCGATCGACTCCGAGGAAGGTGTACTGCCTTGTGATGTTCACGCATACAAATATAGTTCTTTTTCTTTTTAATCTTACAATTGTATTATATAATTTTACAAAGTATTTTTTTTTATAGAAACCTTTTTCTTATGAAAAAAAAAGAAAGAACCTTTTTTTTTAATTAAAAAGAGTAAAATTTAATTCCAAGATTTTCTAGTAGCCAAATGTAAAAGGGGAAAAATCACTAGAGCAATTAATTTGGAACATTGAAACGCCTTTAAAATAACAATTAGTTACAACTTACAAGCAATCTCTTGTTCGTGTGTGTGTGTGTGTTCTTTTAAGTAATTTTTCGTGTTTTTTTAAGGATGAGTTAGGTGAATCACTATTTTGAGAAATGTATTTTTTTAAAATAGTCAAAGTTTTAAAAATTTATAAAAATAATTAAAAATTGGTAACAAAATTATTATTAAAGAAACACAACAAAATTATCACAAAGTTACTGTAATAAATTCACTACTAAAATTTTCGAATGGCTTATTCTTCAAAAATATTTATTTACGTTCCATTTTAAAGAATATTTAATATATGTATTAGATTGATACTTGATAGTTGATACTACTCTTTTTAAAAAGCCATAAATAAATTAAAAAAAAAAAAAAACAGAAACAACCAATTTTTTTCCGTCGAATTAATCATTCAAACTAAAGTGTAAGAAAAGGAGGCAACAGACAGTTAAAAACTGCAAATCAGTTTCAACTTCAAGATACCGTCAAATAGAAGTTTCCCGGACCCAAACCCCCCACAAAAAAACAAAATAAATAAATAAATAAAGTCTCTCAATTTTCTAGTCTAAGAAAATCCCAAACCTGGACTAATAATCTAATATATATATAGAAAAAAAAAGAAAAAAAAAAAAGAAAAGGCAAAGATGAAGACTCGTACAATTACATGTACAAATATGAGCCCACAAGACTGGAAATTCCACTCTCAATCTCTCTCTTTCTCTCTCTAACTTTCTCTTCACATCTCTCTCTCTCTATAGAATTTCCCTCTCTCGCTTTGCCTTTTTCAAACGCTTCAAAACACGGCAAAAAAAAAAAAAAAGTACCCAAAAAAAAACTTGCAATAATATGGCAAGTGTGTATATATATACTATGCGTCTCTGAAATTCCCTCAACTTGCTCAATCGTTATACGTTCTTCCACAATAAATATATTTCTCTTCTATTCTCATTCGTAGTATTCCACAGTTTATCTGTGCGTGTGTGTGTGTTTGACCTTTTGGGCTTTTCATGGAGGCTATGGAGGTTCGGAGGCTTCGCTGCTCGGTCCAGAACTACGATTGGGGGCGCCGAGGCCGCGACTCGAGGGTCGCCAAGCTCGCCGCGCTCAACTCTGGCTCCGGCATCGTCGCCGACGGTCCGTACGCCGAGTTCTGGATGGGGACGCACGAGTCCGGCCCGTCGTTCGTCGTCCCGGGCCGAGTCGGCGAGTCGGAGACCGAGTCGGAGTTGGAGAGCCTCAAGTCTTGGGTTTCGAAGAACCCTAGCGCTCTCGGCGAAGCGGTGGTGCGGGAATGGGGTACGGACCTTCCGTTCTTGTTCAAGGTAATGCCTCGGATCGCCATAGTCGCTCTGAATTTTTCTTTGGGTGTTGCTCTGAAATTGATTTTTTTTTTTTTTTGATTTTGGAAGGTTCTTTCGGTGGCGAAGGCATTGTCGATACAGGCTCATCCAGATAAGGAATTGGCTAAGGCTCTGCACAAGTTACTGCCTGGTGTTTACAAGGATGACAATCACAAGCCAGAGATGGCTCTGGCTATCACAGAGTTCGAGGCTCTCTGTGGCTTTGTCAGTCTTCAGGTGTGTATGTCTCTCAGTCTCTGTATATGTATCTCCGTATACACTTTCTGATCTGTTTCTTGATTGAAGAATTGGGAATCTCTAAAAATGGATAAAGATCAGATCGGGTTGGGTGGTGTTTTTTTTTTTTTTTTAATAATAAATTTTAATTGTTGTTGTGAAGATTCTTTGTCAAGTTGTGGAAATATGCGATGTCTTGTGGGATTAATAGTGGTGATGCTTTATGGGTGGTTGGTTGTGAGATCTACTCATTTTGATAAGATATATTATGGTTGTCTGAACGATTATTGCAATTTTTTGACCTTTTCTTTTCTTTTAATACTTGCCTTTCAATGGATTCTGAAATATGGCTTCATTTGGTTATGTGCCTAGATTTTTGTTTTTACGTGGAAGAATTTGTTATCTTTATGACGTAAGTGGTGTGGTATATTTGTAATTCCCTTGCTGAAATTCAGGAAAGTGTTTTTGGTGAGCCATGACTTTGTTGACATTAGTTTTATAGCTGATTTGGAATTTTTTTATACATTGCTCTGAGATGTAAATTGCAACTGTTTCTAGATTTGCCTGCTAATTTCCCATATTGCTATCTTTATTTGTACCCCAAATAAAAAAAGAAAAGAAAAGAAAAAGGAATACATGTGTAGGTTTATTGGTGCCTTTTTAGGAAATTTCGAAGAACAACAACCTGGGGTTCTTTAGGCACACATTTTATAGTAGTGAATTTATAAGAAGATAGATAAATCTCTGTCATCATGTTCTATTTTAAAGTCTTTACTTGATCTTATTTAACTGGATTGAACTGCAATCTTTTCCAGGAGCTAAAGTCTGTGGTTCATGATGTTCCTGAGATTGTAGAACTGGTCGGCACAACCGATGCGGACCTAATCTTGGCATTCAGTGACCAAGATGCGCAGGAGAAAGTAAAATCTGTTTTGCGTTCAATTTTCACGAAAATCATGACAGCAAGCAAAGAGAATATAGTTGAAGTAACTGCCAGATTGAAAGACCGTCTACACTTTGAAAGTCAAGTATGCTTATGGTTTAAAATTTTCTATTTATTGAATTGTATCGCCATGTCATGGAATGTTAATTTTTAAAAGACTTTGAGAATGAAGGACAATGTTAGGACTTTTGTATTTCCATGTCATGAATGTTAGTTTCCACTGTGCTAGATTTAGGATTTTCTAAGTCCCAAGACTTAAATGAGTTTCTGATGAATTGAACACTGCATGAAAGATATGATGATTTCTTTCGTCTTGAAAGTTCAACTCTTACCGACATGCTTTGTCTGTATTTTGTCATCAGGTTAGGCAGTTGACAGATAAAGAACATTTGGTATTGGAGTTAGAAAAGCAGTATCCTGCCGATGTTGGTGTAATATCAGCCTTCTTTCTCAATTACGTGAAGCTTAATCCTGGAGAAGCGTTGTACCTTGGAGCAAACGAGCCCCACGCGTATTTATTTGGCGAATGCGTAGAATGTATGGCAACTTCAGACAATGTTGTGAGGGCCGGTCTAACTCCAAAACACCGGGATGTGAAGACTCTCTGTTCAATGCTCACATATAAGCAGGTAGCTACTTGTAGACGTCTCTTGTTGTTGTATGTTTTATTTGGTTCGTGACCTTTTTTCCTTGTCTAAATCAACTCGTTATTTGCTGGTATGTTACAATATCTTAAGTTTTGCTGAAATCTTAATTTACAATGCAGATAAGTACTGAGTTCACAATAGTCCTGTTTTTCTTCTTGTTTTCTTTTTTCTTTTTTTTTTTTTTGGGGCGGGGCAAATGGGTTGATTGTAACTTATGGGCCTAAAGGAGAGTGTGATAGTTTAGCTTTTGTTCTCCCATTTCTGCCACTTGTGGCACAAGTTATTCGGTATCAAAATAAGATCGTTTTGGCCAACTTGCTGTTTCATTGACTAAGAACTAGCATTATGGATAAGAAGCAGAGAATGGAATCTTAAGACGGAACCGTGTAAATTGTGACATATTATCTTCTCTTGCAAACTTTTCCTTTTTGCGCTTGCCTTTGTTTTTTGTATGCAAGTTAAAAAAGTTCAGTTTCTTGTTATTTTGCTCTGAATGTGCAGGGATATTTTTGGTGGCACTTTGTGTTCATGCTTGTACTGAGTGATAAAAACAAAAACCAAGTTTTCTTTAGCTCTTTATTGTAGCTTTCTTGTCTGCTCTGCTTGATCTTTGCGGTCTCACAATCTATAATTAATTAAGCCACAGTTCAAGAATTTTCTTTTAGTGGATTGTCCCTTGATAGTTTGCATCACAAAATTTCGAAATCACTAACATCGAATTCGGCTGCAGGGCTTCCCCGAAATTCTGCAAGGAGTTCCTATAAGCCCATACGTAACAAGATATGCCCCGCCTTTTGACGAATTTGAGGTGGATAGCTGTTACCTTCCCCAGTGGGAATCAGCCTCATTTCCTGCGGTCCCGGGGCCATCCATTTTATTGGTCACAGTCGGCGAGGGAATTATGTATACAAGTTCTGTCAAAGAAGATGTAATTACAGAAGGAGATGTGTTTTTCGTACCTGCCAATACGGAGATTAGAATTACGAGTGAATCCGCGTTAAAGCTATACCGAGCCGGAGTGAACAGCAAGTTCTTCCAAGCTTCTTAAACCACACACAAAACCCTCAACCTTTTTTTTTTCTTTGGTCTTCCTTTTCCAGTAATAAGTTAATTCTTTTGCACGTTTTAGTTTGTCTATTTATTGTGCCGTTTATAGATGTATATTTATGTTTTTATCATGTAATTGTAATATTAGCAACTTTTATTATTTTCTGAATAAACACATTGTCAACTTAATGTACATGAATACGCAATTAAATAAGTGAAGTTATTAATTATTCTTTTGTCAAGGACACGGCAACGATTCTGTTCATTGAAAAAGCATCTACAATAATATCTCATTAATGCGATTATAGCAGAGCCACACAGATCGGTGTTGTGGCAAGTAAACAAGTCTTTAGTCACGTATGTTCACAAAAATTGAACATCAAAATGAAGTTGTTAAGAAATTGAGGGGAAAAAAGAAAAGCTGATATTAGTTAAGACTCCATTTAAAATATGTTCGGTTGGTAGGAAAAAATATAGTAGTTATGACATATAATAAAAGGGAAATTGCATAAAGAGCACAATTTCTTTTTTACGTTTTTAAAATATAAAGCATGTCTCAAAATATTAAAAAATGAAGCACAATTTTATGACAAAAAATCTTAGTGCATTTAAAATAAATTATTAACATTTTAAAATTTACTCTTAAAATTTGTAATGTTCAACAATTTTTTACAAATGTGTTACGATTTTTTTGTTAAAATTTTTTAACCTATGCTATTTTTTAATATTTTAGAACATGTATTAGTTCATTTTTGTAACTCACCCAAAATAAAATTAAGGATAGGACTGAGAAGCTAGTTTTCTCCTTATTTGTTTTGTAGGTGGTGTAAGATAAAGTTAGATAAAATTAAATAAATATATATATAAAGGAACATTAGTCCTTTCTATCCATTGGTGTAATCTCTATGGTTGAATCGCAAGTGCAACATAATAGGCAGAAATCAAAAGTGTCAAAAAATAAGTCATCTTTAATTATGTTATATTTGTGGGTCAGTTAAGTAAATAGCCATTTTGGACTGTGTGTTTTCAAAAAATAGCCCCAATTTGAAAAAATTTAAAAACTAGCCATAACACATTGTAAGAAATTTCTGACAATAACAAAATTACACATAAAATGTGTTGTAAGTAATTTCTAACACGTGTCAGAAATTTCTGAAAGGGCTAGTTTTTGAATTTTTTGAAACTGTGGCTATTTTTTAAAATCATTTTGTAAACAGTGGCTATTTTCTTAAAATTCCCTATATTTGTTGATTAAAAAAATAATACATTATATAATTAGGTTTGTCGCTCAGCTAACGTAATGTTATCGAAAATTTCTTTTACAAGCCCATCCAACAATGAAAGGAATAAATATAACATACGAAAGCGTTTAGAATAGTGCACGATTTTTTACACTATCCATAGTGTACGGCTTATAATAGCTTAAAAAATACATAAAATTAATTTTTTTTAACGCTACATTACAAGATCTATTTTCAAGTTATCAATTCATTCCTTAAATTTGAAACTAAAATTATGTTCAATCGGAGATGAAATGAAGAAAGAACAAATAAAAAATTAAAAAAACAAACTTCTTTTTTCATCTTTTTCATCTACGATTAAACATAATTCTTTGGTTAAATTTGATAAATGAATGGATAACATGTTAATAGACGATGTAATGTACTTATGTGTAAAAAAAAATTTAGTTTTATGTAATTTTTAAGTTATTATAAGCCGTATGTGCACTATTCTAGCCGCTTCCATAACATATATCTTTTTTTACATTGGGTTACATTCTTATACAAACCTGTTACATTGTTCAAGTAAACTGGATTGAAGTTTTCCAATTTGATGGACCACAGATTTCTAGAATAACAGAAGGATAGCAGATTGGTGACACAATTAAAGGCATAATTGGCATGTCCAAACCACCACCACACCACCACTATGTCAAGTAAAATGAGGTCCATTTCACACACTTTAGTTCTTATCTTGCACGAGCCACACAATGTCAGTGTGAAAAATGGGCCAAGTGATGGCTGTAATGTGATTCATACCCAAAAAATATTAGTTTTGATACAATGCAAACAATTTAACCGAACTCTACGCTCTCTCTTCCACCAAAAATCCCAGCACAAATTGATTAGTATAACAGATGTGATTTAGCAGGAATAATTACCTGATTAGCAGTTTTGCAGTTGCACATGCATGAGTCCCAACGTACCTTACATTCTTACCTTATTTCTTTACTTTAATTAAAAAAAAAAAAAAAAAAGAAATGGAAGACATTTTTATCATTCTCTGATTGAAATTAGAGAACAGAAATAAGAAAGTACAAGTACCCTAAGATCGAGTAATGCCCATATATGTTACGCTATTTTAGCATGTAAAATATTGCATCAGACATTGATAATTGAATGCCTCATAGCAAAGCTAAGATTGGGTACTCGAAATCAAGCGAATATACACTTCATAGGCTTGCAACGAAAGTCGATTTTCGGTAGTTTAAACGAATTATACGAAAAATTGATCTCGACTCAAAACCATTTTGACAGCAACAAAATGTCATCAGAATGATAAATAATCTTTTATAACAACCAATAACTAAAAAGATTTATAAGCATATGACAGATGAGAAACCTTCACTTGATTGTCTAAAGCACCAATATGAAATCTCGCAAGTCAAAATTTTCATGAGTGCCTAAAAACAATTGAAAACTCTAAATTAAGAAACACATCCAAACACATCTTTTTTCCCTGGGAATTAAAGCTACTTAGGCCTCTGTAATAGGGTACTCAAACACGACGTCTTTCCCGGTAAGCTTCCTGTAAACTCCAGACAAAGTCTCCAACTTGTACTCAGTGTTGTTGCGTTCCTTCGGGTCCAAGAAAATCTGTCACACAGATGATCAATAAATTAATATTTTTCCCAGTGTTACAAGGCAACGCAATATGCCAAGTAAGTTCTAAATTTAACCTTGATAATCTTGGAGCCGTCGAGTCTGTATCTGACACGCTTCCCTACAATCTCAGCGGGGTAAACAACATCCTCAAGGACGGCGTCGTGGACGGCTGTTAGTGTGCGGGTGCGAGGACGCTGGACAGCAGAGCCCTTCTTTGGTGGCCGCAAAATCCTTCGGGTTGCAATGAAAACGACATCCTGCCAGATAACAACAAAGAGTAGGATTGTTCACAACAACAATTCAAATCAGCCTTGAGAAGCAATATTTTATTTTCAGGGTTGAGTCGCAACGTATTTACCTTCCCGCTGAACTTCTTCTCCAACTCCCTAACAAGTCGCAAATGAATCTTGCGGAAAGCCTTCCTCAATCTGAAGGGCACATTGATAACAACAGCCTTGCGGTTTCCAGAGATATCCATTTGCCTGCAAAACATTGGACCCATATTTAGTTTAACACCCCAAAAATAACAAGATTATAGACGCAAAGTATATTTGACATGCAAGTACTAATATCCGTACACTGCAGAGTTGATGTAGAGATCCTTCAAATCACTCTTCAGCTCCTGGTTTGTGTTCTCCAAATCAAACAGGTACTGCATGACATGAAGACAGTATTATTACAACATTTCAACCCGGTCATATAAATAAATATGAAAAAAAAAAAAAACTAAACTGAAAGTCTGAAACATATTTGCATAAGAAAATAACCTGTGCAACAGTCTCCTCGAACTCAGTGGGCTCGGCATCCTTATCCTTGTGGATCTTCTTCCTTGTCGTGTACATCTTCCCAAATCTACAAATGGGTTATATGGGGTCATATATCATCCAATTAACAAAACATTTTACAGAAACTAGAATGACAAGGTTCCCAAACAATCTCAAAATTCAATTTGCATTGAACTGTATATCTATCTAGCTTTAATGTATTAGGAAACATGAAGCAACAACACTCTGCAAAATTCCTCGAGAACAAAATCAAAGAGACTGAAAAATACCATTCTCATGAACAGAACAACCTACTTTAAACAAAGTGTTAGATAATTATTACCTAAGGGTTCTGAGTGAAAGTATCAACAAATCCCAATTAATCCATTTATAAATAATACCCAAATAACCCATAGGAACTTTATAAAGCATACAGTAAAATTTCTACTAAGAAAAAGAAAAAACACAATACAAGAGAAGCTAACAGTTGAAAAAAAATCATTATACAAATCAACCATCTAAAACCATATCTGGTAAAACCGTCCAAAGAAGAACTGAATAACACCATTCTGACGCAAAACTTTTAGAGTATAGAATACTGTAAACTTTTTGTTTCCCTAAATCTGTTAGAACTAAACTAGAGTAACTAGAGATGTTACAAAAAGTCAAATCTTTAGTCCCTAATTGCCCAAATGAGACTAAATCTTCAACAGCTTAATTCATTAATCAAATTTCATATCTTTTTTCTGTTACTTCTATTTCACGAGACAAAACTAAAACACTTAGCTATCTCCAATTCATCCCACTCAAAAACTGAACCGAAACTGAAACTAAAACTAGTAATCTGATTTTGCTGATTCCATATCAGACAAAGATTCAAAAAGCGATTACGATCAAAATTTTGAAAAACAAACGAAACAAACCAGAAGACTCCAAAACAAGATCACACATTCATGAGAGATAGAGAGAGACAGAGAGCTAGGTCAAATCAATGGCGAGAGATAGAGCGAAGCCGTACCGAGAGTCCAAGCTTGACGACGAGATTGAGGAATCGCAAGCTTAAGGTTCGGAGACAGAGGAGAGTGACAATGGTAAGAGCTAGGGTTTTATAACCTTAGCAAATAAGAAGCCCTAATATTGACGGCGCAGATTCAATCACAATTATTTTTATGATTTTATATTTCGATCCTACACTTTTTTTTGTTTTTATGATTTCACCCGTAACTAACCCCATATTTAGGGTTTAGGGTATATCGAACATAGGATAGAATTAGAATATATTAATATAATTTATCTTGGCATATGAATTTTTATTTAAAGCTTAATTTTTCCTTTTTGTTGCAATTTGTCAATTAGAACAAAATAATTTTTGAAATTTGATACTTCTTGAATAGAAAAGTTTATTGGAGCATTTGATAGCATTTGATCCTTGACCTGTTACAATATTGACAAATTAGTCCTTAAAGTTTTAATTTTGCTAATTTCATTCCCGAATTTAACTTGTGGTTGCAAAATTAGTCAAATCAATAATAAAGACAAGAACTTGAATATTTGACAAAATCAGATGCATGAGTCTCATGTTACATCTTTTTTTAAGTGTAGTAATAAACATTTTAAAAATCAGATAACAGTAGTAATTATAATAGAAGTACATATTGCACAATACAGAGAAAGCAATATAAGTATTAGAATTTTAGAGATACTTGGTTTCTTATACTTAAAAATATAGTTATTAAGTTAAAAAAGAAGATTTGCTTTTTAATTTAAAACACTGTAGAAGAAATAACTAAGTAAAAAAATAAATAAATAAACATTAATCTAACCATATATTCTAAGATTCTTAACCCTTTTAAAACCTTGACTGACCGCGTTTTAACGTTTGACATATTTTTTTTTATTTTCCTAAATTGTATTTAAGGACATATTTTAAAGATTTTAAGAAATTTTTAAAACTTGCATTTAAAGTTCTCTTTTAAGGGTTTTAAAAAAAATAGGATGAGTTGCAAAAATAGGCCAAAATTAAATGTTTGTTTTAAATGATAGCCTATGTTTCAAAAAATTAAAAAAATAGTCATGTTACGAATTGTATAACAGAAAAATGTCACACAAAATATAACAGATCTATAAGTATTTGTAAGATATTATTTAACACTTCAAAAAATAATGAGTAAAACTTGAAGTGTTACAAAATATTTTACAAATATTTACAAACGTGTTATATTTTATTTGACACTTTTCTGTTATATAATTCGTAACATGGCTATTTCTTTAATTTTTTGAAACATGAGCTGGACTTTAAAAATAAAAAAAAATTTTTGGCTATTTCCTACGATTTCCCTAAATAATATCATTTGGTTTCTATAATTTTTTCCTTAAAAAATTTACACTTGCTCTACACACGCAAAGTATTATAAGAAAGAGACTTGAATCAAACTCTTTTTTGATCCGGATTGCTTACACAAAGTCGCTGAATCGCTGAGTTACTATTCTCAAGCCAAAAGAGGACGAAAAAAAAAAAGGGTAAACAAGAGACCTACAACACTGGGAATAACAAAACGTAATACAGATCAATGCCTTGACAAAGATTAAGAAGAAAAAAAAAAAATCCCTCAACAAAGAGCTACTTGGTAAAACTGAAAAATGTCTTGTTAAGCCCTAAGGTGGGACAATTTCTTTCAAACCATTTAGCCATGATTCAATCACTTTTGCACCTTTCTCCCATGCATAATCCAGCATCATGTCGTGGGCAACACCCTCGACACACACAGGCGTAACGCCATAAAACTCGCCCGTTTCTTTGAGACCTTGAGCATCCTAACAAAAAGAAACCCGGTTCGTCATTCTATGTGGACATAAATTACAAGTAAATGACAACCATGGAATAGAACAAATGTTATAGAAATAGAGTTTTTTTTTTTCCCTTGAATATAGTTATGGACAATTGATATCACAAAAGACACAAGTGAAGTTTGAGCTCAATTAGTAAAGAAAATCAACAAAACTTGGGCCTAAAGCAGTCAGTCATCCAGAAAATGCTTATCTTACCACTACGGAATCATTTAGAGGAAATAATCATGGGATTTAGGTAAGATATATTAATCACAGTTTACCACTATGAAATCATCCGTCGCACCCAACACTAGGAGTTGAATGGAAGATTTTGGAACTGAAGGAACCGGAAGCGATGCATTGAGCTTCCTTAGATCAAATAATGGCATTCTTGAACTCTCCCTCATTAGCTCCTGATAACTGAAAGAAGACATAACAAAAAAAAAAAAAAAAAAAAAAAAAAAAGCAGGGAACTACAGAATGAAAAATGATTGGGCAAAAAAATTAGTTTGAATGTAGAATGATTCTTGGAGTCCTTTGGGCATCGTATGAGTAATATTCATCGTCAATCAAGACCGTAAAGTTATTACATATAATTTGTCAGTTGAATTAAGTTCAACGTCCCATTACTAATTGGTTCTATACACTTTTATAACTTGTCACTTTTTATTTTTGTAAAAATACAGTGACATAAATTTAAATGGAGCTATATGACTGCATAATATTTGACCCGATGCTTGGTTTACTTCAATGAATATTATCTTCATCTAAATTAGATTCAACAGAAAAGAGCATCACTGATTCACTGTGAGAAAAAAGCAGCGGTTGAAGAAGGCCAAAGACAACACAACAATGGTAGCCGCCTAGTTGACAGTTGTTACTAAAATGCTGATCATGATTCTCAAAAACGAAATGCTGAACTCAGAAATTTAGACGTTGATATGTGTAGTTTTCATAGATTTTAATAGAAACAAACCGTAAAACAAGTTGATCCTCCATAGTTGCAGAGAAAAAGGTCTCCCTACAAAGTGGAAGAGAAGTCTGAAAAGCTTTTGCTGCCAAGCTGCGAGTTACCTATTTGAAGAGTTCAAATGAACTGAGCCAATTAGCCATAAGGACAACTAACTTCGACAGTTCTATATATTGTAAAAGTACACGGGAATCTTCCGGACCAATTGAAAAGCTTATGATAATCTGTACAAGACCGAGCATGTCTTACGGGATTGATAGCTTTCCATCAGAATGAAAGCGACAAGAGCTAGATTAAAATGTTTAAGACCATGCACTGAAATAAAATCTTCAAGTTGTACACGCAGAAAGTACCTTAAAAGCAGCAACAGGTTTAGTAAAGAGATAGCGCCAAACTAAGCCACTGACAAAGTGAGAGGTTCATCAGTTTGACTTGACGGCATAAAAATTTAATCAAGCTAATTAAGCACTGAACTAGATATGGATTATACCTATTACCCGAAGGAGGAACGGAGCAAACTAGAATAGCGGCAGTGAGGTCAGGATACAAGTTTGTCGTTCCTAGAATCAATGTCAATTAAAAAATATTGAGCGAGTCAACCACAAGACAAAGTTTCACCTTAAATACAAGACAATCTCCATGGATTTACATATCAACGGTATATACAAGTATCCAAAACAGCCAACAAGCATTGCTTATATTGAATACTGTTGCAAAATTGAATTAATACTTGCTATGTAAAGGTCGTGTCTTGAGGCTCCCCCCCACCCCCAAAAAAAAAAAAAAAAAAAAAAAAAAAAAAAAAAATCGAACTTGCACTCCTACGTTTGTCAAGTGGTTTTCAATAGCAATAACATTTTTACTAGAATGTTGAACAACAAGCTAATAATTTCGTTTTCCTTACATTTGAAACCAACAATTTGAGTTTCTACCCAAAAAAATACATCTTACATCGCATACTTCTCGAGTTCTATCTTAACATGAACATAAAGTAATAAATTAGACTTACCGAGCATTTGACCATTCTTGAGATTTGCAATATAGAATTGAATGATAAGCCCTCCAAACGAATGCCCAACCAACACCGGTGGCGACTTGAGATTCCTGCTGATGAAATCAGCAATATCACCTGCATGTGTCTACTGCAGAAATTAGAGTGAACAGGAAATAAGAATCACATTTTACGGAACAAACGGGAAACTTCGAATGAACATAACGAAAAAGGAAGACGAGTTAAAGAGTTTTAACTCGTTGAAGAATCCTTTTGCTCATGAATACAACACATACCTCGAGCGTACCCGCAACAGACCCAGCCGGCGCATCGCTTTCACCCTGATCAGTGATCAATCAAAATAACGCGACGGAAATTAGCATTGATTCCACACAAGTGACAGTCCCAAAGACCAAGAACAACTGTGACTAACTTGTCTTCCACATATACAGACTCACATTGCATTGTTAAATCCAAATGATCCGAACGCCTATGCTAACAATCATAAAGCAATCATCAGTTCCAGCAACCGCCAAAATATTTTAGCATTTTCCTAAGATTCACAGTATGATGTTAAAAAAATATGTAATCTATAGACAATTAACAGTGTTCTATTTTGGACTATATTGTCACAAAGAGAATCGTCACTTTCCCTATTCAAATTGAGCAACAAAAGTTCAGAAACTCCTCCAAAAGCTAAAACCCCTTATTCACATCCAAATGCCCATGTAAAAAAAAAAACCTTTACAGAGAGAGAGAGAGAGACCTGAGCCAAGAGACTAATGGCATAGCAATCGAAGCCAGAGTGAGAAAAGAAAGGAAGCCAATGCTCAGCCCAACACCAAGCGGCGTGATAGCTTCCATGGACGAAAACCAGTGGTGGCTTTGGGTTTGGGTTTTGGTCGACGAGAGGGCTCTTCTTCTGAACGATGACTTCCATGTTGAGGCCCGAAGGGAGAGAGTGGAAAAGACGGGACTGCCCCTGCTTCAGGCCGTAAGGGAGTCGCATTTTGGGGTGGGGTTGGGTGAGGAGAGCTCGGGGCTTTGTGGGAATAAAGTTTAAGTTTGGTGATGGAAGGTGGAGAGAGAGAGTGACAGCCATTGTTGCGCTTGCTGTGGAGTTCGGAGTAGAATAGCAGTGTGATAAACTCACTCACAGACTCATCTCACTTCTTGCGTCAAAGTGTTTAACTACCTTTTTTTTTTTTTTGCAAATGTCATGTGGAAAAATATTATATTATTTGCTCAGACTTGAGATTATTATTATTATTATTAATATTATTATTTAATAAATATAATATCAATTAACTAAATAGTTATTTTGCATGGTGGGTTTTAAAAAAGTAGTTAGAGTTTTAAAATTTTAAAATTAGTCACAAAATATTCCTTACACATGTAAAAAATTTCTTATCATAATAAAATTATACATAAAATTTACTGTAAGAAATTTCTTATCAATTTAATAAATTTTTAAAATTGTTATTTTCTTAAAATTTTGAAACTGTTACTATTTTTTTAAATTATTTTTTAAAAAGTGGTTATTTTCTTAAAATTCTCAAAAAGATATAAATATTGAGAAATTATAGTGAATACACAATTTTTACCTCCTAATTTAAATTAATACCTAATCTTTTGAAAAATCTAACAAAATACACAGGTGATTCAATTACTTACATAGTAGTACTGGTGGTAATTAACTTAGTTACCAAAAATATATGCAAGTAATTAACGAAATTACTAGTTACTCAATTACTTCAAAAATTTTGGTATTTATTTTTATTATTGTGTAAACTTAAGTATCTCTCTACTTTATGTTTTATTAGAATTTCACGTTTATACTCTGAGTTTGTAATAATATAAATTTTATTCTTTAATTTTTTTAAAATTGATTAAAAATATATGTTATTTTAACATTTAGTCAATAAAATAGGTATAAACGAGCCAGTAAAATACTTTTAACAATTTAGAGAAAAAATTATATTTTTTAATCAATAGAATATCATCCAAAAGCATATATTTTGTTCGATTGAAGAATCTACGAGATAAGTTTTATATTAGGATTAATTTCATCATTTCACCCTTTATTTTAATCCGAATCTCAAATTGCCCCACGTACTTCAATTTGTTACATCCGTTTCCCTTATACTTTTAAAACGTCTCAAATTTGTCCTTCCGTTAACTTTTCCATCCAAAGTTGTCATTTTCCATCCAAAGTTGCCATGTGTCACATAATTAGATAGGTTTTTGTGCATTTGTAGGTGAAATTATATTTCTGCCCCTATTTGATATGTTTTTTCTTTTAAGTTTTTTTTTTTTTGTACTAGAAACACTTGATTGAAAAAAAAAATCTTCAATCAAGTGTTTCTAGCAAAAAAAAAAAAAAACCTTGAGAAAAGAAAAATATCAAACAGGGGCAAAAACATAATTTCACCAACAAATGTATAAAAAACCTCTCTAATTATGTGACATGTAGCAACTTTGGATGGAAAATGACAACTTTGGATGAAAAAGTTAACGGAAGGACAAATTTGAAACGTTTTAAGAATATAGGGAGAACGGATGTAACAAATCGAAGTACAGGAAGCAATTTGAGATTCTGTTTAAAATAGAAGGAGAAATCATGAAATTAATCCTTTATATTACCAAAAATATATAGGACAAACAAGAAATTTCAATAAAAATCAAGGATATTTATAGTATTTAGTATTTACCCTTATGATTATGAAAAATTCTCCGTTGGTAAACGGTAAGGAAAAGAAACCGATGAAGAATAAATGAATTGTTATTATTGGCTCTTAAAAGAGCTGCAAAACGCCCAATATAGTCCTTTTCTCATACAATAATTTTCATTTTGAAAAATCACCTACAAATAACCGAGCTACAACACACAAACCATCCATATTGGACAAAAGACAGCTACCATAACTTTTGCTTTTTTTATTTTATTTTATTTTATTCATGAGAAACAAATAACTGTAGATTCATCAACAAGACCATGGAGGTTATCACAATTATGTGGATCAGATAAGGAAAAGTAAACCATGTGCTCTAGTTTTAAGTATGAGTGGGATAAAGAGGTATAATTTTTGATAGGGTACGTCACTACGTCTAACGGTGGAGAATGACTTTACATCGTTTTATTTACTTTTTTTAATGAATTTTATTTCTTAAAAAGGATAATGTGATGAACCATAATTAATTATAGAAAAAAATTGATCTCATGTCACATTTCACATTTAAGTTTACAACCTATGTCATTATTTGCATGTTATGTCACTTTTTTCATTAGCAAATTATTTTGTTGCCTTATTCCGTCTTATTGTCTTCCTCATTTGTGAAAAAAGAAGGGGTAATTTGATCAAATTCACTATTAAAAATTAGCATGGTCCGCAAACTTTCTTTTAAAATGACATATTTTAAAACAAGTTGTATAGAAGTGACATTTTTTAAAATTTCCTATTAATATTCTCTATCGTAAAATTCTTTGAAAGAATCTTCGATAGGAAAATTTATAAAATGAGACGATTTTGGACCGTTAGATTAACTTTTTTAAGAAGTAGGATTCACTAAAAAGATATATCTGATTCTTGAGAATCGTTTCATGCCGTAAGGTATGTCCTACCAAAGATTTTACATTGGAAAAAATCATTACTAGATTTTAGGAAGAGGATCGCCATGGTCCAAAACTTTTTACAAAATAAGACATATCCTCTTGAAAATTCTTCAAAGAATAAAGCTTAAAGAAATTTTTTATAATCCTTTTTCTTTTCCTTTCCCAAAAGCTTAATGCAATCTGTATAGATGTTCATCTAATTCTCATCCTCATGCACGTTTTGCTTTTTTGACTATTGTTTGGAGGGAAAATGTATTTACTATAAAAATAAGAAGAAAAAAAGGAGAATTCTCTTGTGATTTTTTTTTTTTTGTGGTAGGGAAAATTCGTTCTTGATCGTTAGATTTCACATTTTTAATAAGCATTATATCTTAAAAAAATAAACTTGACGATTCAGAATTATTTTCCACTATTAAAAAAATCCATCAAAGAAGTTTCCAAAAAGCTATACCTAGAAATGATCACACTATGAAAAGCTTCACTCTTTGGGTTACTCTACCTACCACATATATTCTCATTTAAATAACGAACCAACTTGAAACTTACTTTAAATGTTGGAAAAATTATGTTATGTATACAAAATGAATTCCAAAATAAGAAAATCATTCATTTTTGTTCTGAATTTGGAGTTTCCCTTCATTAATCATAGAAAATAATTCTCAAAAGTATAAGTTGGAGTCATTTGATTTGAGTTATTGTTTGAATAACAATCTCAAACACAAAGTTTGAGTTATTATTATTATTATTCTACAAAGTTTTAAATTTAAATAGATGTTTGGATAGTAGTTTAATTTACTACTTGAACTGAGATCATAAGAGATAATATTTCTATTGAAAATTGAAAAAATTACTTTTTACTGTAGTAATTGTTTTATTCAAATTGCTATCCAAACGACCAAATTTTTATAATTATTGTAAAGTTTTAAATTTACCTTGGTTACTTTGGAAGAACAAATTAGTACTTTTTTCTTCATATGATATTACTGAATTTTGATGGCTCAACTTTCATGAGTACACTAAAAGATGTTGTGTGTGTTGTGTACGGGAGAATTTCAAAATCAAGTCATTCTTGGTGCCACTTAATAATCTATATCCTAAATGGTGTACTCATTTTATCTTCACTCTATATTTGTAGTGTACATTTTGGGGTATAAGTTAAAAGTGCAACACACATGGGTTATAGATTATCATTGCGCCAAGAATAGGGCATTCTTCAAAATCCCCCGTATTGTGTGTCGTTTCATTATATTTTTATCTGCCTTTTCTTATTGCCTTCCAAAAGAGTTCTCATGCAGTTTTGGACATTACATGAAAAACGCTTTAAATGAGAGATCAAAAGAAAGTATCTAAAAAAGGGAAATCTCAAACTCTGAAATTTTTTTCTTCTCAAACTACTAGTCTATTCTTATTATATATCTATTATGGTCCATTGATTTTAACTTCAATGGCTTGTACAAAAATGTAATAACACTAATCAAAATGTCATTGCAGCTATTTTTGGAGCTTCAAAGCCACGTTCCAACACAAATATTGCTTCTCAATTTTATTCATTTATTATTTTTGTTTTTATTTCAAGTTGGATGTTACTAGGTCCATGTGTTCCACGATTCGAGTACATGTATCCGAGTAAGAAACGGAAATAAAATTAATAATAATAGAAAAAAGATGATAAAGTACTTTATCATCTTCTATCTTTACTTATCCAAAAGCTTTACAGTTTTCATAGGGTTCAAAATGAAAGGAAGATCAACATGAGCTCTTTTTCATTTTTTTTTATAATTCAATTTTGTCAAATGTTCAAAAAATACTTTGCATTAGCTGGTATTTAGGGATAATGGTGTATCTCTCTACCATGGACCCTACATTACGATAATGAAAGACACTTTAAGCCTCTTTTGTTTGTTTTTGCTTACCCCTTTTTTTTTTTTTTTTGGTCGTTGTTTT
Organism: Boehmeria nivea var. tenacissima; assembly: GCA_018132145.1. Taxonomy (NCBI): domain Eukaryota; kingdom Viridiplantae; phylum Streptophyta; class Magnoliopsida; order Rosales; family Urticaceae; genus Boehmeria; species Boehmeria nivea. The sequence goes on along the minus strand of CM030876.1, from coordinate 10,122,902 downwards.
ACTTAATTGTAAAGGAAAACAGAATTAACATTCACAAAATCCACATCTATATTAGACCCTAAGTTTCTTCATCATTGTGTCAAAAAGACCATTTCTAGGCTTCTCAAGATTCTATACTTAGAAAAAAAAAAAAAAAAGTTCACGTCTGATTTTGCGTCACATAGATATTTTAAACCTGCCGAAACTGTCCCACAGATGGATGAAAATCTAGGAATGTTAGACCATTTCGGAGAGCTTAATTCGAGCTTGTTTGAGAGCTTCAACGTCACAGATTGCTCGGCGGGATGTTTCTTAGGCTACCATTACCAAACACCCGAAAATCCTTTAGTGTATTCTCACAATATCCTGGGAAATTCTCATTCCTTCCACTCGAAAGACTGTCAAGTTCCGATGATCGACTTGACTAGAGTTGATTCCGATGAAAACGAGAAGTGGAAAGCGAGGCAGCCCTCAGAAAGCATCTCTGAAGATGTTTGCTCCGCTGAGTCTGCAAATCAGCCGAAAGGCGATAACAAGAACAACAAAAGCAAAAAGAATGTGCGACTCATTCCATGTTCTTTTCATTCTTTCTGCTTAGATTATAAATAATAGCAATTGTGATGTATTTTATTGGTGTTTGCAGGGTTTAGAAAAGCCAAAGAAAAGGAGATATAAGAGAAAACAACAGGACAAGCCAGAGGAAGTTATTCATGTTAGAGCAAAGAGAGGTCAAGCCACTGACACTCACAGCTTGGCAGAAAGGGTACTTTTGTTTTTGTTTTTTTTTTGGGTTACCGAGTTGTGTTTTTAAATCAACATAAAATAGATTATTTGGTTTTGTATATAAAAATGGATAAAATTGTGACACAATATCCTTGTTTAATCAGGTGAGGAGAGAGAGAATTAACAATAAATTAAGATTTTTGCAAGGCCTTGTTCCTGGCTGCGAAAAGGTAAAAGGCTTTGTTTGTTGTATATTTTTGGCATATGAAACCTATGTTATGTTAGTGCTTATTTTTGTGTAATTTGTTCCCTCACAGACAATGGGATTGGTGACAATGTTGGATGAGATCATCAGTTATGTCCATTCATTGAAGAATCAGGTTGAGGTAATAAATTGAACACAACATTGACTAGTATGGACTTTCCATTTCATTTAAAAAAAAAAAAAGACATCATAATTAATAATCATTTGGCGCTTTTTTTTTTTTTTTTCCCTTAATTGAAATTCAGTTTCTCTCTATGGAGCTTGAAGCTGCATGCTCTTATCAGTTGAGCAGAACAAAAGAGCAACCAAAAATGCGCAGGTACGCTGTCTCCTCGAATAACTTGCGAGCCAAGTCAGGCAGATTCATTATTGTGAAGTTGCTCGTGGGCTGACGGAATATGATAATCAACAAAACGAACAATATCTCATCCGATCCTTTAAGGCCTCGTTCATTTGATTCGAAATCTCGAGTAACTATTATCATAACGAGAGTTGAATATCCAATCCTTTAAGGCCTCGTTCATTCAATATCTCATTTGTCACCTAAATCCAATCCAATGTGCCAAACGAGAGTTGAATCTTTCACCAAAGCTAGTATAGTGGCTTATACATATGTGTGTATTCTATATGTCTGAAATTTTGTCCAAGTACTGTAAAACCTCTATAAGTTCATAACTTTGGGACCAAGAAGAATTATTAATTTAGCGAATTATTAAGTTATCGATAGATTAAAATAAAAATATCCAAATATCGTTCGTGTTTAACATCGTTTTACTATTATTATGATTTCGTGTATTTGTTAAGTACATAAATCCACATAAACATTAATTTTAAAACAAGAGCAAGCTGTAAATAATATTTCTTTTAATATTTTGAAAGTATTAATTTATAACTCAAGTGGGTCCTAAGAGTTTTCTTAATAATGTATTATCTTATAAATTTAACAAATTATTAATTGAGACCGACTAAAAATATTATTTAATCAAAATTATTAATTTATCGAGATTATAGTGTAATATTAGTGATGCTAATAATGTCAATGTTGCAGGGAACAGGTTCACATGAAGCACAAGAGATAGAGAAATGGGTGAGGGAACAATATTAGAGTAAAAATATTGCTATGTTCAACAATGTCCCTCTTGATTGTACTTCGTTTTGGCCCTTTTTGGAGCTATTGTGAAAGCACATGAATATGCTTCGCTTCCCTCCTTTTCAGCAAATCAAAACCTATTCTCATTTTACCATAACTTGGACAAATATATGTATGCCAAATGTATTTGGATCACTACTTTACACAAGTATGGAAACCAAAAGAAAAGGTAAAATCTATGTGTGAAGTGACCCATGTTTTGTTGTATTATATTTATATGTCTAAATGCTGCCATGTCGGCCATAGCATTCAAGCATACATATTAGCTTTGATGTGACTTGTACTCTGTTATATATCCTGCTTGTAAATCTCATCTTTAGAATTATGTAACAATTTTGTTTTCAATAATACTACTATAGTTAATGTGCATGGTGGGGTTAAAGGTATTTAATTCTTATAGCAAGCAGATCCAACTACCATCCGGTTTTACCATGGTTGTTTAAGGACCCAATTTGGTAACGCATCTGGATTTTATTATGGGAGATGTTGAAAAAGTGCTGTATTGGTAATTTTTACCATTTTGTGTTACACTTTCGGTTTATGTCTCTACGTTTACGCTTTAATGATTTATTTGTTTCAACTACCTAATTAGTTTGACAATGTTTACTAGTAATAGTCAAATGATTTTAAATAGTAACAAATCCTCTGAATGGTTGAAACAAACAAGGTATAAACAAAGGGTAAAAATTTAAAGAACATACTATTTGGGGAATATATTATTAATAGTGTATCAAAATAAGGGCATTTATCAATATAATAATCTCTTTTAGTCTTAAATTCTGTTATAGTTTACAGTCATATTAAGTGTTTGATAAAAATTATTTATCTTCAATAATGTGCTGCGCAAAATTATTTTAAAGAATTAGCTCAAACTTCTATTTGGTATTAGCCATTTTCTAACCAATTTTTTAAAAAAAATAGCCAACGTTTTCAAAAATTAAGAAACTATTCATTAATCCTTTATAAGACCAATGGGATAAAAGCAGCATCACACAATCATGTAATTGAGAAAATGACTATTTCCTTAATTAATGAAAATATTGGCTATTTTTTTAAAAACATCATATAGAACATGACTATTTACTCAATAATCTTCCAACTTTATTCTTAAATTCTTGTGTTATTGCGAGCACATAATTTTTAAAATTTTTTTTATGTGTTTTTAGTTTGTTATTGTCACACCAATTTCTTCTTATAGTACAACTAACAATAATTTATGTTTACAGCATAACATCACCAAAAGCCTATGTGTGCCAAAGCCTATGGTTAATTGGTTGGTATTTTTTATATATCTTTTAACTAAAAAACGAAAGTCGTCGATGTTTTTTTTTATTTTTATTTTTATTTTTTAACAAGTTCTAAAATATTTAGACCATATGAAGTCCTTACCAAAAATAAAGTTAATTACCAGGCATTATTAACAGTTTCCTGAAAAATAAGAAACAAATCAATCAGTTGAGACTTTATGGTCGTGTAGTTAGTTGTATTGGATCGCTAATAATCATATAATTGCATATACAGTACAAGAGATTCCCTTCTATCCATTCTATTTCTTTCCTAAATAGTAGATATAAAGGCAAACAAACATGTTAAAATCTGGAGTCCTACACGTATTAGCAAAAATCTGTTCATTCAACTTATTCTTGAATGACAATGGTAAGCCAAAAAACATGTTTCCTAGCTTATTTGATGAGCTTCCATCAAAAGAAAAGGGAAATTTGCATTTGAGGGGACAAACAACAATCACTTGGGCTTTAATTATTGGAGTCTCTTCTTTTTGACAATGAACAATGCCAAACTTTGGTCAAATGGGATTATCAAATGAATGTCACAGTATATTCATATATATTTGTGGTGGATTGACACTAAATTCTGTCTGGATGTTGCCAATTCATGAGGTGAATGATTGAAATAAATATGAGGAAACAGAAGGGTTATAAAGTAGATGCATTGCACTTGAAAGATTGAGAGAGGACAATTGTCTATAATTAGTGGACAGTTTATGTTCATGAAAGAGTAGGGCATTTTATAGGTCCTCAATTTTCTTTCATTGAATGGCTTCTAAACTTTAATGATTTTTTTAAACCTCTACTTTTTACAGTTATGTTTCCCTTGGACTTCTTTTTGACCATGTTTTGGCCTCTTTTTTTTTAGGTGCATTCACATATATAGGTGTACAATGTGAAAGACACTGTTTGTATAGATGGATCTAAATCAAAATTAGAAATATGAGAAACTCACAGTAGATTTTAATTTCATCAGTTTTATTAACTATCCAATTTGCAGAAGTTTTATAATCGTAGTCGATAAATTAGATGCTATTTGATATTTGACCATTTTTTTGTCAGTGTTTTAAAGAAATGATCATTTTAAAAAAATTAAATTATTAGTCACTAATACATAAGATAACTAAAAACATAAATGTAAATGCACACCATCACGTAGTTAAAAAAATGACTAATTTTTTAATTAATCGAAACACTGACTATTTTCTTAAAATATTATTTAGAAAATAGCTATATACTCAATTATCTCTAAAAAAAAAAAATTTTGAAAAAAAAGGAAATTAAAGGTGACAAGCATTTTTATAAAGAAAAGCAAATTGAATATTCAAATAGAAAAGAAAAATCCCTAAAAGGGAAGATTCATATAAATATGGAAAAAAAATACAAATAAAAGTTTTGATAAATATGGACAGATATACACTTTGTATATAGATATAAATATCTAGAATCGTGTCTTTTAAAAGAGATATTATACCTAACTATGTGTATGTAGGTAATTTTGGAGGCATCGACATTTTTAGGCTAGGCTTACGATAGACTCTTTTGTTTTTGGACGAATTAGCCCTATATGTGATTCTTTAAAACATAGAAACATGAAATGCAACCATATGTCTACTATCTGGTAAACATAATGCTATATCATTTTTGTTACGGAGAAGAACAGTTATATCATTATTATTTGAATGCGACCCTTTGGTGATTAGATAGCTCTTCTTCAAAACCATGACCAATCTGAATTCTATTTGTCTGGAATGGGGGGCTAGTAAGTCTTACTAGCTATGTATAAGATAACAAAATTAACATTTATCCAAAATAAAAATAAAAATGGAGGCAAACGAGCATTGCTAAAAGATAAAGAGAAGGTTTTTCTTTACCAAATTACCTTTTCATACTCTTTGATATGGCCATAAAACAATATTTGTAATTTTTTTTAAAAATAATTTGAAACAGTACTGTTGGATGATAAATATTCTGGAAAAATTTTATAAATAGCCCCCATAGTTAGACCCCTCCAATAAGTTGGCCCCTAATGTATAAAACGTGTCAAAGAAGCCCTTATAGTTTGTTCCGTCATCAATATTAGCCCTTCCGTTACGAAAAGAGGACGGAATGCTGACATGGCATGTCTGTTATATTTTTTTATTCATTTAGTGTATAAATAAAATACCATCAACATCTTGATCTTATTTGGACCAGAAAATCCTAAAAGTTGAGGACAAATTGAAGCTAAGCTACAATGGCTTCTTCTTCATCAATGTCAAGCCAAATTTCAAGTTCTTCATAAATTCAATCCAAACTTGATGACCCAATTCAAGCAAACCCACAAAATAAAGATAAAAAAAAAATTGCAAATTTTTTTGTTTCACCCCTAATACAACTCTCACAATCGAGCAAAATCAAAAAACTCGAGCTTTGAGTCTTTGAGTCATTGAGCTTTGAGCTTTGAGAAATTTATATATATATATATATATATATATATATAAATATATAATTAGGGACATTTAAAAAAAAAAGCTGTGAAACTAGACCCTTCAAAAACATCCGTTCTTTTTTCGGTTTTTACAAAATATATACCTGCAAACCGAAGGCAAATCTTGCGGATCTACTTCAGCTTGTTCTCCGAAAGCAAAGGACAGAGAATCTCTCCATTCCCCCGGCGCAGTCGTCTCGTTGAGCTGAACATTGCTGTGGAAATTCACTCCTCCCGACGGGCGGCTGGCGTACCACTTCATCTTCTCCTCATCCCGCAGCTCGTTGAACCGCCGGACGCCTTCCAGCAGCCTCGGGCAGACCCCCGTGGGGACGCCGTGGTTCACCATCTGGAAGAACCCCCACGTCTCCGCCGCGGAGCGCATGCTGGCCACGATCTCCCCCCTCCGAGCCCCGCCGAAGCCCCCGAGATCGATCACTGGCATTTGTGGTTTCTCATCTCCTCGGATCGAGCAGCCAAATTTTTCAAAGCACAAAAAAAAAAAAAAAAACAAAACAAAAAAACCCAAATCGGCAACGGCGCAATTGGGCTCGGGGGTGGTTGGGGTCAACGGTGGTGCACCGTTGTAGCGCCATCTTTCATGCCGCCCCCTCGCGCAATACCCCTAGCGCAATCCTCCACGCCGCCGCCGCCGCCGCCACCGCCCTAGTGCGATGCTCTTCCACCGCTAGGTAATCGTGAAAGCCACTGGAGAGTGCGGCATTTTTTGCCGTGTGGCGAGATGGTGGCGTGGCCAAGAGAGATTTTGTGATTACCAGAAAGAGATTTTGTGAAGGTTTGAGTTTTGAGAGAGAGAGAGAGTGTGTGTGACGATTGAGAAGAGGTTTTTTTTTTTTCTTTTTTAGTTTTTTTTTTATGTTTTTTATTTTGTGGGGATAATAAATGAATGTTTTTAGAATATTTGGAATTTGTCTGTATATTATATTATTAAAAAAATAATAAAATGTCAAATATAGGTGCCACATCATAATTTTGTTAATTTTTACTAACGGAGGTGCTAATATTGATGACGGAACAAACTATAAGGGCTTCTTTGACACGTTTTATACATTAGGGGCCAACTTATTGGAGGGGTCTAACTATGGGGGCTATTTATAAAATTTTTCCTAAATATTCTCTAATGGTGTGTTTGGTGCACTGGATAGGATTTGATTTGATTAGATATGACTCGTTAATCCATAGGATTGGAAAGGATAAGATTGAATTTGATTGTGTTTAGTATTATAATGTGTTTGGTAGATTGGATTATAATTATATTTTTAAAAACTTTAAATAAATGATAAATACATTAAAAAATACAAAACAATTCATATTTAAAAAATCACAATTTTAGTGTGGAACTCGCCATATTATGTCATGTGATAAGTTATCCCACCATTCTTTATGAGATTATTTATCCTATAGTATCGGAGAAAAGTCTATAAAAAAATACAACAAACATAAAAATAGACTAAATTTAGCCCTATCCAATCAAATCCTCTCATAATCTCTTCCTCCAATCGCAGCCAAAAGGACAAATGGCAGACAAAACCCCGAATAGATTGTGTTTGTCTTATACGAGATATACGCCTATACCCTATATTTAGCATGGTAGCCTATGATGCCCTATGGCATGGTCGCCAAGGCCAATCATAGTTGAATATCGAGTATTTGCCTTGTGTAGAACGCCCCTTGTGGCCACCCCGCGCCAAGCAGGCAAGCAACTTGTAGCTACCTTGTGCAAGGCTAGCCATGCATGCCGAGTTGCCATGCTCTTGTAAAGCAAATTCACACTAACCAAACCATATTATTGACTTCACTTGCCAACATGCTAGTGTTGATTTCGACCTTGGTATTGGTTGTTGCCTCGGCACTTATGCTAAAGGTAATAGAAAATATTTTTTTGCAAAGTGCTAGTAGTAGTGTCCGAGGAGGAAGAGTGCTAGAAACAAGCTGCAAGCTCACATCGTGCCGCTATAGGAGCTAAGAGCGAGCCCGTAGCGGGCGACATCGAATACATCAAACGCGGGTCGACGAGAAAACTACTACTTGGTTTTTGAGGAGAACGCTCTTGTTCTATCCCAACAATGCTCGGCTAGGGCAAAATGCTTCTACTTATTACCGCCAACTCGATCTTATTCGACAAAAACGTAGCAGTAGCCTATGTCTTGCCCATAAAATTAAGGAGAGTGAAGCCAAAGAATGAGTGCTGAGGGTTTCTTTCCCTTTTGATTCAAAATGCCATAGATCACAATGTTTGATGGGGGTGAACAACTATGCAAGTCATTAATTATGGCGCATTTGAATGTTAGAGAGAGTAAGTCATTTTTCTTTGTCAAGTTGACACTGACAAACGCTATTCGAATTTGGTACTAAAGTGTTTTTTATTTTTTATTTATTTTTATTTTTATTTTTTTAAGAGAAAACATTTTAGACTTGCTTTTTCTACTCTAGTTATTACACTAGAAATATAAGTAGCACACCAAATAGTTCTCCATTTTAGGTATATTTTAAAAAATATTCTTTTTTGATTTACTATTGATTGTTTATTCTCTTTGTTTTGCACTAATTTCTTCTCTAATACATCATGAACATATGGTAGAAATTACCACGTGGATAAAAATTACTAATAGTATATCAATTATGGGTGTTCTTAAAATTAGTGATGGTAATTCGTGTTTCGTGTCGTGTCTTATCGTGTTGATATTATTTGGATCCAAACTCGACCCAACCCATTTACTTATCGTGTCCAAAAATTAAAACCAAATCCGACCCATTTAATTGTCGTGTTACCAAAAAAGACCCATATTTAATAATCATGTCTTAATGGGTCGTGTCGTGTCGACTTATTAACAACCTATTTGATAAACAGATATTAATGATCTTACAACCCATATGAGACTCATTTACGACCCATTTAAATTTTAAACCCATTTATGATCAATTTACGACTCAAATTAAAATAAAAAGCTAATCCAACACATTAAAGTAAATTCAAGAAAAACAAAAAAACAAAACAAAACAAACAAGAGTATGAGTCCAATAAAGAAAAAAAATAACAAAACCAACCAACAAAACATATAACGTGACTAGATCAACAAATATGTTGTTTTATTTTATAAGAAAAAAATATAAAATTAAAGAAGATATATATTTTAAATAAAGTTTTATTAAAACTTTATTAAATATATAAATCTTAAACGTGTCGTGTTCGTGTCAACCAGTGAAAGATCTATTTACTAATCGTGTCTTAACGTTCCTAATTGTGTCTTCGTGTTCGTGTCGTGTTCACCCATTTAAGTATCGTGTCGACCCATTTAAGACCCAAACCCATTAAAGGTGGACCCAGACCCGTTTATTTCGTGTCGTGTCTCGTGTTCGGACCCAAATTGCCACTTAATTAATGTTTTAAGAAAATAATCAATCTTTCCAAATATTAAGAAACTAGCCATTAATCCCTTAAAAATTAAGAGCATAAAGGTAACATCACCATGTAGTTAAAAAATGATTATTTTTTTAATTAATAGAAACATTAACTATTTTCTTAAAACATCATCTAAAAATAGATATTTACTCAATAATCTATTTATTAAATATTATAATTTGCCAAGATAATTTGAAGAATGTCCTCAATTAATGCGTGCTAATAATTATGCGCCAAATAACGTGTTTTGTAATTTCTATCCCTTTCGTAGTATAATAATAGTGGTAAAAATTAAAATGTAACACAAAAATATTGAATTAACAATGTTGTCAAATAAAGGGTAGTGTTCAAAATCTTTTTAATTTTCTTGCGAGGTACAACCACACTTTGGGGAAAATTTAATCCAATTCACATTTGAAATTCGAATTAAAATTTATAACTATTGCTAGTCATATCACTTTTTTTTCTTAACGTCATAATTTTTAACAGGAGATTTTGAAGATTGTCCCTTTTTTGGCACATTAATAATCTATGGCACATTAATAATCTATGGATGTTACACTTTCAATTTATGCTCCAAATTTTATACTACAAACATAAAATGAAAAGAAAAAGGTACATTATTTATGGCATAGATTATTAAATGGGGTTAGGTAACTAGCCATTTTAGACTATATATTTTTAAAAAATAGTCACCTGCTTCAAAAAAATTTAAAAACTAGTCATTACACGTGTCATAAATTTCTGACAATAGCAAAATTACACATAAAAATTACTGTCAGAAAATTTCTGACACATCTCAAAAATTTTTAAAAGGTCAACTTTTTAAAATTTTTGAAACTGTGGCTATTTTTTAAACTTATTTTCTAAAAAGGGACTATTTTCTTAAAATTCTCTATTAAGTCATTTCATCTTAAAAATGACATTTCCTCTAAAGTCTAAACCCACAAGCGATATGGGCTTTAGAGCCCAGGCACCGCTGAAGAAGCCCACCCAAAGTCTTGAAGAGAGAGTCGGAGAGCGAAGCCCAGAGAGTCTCTTTTCTCTCACACTTCGCCCTTCTTCTTCTTCTTCTTCTTCTTCTTCGCTGCCAAGAAATCCAAGTTTTGCTAACAAATCGTTAATGAAGCATAAGAAGATACTACGACCTCCAAGTTCTCTTCTTTTCCCCCTTAGAACTCTCTAAGATCGATTCGATTCTCTCTGACCAAACAGGTTTCGAAAATGATGTCTCCGGGAAAAATGCCCGAGGATCGAAGATCTCCTCATCAAGTCAGGTCAGTCCTATTCAATCTCGCCACTTGTTGCATGTTAAGGACTTGTTTGGTTCCCGAGAAACATTGTGTCTTGGTTCTCTTTCTTTTAAGATTCTTAAAGTTTCTGATAGGAAATCAGGGTCTTATATTTCGTAGGCTTTGAGAAATTGACTATAAAGTAAAATGGAGTTGGAACTTAGTTAGTCAAATGCAGGAATGCTTTTAGACATCGATTTGATCACTTTTTTTTCTTGTTGTTTGTGGTAGCGGAAATGAAATAAATTCCCTTGTTTTTGCCCAGCAATTGTAGTAGTTTAGTAGTAAAAAAAGATAAAATAAAATAAAAAAATATATTGGATAAATTTATCCGATTCAGAGGAAAAAGGAATGACAAATTGATTAGCAGGTATGAAGAAATGCGGTTATGTCATAGTTAAGTGTGGATTATGTTTATTTATTATGACTAATAGTGATCATTACAACAATTATGGTATTGTCGAAGATTTGGCGCTGATGATCAAAGTTTTAGGAAGACGTAGTTGCTATGTGGGCTGAAAATTGTGCCCATTTATGTGTTTCTTTGTCTGGTTTATATTCGACTGGGAGCTAAGCTGTTTTAGGGGTCGAGGTGTTCCAGCTTGGCCTTTTTCTTGTTTGTTGTTTCAATGCTAATAGAAGAGCTTATGATAGACTTGGCATTAGAAGTTATGATCACATAGAATTATGGTCTCCTATATATACTTGAAGCATGCTATTTCTATCTTTGTACCAAGTAGTTCCTTTGTTATCAAAGTTTTTACTTTCTGATGGTGGTTAACCATATCAATAACCTTGTTAAAATGTAGGCAGACGCCCGTACAAATTATCCATATTGTTGGAAACTTCATGCGGATATGGTCGATTTACTCACTGTATAGATACTTGACGGAGACAAGTGCTTCGGTTATTCTCTTTCTTTTCACTTGTCTTGTCGTGGCGTCCATCCTATTTCTAGTTTTGCAAAAGCCATGGAAGGGAAGGGCACTCTCAAATACACAGGTTTCTTTATATTTCTCACCCTTTTTAGAGAATGCATGACAAGCATGTCAATATTTAAATGATTATACTTATTTACTATTTATTGTTGTTTTTTAGGTGGTGCCTTCAGTAATCAATGGTGGCATAACAGCTTTATACTTCATTTTGTGGGGAAAAGGCCTCAAATCATGTGGGCCTCTCAGGTAGGTTTATCTTAAAAGATTTTGAGTAATCTTTTTCATATGGATTTCTTAATAGCCATATTGATAATAGCAGCGTAGCCGTGCCACGTCTTACTGGCGATGACACGCTGCACACTTTTTGCTACTTTGATTACAATAGTTGTGATGACAATTCCACAATCACATAAGTGGTAAATATGAGTTGGTAATTTGTTACATGTAGTCTTGCTTTAGTTAATCACAATAAATGCCAACTAGTGTTAAAATAAAAATGGAACCCTTACAAGAGAAAAGTTAACAATATTAAAATTTATATATACGTCGTGGTTATCGTCCCCATTTTCTGGAAACTAATTTTTTCTTTTGTCTTTCCATATTATGCTAGAGCTATACTGGCAGAGTATTCTGGTGCTGTCCTTGGAGTATTATCTGCGGTATTATATGGGAGGAGGGGACATATTTGGAAAAAGGTAGCTCACCTGATTCCTGACCATGCTTGGTACTCCCGCAGATTTTTCTTCTTTAGACTGCGTGTCTCACATTGGTTGAATTGCCTTGTTTCCGAGCACTGCTTGGTTAAATCACTATCCATTTTCTTGTGTAATACCAGAGTTTTAATTTTTAGTCATGTAAATCATTGCTTGACTTAAATCTGTGAGATAATGCATATGTTCACACTCTACTGAAGATTTGTCTGATGAACAAAGCATGAATCTATGGTCTGATGGTGAATTATTTCTAGAAGAATTTGATTGGACTCTTTATGTTAATCAGGTTGGTGGCCTTATTGCAATGGCTGCATCTTTCTACTTCTTATCTCAAGGGTGGGCCATGGCAACATATTCTCCATTCTATATCCTTTTATTTATTTATTATTGCATTTATGTGAATTTTGGGATTATGCTAAATTTTTCATTGTCATGGATCACTTTCCTCTTTCTTTGTTTTTGGGCCACAACTTAAGCATGTCATTGTGAACTTAACCTGGAACTACCATTTAAAGATAGTCTTGATTCCGAGGTTGAAACGGAAGAAGTTTTGGGTGTGATGGATATGGCTGTTCCGATCTTTGCTGGAATCTTATCAGCACTGAGAAGGGTAATTGCACGGCGTGTTTCACTCAAGGTATTCATCTCTCTTGGCTTCTCCTGTTATGTTATGCAGACACTGTTGACCTAAATCTTCTCTAGATGTTGTACTTTTGGTTATTATAATAAACTAAAGATCTTTGCTTATTCTGATAGCCTTTGGTGATTTCAGAATCAACTTAAAAGGCGACTAAATGCAATTTCTATTGCTTCGGCAACTTGTTTCCTTTTTCCTGTGGCCATGTGGGACATGATCATAGTAAGTTTAATGAAACAAGGCATAATTCCATGTCAAACTTTGTCAGATTTTCTTTTCTTTCTCTCTCTCTTTATTTTTTTTTTTCTAAGAATCATTTAGTTTGTTTCTGTATAACTTTTGTTTTTCATTCTCTCTAATCTACTAATTTATTGCACTCTTCTGTTGGAGCACCTAGGGTTCACCTTCAAGTAGCAGCGGAGCGCTGCCCTTCTCTGCTTGGCCATTTTTTAGCACCATTCTTTTTGGAATTATCTTGATATTCTATGTTGATAGTATTGCAGAGGAAAGGTATCTCATCTGCATTTACAACACAGCTACGAGTGTTTCTGTTTCTACGATGAAATTTTTATCATTTTTCTTGCCACATGTTCTCGATGTAGTGTTTTAGGCCTAAAATTACAATTGAGTTATGCGGAGTTTAGTGAGGGAAGAATAAAGTTGAATCAGTTTTATACAGACCGCCAACTTAATGTTTGAGCATGGTTTCAATTAAATCAAGAAGTATAGCTAATCTTTGGCGATATTTCATATATTTTCTCACACTTATACATGACCATATTCTTTAACCCTTAATCTGCTCCTTTCTATAGTAGCTCTCTGTCTCCATCAGTCTGCTCCTTCTCGCCCTTCTTCTTATAGTTGTCATGCACACACAATAATTAGAATAGGATGTTCAACACTTAACTTGTTTCTTATTTTGTCAGTCAAAATATGATAGGAAATGTGTAAGCATTCTATCTGATGGCTTTCTTATTGTTTGTAGATTACACATGGTGTTTTCGTCCCCAAGACACTTAATGGTCGCTGGAGGGTGCATAATTGTTATGGAGATTATTTACAATATGGACTTCTCTCTCGCAGGCTTCCTAATTTGCTGTATAATTCTGGGTTTCGGTACGTTCACAAACATTATACTAGTACTGTCATCTTTACTGGTCAATATATCATCATTTATGTATTTGTCTCACTTCCAGTACAAATTTTACTTGTTCTCAGAACTATTTGGTATGGAAGGGTGATTCTTATGGGTTTAATCGTTTTGTTGCTTAGTTTTTAATCTATTCATTCTAGAAATCTTTGCATTATATCATTTGCTGTTGATATTTCTTGCTCAACTAACTATACAAGGAATCGTTGCCATGCATACTTGTTTTTATCAGCATGTTACGGAGATCGAATTATATCACATCTTGTTCAGTTACATTAAAGGGCCTTCCGATTATATAAACTTGTTAATATCTCTTTTGGGCTTGGCTTATGTAATGAAAATTGTTAGGGATATATGAAGCAACTTCTGTGGAACGTGGTAGAAAAGATTCTATTCAAACTTCAGACATATCCGACAGCATATTGGAAGACCAGAATCAGATGTCTCCACTTCCAACTTGAAGTATGTTCACTCTTTGATCAAAGGTTTCATGTATTTGTTGCTTACAAATTTCTCATACTCTTGTGCTTTAATTATTAGCAATGCTCTTCTAATTAGTAAAGTAATTTCAGCAGTTCCAGAAACTTTAAAGTCATATTTTCTTAAGCAAAAATATGGAAGAAATTCATGAACTCTTTAGAGTTCTGTGGGAATTTCTAATTGAGAGAAAGAGAGGTATCTGAACTGAGTAGAGAGATCGTAAATAGGAAGCCGACACCCCCGACCTAACGAATATTTGCAATAAATAACGTTGCAAGCGTGGACTGTGAGAGGGTTTTATGAGAAACTAAAAGATTTGTAGTATGATAAAATGCTTTCTCCAGTGTAGTCATTGCCTGTTAAACCAGTGCTTTAAAAAGTGGTTTAGTTAACATTTGGTGTGAGGCCCAGAAGGTTAGGATTACCTTATATTAGTGTAAGTTAGAATTTATGAATGTATCGGTTTTTATCCTATCTTTGCTGATTATAATTATTATTATTATTTTTTTGGTGCAGTTATCACGGGTTGAATGTTCGTCGACAGTAACTTTGTTGACGGCTTTCATGACACAAAATGTTGGCTGTTTTTACTCATTGTTGTAATCATAAAAACAGACATGAAAGTTGGTCGTCATGAAATGCCTACTTGGTTAGTGATCTTGCCATCGCACATTTGGAGCGTGGAGATCTGGCTGCTCGAAATTTTAACCCATAGTTTTTTTCCATATTCTAAGAATATACTAGTTTGTACTAACCTGTAGTAGAGTTTTATGAGAATATGCTCTTTTTTTATTTTTTATTTTTTACTTTTTCCAGATGGCTGTAGGAAGTTTCATAATAGTTAGGTGGGTGATCAATGAATTTTATTGTTTGGACATTGCCGATTTGGCCAATAAAATTTCTCTAATGTGTTATTATGAAAAAAATGCTGTTTTTAAATTTATCTATAATATATTTAATTATGATTGCTGAAGCTAGGGTTTGGTAATAATTGGGAGAATGGGGGTTCGAATTCAATACCTCTTGATGAGGTGATTGGGTTGTCTCTGCAGAATATTTTCGGGTATCTTCTTCCTTTACTGAGCAATTTGATCCAATGTTCTTTGAGTATACAGTGCATCTCTCACTGTTACATGATAATCATGTTACTTTTTTATGTAAATAATTATTAAATCAATCTAATGATTGCACCACAATAATTAATCTAATAATTGCACCACTTATTAATTTAGGAGCTGTGCTATCCACACGCGAGTGCGATCACAGCCGTCCGTGAATGTGGGTCCCACGTGGGGCCCACCAACCACGGACGGCTGTGATCGCACAGACGCAACAACCGCGTATATGTTTAGCAAAATCCATTAATTGATACTCCAAGTGTACACTATACTCGATCAAAGAAATTAACTACGATCAAAGAAATTAGCAAAATCTATTCTTACAATTTTTATTGATTGTGTATACGTAGCATCACGTGGCTATCATTTTATAGACTTTCCAAGGGGGACATAACAAAGAAATTAACTACGACCTGAATAAATTTTGACAATATAACTCATTTGCTCTCCACCCTTGACGTGATTAAGGGGTAACTTAAAAAAAAAAAAAAAAAAAAAAAAAAAAAAGAATGACAATTTAGAACTACTGAGTCTGAAAGTGGACTGGAAACTCCATTCCTTAACAAAAACAAGCTCTTCCATAGCTCCTTCAATGGCGATCCCTCTCTCTCACAAACCTTCCCTTCTCCGTCTACACTCGCCACTATGGAAAAATACGATTTATATCTACAACATTGATAACAACAAAACAGAGAGTGATCAGTTAATGATGATAATGGAAACTAAATATCTATTTTCATAGTCAGAGGTACTATATCATCACTCCAGAGTCCCACCTATAATCAACAAACATGTAATTCGAATTCTCTGTCGATATTCAGAACCAATAAATTGACAACATGGTAGTTAAGAGTTAAAGACACCACTACAAAGCTACCGGCTAGAGCTATGCTGGGGAGTTAAAATCCCAAAAAAGTTTGAATTGACTTACTAAGATTGATTAGTGACAATTTACATAAAGATCTCATAGTAAGGTCAAAGGTAAAAAAAACAAAAAAACAAAATACAAAAACCGCGACCAAGCCTGAATAACACCATAAGATAAGAATATTCAATACCACCAGCTTTCTATAACAATTTAAAAATACTTGGACATATTTTTTCACACTTATCAGCAACCAAACATTTAGAACATATTATACAAGCCAAACAAGCTTCTATTGCAACAACCAATAAGTCCAATCCAAAAAAGTTCAAAGTTTTATTCAATTTTCGTCATCAACATTAGCAAGGTTTTTATTAAACAAGCTCCGAAAAGTACACCCAGGGCATAATAAAGTATTGCTCAAGGAATATCTGCAAAACTTCCAACCAATAAAGTACACCTACGGCATGGTAAAGTATCGCTCAAATAACCCAAATTGATTGACTTTGGTCACACCAGAAAAAAAAAAAAATCTATGATCTGCAAAGCCCAGATCAAGACTCGCAAATTCGCTAACGGAGCTCAGTTTTACCCAAAGCCTTTCTCTAAGACAATGCAGCAGATTCAGAAATAATCTATTGCTTGAACGTCTATCATTTGGCTTCTTTCATTGCTGGTGCCCCATGGTGAGAACAAAAAATAAAAATAAAAAATCATTCACACCACTGCCCGTTCAATATAAATTACGTACTTGCAAGTCGCAAAGTTTCGGACAGAGAAAAAAAAAGAAGGGTAGAAAAAAAAAAAAAAAAAGAACATCAATCTTTAAACTCGTGGAATTAAATTGCAATTCATTCTTTTCAGGAAAATTTCAAAGCATACAAGTGCACATTCAAATTAGCCACTTCTGTAACTCGGCGTACGAAATAACAAAAACAACGCACATAATGAACACAAAGAACATGGAACTAAATTTAAAAAACGCAAGACAAACTTTAAATAGAAAAGAGAAATAAACTACTAAATTAAACCAGTACAAAATTACCTTCCTAAAATAAAAAAGCTTGGTAAAACTGAATAAATAAGAGCTTAAATAAATACTTTTTGATCATTTTAGCATCTTCAAGTAGATGGGAGTGAAAGAGTAGGCCACAACGGATGCATTAGAGTTGAGACTTTCAAGTATGTAGCTATTCTTCTCTCCTTGAGATCAATAGGTTGACCATTACATGGAAACTCACAAATCTTCTCGTACTTGTTGTGCTCTATCTCGTAACGGAAGATATGCTCGCCGCGCACCAAAAACAGAACATTGCCATCGTGGGGATCGAAAGCGAGCATGAAAAACAACCCACCACCGCCATCGCCATCGGCGGTCATCTCGAAATCAAAATGGTGCACCAAAAGCCATGTGTAGGAGTCACTATCCAACTCCCAAACTTTCAGTACATATGATTTATGGGCCAGCTGCATAATAGATAGCCTGACACGGCCTCGCACCACTCCAAGACGCACATCGAAATTGCCAAAAAAGGTCGCACTGCCACGAGGAAGGCGAACAAAGCGGGATTTGAGTAAGAACGGATCAAAAACAAAAAGGCCTTCGAGCCTTATCCTCCCATCTAGCCAGTGCAAAAGTCCGTTGCTTGCTATAGCGATCTGGAGACTTGTTATGCTGAGCATATCAAGCCGCTTCCCGGTATAGGGAATGAAGAATCTTTTGATTACGGTCCACTGTCCAATCTCAGAATCAAATATGGCAGCAAAAAAGGAGTAATCAACCAATTCAAAGCAGCACCTGTATAATAGCACAACTTTGTACCGGTGTCGGTCATCGTCATCGACGGGATCCCTCACTATCGCAAACCCGAATGAGCCTAACGCGTCATCGTCAAAAACACGCTGATCCCCGGCAAATTTATTAAGTGGAGGAACCTCAGGAAGCGCGAGCCACCACTGCGACAAAGAATTGTCTGGTACTGCACGATAGGAGCAACAAGTCGTCACTCGCCGTCCGTATGGTCAACTCTTCCCAATTCGGCATAAAACTTATATCATACGGCTTCGGCTTCGACCCGTCAAAGCAGAGTTGGTAGAATGGTCCGTAGTTGAATTCCGAGTAGTTGAATGTTATGGCACTCGTGCAGGGCGGGTCGTATGATGAGTCGAGAGACTGTTTGCGAAGGTGATACTGAATAAAAGTGCGTATAAATTTGCGAGAGCAAGGATTGATAATGAGAGCACACCAGCGTTTGCAGACAGCGGCGCATTGCATTACCGATCGGCCAGTAGGGAATCGAAGAAAAATCTCGACCAACAGATCGTCAGGAACAATGGACATGAATTTAGAGGCTGCTGAATTTAGTGGTGGCAGTTGCTTCTTCTTACCCCTACATCTCTTGCGGCCACTGCTACACTTTACCAAAGCAAAATTTGCCGATGATGATGATAAATCTTCAGGATAAGCGATCCCCTTCTTCTTTCTTTTGCTAAGAGTGGTCATCATTCTCCTATGCCGACTGCCGCTCAACAATACTCTTCTGCCACACCCATCGAGCATCATATTTATTTATATATACAAGTGGAGGCCTATGGGCTATGGCTTTCTTTTGTATTTGTTTTTTATTATTTTATTTTTTTTCATTTTTCTCTTGATACCCTTTATATTCTCATAAATTGCATAGGGTCCGCTTTTTTTTTTTTCCTCACTAAAAAGACATTTGATTGCCCTTGCTAGATAGCGAAATTTTGAGAAAAACAAGTGCACCCATAGTAACTTTTGAAATCAAATTATTAACCAAATATAATATATTATCCCTCTCTAATTTAGGACCGATAATTTAGGTTATAATACGAGTAAGACAATACAATAGGATTCGCTAAGCCATGATTATTAAATTAATAAAAAATAAATATATATGTTTAACATCTATTTACTTGTACTTACAATTTATTTATTTTTTATCTAATAATTTCCATCCACGTGACATAAGAAATATATATATTATCAAGATTAGGCTTTTATTCATAAATTTATAATTTTAGACTAATAAAATATAATTATTTATTTATAATTTAAAATTTATTTATTTATAATTCAAAAAAAATTTCCATGGCTTTTTTTCCAACAGTGCCCATGTCTTTTACATACCTTCGCAATCAGATACCTTACTTTTTTTTTTTTTTTTTTTGATAATTGACCCCTTGTGCTATTTCTTCGTAATTTTATGTAGTTCAGCGAGGCACCGTCAATTTTGGACGAAAATTCGCATGTGAGGCTCACATGAGGCATTTTTCAAGGGCATTCATAGTCATTAAAAATAAAAAACTAGATGTTTCTTAGTTTTTCAATTTTAGACCCCTAATTTCCAATTCTCTTTTGATTAGTTGATCATTATTGAATTCTTAACTGAATTTGTATAGTTTGTTTGAGTGTTTATTTGTTGTTCTTGTTTATGATAAAAAAAACAAAAACAAAAAGAGGGAAAAGGATTTGTGGGTTAAGAAAAAAATAAGGAAAGAAATTCTAATACTCTAAGAATGATCAAGAAAGTACTAATTTTGATCTTTGAATTGCTAACCTTATTTAAAACTGTCCAATTTGTTGCAACATTATTCAATCCCTAAACTTATAAACACAAAAAAATCCATAGCACTCAAATCCAAATCAAATCTATAAACACTGAATAATCCACAACACTCAAATCCAAGAAAATAAAAAACAATCCAAACTCATAAACACAAAGAAAGAACATACCAAATTTTGCAAGTGATAGAGGCAAAGGCGTGGTGTTGGGAAAGATGAAGGTCGCGCGAGGTGTATGATTTCTCATATGGCGGAGGCGTGGCTTGCTGGCTTTGGTCGGGAAAGATGGAGGCCGCGCTAGGTGTGAGGTTTCGTGAGTGGCAGAGGCGCGGGTTGGTCTCGAGAAACGCAGAGTTCGAACCTAGAACCCCATCGCGCTTGGTCACCATGACTCCGAGATTGATCTCACGCTCGCTGTAGAAGAAATCCCAACCCCGTGCGACGAATCCCCAACCCACACGACCCAAACCCAAAAGAACCTCTCCAACCTCCTCAACCGTGCCGCCGCCCCCAACCTTCAAGCTCAAACCCCAAACCTCCTACCCACACTGCTGCCCTACACCGAGCCTCAAACCCCTTGTGCTGCCCAACACCGAACCTCAAATCGCCCATCACATGACCCTCATTGCGGTCCTTTCAATCGAGAGAGAGAGAGAGAGAGAGAGAGAGTTTTTTAATTTGTTACTTTTGTTTTTTTTGAAATTTTATTTTTTTTAATCAAAACACATAAAATAACCTCATAAAAAGTGGTGTTTCTTTGGTGGGTTTTTTTTTTTTTTGTAGTGGAAAACAATTCTGGATCATCAGATTTACCTTTTTGGTAGGCCCTACGTAAATTTGACGATCCAGAATCGTTTCTTACTACAAAAAAAAAAAAAAAAAAAACCCCACTTGCGAATCCCCGCATAAAAAGCACATGTGACTCTTACATTTGATATTTCGTCCAAAGCTGAACGAACTAAACGAAATTGCATAAAATTACAAGGAAATCAAAGCATAAGGAGCCAGTTGCAAAAAAAAAAAATTTAAAGTAAGGTACCTAATTACAAAAATAGCTAAAGGACAGGGACCACTGCTATTATAAAACTTTTTTTTTTCATTTTTCTCTTGATACCATTTGTGTTTTCATAAACTACATAGACTCCTTTTTTTTTTCTCACTAAAAAGACACTATTTGATTGCCCTTATTGCGAAATTTTTAGAAAAAACAAGTGCCCGTTTTGTTACTTTTGAAATCAAATTATTATCCAAATATATATATTATCCCTCTCTAATTTAGGGCCGATAATTTTGGTTCAGATACGAGACACTCCACAAAGTTAGAGGATATATCTCTTAATAAATATGGGTCTTATCAGATTGGATACGATTATCACGATTAAGTAATAGGTAAACATGACACGAGTATGATAATACGATAAAACCCATTAAGACACGATTATTGAATTAATAAAAAAATAAATATATTTATTTAACACCCATTCACATGTACTTAAAAAGGTCAGTTAAATAATTAGCCATTTTAAAAGTAAAGTTTGAAGGATTTAGCTATAGTTTCACAAAATTAGGGATTTAGCCACAACATGTAACATTTTTTTGTAACATATAACATATATACGTATAAAAAATACAACATTACATTTAATATTTTATTTTTTACATGTATATATGTTATATGTTACAAAAAATATTACATGTTATGGCTAAATTCCTAATTTTGTGAAACTATGGCTAAATCCTAAAAAATTACCCAAAAGTTTGGTTAAATGCCTAAAAAACTCTACTTAAAATTTATTTATTTTTATCTATGTGGCATAAGACTAGGCCTTTATTAAGAATTTTTTAATTTTAGATTAACAAAACATAATAAAAAATTTTATTTATTTATAACTTAAAAAATTTTAAATTTAGATTAACACTCATTTACATGTACTTAAAATTTATTTAATTATTATCTAATAATTTTCATTCACGTGACATATGTTGGTGTGAAATTTAAACCAACGTCGCGATCCGTACCTCTCGTTTGTGGTACGGCAATGAAAAGGAAAAGCTAGCCGGAAAAGTAAAAACACAGGAGATTTTACAGTGGTTCGGCCCTCCTACGGAGTAACAACCTACTTCCATTTTTCTTGGTACGGTGAATTTCTTACAAAGAGTCCGGCTTAGAGTTTTTCCAACCCGGAGAAGAAGAACCCCTTCTAGCAGACTGACGAGGAGGAGGAGTCGATGCAGGCTGACGAGGAGGAGTCGATGCAGGCTGAGGAGGAGTCGCAGCAGATCGATGAGGAGGAGTCGATGCAGGCTGACGAGGAGCTGATGCAGACTTACGACGAGGAGTCGATGCAGGATGACGAGGAGGAGCCGATCCAGGCTGACCGTCCTTTTTCTGCTGTTCTGTTACCACTGGAGATTAGCACAACATGACTCCTCCAGACAATAATTCTGTCAGCCGGTTGACAGTATCATCAGCATCATCCTGCGGCATCTGAAAGCTGACATAGTATCGCTGTTGTCTTTCCTCGTCAGAGGGCTCAAAAATAGGAACAACAGTCAACTGCACAATAATAAAACAATTGTTATCATTGAAGATGATAAATAAAAATAAAAAAAGTCAAACAACTAACTAAATTTAAAACGCGCGACCAATCTCTAATAAAAGGGTCGCGCAGTTCAAATGCATTGGTCGCGCTATATAATTATTGGTCGCACGATATTAAATTTGTATTAAACTGCAGCTTCGTGTACCTCGGGGTCTTCCAATATATCTTTAAGTCGTAGAGATTTGGAAGTCACAATGCTGGTTGATTCGTATCGCAAGCAACGAGGCAATCTGCCCGGATGGACACGTTTGGCAATAATATCCCATAGCTTCGGGATTGCCTCAATTGCCCAAACCTGAAAAAAAAAATTTATTTCTCAAAGTTAATTTTCCAGTACATTTAATTATGAAATCCATCAATCAAACAAAATCAAAGTATAAAAACCAAGAAGATCGAACCTGAAATATGTGCGCGCAACCATAAAAGTTATACTTCTCCGGTCTTCTTCGTCTTCTACCTATCTTCATACTTGGCTTTCAAATCAACGCTCAAGTAATCGGCAATGACCTCAAAACTCAAATTACCCTAAGGATAACGATTCAACAACTCTAGATCCATGACAATTTGGAAATACAATGGATTGATGTTCTTCTTGGGGTCCTGTGCCATAAAAAACCCGGCCAGCAAATAAACAAATGCTATCCTAACCTTTTTTCTACTCCTAGCCTCTGAATCCATACTTAAAAACTTTTTCTTAAGTTGGTCTAATGTCACTCGGGCTCCTACACCAAAAAGTTCATCCTTCAAACATTCGTCTTTTGTAACTCTTTCTAATTCTGACTCAGAAGGTCGACGCTCGGTCTTCAATCCAGACGTCAATACAAACTCTTTTAATGAAAACCTAATTGGTTTTCCTCCAACTGCGAAGCATATCTCCTGCGTCTTTGATGTTTTAAGCTTCCGTTGCAGAAGATAATAGACCAATTGTCCTAAGAAATCCCACTTATGAGGCCAATCAATGAAATGCCCGAGCTGACTGTATGTACGAAAAACACTTAACTCATTCGCGTTGAGATTGTCTTTAATCATCCGCAACACATCTACTCGAGAGCGAATTGTGATTTTCACTAGAAAAGACGCATTTCTAGTCATTTCCATGCAAAATGGTGGAAGTTGTGCTGCATATACCTTGCGAAGAACCTGCCAAAAAGAACAAAAAATAATAAAATTTAGCTTTGAACAAAAGCATTCAATGGCCGAACAACCAGACTGATAAAGATCAATTTCTTACCTCATTATGAGCAAAATTTGTTAATTGTAGTATATTTGCAGATACGGGCGAGTTTGCAGCGTTTTGGGACGTCATTGTCGTATTTCTGCATCAGAGCAATAAAATTTGAAGAATTTAAAAAGGTAAATGAAATTGCACATTTTTTCTTTCTACCGATCGTTCGCCCCAACTTGGCGAACGATCGGCTATGAAGCTGCCATATTTTTTTTTCTTTTTGAGCGGTCGTTCGCCAAGTTGGGGCGAACGACTGGCCATGACACAACCCTATTTTTTTCCTCTGCCGATCGTTCGCCCCACCTTGGCGAACGATCGGCTGTAAAACTGCCTTAATTTTTTCTTTTCGCCTGGTCGTTCGCCAAGTTGGGGCGAACGACCAGCTAGAAAACTGCCGCTTTTTCTTATTGGTATAATATATGAACGACCAAAACTAAACCACTAATATTGATATTAATAACGAACGACTAATACTAATAACTGAATAACTAATACTACGAACGACTAATAACTGAACGATTAATAACTGAACGACTAATACTGCGAACGACTAATAACTAAACTACTAATACTGCGAACGACTAATACTGCGAACGACCAATATATCCAAAATTGGTCACGCCAACGATTAACCAATCCGACGCGCGCCGGTAAATATTGTTCCCGCCACATACATTTCGTTTTTGTAAAACATACAACAGATTTCGTTTTTTGCAAACCCTTAAAAAAAAAAAAAAAGGTCGTACCGAGGAAGAGTTGAGGAGACGGAGACGGAGCCGAGGAGACGGACACAGAGCCGAGGAGACGGAGATGAGTGCAAGGGAGAGAGAGCAGAGTGCGACAGAGACGAGTGCGGGAGGGGAGGGTGGGGGGGAGGGGGAGGTTGCGGTGGGGGGCTGCGATTTGGGGGTTTTCGTTGGGGGGCGGAGCTCTGTTCGTGAGGGAGTGAGTTCGAGAGAGGGAAGGGGAGGGATTTTCTTTTTAATTTTAATTCACTCTTCTTTAATTAAGAGACTAATTAACAGATAATTAAATTTTAAAAATGCCACATCAGATGTTTTAAATAAAAGAAAAAAATCAAAAAAGAAAAAATTATTTTATAAATTTTGATTTTATGTTACGTCATTTTGACCATTTCCCCGAGAGTGGACTGGAAACTCCATTCCTTAAAAAAAAAAAACAAGCACCAACAACAAAGCTCTTCGATAGCTCCTTTAATGGCGATCCCTCTCTCTCACAGACCTTCCCTTCTCCGTCTACACTCGCCACTATTCCCACCAAGAAGCCGAAACGACACCGTTCTGTGCAAACACGGCAGTAGTTTCAGCGAGCAACGACGACAAACCCACAACTCCAACAACGACTTGAGGCTCGTTCGCGGCGCGAGGCTTTTGAAGGATCTGAGCACTTGGGGTATTGGAGGACCTTGCAACTACTTCACCCAAGTTTTTGATCAATCCCAGCTCGTCTCCGCTATCAGGTCTGCTTCATTTTGTGCTCTCACTTTTTTTTTTTTCCATGTTTTATGTGAATTTTGGCAAATGGGTTTCGTTTACAATTGCCCAATTGCATATCTGGTTGAACTAGATCACTGTGACATTCTGATAAAACTTTTTTATGTTCAATGTTTGTTTCTTGAAACTGGGTTACTTTAGAAAGATGTTCAGAGGCTGTCACTGCTGAGAATGTGTTCAATTATAGGTTAAATTGCTAGTCTTTCAACTTTTTTTGTGCCCAAAGCTTGGTTCTTGAAGTTTTATTTTGGAAAATTTTTAGTTGTTCAACTTTGTTTAGCTATCAGTTTTAGTCCTTGTGCCAAAGAAGCACCTTGAACTTGACGTATAATAAGACAAATGATATCAAAGTTCATGAACAAAGATGCAATTGATTTAGTCCTTTAGATCTTTTTTTTTTAGTCTATGAAAGGTTATAATATTATATTTGAATTTTCTGGTTCTGGTGAGAGATATTTGTTTTTCGAACTGGAAAATGGATTGGCTGTTGAAATGTTGGCAGGTACTGTCATGAGCATTCTTTGCGGTTCATGATCATCGGCAAAGGCTCAAATTGTCTATTTGATGATTTGGGTTTCGATGGCTGTGTAATCCTAAATCGGATTGAGTTTCTGGAGAACAAGGAACCTGGTGTATACAATGTTGGAAGCGGTTTCCGATTTAACCGGCTTGGGGTGCAATGTTCGAACGAAGGATTCACGGGGCTTGAGTTTGCTGGAGGAATTCCTGGGACTGTTGGTGGAGCTACTTATATGAATGCTGGGGCAAATGGGCAGGTAATTCTTACCAGGTGATGAGGATTCTCTAAGGCCGGATATGAAAAATAAGCCCAAAAAAAGAAAAAAAAAATCTAAACTACTAAGTTCAACGACTTGAGTTGTCTGTCTTTTGCCATGTCAACATGTGTTGCTTTATGACAAATGTATAACAAAATGGTACATGAAATGAAGTATGATTTAAAATGCTTGCTCACTCAAATGGTTTTTCGAACAATTTCAATTTATAGCATCTTTTGAAAACTAGCAAACTAGTAGCAGATATTTTGTAACATCAAATTTTCATAGTATTTTGTATGATAGCATGCTTTACTCTTTACGAATTAGATTTAAAATAACGATAAAAATGTAATTTTAGCTGATATTTTGGAACATCAAATTTTCATAGCATTTTGTTTGATAGCATGTTTTACTCCTTTAAGAATTAGATATTGAGCTTGTTTTATAGTTGCCGAGATCATCTTTGTCCAGTTCAAACTGTCGGTGACAATGCTGATATGAGATCTACATCACACACATAGCGGCTGATTCATTTTCACGTTTTCAGGAGACTGCTGAAGTTATTGATACCGTCGACTTTGTTACCACCGATGGAAGGTTACAAAGACTTGCAAGAGCTGATCTCAACTTTGGATACCGTTCTTCTCCATTTCAACACATGCCAAACTTGGCAGCCATCGTTGCTGTCACGTTTAGGTTGAAGAGCTCAGATACATCGAAGAAAATGTTGCAAGAATATTTAGAGAGGTAGGCATTTAGAAGGGGTAAAAACACACAATTTCCATGGTTGAGACTCTTTTGAAATAGCTAAAACTCGTAAAGCTGGTTTTGTGTACAGAAGAAGAGCATCTCAACCGATCCGCGAAAAAAGCGCCGGATCAGTATTTAGGAATCCATCAAATTTGGGAGTAGGAGCAGGAGAATTAATCGAAAAGGCGGGGTTGAAGGGTTTCAGGGTGGGAGGAGCGATGATATCTAAAGTTCATGCAAACTTCTTCATAAATTGTGGCGACTCAACATCTCAAGATATGCTTGACCTCATTGCTATTGCCAAAGACACAGTTGATAAAAAATTTGGTGTACAACTTAAGGAAGAGGTTTCATATGTTAATCCCAGATGAGACACTTAAGAAACATCAAATTATTTATCAATCATATTTAAGATATCAAATAAGGCTTGAATTTCGATTCGGCAGAACTGTGTTCTGGGTCTTTGGTGAAAATCCAGACAATAAAATGGCTTTGTACTATTTGATCAATAAAACATAAGGCCAAGATGTTTGCAAAGGTATCATTGAAAATGCAAGGAAAAAATTTCCATCTGACTCTGACAAAAAAGGGGAAAAATTTATTCAATCATAGTCTTCAATACATTTTCTTCAACATGCATTGGAGCTTATCTGTTAGATTGCTGCTACGATAGCAAATCGTCAATGCATGCCATGGTGGCCGGAACGTCCTGCACCAGTTCTTGTAAGTGCTTTGGTAACGTAATGAGCAAGAATTCCAACGGGACAAAAGAGCAGGCACAGAGAAACTGAATGCCTGGTCTCGATTTGGTTCTCCTGCCCGTCGTGAAAAACCTGCCTGAGTGACTCACAAAATTAGTATTAGAACTCTCTTAAGTCCTGAATGTATTAAAAAACTACTAGGCATATAAGTAATTTGTTACATTTCAGTTGGTCATAAATATCATCAAATCATTGATGGGAAATTTGTATTTCAAGAATTGAGAAGTGAAAATTAACGAATAAATATTTACCTTGCAGCAAAGAGATCCACAACCAACAAGTGAATCCATGCAGAAGCAAGTGTCATCTCACTAGAGAACATCTTTGCTATGCCTGGAAGCTGAGTAGGCAGAAAAAATAAGAAATGAGATGAGAATTTCCTAAACAGAGAAACAGTTCAGCCTGTTTTCGCTTCTTCGGTACAAACACGCACCTCTGGCAGCAAGTATTTGCTTGCGAAAATCAGCCGCATTGTCTCAGGTGTCCATGAGAGGTATAGGAGATAGGCATAGAGAACACCGAGCACAACATATGGTAGACTACTCTGCATAGATCTTTTTGTCTGCAAATTCCGTACATCACCTCTAAGGTTAGCAAAATATGAAGAATTTTTTGTTTTGTTTTTTTTTTTTCCCCCATAATCAAGCAGAGAATAATATTTATCAGTTAATGAAGTTATAACAGAAATCAGAAATCAATTACCATTATATTAACCAAATTAAGTAGGAGCGGTGAAAGTTTCTCTAATCAGAAGTTAAAGTGTCTTCTAAAACTACTCAAATTATTTGGAGAAATCCATGATTTCCATTACATACATACATACATACAAGAGTCAAAACTAAAGTGAGAACAGCTACTGTTCCCAAGGCATGATTTCCATTAACTCTCAATCTTGACTTACTAATTCAGATTTAGGAGCTATAACCATCAAGGCATAGAATGGGAGAACAGCTACTGTTCCCAAGCCAAAAACACTACTAGCAATTTGAGAATTTGTCAACCCTGCACCAAAAAAAAAAAAAAAAAAAGTAATTTGTCAACATTCAAACTACATGATGTGACAAGGGGAAATTTTAACAATGAAGAGAATTGAAAATGCAAAAATTAAGTAGAAATGGCAAAAAGGATCACATGATGCGTTAATTCCACAGCTCTTTTGAGATCGAACGAATCTTTCAAGTTTAGGTCTGATAATAAGTGTTGATCCTCCTATGAAACCCCAGCCTCCTAGCAACTGAGCCTCCTCAGTTACAACTTGTTGACCAAAGAGTTTGGTGCTATTACTTCCGAGTGAAAGACTTAATCTTTGATTTGATCCATCATTATGCCGGAGTTTTATGTGCTTCCCCAAGAGGTCAATCTATAAGAAATGCAACATGAAAGATGAGAAAAACTCCAATATTGGGAATAACAAAAAAAAAAAAAAACTGGTTCGCTGAAACTAAATCCACAACGAGATCAGTTGAATGAGTTAAATGATTTTCAGTCATTGTTTGGATTGTAATCCGAATAAAAGAAAAAAAAATTGGTTTAAATCGCATTACTATAGTAATTACACTGAGAAAAAGTCAAACTTATACCATGTTGCTACAGGAAAATGTGATTAGGATTTGTATCCAAACGAGAACTAAAGTACCCTTTCTTCATGAGTGGTTTGTATATGTGAGACTTATATAGGTTTGAATTCTTTGTTTCGCAGCAAAAAGAGACCAAGCGTGATTGAATTAAATTATAAGATGTTAATGAAACATTGTGGGTCAAAACTGAATCGTACAAAGACTATTCTATAAACTAGTTCATATCCCTCATAAATTTCCAGCAACATGTAAATGAAGGTTGTATATATTATAAGTAATGCATAAATATCTATGTTAAATATGAAAAAAAAAAAATCAAATTACTGTATATTTTTATAAGTATATTCTTATAAGGTTTTAAATGAAGATGAAATTCATATGATGATTGAACGAGCCAAAAAACAATTCTGTTATACCCAAATGTCCAGAAGCCTGCAGTCTCAGATCTAAAGCAGAAATATAAATTTACTTCATGCATTTCCAAACACCAATTTTCCAATCAATTCGGATAAAATAAAAACCAGCGCAAAAACTTAAAAGTTGCAATAACTAAACCAACAAACCCAAAAACCCATATGAACTCACTTGGATAATATCACAAACCCACCAAAAAAAAAACAAAAAAAAAAAAGATGAAGCTTGAAAAGCACTGAAGAAACAAAGCATACCTTGAGAGAGATTGGAGAATGGGAAAGGCAAGAAGGGAGAGGCATGTTGTTGTTGGTCACAAAACAAAGAGACCCACTAACGCTAGTAAAGCCAACAACAATTCCACTTTCATTCGCTCATCAATATATTTCACAAAAACACAAACAGAACTTTGCCACTAACGTGAAAGTTTGAAACTGCTTCTATGCATTGACACGCATAGAGAGAGAGTGAAAAAAAAAAAAAAAGGGTAATTGTCTAATTGCCCACTCACTCAAAGAGAGAGAGAGATTGTTATAAAGTTGGCCAAAATCAGGCGGATAACGACACAAAAATATAATCTTCTACTGTATGTGCACCACTAGGACTCTTGCTTCTTTGTTTTGTTAATTCTATTAACAAATCAACTAAAATTTATGCTTGGATGGCCAACGTGGCCAGAAAGTTAAGGTTGGTGTGGACAGTGGACTGTAGAGTTGGCCAGCACTTGACCGAAGTTGGTTCTTATAAATACGGTCAATGAGGAAGGCATGGAGAGAGAGACAGAGATTGGCTGTCACTTGGGATAAATACGTAATTAGAGGGGAAAACAATAATATTTTTCGTTTGAAAAATTGACAAATTCTCAAGTTAAGTGTCAATGCAAATGTTAAATTTAACTTAAAAAGAATCAAAATTTTATATTTGATGTATAATATTTTAATGAGATTTTTAGCTAAATGGTATGTTTTTAGCTTTAGTTTTAAGGAATTGATCTGAATTTATCATAATTAAGTTATTAGCATCCATGCCCATTCATATACATCCAGACTGTCCAAAATACCTATTGTTGTCAGTGATTTTTCGTCAGCCAGTAAGTCCAGGACCGATCTCCGGGGCACTATCGCGGAAGCCCAAAACCCCCGACTCCACCGAACCAAGCGGTCATTACATCATGAGAACTCCCCTCGGGATAAAGACGGGCGAGGATTATCAAGGATGACCTCCGATGCTATATCCCCGGAGATAGAATGCCGCTAAGAGAAGAAGCTCCCGGAAAGCCCTTCTGTAACGGGCCGGCAAATAATCGTTGAGGACCCCCGAAGGTGATCCATCCTCGAGAAGGTTGCCACAAACGAGGGTTTCTCCGGAATAAACTCGGCCCTCGAAGTTATTAACCCTCGGTCATAGGACCTTGGTCCGCGGCAGGGAATTCACTGTAGCAACAACTATCTCATGCCAAGTTCAAAATAACTGCTCCCGGCAGGCGTGCAGCTTTATTAGGTAAACCAAACCTGTGAAGCAAGGGATGGGACGTTTTTGTCTCATTGAAATGTAGCCTCCTTCTTCGTTTATAAAAGAAGGGGGAACGGGCTGATGAGGCGGAGGCGGAGAAAAATAAGAAAAACACAGGGGAAAAGAGGGAGAAATAAACAGATTGGAAAAAGATTCTGTAAAATATTTCATGCGAAATCCCATAAACAGTGGATGTAGGCTATTATTCCATAGGAGGGCCGAACCACTTTAAAATTCTCATGCCTTTTTAATTTTCATTGCCGCATCACATTCTAGATGTGCGGATCTCGTCGTTGGTTCAAATTCCACACCAACACCTATGTTCGTCCACATTTTGTTACAATAACAAGTAACATTTTTTTGTTACAATAGGTAACAACTTTTGATACACA
This sequence comes from Boehmeria nivea var. tenacissima, assembly GCA_018132145.1. Classification (NCBI taxonomy): domain Eukaryota; kingdom Viridiplantae; phylum Streptophyta; class Magnoliopsida; order Rosales; family Urticaceae; genus Boehmeria; species Boehmeria nivea. The sequence goes on along the minus strand of CM030876.1, from coordinate 10,091,305 downwards.
TATATAACAAAATATCTAATTTTTGTCACACATTTGTCTGTTACGATTTGTATCAACATTTGTTACTTGTTGTAACAAATATTGTTATAATCCGTAATAATATTTGTTACAGGTTAAATAAATTTTTGGGTGAAATATCTCATTTTTATTACACATTTATTCGTTACGATTTGTATCAACATTTGTTACATGTCGTAACAAGTATTATTAGAATCTGTAGCAATATTTGTTACATATAGTAACAAAATTTGGGCGAATAAGGGTATTTTAGACAGTCCACATGGGCTTGGGGCTAATAACTTAATTTTTAGATAGTTAAATCATTTTCTTAAAAGATATTATTTTAACAGGTTACTTTGCTAATGGCCATATTTTAATATATTAGTATTATTTTAATTTTTTAATTGTGGGGTTTTTATTCAGTGTAATTGATGTACTCGTACGCTGGGAAGCAAAAGTAATAAAAATAGTAATGATTGTAACAAATTTAATACATATTTAATATACTTTATCACAATTACTTTTATTTTTATTACTTTTACTATTCATTACTTTTGTGTACTAATACAACTAGTGTATTAAATAAATAAATAAATAACCTTATTTTTATTATTTAACTGCACAATTCATCAAAGACAACAAATATTAATTAATAATAAGAAACACTATATGTAATAATAATGACTTTTTGATAAAAGAGATTTTTTATAATATAAAATTATAATCATAATTACTTTCACATAAAATAAAATATGAAAAGTAGTCACTAAATGCTCATTTTCAAGGGTCATTTAGGTAAATAGCTATTTTGGACTGCATGTTTTTAAAAAATAGTCACAATTTCAAAAAATTTAAAAACTAATCATAATACATGTAAGAAATTTCTAACAATAACAAAATTACAGATAAATTGCTGCTAGTTTTTAAATTTTTTGAAACTGTAGCCATTTTTTAAAATTATTTTGTAAACAGTGACCATTTTCTTAAAACTCCTTATTTTCAAATGCCAAATTTAGCATTATGTTATACTTGGTGCCAAATTTAATGAAAGATTCAGAAGGATAGCATTGAATTTGTCACACTTTCATAACATACAACATTTTTGCCCCTTGATTTATTGAAAAAGTACCATTTTGCACCTTTCGTCCACTTTCGTTTGTTTTTTCTTTTCAAATGTTGATGTGGCTTGATGTGTCACAAAAAATAATTAAAATTAAATCACTAAATTGTCTAAAAATTTCACTAATACCCCAATAATTACTAATATTATAATTTTTTAACCATTGAACTCCCTGAGCAAATCCTTTATTTTTTTCTTTAACCTTTGTCTTAATATTTGTGTAAATATTTTTATTCATGTATTATATATCACAGTAATTATTAATTGTCTTCATTTGTCTAAAATCTTTTATTTTGGCCAGATATTTTTATTTATTTTTGCTAGAAACATTTATATTCTTTAATATGTTTTGGCGCATATGATTCATAGTTTCATACAATTTTGACATCATTATTATATGTGTGTTCAGATAAACAAAGAAGAGAGAGAGAGAAATTTGAAATTTAATGTTTAGGATTTTATGGATTTGATTTTTGTTGGGACATGATTTGTCCAAGGGATTTGATTTGGGATTGTTAGGATTTAGGTTTTTTTTATAAAATATTTTAGAAGGTTTTTTTTAGAGTTTATTTAGGTCTTTATTAAAATTGAAATTAAGTTAAATTGAAATGAGGGTATAAGTGAAATTTTTAAAAGTTTAGTAGTCAAATTTTAATTTTTTCAGTGACACGTCATTATTTAACTGGCAGAGGAGAGTGTGTGACTTTGATACTTTTCAATAAATCGGGAGCAAAAGTATAGTATTTTAAATAATAAGTTACATTTACATAATAGCACAAGATCGCAAGGTATTTAAGCATTTTTTTCCAACATATTATTATGAATATTCTTGTTTTTACCTTTTAACTCTAATGATTCTTGATTCACTCCATTATTCTATATCCGTACTTGCAAATTTCCTTCAGTAAGATTTTCTCCCATTGGCTTTCCCTTGGCAATGTTTTAAGGAGGCATGTCCTTGAATAAAGCACATCCAATGGGAGTGTTATACGAGTGTGACTGCCCGAATCAATGTATTATGCAAGAATCTTCTCCATCTTTCATTAGGTTTTACGTAAATGGCACCCTATATAGCTTTCATTTAAGTGTCAGCATTCATTTAGATTTTATGTAGAAAGCTCCTTGCAAATTTCATTTTTCTATAAATATTCTTTTCATTAGGAGAAGAAATATAATAAAACAAAGGACTCTCACAAGTTAGAGAATAGTGAGAGAGAGAAGAAAGGAAATAAGAGGAAGAAAGAAGTGAGAAAGACGTATATATAGTTGTGAGAAAGAAATGTTCATAAAAATAATGTGAATAAAATAAAATAGTAAGACCACAAGAGTTCTTCTTCTATTGATCTATTTTACTTTCACTTTTACTTTCCGGCGGCTACAACAAGGAGAAAGTCAAAAAAAGGCATGACAGGTTGACAAGAAGATCAAACCGAGGGTCTATTGATCTCTCTGTTTTTGTTTTGGCCTAGTAATGATGTAGTGAATTCTATGAGGCTTGAGGAAGGATTCATGAGTTACATATGCTTGCTACTGTTGCATGTTTATCTGAAAAATTGGATTTGGTTTCACTTTGATGCACATATGCTACATCATTTTATATTTGGCTCGATTGGGGAACCTTTTATTCTAGTGAGGCTTAGGATTTTAGAGCGCAGTTGGATTGTCTCTTGTGACAAATTTAGCAAGTTGAACAACAAGAATTGTGAATGATGTATAAGTTTGGGGGGAAAGATTCATTTTCAAAGTAAGCTCAATAATTAAAAATAAAAAATAAAACAAATAAAAAGAGAGAGAAAGAAGGATTAAGTGAGAATTACTCCTCTGCATTGAGTTGCTTAATAACCCGAAGCCTTCGTGCAATTCATGTTGGTATTCGCGTCAAATATTGATTACTCATATCTGTTGGCATGAAAGATTTGAGATAAACTTTGGAATTCTTAGTATTACTCATAAAACAATAGCTTAGTGGATTAAAAGTGGAGGTTGTGAGAACGAGCAGTAGATCCGCTATTAAGTTAGGTCCCAAAGTGCCTTCTCTAGTTGCTCATTCTAGTATATAAGTTGGAGACAGATTAATGGATTTGAGAGCTAACTGTGTTCTCCATTGTCATGCCAAATTGATTTGGGAAGTCTTAGTTCTCAGAGCGTCATAAGTTTTTTTTTTCATTTATTTATTTATTTATTTTTTTGTTTTTTGTTTTGTGTTTCCTTTATCTGAAAACTTACCTAAACAGGCATGCTATGAAGGTAAAAATTATCATTTTTGCATATTTACTTTTTTTTTTTTTTTTTTTTTTGCATATTTACTTGCTTGCTTGCATGGAATGCTTTTCTAGTGATATCACTCGGCAATTGTTATCACTCCCATCTTTTTCTTTTATGTTTATAATTATCACACTTCCTAGTGCCGTCCAGGTGTCTTGTGTTGTGTCCAATCACTGCCCCGACATTGACAAAAAGGACATGATTTCCACTAGTGTTGGTGGTGGTGGAATATCAACTACAACAAAATGATGATTAAGCTTTTGGAACAATTATTGGCATATTGTACACATAGCATCCTTGACTTTTGACTATTAGAACATATTCCATCGCTCTCTATGGTACACGCTTCAAAGCTGAAACTGATGTTTCTAGTTATTCATGGATCAGTATTTTAAAAGCATTGCAAAAAGACAGATGAGAGTTTTGTGATTCCGGGTCACGCAAAGAATCTCATCTTGGAGCTAATGGATCAACCTAGAAAGACACAGATCTTCTGACATCTTTCATGTTTCTTGATTTCTTGTTTTGGTCATAACAAACTTAGAAAGATGATCACCAAAACCCCGGATCATTAATGGAGAATTAAGTAAATTTTATGACAGGCAGAGTAATGCAAAAAGAAGCAGAAGCTGAACAAAGCTGAAGTAGCTGTTCTCAAGGGGGAAATTTATTGATAAATTAACAAAATAAATATGTAGAATACTTATTACAAATATCACTCTTAATAAGGTTTGTTTATTCAATCGGAGACTTCTAAGGGGAAACAACTTTCTGTACAAGAGAGAAATTAGCTGGCTGTACTTGTCGAACTTTTCTCGTCGAGCCATGAAATGATGTCATTAAAAACACGAACTATCACTTCATCAGGCTCTCCCTCGAGGAGTGAGTGAAAACAATCCTTGTAAAGGTTAAGCTTCTTGTCTGAACTGCTAGCTTTCTCATACAAGGCTTTGCTCACAGATGGGTCCGTAACAATGTCAGCGTCACCATGCAAGATCAGCAATGGCAAGGAGACCTATAAAGACATGCATTGAAAATAACCACATAAATAAAGAAAAACAAATTCACCTAAACTCTAAGCTGACAATATCCAATATTTTGTGAATGAATAAGGAAGACAAACTATGGAGTATACAATAATACTACTCATAAGCAAAAAAGTAGACGAATAAGCAAAACAGACTTAACCAGGAATCAAGCGAAGAAGGAAACTTAATCAAGGCAGTGCATAAATGAATAGAAACCAAGTGAAAAGAATTGACATACTTCCTTCAATCGTCGTTCTATCTCTTGCGTGGTGTTTAGCATTTCCAAAGCCGTTCGTAGACGTGGCTTATCCTTGTAAGCAATGACATTATATGCTGTCTGTAGTCAAAGAGAGTTTCAAATGAGCTTAATGGTCTATAATGCTTGGTAATGTTATCAATAAAAAAAAATTTAATATTAGGTTTAATGTAATTTTTGAAACTCTGATATAAGTTTCAAAATATTCTCAAAAGAGCTTCCTATCAGAAGACATTACGCGAATTAACAAAAGCTATTTCCAAAATATCAAGCCAAAGCAGTCGTAGAAGCAATTTTTAGAAGAAATTTTTGGGCACAGAAAGCCTAGTTAAGAACTTTGCAAATAGCTTTGATGCGGACATGAATCCTAATCTTTTCTCGAGAAGAGTCATACCATTTCTCTCTTTTTCAATTCTCTAAATGCAGCCTCAGCCAAATCCTTTTGTGGAACTAACTTCGCTTTCGGAAGAAACTTAGCAAGACCAATCAGGACTTGTTTTACCAGTAACGGGTGGAACCATGTCATCTGCAATCTACAAACACTTTTCTGTTAATCAAGGGATCAAATCACGTTAAGGAATTTTGTTTAAATGGTTCTTTGATTCAGAAATTACTTTGCACATCGGTGCAACAAGAACTGCACCAGTCCAAGCATTTGGTTGCTTTAGATGCATCTTTAGAGCTACAGCTCCACCCATAGATTGTCCAAAAAGGAAGCTTGGAAGAGAACGGAACTCTGGGTTTTCTGCCATCAGCTCATATAAACACAAAGATTAGACAAATTAAACAAAATAGTAGATCCTAATTGGGCAATTACCAATAGCCTGATGTTTCATTATGTGATAATAAGTTCTGCAAATGAAAATGGGAAAAGAGAGATAAACCAAGCCAATATTAAGGAAGGGAAGTCAAAGAAACAACTGATCTGACCGAAGAAAAGAGAGCAAAAGGCTAAATGTGTGCGTGTAGTTAATCATTTCTGCAAAATTCAGTTCATTGAGTTCTAATGAATAACAAATTCAAAACCCAAATCATCTTTTAGCATTTTGATTCTTCTTTTTTCTCAGAAACTATTTACTTGACATCAATATTTGTGATCATCTTGGTCCCCAATTGCTATTGGTGATTATATGTTATAAGAGAAGTGATTGGAGTATATTTCTCAGTGGAGATAAAGTCGGTCTACAAAGGGAAAGATTTTGGAAACAATTTCATTCAACTCTATGACAAACAAACTCTCATCTAGCACTATCTTGGATGTAGGAACAATAAAAGAAGAGAGAGTAGAAACAGACAGGGAGAAAACCAAGTTGTAGAGAAATATTGTAGTTATCACTCAATATCAATGATGGGTGTATTCATAACTAAAACTCCTCACTCTCATAGAAGTCCTGATACTAGTAGGAAAGAAACTTTAAAGACACTAGCAATTCTACTAAGAATCAAACAAGGAAAACCTAAAACAAGAATAATAACGAAACTAAATTATCCCCTTAAGATAAGGGGGCCATTTTAATTTTGGATCGCGATCAGTCTTCTTCATCCTCAACTACAGAATTCAATAGTTTCATTGGGTTATGTAAATGCCTCAACAGAACTTTTCTTTTTCTGTAGATCTCACCTCCAAGCCAAAGTATCTACCCTCACCATTGTAAAATGACTATGCTTTTTTTTTTAACATTCAAATAACTGGGTCCTATGTGGAATCAAGATGGAAGGTAAAACTTCTCTACCTAAAAATACAAAGTAGATCACTGGAAACAATAACACCCTACATTATTAGTTCCTTGAAGACTAACAAAGGTCATGAAGGACTCTTGTGACTGAAACAAAAATCCGGAAGATTTCATTCCTCAATCCTTCCAAGGATTCCTGAAGAAAAACAGAGCAATGGATTATTTGGAAGCTAATGTCCCAATTTTTCAACAAGGAAAATGTTCGGCCTATCTAGAAATGAAGCTTGTCTATTGCAGGAGGGGAGATTCTCTAGGTCAATAAAAAAGCCATAGAAATATCACAAAGGCATCGGTCTAATGAAACTTAATGCCGCTTTAGTTCATTAACACCATGACAAAGAAGAGATGTATTAGTATATCATTCATCCAACAACCAATTTTATAACTCATTGCAAAAAGGTTCAAAAGTTGCCCTGAACACTGCCTTCTATAATTTATGTCCATTTCACCCTAAATATTTAGAGTAGAGAGAACGAACATTAGTAAGATTTTGAAGAAAACAATACAGCTTAGAAAAGATTCTGCAAAACAGTATTCAAACTTTGAAATGGGAATCTGTAAGCCACAATGTACATTTGATGCAACAAACTTAAGCCCACTCATTGAGCGCACCACAATTATCATTCCTCTGATAAGTAAAGAAACATAAAAATATGAATAGCTCCTCTCGAATATAATATAACAGTTATTTATAAGAATAGTTCCTTTTTAATTCAAAGTTTTTATTAAGGTCACTGAAGAGTTGGATTACCTTTAACTTTTGAATAATGCTCAATGACATCATCTACAAGCTGGTCAAAACTCGGGATATAGCAATGAAGACCTTCTGAGAGACCAAAGCCCGGATAGTCCATTGCAAAAACACCATATCCATGCAATGCGAGCTTCCTAGCAAGTCCTGAAAGAGGTAAAATAGTTCAAAAAGATTCTGTTAGCATGGTGTACAAAGGAAAATGAAAAAACAAAACTTTGCCACCGTTCAATTCAAGCACATGCCTTCAAAGAAAAATGTGCATGTGTCTCCATAACCATGACAATAACACACTATTGCTTTTGGCCTAGATGTCTTCGGAAGCCAACTCTTTGAGAAAATCTTGAGTCCTCTAGAGTTCACCTCATATGACTGCACCACGAGCACATGTTGCTATCTTAATTCATATCATAAGTCTATTTTATGTTTAGAAACAAATGTAAACGTTCAGAAGTGAAACCCATCGACTACACTCAGATGCACGATAAAAACGATAAAACCAAACAACACGTGCTCAAAATGAGGGTTAGAAGACTTTCCACGCTGCTTATTTATCTCATGAATTTTAAGCAATTCCAGCGCCCCAGAAAAGTTGGGGAATGACCTCCAAACCTTAAATGCAGGGGGGTCCGCTGTTTCTGTGTTTCCGGCTCACAAAGATGACCGCACGTGCACATTTACCATAATGACATGAATAGAAGTTTGGTGCCTAAATGAAACAGTCCCCACCTCCTTCATTGTCAATCCATCGGTCGGCGCCTGCATCAGAATCAAACATATAGACATTGGCAACACTGGTCAAATATTCACACTCTATGATCAAATAAATCCAACAAGACAGTTAAGCAACTTTTCACTGAAAATGCAAATTCAAGAGACCGAAATCAGCTCAGAACTATCAACCTAGAAAGCTAAGCCCAAAAACAACACCAATAAAGTTCTAAAAGAACTAATCCTCATTCTGGTTTAGTAAACTTCAAAACTTAAGAACACTAGTAGTCACAATTAGTAAATTTGGAGAGCTAAAACCAGAAATCTGCCACAGTTTAAGCACAAAAAAATAAAAATAAAAATAAAAACTTTCTCAAAAACCCATCAAAAAAATGCAGATTCCAATACATCCAACTCTAAACCAAATTCAAAAAACAATGAATTCACCAATACAATATATGATATAAAACAAAGACAGTCAATCTTATCCAATGAAATTCAATCCAAAAAAGCCAATACCTTGAACAAGATATGGTCGATTCCGAGCTGAATATCCTTGAAAGCCTCGCGAGCTTGCCTTCTGGCGGGAGCTTCGTCCATGTTAGCGTCCAGAAGCTTCTGCACTTCGTCGTCCACGCCTGGGAACCTCTTCGCCGACGCCATGATTTCCAATCTCTTGCTCTTCTTCGCTCGGAATTTGGCTCTGAATTCTGAGGCACTAAAACAACGACGCTTCAGAACCACTCTGCTATTGGGAAAAAAAAAAACAAAAACAAAAACAAAAAAAAACAAAAAAGGAAAAGAAAACGGCTTTGCTTTGGTTTGAAGAAAATAAAGGAAAGAGTCTAAAATGGCGGACCATCGAAAGAATGGCACTTGTGAAGCTTCGCGGACTTCAACGCCATGCGGGTTTTTCTTTTCTATATTATTTTCCTTTTTTTTTTTGTTTTTTTGTTTTTCTATTTTTTGTTTGGTTCGGAAGAAAGTGGAAAGCAGAGTTGCGAAGACGTAACCAAAGCGATTACGTTGGTCGGAGATGCGATTTCAGTGCGCACCCACAAGCCTATATATATAAATAAATATTTAATTTTAGGGAAGATTTGGGTTTTAGCCATTTTTAAGCTCATGTTTCAAAAATTTAGTCATAGTTTTACGAATTTAAGGAATTAGCCATTTTTATTGTGTAATAGTTTTGTTACACGTGTAATAATTTTTTTTATCCGTGTAACAAAAATTGTTACTGAGCGTAATAAAATTTGTTATACGGGTAACAAAATTTGTTACACGTGTAACAAAAATTGTTACACAACGAAAATGACTAATTCCTTAAATTCGTAAAACTATAGCTAATCTTTAAAAAAATTACCAAAAATTTGGCTAAATCCTTAAAAATCTCTTAATTTTATTATTTTATTTAGAAAATAACAAAATACCCATTATGTTTTGATAAATTGACATATAACTGAGTCAGTTTTATGAAGTATTGCATTTATACTCGGTGTAGCAAATTATAGCAAAAACAATATATTTTTGCTATAATCTGAACTCAAACTCATTTGACCGTTTGTTCTAAAATAATATTTTTTTAGAACGATTTCCATTAATATAATCAAAGTATCAAAGTCATACAAATATCAATATAGATGTGATGAACTTTTACCCTTTGTTTGGGGTTATCATTTCACTCATTTCATTCCATTTCATTTTATTTTTTTAGCTTTTATAAATCCTTATACAATTCTTCCAATTCCATTCTATTATTTTCGATCATTCAACTAACATAATCTCTATACAATATTCTTAAATCTCAACCATTTATACCACCTCGAAATTTGCAAAATCAAACTATTTCATAATCATTTCAAACTATTTTACAAATCATTCTTCAACCCATTTTTTCCATTTTTCTTTCCAAAAAATGGAATAGAATTAGTGAAATGATCACCCCAAACAAGGGGTAATACGATGGATCACTAGACCTCGAAACAATGCCATAAATTATCAATAAAATCGAATGAAAGCATTCAATGACTGAGAACGCATACCCAATTTTGATACAGGAATATGAAAGGGTAACGCAGAAATATCGAGCACAGAACAACATGTTCTTTCAATAACACTTCTATAATTGGTAGAGGTATCCGAATGACCAAGGTTAATAAGCCTACAAGCTAAGGCGACACACAAACTGCGTAGAACAAATTAACAGTACTAACTAAAACAAATGAAAAGTGGGAAAACCACTTCCATTATCTTTGACGTGTAAGGAAAATTCTCTCTTCTCTCTTGATGAATTTGGTGTTCCCTTCTTCTTCTTCTTCTTCTTCTTCTCCTTCTCCAATTCTCTTTACTCTCCAAAATATGAGTTACCAATCTTGTATCGGCCTAATTAACCCTAATTTGGAGTTAATATGGGCAATAAGATCTTATTTTAGGTTACCCGATCAAAAACCATTGAAATTAAGCTCTCTGCCAAGTTGGGTCGCGAAATTGGGCGACATGTTGCGGGTTTGGAGGCTACATATTGTCACCCATATAGATCTGGGCAATTGCATACGTGTTGATTCGTTGTGCGCAATTCTACACGCACTGATTTTCACGCTCATATCTCATTCATTACTTGTTGGGATTGCGTATATGATATATCATTAGAATGGTCTTTTGAAGATCTTTAATTTGATGTGCAAATGCTTTAGTAAAAAATCTACAAATCTTCACTTAATGAAGCCATAAAGTAACGGTTTCAGTATTCGTGCTCCAACTTGTGTAATTTATTTGCAAACCTACAAAATCAAGAAAACACGTTAAATCTCACAAAAACTTGAAGGAAACACATTAAATCAAGTAAAAAGATAGCATTAATGACTGTGTAAAATACACAATCATCAATATCTTTAGTCAAACATTTACTAAAATTGTTTTGGCTTGGGTGTGCGTCTATCATTTTGAAAAAGATTGCACCAAAACTAAAGTTATGAGTATGATATTATTTAAAACTAAGGGTTTTTCTATCTCTTTTGTTGAACAATTATATATAATTATATATTAAAGAGCTCATAGACCATAATCTCATCGTAAGGATAATTTAAGGAGTAGTCTAGATTACTAAATACCTTATATTTTAATCACATTATGCATCTCTATATAAGAGGAAATGTACATACCAAGATTTGAATGTGAGACTTCAACCTTTATATTAAAGAACTTGTACTACCGAGCTAATTCTCAGGGCTTGAAACCAAGGGTCTTTGATCTCAGTATGTCGATTAAACTCGGTTTATTCTCTCATTTTTAAAGATAATACTACAAATGCTATTCATTCCTTTTCTATATTGGCCATTGCATCTATAATAGCCAATTTACTGATGTATTGAGTACACCTAACTATTATTTGAAATAATTATGGTTAATTTTGACACCTAAGAGTGGTCGGCTACATTCAAATCCGAGATGGCGAACGGTTGTTCTTTATTTCTGCATGGGTGAATTTGTCAAGTTTATTAGGAGCACTAATAGCCATTTGGTCCTCAGTGAGCCACTATAGACATGTAGTAGAGCCTAATAAGTATCTATCTTTTTTTGCTGAATATAGAGCCTATCTATCTTGATTGGCCTTGAAAACCGACAAATTAGCCCATCAGTGATCTTTAAATGTCTAATTAAGAAGATGGAAAATATTTGATCCAATGCTATTTTTGAAATAGAAATTTACAATTTATATCACTATTGCACATTATGTAATCTTTTTGTATTATTAGATTACTATTTTGTCTTCATTTTTATTTTTCTAATTCATAAAAAAAAAAGAGCATTTTGGTCAATCTGAATGCTAAAAAGTGACGTGAACTATAACTTTTTTTCTAAAATGACAATGAAAAGATATTATTCAGAAGAGATATTTTTTAAAATTTTCTCTTACAAAGAAGTCATGACTACTTGTAATCTTTTCTACTATTGGTTAATATTAATTACTTTTATTGGTTTTTATAACTAAATAATAATAAAAGAATAACAAAATAGTATTTGTGCAAGAGCATTTCCAATGCATATGCCAATAATGCTAAATTTGACATTAAAAAAAAATAAAAATGCTATATTTGACTTTAAGTGCTCCAATGCACGTTTTCAATTCTAAATGTCATTTAGTATTTTATTTTTTTTATTAGAAAAATTTATTAAAAAATAAATATTATGGCCAACACCCTATCTCATCACCATACTCTAAAAACCAACAAAAGAAATGAAGAGGACAAAAATCATCTTGATAAGAGGGGACTAGTAAAAGGAGAAATCAACCATGAAAAACCCAAAGAGAACTCCATCGTCGGACCTTCGAAGTTAACTGGAGTGGAAATAGACGAAGCGATGTTGAGAAATCTTTATTTTATTTTATTTTTTTTCGTCCAAACCATTAGATCTTTCCCAAGAAATAAAGCATGTTCAAGATGCGGGATTTCGTGGTGAACAAAATACAAACTGCGTTTAGGACTAGGTAACTATGTAATAATTTTATTGATGGAAACTTTATGGATCAATTTTCTTTCTTTCTTTCTTTCTTTGTTTTTGGTTTGTGACGTGATTGTTTTTTGAAAATTTTTGGTATTTATGAGATGTTATGTGGGTTTGAGGTATGGTCTCTATAATCTCATATTTTTCATTGAAAATCATATTTCGTGTGGGTCAGTGGGTGTATAGAATATTATATCTATGTGTGGATTAGATATGTTAATGCGATTGGGTTTTCATGGTATATTAGATCTTTCCAAAGGAATACAATATTTCCAAGATGTGCCTTTATCTTAGCGAACAAAATACATACTGGGGCTTTGAGTTTTGGTATATGTGATATGATTTTTTTGTGAAATTTAGGGATTGATTTTTTTTGGAAATATTATATTACATTTTAGATGCACCTTCAACAAACCTAATTCTAGGCATTCACGAGGTAATTCTCTATTTTTACTTGGAAATATTATATTTCTAAATCATTTGCAACAGAAAACATAATTGTTTCAGTCTTAAAAACATAAACAAACTAGTATAATTGATTTAACTTCGTAGGAATTGCAAACAAAAAGATGTAGAGACTGCAATTCTAAGAAAAACAAAGGCCAAAATATTTCTACAACCTTTGGTCAGGTATAGAATATTTTCTTGTACAAATAATACATTTAATATTGACTCCAATAAAATAGATTTAATAGAGAGAAAATGATCGAAAGTAAAATAAAAATATATTTTTTTTATCTTTATTCTAAGGACCTCACACCTCTCTAATAGCGTAAATATAAACAAATTGAGAGCACTTTAGCAAAAAAGTCAAAAAGAGCAAAAAATAGAATCGCAACTTTGCGTTTTGGACGAAAAGTTTGGGGACGAAATTTGAGCCAACCCGATCTTTAAGAAAAGTTATAGATAATATTGGCATTTTTATTGATATAGAAATAAGATTTTCTTATTTATCACTTGTTTGGGTAATCATTTGGATGAAAATATTCCATTTAAATAGTTTGACCAAATCATTTTTGTTATTTGAAGAAAACAATCAGAGTCATTTAGATGACTTGTAACTATAACAAAATGTTCTATTTTAGGTAACCATTTGGATTGAATGAATTTGCACCATTATAGAGACAAAAAATGTCTTACAAGTGAAAAATATGGACATTTTTTTTAGGGTCAGTTAAAGATTTAGCCATTTTGCAATATATGTTTTAAAGATTTAGCACACGTTTTGAAATATTAGCAAAATAGCCATCAGGTCAATATCTAAAAATCCATGACTAAAGAAATAAAATTTGTGACTAAATAAATAAAATACACAGTCATACAATTTGTGACTATAGTCACAAAATTTTAGAAAATTTGAAATAAACACAATAAAAAATTTAAACATCCATTAACAAAATAACCAACTCACAAATAAATGATTGCCTATACAACTAATTTCATAATTCTTATTACTAAATATAAAATATCTTATAAATAGCACCAAAATATGCAACCAAATAAGTCACAAATTTCATGACTAGAGACACAAAATTTTAGACAATATTGTCTGCAACAAACAACAAAAACAGAATTCAAAAAATTCATGACTGCAGTCTCAAAAATCTAGACACGAATGTATGACTATTTTGCTAATAAAAACAAACATAGGCTAATTGTTAAAAATATATATAAAAAAAATGGTTATTTATTTAAAAAACCGTTTTTTTTTTATTCACCACTGCAATTAATTAAAAAATATAATTGCAAAAATGCAACTTTTAAAAAATCCCAAAATTTCTACTGTAATATGTGCAAAAAGAAAAGTCTTACAAATATGTTGAATGGGTAAAATAAAACTATTTGCAATCTACAAACTATTTGAATGTATTAACAATTAATTATTAGCATCCTTTTACAAAACATTTAAATGAGTTCGAAATGATCAATTTTGACCATTTATCAAAATAAAAATGGGTCATCTAAATGATAAAGCCGAATAAGGGGTCAATACTCTAGTTCTCTTTTTTCAAACAAAAAATACAACAATTTTTATTTAAAAAAAAAAAAAAGAAGAAGACAACACCGTATAGTAATTGTTTCAAAATGTAACATTATATAAAGTAGACGTAATAATGAAAAGAGCTAATTTAACGAATTTAAAATAATTGTTACGCTATCCTTTTATATTGTTACAATATCCTTTTATAACGTTACTTTGACACACTAATAAGTAGAGCTAGCAGAAAGGCCCACACACACACACATATATATATATATATATGGGAAAAACTCAAAAAAATATCCTATGTTATATCAAAATTTAATATCATTTGTGCGTTTTACGGAATCTCAAATTTATCCCTATATTATTCAAATCGACTCAAAATATCCTTTTACTCAAATTTAGTCAAAATTAATACATGAAAAGACATGATTACCCTTTAGAATAAACTCTCAAATATTTATTTATTTATTTATTAAATTTTAGAAGACACAAAGAATAAATAAAAAAATAAAAAAACCTCTACCTCCCGTTGAGGCTGGGCCATCAATTCTGTATGGCGTGAGTCTTGTCCTGCTGACACGAAGCCTGAAAGTCGTCGAGGGAGCCAAGCTGCAAATCGCCTCCGAGAGTCTTGACTCATAGATCATTTTCATGCCTCTCGATCTCAGCTTGCTCGCTTTAGTTCAGTGCTTCATCTTCGAGTTTGAGTATTTGTCTCTCTTTTGTTCTTGTTTGGTAGCCCAAAAAATGTAAAAGCAACAAATTGTATATTATTTTGTTCAATTAGTAAATGAGTGTTGTAGACAGTAGAGAAATAATCAAAATTTACAAAAAAAAAAAAAAAACCAAAATTTTTAAAATAATTGAGTAATAAGTCAATTTATTGATTACTTGCACATATTTTGAGTCACTAAATCAATCATCACCGGCTAGTATTATGTAAGTAATTGAATTACTTGATTATTTTGTTATATTTTTCAAAAGATTGAACATTTATTTAGCTCTTAAAAACTAGATACATTGTAATTTCTCTCAGTAGTTAAATCAAGGTCCAATAATCTAACTTCCTATTTGGATAGTTCATTTTTAGCATTCCATTCTATTCTTAGAATGAAAAAAAAATGGTTTGAAAAATAGTTTGGAAAGGTTTGAAAATGATTTGAAAAAATAATGTAGAATGGTTTGACTTTGCGAATTTCGATATGGTATAAATAGTTGAGATTTAAAAATATTGTATAGAGATTTGGAAATTTGAAAATGATTTCAAACAAAAAATTAAATGAAATGGGATGGATTATAAGATAAAAAAAGTTGAAAAAAAATAAATGAAATAGATAAAATGAGATAACCAAACAAGGGGTAACACCTATGACTTCTACAACCAGCCACTATGGCTTCTTTTCTCTTCCATTTTTAAGCACACCCACCATTGCAATGATATTAATGACAGAGTAAAGGAGAGGAAAAAAAAAAAAACCGATATTTTATCTTGTTTAGATCGTGGTGATTTGTTTTCCCATAAATCAAAGAATATAGCATGCACCAACAATTATCTTCCTTACCCCTTTGTTTGAGGTGGGCATTTTGCCCATTTTATCTCATTTATTAAGATGGAAAAAATAGTTTGAAAATAATTTGGAAAAATAATGTAAAAATAATTTGATTTTGCTAATTTTGAAGTGGTATGAATAATTGAAATTTAAAAATATTGTATAGAGATTTAAAAAATTAAAAAAAATAATTTGGAGGATTAAAAAAGTTGAAAAAAATAAAAAAATAAAATAAAATGTAATAGAATAGTTGAAATAGATAGGGCAAATAAATGATTATTTTGGTGCTAATGGATTGGGAAGAAATGACGTCTTCTTTTGTGGGTTTGGGGCGAACTTTGGCACATTGTTTTGGATGGTAAAATCGATTTTTCTCTTGTTTGCCAAAAAAAAAAAAAATCGATTTTTCTCATACGCCCAAAGCCATATCCGATTGTGGTTTGCAAAAGGACGAGAGTTTTGACTAGCAAAATAAAACCGTCGATATATATGTTTGAAATTTTGACTTGACACGGGATTTTCTTTTTTATTGAGTTTTTCCATATATATATATATGTATATAATTAAAGAGATTAAATTAGTTGATCAGATAAATGACTCTAATCGTATTCATATCCTTGCACACATCATTCCGATTTGAATAACCCGTTCAATGCAAAACCTGATGTGGTCTTCCAAATATATCCTTTTAAATAAAATATAAATATTTTACACAACTCACCATGACATGGATTAGTCCCTTAAAAAAAAAAAGAAAAAACCCTAGCATGATCTAGTTATTTTTTTAATGGACATTAACATTAGTTTTATGTGAATACTTTACAGATAAATGTTATTGAGATTTGAGAGGAACGTGCTCTTTCGCTACATTTAAAAATAAAATAAAAAATTGCTAGAATAATAAAGCAACGCTTTTCTTTTCCTTTTTATTATTATTTTTATCATGATTTTAATATTTTACAGAGTCAAAGTGTAGGTAAGGTTTGAATATGAAACGTGAAGCGGAGAGAGAGAGAGAGAGAGAGAGAGATCAACACACCTGAGCTGAGGCCTGAGGGCTGAGGGGATAGATTTGTCGGGCACAAGTAGCCTCTGCAGGGCCAGCCTGGCCACGTGGTCGGTCCGTCGCGTGGAGCACGTGCTTTACTTTATTTGTCGGACAAAGCCAGTGAGACTCCAGTGCACACTCACACGTGTCATCATCTCATCGGCTTGATCAGGCTGCCTTGGTCATGTGGATCTTGGACAACCGCGTTCGGCCTGGGACCCACTTTCGGTGCTGGTCCCCCCGCGCTGATGGCGCTTTTCTGATTGATTTTTCCTTCTCATTGGGGAATCATATCTATTATTATTTATTATATTATTTATTTATATTATTAAGCTGGCCATCAACATGCTTAGTTAGGTTTTTTTTTTTTTCATCTTTTTTTCTTGGAATCACTCTTTCATCCTCACGTGCCACTTCTTTGGTAGCTTTCTTTTTATTATTTTTTAATTTCTTATTGGCCATTTTAACACTACGGGTGAGTTTGGTATTATTGATTAAATGGAAAATGTTAGACATACTAATTTTTTTATCAACTTTTTAATACCAATTTATGTGACAATTGATGTGTAATATTTTGATTGGTTAAATATCAAATCATCTTACCAAGGTGATAAACACTCACCAATGATAATATGACACATGAGTTTGTATTAAAAAAAGTTGGTAAAAATATTGATATGTGTAGCATTGCTCGGATTAAATAGGACTGAATTTGATAAATTTTATTGGATTGGATAGAATTAGATAGGATTGGATTGGATTAGATATATTAATATTGATAAATTATGAGATATTTATCGTGATATTGGATTGGATTATAATAATATTTTTAAAATTTTAAAGATAAATGACAATACATAAAAAAAATTATTAAATTATTTAAATAACTATTTTTATTAAATTTATTTAAAAAGTAAATAAAAAATTATTTTTTAAGGTGGGACCCACATTCTTAAGCATGAGATTACTAATCTCACTATTTTCATGGGATTAATAATCCCACATAACTTTAGTAGGCCCCACTTTTATTATCCAATACTACTTTGTCACAAACATGGGATTAGGACTAAAATTAGTCCAATCCTCCCTTATCCCGCCTACCAAACACTCCTACTAGTTTTACACACGTGCGAATAGAACGTGTATATTATCACGTGTGAATTTTTTAAGCAAAAAATTATAAAAATAAATAAATAATGCATATTTTTATTAAGATTCAAAAAATTAATTGAATTTTTGTCATTTAGACTATCTGAAAGGTCATTTAATATAAAAACATGGATTTATGTTTGGAACTAAAAAAGAGGGGCAAAAAGATAATATAAGAAAAAGTACATAAAATGTTATAAAGAAAAGAGGGATTTATGATTTCCCTAAAAATAGGATAGGAGAGTTAAAATTCAAGTTAAGAAGTTTTTTCCTAGTAGTAAAAAAAAGTTAAGAAGTTTTTTTCGCGCTCTTTCTCGTTCTCGATCATCCTCTAGCAACTACGAGCTCTGATCATCGACCACACCAAGGCCGCTATTGATGCAACAATGCTTCTCCAATAAATTGACAAAGGCGTTGCTCTATTTTTATCCCCAAAAATAGTTAACCAAACTCATTTTGAGGCATTACTCTGTTTTCATCCCAAAATAGTTTATCAAACTCATCTTTGAAGTGTTTATTGAGCTTTAATAGTGGCGTTTCATCGAGTCGTAACACCTCGCTTGTCAACAATTGTAATTGTTGTGTAATATGTAGAAGAAGAAAAGTTGTTTTAGAGATTAAAGCCTCCCTAACGACATCGTCTTCGAGGCTGGCTAGCAGAGGACGCGAATGACACCAGAGTCTAAGATTGCGAGATCGCTGGTAAAGTCGTGCCAGACTAGATCGCCATTTCCAGTTGTTATATCTCAAGTGCAAAGTGCGAGGGTAGAAAAGGTCAAGCAAACAAATCTTCCTTTGATTATCGCACAAGCTCCGTAATAACTTACAAAAAGGACATAATATGGTTTTGAGACAGCCCGCAAAAAGGGCCTATCTCACAAAGATAAACAAACATTAAAAGCAACTTATAGATTGGCCGAGAGGGCTTCTAGGACAAAAAAAAAAGTCCTTGATTTGTATGTGAATGATGAGTCATTTTAGAAACTCGATTGATTGTATTGAAGTATCTACTATGTACGTAGCATAATTTAATTATTTACTTATTGAGCTTTAGCTCATTAGTTTTCTCGTGTTGTAGGTACACTTATGAAGAAGCTTAGAAGGATGAGTGGATGACAAGTGCATACCGACCTTGAGTGAGTTATCAGACCAGTACCTAAACTTTTGTAGACTCTAAAGTTTTAAACGCTTTCGCATTTTATTATTACATATTTTCAATTTTTTTGGACAAATGTATTGGTATCATTATTAATATTGGCATATAGAAGCTTAAAAAAAAGTTTCTTTTTCAAGATTTTTGCATTGAAGTTTTAAATTAAATAATAATAAATTTTGCTTATGAATTCTAAAACCCAAGTAGGTCGTTGTATATGATATAATGTTTAACAACTTAAGAGCATTGTGATGCTAAATGAGGCCAATAATTTACAATTAATTAGTGAAAAAGAAAAGAAAAGATAAAAAAGAGCGGATGTAGAAAATATATATGCTAAACACATTGTTCATTGGTTGCAACTTTTAGGAACCCATGTTTTAACCAATACGAAAAGAAATACCTAAAAATCTAAAATCATGTGCCAATTGATGTTAACCATTTGATTATTATCCGACGACTAAAGATTATGTGACATCGCCTATATATTTAAACAACGCATATGTATCTAGTTTATAAATAGGGACAAAAATATGAAAAAATAAAATAAAATAAAATATTTTTATTTACGATAAAAAATTGAATAAATTAACTAAAGTTATAAGGATTGTAGAAGCAAATTGCTTCATTTATAAATGATGTGGTACTCCAAAACTCTTTAGATTTACATTACCGTATCAATTAAAATATTAGTTAAATATTTAATAAGGACAAGCGTGCCCAACTAAGATCAACTCTTCTTTTGTTACCATGGTTCGATCCAAGCCTATTGCAATTTTAGGGGTTATTGAGCAAATAGTCATTTTTTAATTGATGTTTTAAGAAAATAGCTAACGTTTTAATTATTTAAGGAAATAGTATTATTTAAAATATGTTATGGTGTGATGTTACCTTTGTGTTCTTAGTTTTTTTAAGGAGCTAATGGTTAGTTTATTAATTTTTAAAAATGTTGACAATTTTCTTGAAACATAGATTAGAAAATGACCAAATACAAAATAGATTTAAAAAAAAAATTATAAATGGGTTCAGTTTGCTTATGACCGAATTTATATTCCAAAGTAATTGAACTTAATTTTAAGCTATGATGATGTGTTACCGAATTGGTTCGGTTGGCCTAATTTTTTCAGTTTTAATTAGTTTGTCGGTTTATTTGTTTATACCGTCTTACTACCAACCTAAGTGTGTGTTTTGTAGGAGTGAGAGAAAAATAGAAGGAGAGAGAGGATGAAGGTATTTTTTTTCTTCTTTTTTATTGTTTGGTATAAAAGAAAAAGAAGAAAGTGTACAAATCTATCATCTTGTTTGGTATGGAAATTGAAGGGGGAGGAAAACGAAAATTTATGCTAATAAACTAACCACTTCAATGACAACATAGTAATTTTATCCGATGTTTTGGTAGATTAGTCAACTCTTTTCTAAAATCACTCTAATTTTGGAATGATCCAAAATTTGTTAGAATTAAGCCGCGCCCCCCCCCCCCCCCCCCCCCCCCCCCCCCCCCCCCAAAAGCCATCATACCAAACAAACATGTCAAAATCCATCCGAAATTCCACTCATCTCTCTCTTTTCTACCAAACACATTATAAGGGTTGCAAATTTCAATGAATAAAAATAAAAATTAATTAATTTAATTTCAAATTTATCAAATTTAAATTACAATTATATTTATTTACTTATAAAAATTATTACAATAGGTTAATTTATCGAGAAAATTTTCTACGTTGTGATTATTTTCAATGGTTGAGGTCATGAAAAATTTAGGGCAAAAAAATTAAATTTAGTTTACATTTGTTTGATATTTATTAAATTGGATACTAGTTGAATTTTGACCGATTTTTTTTTTAATAAATAGACATATATTTATGTTTATTTTTAACAATTAGCCTATGTTTGCTTTTATTAGTAAAATAGCCATACATTCGTGTCTAGATTTTTGAGACTGCAGTCATTAATTTTTTAAATTCTGTTTTTATTGTTTGTTGCAGATAATATTGTCTAAAATTTTGTGTCTCTAGTCATGAAATTTGTGACTTCTTTGGCTGCATGTTTTTTTGCTATTTATAAGATATTTTTTTATTTAGTAATAAGTTCTGTGAAATTGGTTGTATAGTCAATCATTTTATTTGTGAGTTGGTTATTTTGTTAATGGATGTTTAAATTTTTTTTATTGTGTTTATTTCAATTTTTTTGAAATTTTTGTGACTATAATCACAAATTTTATGACTGTGTATTTTATTTATTTAGTCACAGATTTTATTTAGTTAGTCATAGATTTTTAGATGTTGACCTGATAACTATTTTGTTAATATTTCAAAACGTGGGTAATATCTTTAAAATATTAATTGCAAAACGGCTAAATCTTTAACTGATCTAATTTTGACAAAGTCTTTTTTAATTTATATTTTTTTTGAAGAAGTATTTTTAATATTTTTAATTGAATCAACGAGGACAAAAGGTTCGCAAAAAAAAAAAAAGAAGTGGACAAAATGTGGACATATTTAATTTCTTAAATGCCAAACGATGTAGATAATATTTTCGAAACATTATGAAAGGAGCTGCAAAGTTGCAACAATAAATTTAAAAACGAACCCGAGGAGACTTTTCTGCAACATTTGCTATCCAAACCAAATGAGAATAAAACGGCGTCGTTGTGGGTTGTTTTTGAAGTTTGAACAAGTCTGTCCGTTGACCATTCATTTATTCTCTATAAATATCCCCAAAAGTCCCTCCTCGGTCTTCCCCTTCCTCGTGGCATCGTTCCCATTGCGCTTTCTCTCTCTCTCTCTCTCTCCTCGGAGGATTCTCTTAAGGTAACTCTCTCTCTCTCTCTCTCTCTCTCTCTCTATTTTCTTTTTCTTTTCCTATTTCCATGGGGGATTTTGTGAACCCTACCGACTCTGCTGTAACGAACTCGTTAATTTTGGCTATAGTTGAATTTTTCTTCAACTTTTCTTCGATTTTCTCGTGATTTTGGTCAAGTTTCGGATCGTTTAATCGCTCAGAACCTCTCTCGCTGTTATTTATCAGCCGATCTGTGTGATTTCAGATTAAACTGCTTAGATCGGTTTTGTTCTGTGGTTTCCTCGGCTTTTCGAAAGGCTTTGGTTCGGATTTCGTGTTTGAAACAGACAAAAATTCGTATTTCTCAAAGGTCTGACCTAGATCGGGTTTGAAACTATATGAATCAGAGAATCTTCTTAATCTAGCTTTAGGTTTAGGTTTTCTGTTCCTGGATCTGCAAATCCGTTGACGAAACTTTGGTTTTTTTTTTCTCCGATCTACAAAATTTTGGGGCAAATCTGATCCGAATCGTGTTTGATTTGGCTATGCACAGGCGTTCTTCTGCGGAAACTGTACGGATACCGAAGATGAATCACTTTAGTCTTCAGCAGAACGCCTTTGTGGCCCGTGAAGAGATGAAGGGTTCGGTCGCCTTCGTGTCGGATCCGAAAGACCCTGTTGTTTGTCCACGCCCTCGCCGAGTTGGGATTCTTTCCAACAATCCCATTAGGCCTTTGAGATTGCACATAAAGTAATTCCTTTTCCCTCTGATGATTGATTTTCTATTTTTGTGTGTGTCTTTCTTTCTTTTCTGTTCCTTTTTCTTTTCTTTCATGTGTGCTTAAATTATAGAGATCTGAGTTTGTTTTGATCTAATCCTTTTTGCCTCTTCTTTGGCTTTGTTTTAAACAGCGCGCACTCTGAGGTTTGTGATTCAAAAGCTGGGTCAGATCTTCTGGATATTATTCTCATGAAGGTAAATCTTTTTCCTTTCCTTTCCGGCTTTCGGTTTTTCACTTGGTTTTTATCTTCTTCAGTAGTGGGATCAGAGGAATTGACTAGACCCATAATGATGGGGTCATCTACTTTTATTTTTATTTTTTATTTTATAGGAAATTGTAGGCAAATACTTACTTTGTAGACTTTTTTGAACTGAGTTGATCCGTAATTTGTTATGGAAGTACAAGTGATTTATAGTTTCTTACTGATTGAATGGTATGTTTTCTGCAGGGAAATCATGGGGCAGAACAAAGCATGACCGAGGTAGCCTCTTCACCCCCGTTTTTTAGTGGGTCTCCTCCGAGCAGGGCTGCTAACCCCTTAGTCCAAGATGCCCGATTTGGAGAGAAGGTTGCTCCTTTTCCAGCATATCCCGTTCCGTCCCCATCCGGTTTGTCTTCACCGTCTTCGGCGCGCAAAGGAGGTTGTGCTAGAACGACATTTGGGTTCAAACCAGCCACAGTTAGGGTAGAAGGATTTGATTGTCTTACTAGGGATCGCCAAAACTCGAGCATCCCGGCCATGGCGTGAAACTCCGGCAAAGGAATTGTATATAGAAGGAACGTTGAATGCCACCGCAGCTCACAGATATAGCCGACTTAACCAAAGGAGAGAATTTTGAGTATTTTTGGAGAGAATTGAGATCTGTTACTGTATATACCATATGTTTTGTTGGTGATAATTCTCACTGCTAATAGTTCTGTAAGTAGCTTGTTCAAATGTAAGCAAGGCAAAAACCTTGTGTACGTACGTACTTTGATGAGAGGGTTTGAATATGTTTTTAAAGGGCAACGCTCTTTTTTGTAATATATAATGTGGGTTAGTACTTGGTACCTAGGAGGGTCTCTCTACGTTCACGTTGTGATGTTTTTGTGGGATCTTTTTGTATAAAAATCATATGATTTGGTTTTTTATTTACTGTGTAAATTCATTGAAATCAGTTCCAGCGCGTTGAGCTTTACGTTATTGATCGTTTACCCATTGTTTGGTAACCCATTTCATTCCATTTTATTAGAATGGTTTGAAATAGTTTAGAATAATTATAAAATAGATTGATTTTGCAAGGTATAAATGGATGAGATTTAAGGATATTTTATAAGGATTAAGAAAATTAAAAAAAATAAAATAAAGTGGGAGGAATGGTTTCCCCTGTCGAGAGGGATGAATTTCCAATATTGGTAGGGGGAATTGATCGGAGATGATGATTTCACATCGTTGGATTAAAATACGATCATAACAGTATAATTGCACTGTATATGATGCTCTCATATACACAGTTACCAATCCTCACGAGAAACATAATTTTTTGCTCTAAATTGCCGTGCCAACCTTCAATCTAAACGATAATAGAACACCATTGTTGAGAATACAAATTCGTTGACATAAGAAACACACAAATTCCACCAAAGAACGAAATCATAAACTTTTAAGTGAGTACTTTTTTAAGTTTACACTTACGTAAACTTACATGTGAAAAAACCCATTGACATTCTATTCATAGTTCAAATAGGGAAAATGATCCAAATATCATGCCAAAAACGAATCCCTCAATTTTAAAAAATGTCTCTTTTACCCCTTGTATTTTTAAAAGTGTGTAAAAATTTTCTAATTGATTTCTTTTTATTTAATTTTTCAGTGGCAATATTTTTCATTAACTGTTTTTACACTTGAACATTTCAAGATTCTTAAGATCTAATCGAATGATCCGAAAATCCTTAACATCGATATTGGATTTAAACCCCTATATCAAATAATGCCTTTCTTTTAACAACAGAAATATGTTTAGGGATATTGCCTAACTGACATCAACGATCCATGAAATATTTGACCACACTCAAGCCGGGTCCAGCAAACATTGCTCGACCACGCTCGAGACCGGTCGAGCAAAATTAAAGGGCATACTGGTGTGGTTATGCTGTGTCACCAAAAGAACAAAATAATTGCGGAACAAGCAAAGATCCTATTGTCTCTCTTTCCGTCTCTTTCTAAATACACATTCTTAGACATAACTGAACAAACTAGAAATGTAAAAATGAGCCAAGTTTAGCTGATAAGTACGAACATGGCATGTTTATTAGAGGCATGGCATGGAATGACATGACATAATGATTAAGTTGGTTTAGCCACAGCCCGAATTGTTAGTGTGCTGGGCTTAAACAAAGTTTTAAGACAAAAAGCACGAGAACAATTCTTTCTAGCATGGAACAAGCACGATTACAGTCATGGCATCGGAAAGAAGAGAGTTCGTCTCAAAGTTGGTTGTCATCAAATTTTGCAAGTTCTGCTTCGAGGAAGCAAGTGAATGCTTTTTTCTTTGCAAGAGACTTAAAGGAAGATGAAAATATAATCGAAGTCAAGATCCACTAGGAAGTTCTTTCAAATACTTTCGTAGTCATACGAAAGGGCATTTCAATAGAGACTACCTTCACAAAAAATAAACAAACAAATCTCACAAGAACAACGAACACGCATAAGCAGACATGTTTTAGATGGTTATGAGAGAGTTGTGACTGGGACTAGTACCTTGGAAGAATAGATTTTGAGAGTTTTAGGCTTGTAAAAGTGCACATATTCAATAATAAGGCTCGTAAAGTAGCTAGAACTGAAGTGATGAGATTGAAGTTGATTAAGGTGGAACTTAGAGGAGATTGCCGGGATTGAGGTTTGTCAAATGTGGAGTTCTCAAGGTTGCTGATGGTTCGATGTTGGTTGTAGCAACAACATATGATGATCTCACATGAGTAGAACCGAGCTTTTCCACATGCGAATCGACTCGCGTTAGCGAAAACGGTCTGAAGGAATTCAGCAATCAGGACCTTCTTGGTGGCGACAAGATCATTTGGTCTGAAGGAGCTCGGTATTAGGGATAGTGGGATCATTTGCCTTCATTAGTTTCTATTATTTTTATTACCGTATTTTGTGCTTCAGAGAACTTGCATTGTGAATATCCCTAGTTTTGAAAACTTTCTAACTCATCGACATTACGTTTGGAAAACATTTTGAAGTTCTATTCACCCTTTCGGATAGCGCGATTTTTGGGAAAAGAATAATACAATAGCATGTCGCTAGACAAAATTAAGTTTAAGAACAATATTTGTTTTAGCCTACTAATCCAATGATTATTGCTGGTAGACATTACTGATATTTAATTATTCGAAGGCTCGTTAAAGAAACTAGTTTTCTTTCTCTATTATTTCAGGTCTTACGCACAAATTAATTATGGTTAGAGGTAGAGGTAGAGGAGCTCATTGCATTTTCATATGGCCTCAGAATGGTGCATGAACTACTCTTCAAACTTCTCCGCCATTATGTATGTTTTTGAGGCAGCTATTTGTCATTGTGTACGTTTTTGAAGTACTTTGGCAAATGAAAAACAAGTAGGATTCTATATGAATAGATATATCTTTACCTTTTTCTTATTATTATTATTTATTTCATAGCATTCAATACCAGTTTTAGGAGCATCTCAACTATATACAAAACAAATTTGAGGTGCATATCAATTATCAGATGCTAGGCATGATTAGAAGTAGGTAAAAAAAAAAATTGTATGTATTTTCTCATCGCATTATTTTGGATTAAACATCTTTTTGTCCCTGAGGCTAAAATTTAAGTTAAATCTTATCTTAAGTCGTTGAGTTGCTTTTCAATTGAACCCCAATTTACAAAACTATTCAGATTTTATTTTTTATTTTTTATTTTTTTTATTTTTATGAAAGGTCATGAGATCAATACATAATTGGTATGAATTTTATTTATTAGGGTTTCATGAAGCATCGTTTGCCCCACCCATTCTAATTATTCCATTTCATTCTATTTTTTCACTTTTTTCAATCCTCCAAACCATTCCATTCCATTCCAAATTTTTCAACCATTTTTTCAACTTTTCAAATCCCTATACAATATCTTTAAATCTCAACCATTTATACCACTTCGAAATTTGCAAAGTCAAACCATTTTTCAAACAATTTTCTAAACCATTTTCAAACTATTTGGAATGGTAAAAAATGACTAGAATGGTTTTTCCAAACACAAGCACTAGTGTTATTTCTTTTATTTTTAATAAAAATTTCAAAAATAGCCCATGTAGCTTGACACCATTTTTAAGTTATCTCTAATGTATAAAACGTGTAAAAGAAGTTCCTAAAGTTTGAACCGTCAATCGTATTGGCCTCTCCATTAGTTCAAATGAATGACAAGCCGACACGTCACTAATTTTTAATATTTTTTAATATTATTATATTTAAATAAACCACAAATGATTAAACTTCACTTAATGCCCAACTTTTAAAAAAGAAACAAATTCTCTCGCTCTCTCTTTGATTGTATAAATCATTGGAAGCCTAGCACCAACCACGCCCGGACGAACATTTACAGCCGCCTCGACAAGCTATCGATCCGCGCGCAACAAAACCCTAGAGCCTATAGTATAATAGAGCCTATCACAGATTGATTAAGACTTCGGAGATTGTGGAGTTTCTATGTGAGCGATTGCTGGACCAAACATAGCCATTGCAAAATGCTATTCATAGTGAATTGGAAATTTTTATTTTGGTAAAAATTGTGATTGTAATGTATTGATATGAGTGTGATTTGTGACATGGGTTTTTTTTTTTTTTATTGAGTTTTTTATTAATTATGTTTTATTGGATTCTTTTTATTGAGTTATATATGTCGAGAATTTAATGAATTGAGGTATTATGAAATTCTTAAAAAAATAGTAGTGTAAATAAATTTATATAAATTATGAGGTATTGAGTGAAATTTTTTGAAATTATTTGGGATTTATTTGAAAACTTATCTTAAAAAAATTAATTAAAAAAAAAATCAAAACCCGGCGACACCACGTCTTTCGGTTAATTTTTGGTAACATATGTGCTTATATGATCGACGACTTAAACTTCAAAGCCTTCTTTGTCATATTTTATATATTCGGGCGCAACTTGAGAATTATGTCACATTACAGAGGTTATTTTTATACATTAGGGGGTAACTTGTGATGATGATGATGGTGGCTATAAGGACATAAGGGCTGTTTGGGTGTTTAATCTTGGTTGTTGGACGTGTTGTAGATTCATGTGTGTTTTATTTGTGTTTATTATGTTTTGTGTTTTATTGTGTAGTTTGATCTTATTATTTTTTTCTCCTATTTATTTTTTTCTAGTTTTCTTGGTTGTTCTGATTTGAGAAAATATTTGGGCTAGGCTACACGAAGAAGACGACATAATTTGATTTTATTATACTACAATTAGAGGTGGCAATTTGTGTTAAGTGTCGTGTCTTACTCGTGTCTAAGAAATTTTGGCTGGACCCAGACATGACCTATTTATTAATCGTGTCTGAAGAAAAGACCCAAACACGCCCCATTTATATATCGTGTTAATCGTGTCACCTAATTATGACACATTTATAAGTCATATCTAATTGAGTCTAAATGGGTCGTGTCACTCTCGTGTTTATTGGCCCAATTAATTAGCTATATTTGAGTTTAAATCAACAAATTTTTAATTATATTTTCTAAATCTAAAATAAATATAAAAAAATTGAATAAAGGCCTAATCTTGATAATGTGTTTAATTATTACGGTAATTCTTATGTCATGCGGATG
Source organism: Boehmeria nivea var. tenacissima (assembly GCA_018132145.1). Lineage (NCBI taxonomy): Eukaryota > Viridiplantae > Streptophyta > Magnoliopsida > Rosales > Urticaceae > Boehmeria > Boehmeria nivea. Next base: position 10,062,654 of record CM030876.1, on the reverse strand, counting down.
GAAATTATTACATAATAAATAAATGAATTTTAAGTACAATAGATCTAAATTGCCGGCCTTAAATACTATAGATATAAAAGTGCCACGTAAAGATCAAGGGTAAAGTTTCGCCAAAAATTAGAGGGAAGTTTTAATCCCCAGTTTGGTAAGGACATTTTACACATTCAATTCTATTTTGTTGGAATGATCAAAATAATTAGAATAATGATTTGAAATGGTTTGGAAAATAGTTTGTAAATTGGTTTCGAATAATTATGAAATGGTTCGAAAGAATGTAAAAAATAGTTTGTAGAACATTGTGAATGGAATTCTACTAGTGTGCAAGACCATTCGAAATGGGTTGGTCAAAAAATGGGATGCGAAGTCCAAAAAATGGTTTTTATTTGGGTTTGAAATGTAATAGCTTCCTTAAACATGGGGTAATTTGGGATAAAATGCAATAATTTTTAATTCAGAGGGTCTAATATCAAGAAAAAAGAATGAAAGACCAAAATGTCACAACCTCGTAAGTTTGGGGTCACAAGTGCCAGTTACTCGTTTTTTTTCTTTGTTTTTCCTTGGTTGCATTGGTTCCAAAAATTTCAGCAACTAAAGTTAGTCAAAATGTCGCTCTAAAAAATTAATGAAGTCGCTGAACAACAAAATTAGATCACGAATAAGGTTGAAAGAAACTGGACCCAAATATTGGTAGCTAGTCACACGCACGCCTACTCTTTCGTCGTTATGACTGAATTATTATATGAAGGACTCTAATTTGTTTGTTTCTTTATCTCTTTGTTCTTTTTATGTTATTAATGACGACATTTTGTAGAACAGTACTTACTGATGTTCACTTATGATAAAGGAAACGAGAAAAAGACTTTAGTATCTAATTGCATTTGTATGCTTTCTTAAACTGTAAACTAGTGGTGTTTAAAATCGATATTGAAAATATCACAAATTATTTGGAGGAACAATAACAAGGCAATTACAAAAGAGTACGTTAATATTTTATATATTCACATAACACAATTACATATAACACATTATTGCCTCTACTTTATTATTTTTTTTAGAAATTAACATATAACACAATTACAAACACATATATTTGGTGGAACAAAACAAATTGTGAATTATTGTGACATTTTAGGAGTAATATTTTTTTGCAACCAATTACTGGGACACACAATTCTCAATTATGAACAAAGTTGATACTTAATTACCCAACAACAGGTTGTTGCCAATGAGCGACTCAAATTTGTCTCCTAATAAAGGTATTTTTCCCAATATATAGATGGTGCATCAAGATCGAAATTTTTCAAAACAAATTGGCAAATCTTTTTAATTTTTTTTTGGTTGCTAATTTGGCAAAATTTTAAATAACATTACTTCGGATTGGTGTAAGATCTTACTTTTTTAAATCTATATTATATATGAGCCTAAGAATTGTTGAATTAGAATAAGATCAATTCCTATTTCTTTCACTAAAATTAGACGATTGTAAGTTAAATCTTCACATTGTATATGAACTGCACTAGAACTTTTCCAAACCAACAATAATTGAGTAAACTTCTTAAATTTATTGATCAAATCTCACGATCCACTTGATATTATTGCAAGTCCGAGAAGCACAAATTCAAAAACAAACGAGATTGTGCCCAAAAACAAAAGGGAAAAAAAGGGGTGTTTTAAACACAGATTACATACATCCAAATGATAAAAACCCCCCTTAGATTAATAACACATCAGACAAGTGCTAAGGCTTAGAAATTTAAGCCTAGGGTTGTGGCTTGTGGACGATGAAACTGCAGCATTGGACTTGTTGTATGTTGTCGAATCCGATGATTCTGACGTGGCTGACGGGGTATGCCTTCTTCACCTCCTCGATCTCCTTGAGTACTTGGCTCGAGTCGGTGCACCCGAACATCGGCAACTTCCACATTGTCCAATACCTTCCGTCGTAGTACCCCGGCGAACGGTGGTTCTCACGGTGCACGTGAGGGTACTACACACAAAAGTAGAAAGAAAAAAAAATCAACTACTAAGCCTCGATAAATTAATAACTTTTAATTGTCGGTCATTGATTCGAACTCAACGCGCTAAATTTATTAGATAATATGTTACAATAAAATCCATTAGAACAAATTTGATATATAAATTAATAATTTTTTAATATGTAAATTTTATAAACTTATTAAAAAGAATTTAGAAAATACGTAATATAATATTACTTGTTTTACTTACCGACATAGATTTACTTTGTTGACAAATACATTAAATTAATAATAATTTATTAATTTATCGATAAATTAATAATTTACTAAATTAATAAATTTTAATTTAGAACACTATAATAGGTAACGTGTAACTAAATGAAGTAATTCTGAAAGGTAAAAAAAAACAAACAAACAAACAAACGAAAAAAAAAAAAGCAATCGCATACATCAAGAGAGGTTTACTAAAACCACACTTGAAGTTAATTATTAGTATTTAAAAATATGGAGATAAAATGGACATTAAATATGATCATACTTACATCAACAGTGAATTCCACGCAAGGAATCCATTGGTGCTTTAGCAGGTAGTCGACTTGCTTGTTCAATTGCTCGTCGGTCAGTGGTGGAAGGTACGACAGAGTCTCAAACTTCTTCTTGTTATTTGGAGGCCACACCTGTATTTAATCATGAAATAAAATTGATCCATATGAAACTAATTAATACTATAGATTAATTAACGTATGTCACTAATCTCATGAAAAGAAGGAAAAAAATCATCCGTAAAGCCTACTTTTACTTTGACCAATTAAATATTGGTGCCTATACTATTGGTCTGTTATTGAAAAAATGTAAATTATTTAAATATTTATAATTACGGACTTAGTCTAACGGTAATTCAACACTAGATACTGGATCACTTCAAGTTTCCCCACCGATTATTAAAAAAAATTAAATTAAATTATGTGTTTAATATTTATACATGTTATTTTATACAAATTTGAGTACGTACGTACTTGCATGCATTGGGTTCTTCCGGCGCCGTTAGTGGCGATGGAAGTAATGTCATTGGCCCTCTTCATGGCGGGGAAAGCGGCGGAGGACTTGAGGCCGGCGAAGGGGGCAACCAAGCTTGCTTCGGCCGGGCCGGTGCGGGGCGTGACGGTGGCCGATGAGAGCATTGAAGAAGCCATAGTACTCTCCTTTTTTTTTTTTACTCTTCCAACTTTGATCTTCCTTTTTTTTTTTTTTCTTTTTTTTCTTTTCTTTTCTTCTATAAGTTGATATAGCCTTCCAATCACTTACTTCTATATATAATAATACTCTATTTTGCTATGTTACAAATGTTACAATCCAATGGACATAAGTTGATCAAGCTTTAAGAGCAAATCTAGAACGTTGTTTTGCAAAAAACTGATGGCATTACATTATATTAGCCACATAATTTAAGGAGAATTGTTTTTTGAGTTGCAATTATTAACTAGACTTTATGGTTAATTATTGATGACTATAACACGTGTAAGACGCTCCTTTACAATCTTGCCTCATCGAAGGGACGACGTGAATGAGTGATGGACTGATGGTGTTTTTCAGTCTTTTTTTATTTTTTATTTTGGTCAGTCTCCCAATGTGGCATTATTTTTTTTCTAGGCTATTCTATTTTTCAGATAAATTTTTACCCTAAGATCATATATATAAATAACAATACACTTTTGCGGTGAATAATGCTTGCTTATCCACAAGTTGGTGTAAAAATTGGTTCATATATGATTGATTTGATCTGAACTTTTTTTTTTTTTGGCTTGAATTGAGATGACATTAATGTTCAATTATTACATTTTTTTCGTAGTATTCAAAAATGCATCGTTGTCTCTAGCTAGCTAGTTAAAAGATTGTTCATGTCGGCCGGTTCAAATTTTATAGGTACAGACGTACAGTTGTAAATATCTAGCTATATATATCTGCCGAATTTCAACTGTATATTAGCTCTAAATTGAACTAGTAATATTAAACCGAGAAAAAATTTACGAGATATTTCCTTCTCAAACAAACTGAATTTGGAAAGGCAATTTTTGACAATGATCACGAATATGATCATACTATATTCTGACGAGTACATATGTAGATTAAAAAAAAAAGAAAAAAAAAAAAGCACACAACAATAATGGATGGTAATAGATAAGCATTTTCATGTACTTTTCGTGATCCGAGAAATGGGTAACCTAAAGTCATCATGATAAGTAAGGGCGATATAAATTCTAGATAGCTTATCACTGTTTGGTACTGTTTATGAAGTATTCATAAGTATCTATTTGTTGTTTTCTCGTGCACATCACAAGTAGTTTTTTTGTATCGTTTTCTTTGGAGTGATATAGCTAATGTGTCCACACTTGAAATGGTATGGACTGCAGATAGGTGAATTATTGCACTCTTCAATATTTTCAAAAGAATTATAAAATGCGTCAACAATATATCTATCATCTTCCCATACCTTTACCTTATCCACCATATATATATCTCTCAAGTTAGAGCACTTAAAAAGGTCAAAACAAGGATATTTTTAAAAATATTAAAAATTAAATTATAAGAAGACAACACGTAGCCAATGTTAAAATGATTAAAATATAAAAGAGATAAGGGAGCAACTAACTATTTTTTGAATGATATTTTAAAACAATAATTAACGTTTTGATTATTAATTAAAATTAGTTATTTTATTAACTACATGATGATGTGAATTTACCTTTATCCTTTTATTTTTCTTACGTATGAGTAACTAATAACTTAATTTAAGAAAACTTTAGCTATTTTCTTAAAATATGGACAAAAAAAAGGCCAAATACCAAATAGATCCTTAATAAAGTTAACACTTTACAAATAAATAAAGAGATTATTAAGTAAATAGCTATTTTTTATGGATGTTTTGATAAAATAGACAAAGTTTCAATTAATTTAGAAAATAATCATTTTCTTAACTAAATGGCGCATTGATTTTACCTTTATACCTTTCATTTTATGTTGGCAAATGTCTAGTTTCTTAGTTTTTTGAAACTTTGGACATTTTTTTGAAACATAGATTGAAAAATGGCTAAAAACCAAAAGACCATTAAAAAAGAACAAAATGAAATAGATATTGTAAAACAAAATAAATTATTAGATAATATATTTTCATGATCGCGAATCTCGAACAACAAACCCTTCCTTCCATAATTCTAATAACTCATCTATGAGCAGTCGAAGGAAAATTTCCATCTCTTTTTCAGGCAAAGACGGGTCAGGAATCAACAATGTAAGCATCATATATGGCTCCTTCATGCACAGGCAAATGTCCATCTCTTTTTCAGGCAAAGACGGGACAAAAATCATCAATGTAAGCATCATATACGGCTCCTTCATGCACAGTCAAGGTGGGGGGTTGTAAGTCGTTAGAACAACAAACCACATATTATATAAGATCGCCATATTTTCAAACGGATTAATGCCATCAGCCGTTAGGCCCAACCTCACATTGTGGGGATCAGTATCAAATTTGTTCCATTCCTCACCATCTACAGAATGACTCATAATACCCTCTTCCATCAATCGAAATCCTAGAAAATTATAATTTAGTAGAAGTTTACCATCTTTCATTATATTATTTTCATTCATATTTTATCGTAACTTTACCAAATTTTAATAATTAAAAGGGAAAATTCCAAAAAATTTCCTTGTATTCTGAAATTCCACGAATAATCTATCAATTTACCATAATACGAAAAGCACCCCTTGATTTTTCAATATAGTTCAAAACTATTTAATTGACTAATAAGTGTTTTTTTCCTTGAAATACCATAATACCCCAACTGCTATATAAGCTATTTTTTTAAGATAGCCACTTCATTTATTATGCTTAATATATTACAGAAAAAAATACACTGCTTAGAGCATCTCTAATGCAATGTCAAATTTGTGTGTCAATACTAAAATTTGACATTTTGACATAAAAAGTACTCTCTAATGCAATGTCAAATTTGACAAACTGCTATAGATGTTGCTAAATTTGGCGCCAAATATAGCAAAATGCCAAAATTTTGGCATTTGAATTAGAGTACTAATTGGTCAATTTTTGGACTTTTAGTTAAAAGTTAATATTATATTTAAAAAAGTTTCGCTTACATAAAAATCACTATGACTATATGTAGTCTTCTCTACTATTGGTTAATATTAATTACTTTTACTGATTTTAGTACTAACGAAGTAGCATTTGAAATAATATTTATGCATTAAAATATCGAATATCAAACGTGACACTTTTACCTTTTTGAGTATCGAATTTAGTATTGATATTGACATTTGCATTAGAGATCATCTTAGTCAACCAAAGTATAGTTTTGGACTGAATTAAACAATCGATAAGTCTTTTTTGTATTATAATAAACTGAGAACCCAGAGGTAGTTTTTAGTATTTTTCCTAATTAAAAATGTCTTTTCCCTTATCTTGTTATTTTTGTTTCTATTGTAAATTGCCTTTTTTTTTTATTTCTATGTAGTTTCAGGTTTATATGATATTTTTATTTTTCTTGTCGTATTTGCTATGCTTTCGTTTCCCACCATGTGCCGTTTTTAAATTCTGTTGTTTTCTATTATTTTGTCGTTTTCAATAACCTGTCGTCTTTCATTTTGCTGTTGTTTTTCACTATATTGTAATTTTCCATCTTCTACTTGTTTTTCCAACCTAATGGCGTTTTGTCAAAATTTAATGTCGTTTTATCCGATTTCATGTCATTTCACCCCAAATTGTGTCGTTTTATTCAAATCTATGTCGTTTTTCTTGCCCTGCCACATGTTCATAACATCTACACTAACAAAACAACTCTAAACCTTCCAAACTTAGTTAATATTCACCCAAAAAAATTTGAAAATGTTTTTTTTCCCTTATCTTGTTATTTTTGTTTCTATTATAAATTGCCTTCTTAATTTCTGACGCTTCAGGTTTATATGTTGTTTTTATTTTTATTGTCGTATTTGATATGTTGTCGTTTCCCGCCATGATGCCGTTTTTAAATATGCTGTTGTTTTCTATTATGTTGTCGTTTCAATAAGTTGTTGTTTTTCATTTTGCTGTCGTTTTTATAAGTTGTTATTTTTTCATTTTGCTGTCGTTTTTCACTATGCTGTCGTTTTTCATCTTCTAGGCGTTTTTCCAAACGAATGGCGTTTTGTCAAAATTTAATGTCGTTTTATCCGATTTCATGTCATTTTACCCCAAATTGTGTCGTTTTATTCAAATCTATGTCGTTTTTCTTGCCCTGCCACATGTTCATAACATCTACACTAACAAAAACAACTCTATACCTTCCAAACTTAGTTAATATTCACCCAAAAAAAATTGAAAATGTCTTTTCCCTTATCTTGTTTTTTTGTTTCTGTTGTAAATTGCCTTCTTAATTTCTATGTCGTTTCAGGCTTATATGTCGTTTTCATTTTTATTGTCGTATTTGATATGTTGTCGTTTTTTAAATATGGTGTTGTTTTCTGTTATGTTGTCGTTTTCAATTAGCTGTCGTTTTTATTTTTCTGTCGTTTTCACTATGCTGTCGTTTTTAATTCTGCTGTCGTTTTTCACTATACTGTCGTTTCAGGTTTATATGTTGTTTTTATTTTTGTTGTCGTATTTGATATGTCGTCGTTTCCCACCATGATGCCGTTTCTGAATACGTTGTTGTTTTCTATTATGTTGTCGTTTTCAATAAGCTGTCGTTTTCCATTTGGCTGTCGTTTTTCCAAACTACTGGTGTTTTGTCAAAACTTAATTTCGTTTTATCCGATTTCATGTCATTTTACCCCAAATTGTGTCGTTTTATTCAAATCTGTGTCGTTTTTCTTGCCCTGCCACATGTTCATAACATCTATACTAACAAAACAACTCTAAACCTTTCAAACTTAGTTAATATTCACCCAAAATTTATTATGATAATAACAACAAATCATGACCAAATTTTCTTAACTACTAACATTAGTTCAAAATATATGATTCAACAAAACTTATATTCATTCATCCAAAATATATTCATAAATATTTTAAACTACCAAATATTGCGGGCTTGATTAATATAGTGCGGCTTGATTAAACCTCGCCCTCGCTATATTCAAATATTGAGATTTACTCTGAACTCTTAAACTTTACATAGTTTAGTCTCTATTTTTTTTTTTTTGAGTTTATTTTGTTTTGCAAACACAGTCCAATTGATAATAAAACATTAATTTTGACGAAATTTGTCATATAAATCGTTTAGTTTCTTAAAATTCCATAAACATCCACTTTTTTTTTTTAATAACTTTCCTTTTTGTTTTTTCTTTTTCCTTCCTCTATCTTTGTTTTAAACATTTTTTTTTTCTTTTTTATAACTGTCTATGACTAACAAATTTGGATTTGGTACCAGTTAAGCTCTGATTAGCAAATGTTCATCCCATTCTTCTATTATTCTAACTGGCACGTCCAAATCCAAATTTGTTCCATAGCGTCCGCATGATTTAAAAATAAAATAAAAAAGAAAAAAGAAAACGAAAGCAGCTATTTTGCCCCGACCAAAGTAGAATCGATCAATTAGTTTAAAGATATATATGCTTTCACTTAAAGGAAACCAAAAAACAAATTTTATAAGATAGGATTAGTTAAATAATCCAATCCCGCCCTTTCACCACTACTTCAGATATTTTCCTTAATCATTTCATTAAGTGTTATCTTTAATAATATTTTATTATTATTATTATTATTATTTGTTGGAGTCGTTAATATTTAATGAACAACATGATTTCTTACAATATCATGCTTTCGTAATTATCATGGAAGGTTCATCGTTATCGTGCCGTCACAAATAAGAAATTTGGATGAATGATCTCATGGGCCGGTGAGTAGGTCCCACCTTTCCCATTATTACATATATATTTTTTAATTTTTATTTTGGTCAATTGCCTAGCCCCAAATTATAGATCAACAATAATTTGGAGACGTAGAAAGCTGTTCATTAAAGTATTTGCTACTTCGTACTTTTTTTTTTTTGCAAATAAATTTGCTGCTTTGTATTTGCCTCGTTTGTTTCATAGTTTTTTTAAATATTATTGTCCAAAATGCAGATTTAATTAAAAATAAATAAAAAACAACAACAACGACAACAATCTTATTTTATAGGGAGAATTTCAAAATAAAGTCATTCTTAATGCCACTTAATAATCTATACCCCATATGGTGTGCTCCTTTCATTTATACTCTATGTTTATAGTGTAAATTTTGGGTATAAATTAAAAGTGCAACACACATAGGATATATATTATCATTGTGTCAATAACGGGGTATTCCTCAAAATCCTCCTATTTTTTATATCGGGAATATTCTTAGTGAGAAACAAATTGTAGAAAGAAGATGATAAAAAAGGAATTTTATTCCCGAACATGAAGATTCCAAAAATATCTCTTAGATCAGCCAAAGAATTGATAAGGTCTTGCAGAAATACAAAATCGTGGAGCTATATATATATATATATATATATATATATATTGCCATATTCCGTTATCCTCCGCCAAAATCAAAATAAAAAGACAATAAGGGTATATGAAAAACTTTCGGTAGCACTTTTTTTGTTATAGCATCTCATGTTATAGAATCTCATTTTAATTAATTTTTTTTCGATAGAAACAGGGTACTTGATTTACATGAAAAACATTCGCTTCTCATTCAATATTACACTAGGCTATGATTCGTTATAATCTACCAAAAGACGTATTAGAAGGAAATAGAGAACAAATTGCAGCAATAATGTTTTTCTTTTTTATTTTATATTTTTCGCTTACCCACTTAGAGAAATTATAATAACATCCAATTTTTACTTCTTAATTTAAATAAATACCCAATCATTTGAAAAATATAATAAAATACTCAAATGATTGAATTATTTACATAATGGTTGCGCAAGTAATTCACGAATTGATTAGTTACTCAATTACTTCAAAAGTTTGAGTATTTATTTTTATTATTATATAAATTCTGTGTATTTTCCTATTTCACCCACTAACATATTAGAAGGAAAAAAAAAACAATTAAGTAGATATTAGTTTCTAGTTGCCACAAGTTCTTTTTAGCAGAGTTGTGTCACTAGTTTGTAAACATAACAAAAGTATTTAGGGATATCTATACAAATGCCCCCCAATGTTGTGCTATTGTTGCAATTTGCACTCTAATGTTTAAAAATTGTCATTCTTACCCCCTAAAGTATTAAAAACTTATAGATATGCCCCCTCTGTCACAATCTGTAAAAAAAAAGGGTTAAATTAATAACGTAACATTAATCTGTTGGCGCCTGTATAATTTTTAATTAATCTGTTGGCGCCTGTACAAATTTTTAAGGATATGAATACAAAATTTTAAAAGATCGAGGTACATTTTGAGAAGAAAAGACAACATAAGAGGGTGTTTGTGAAAATAAATATAGAATTAATTACTATAATTTTATTAATTTGAAGGCAGTTGATCTTAAAAATTTGTCCAGGCGCCAACAGATTAATATTATGTTATTAATTTAATCTATTTTTTTACAAATTGTGACAGAGGGGGCAAATTTATAAATTTTTAATACTTTAGGGGGTAAGAATGACAGTTTTGAAACATTAGGATGCAAATTGCAACAATAGCACAACATTGGGGGGCATTTATATAGATAACCCAAGTATTTATTACATTTGAAGTGCATTCTCTACTCTTTTTTTTTCATTTTTTGTACTAACTAATGTGAGAAGTAAATTGATTTTTTTAATTAGTGAATGTATTTAAAGAGTGTATCTTGTCATTTAAAATAGCATAAAAAACTACCATATACACTTCATACTAGTCATGATATTGTCCAAAAAGGTTTTATTTTGGACAAACACATGCATTGTTCTTTATTGAATCCCAAAGATCTTGTTCCAACTTCCAAGCAGAAACACCAAAAAGAAATGACTGATACAAGTTGAGAAACTTCTCATGGTCCACACATTCTCTTATATCACTTTACGCTCAAACTTGCATGCCAAAATCTATAAGCCATCATTATCAAGATTCTTATTATGCGTGAAAATTACCATACACAAAACTACTTTCCACGAATTATATAAACAATGGCAATAAAGTCGGACAATCATTAAGAATTACTAATCCAAAAGAGGTAGATATTTATATGAAATGATATCACTTATCAGTACAAACTAAACAAGACACACAATAACAGTCTCATGATCATGACAGAAATAGTATTTAAAAATAAAAGAAGAAAAAATCTAACCAAACCTAATGTCCTTCCATGCATTGGAGCAGAAAAACAAAGCTCGTTGCAATGGATTTGATTTGGACCCCAATTTTGAGAATGAGAGATCACAAAACCGTCCCTCTCTCTCTAATCCGGTGGTCCCACACCAGTTGTAACCAAAACTAGTCCAAATTGAAAAAAAAAAAAAAAAAAAAAAACATGCATCTAAAAGTGCAGTAATGACTCCAGCCCTAAAGGGGGACAAGCATAAGGCTTGAAAAAAAAATGTAGCCTTTTGTGGTGGGAGGGTCAGAAATGAAAAGGAAGAAAAACTTTTGGGGTTAAAAGAAAAATAGTTTGAAGGTCAAACTTTGTGTTGTTTCACTCATGGTCGTTCCAAAAGAATGGCTTCACAGGAAAAGAAGTGGACGAAGAGGAAGAAACCGCCGATGCCGAGGGAGAGTAATTACCCAATCTCTCTAACTGTCTCCGAAGCTCCATGGTGTCGTTTGGCACGACGTTGTGGTGATGATGATGATGATCATGATGGTGGTGATGGTGATGATCATGATGGTGATCATGATGATGATCAGGATGATCCTGCGGTGGCAATAGCAGATTGTTGTTGGCGTCCAAGTCGTCCCACGCCGGGCTCCCCGGGCCCCACCCCGCCGGAATCGAATTCAGCCACTCCCCCCACACCAACTCCTGCGAAGGCGGGCGGCGGCGGCAGCGGTAGAGGCTGCGCAGCGGCAGCAGCAGACGCTGACTCGGGCGCGCCTTCCGCTGCCGCCGCAGCATCCTCCGAATCCTCCTGCGGCAGCATCGGCTGCGGTGGCAGCGCGGTCGGCGCGGGCGGAAAAGTACTCCGACGCGTAGTCGAAGGAGTCGGCGGGGAGGAAGCGGCGGAGCTCGGGCCGGCGGAGGCGGAGGTGGAGGCCGAGGCGGTGGCGGCGTCCTTGTTGAGGAAGTGCTCGGGGAAGTTGAGGCGCGCGTTCTCGCCGCGGAGCCTGAAGGCCTCGCGGTCGTAGGCCATGGCGGCGTCCTCGGCGGTGTCGAAGGTGCCGAGCCAGAGGCGCGTCCGGTTCCTCGGCAGCCTGATCTCGGCCACCCACTTCCCCCAATGCCGCTGCCTCACTCCCCTGTACAGCTTCGTCGCGCTGATCGGCTGCGCCGCCGGCATTTGCGGCGGCCGAAACCCGACGCCTCCGACTCCGCCGCCGCTCATCATCATCATCATCCTCCCTCTCGGGCTCAGATTCAAGGCGTCGCTCCAATAATGAAGCAAGTGCTGGTTCTGCTGGCTCTGCTGATACATCAACGGATAATTCAGTCCCGGCTGCGGCTGAGCGGCGGAGAAGGATATCATCTGCTGTTGTTGCTGATGGAATATTGGGAAGTTGTTTTGGGCTTGGAAGTGAGGATTAGAAGCGTCGTAGGCGAAAGGGAAGTTGGGAGGGACAGAGGAGAGAGAGGGTTGGATGTGAATTGGGTTTTGGTGGTGGTGGTGATTGTATTGTCGTTCTGGGCTTTTGATCTTCTTCAGAGGTCTCTGCGACGACATGGAAGACTCTTCTTCTTCTTCTTCTTCGTGTTGTTGTTGTTGTTGTTGTTCTTCGTGATCGTCTTTTCTTGTTCTGTAAACTTCCCAGTCTTGGCTCGTTTCAGTCTTCTTGGATTTTCCTGCCATTAGTTATATAATCTTACCCGCTCGCTCTCTTTGGGCTCGAAACAATGAAATTGAAAAACAATGAAATTAAAGTGTGAATAGATTGAAGAGAATTCGTATACGGGTCACCCGAATCAGAAAGAGAAAAAGGAAAAGAAAAAAAAAAGAAACAAGATATTCGATAAATCTAGTCGAGGAAAAGAGAAAGAAAAAATGGATACGGAGATCCGAATTCTCGGTCAAAGGAATCAAAAAAACAAACCAAAGACCGGTGTATATATAGATAGATAGTGTTTAGTAGATAATCCGATTAACTATAAAACAGAATCGGATTCCAAAACAAGTTGATTCTGGAGTGACCCATCTACAAATATCTCTACGAATTCACTATAGAAATGAATTATATATATATATATAGAGAGAGAGAGAGAGAGAGAGAGCGAGCGGTGAAGAAGAAAAGAGAGGAGATATACAAGAATATGTGAAACGAGTTTTGTACTGAGAAATTTTCGGAGAAACAGAGGAAGCGAAACAGAGCTTTGTTTTTGGGTGCGTTCGTGTGTGTGTGAGAGAGAAGCTACGAAAGACGAAAGACAAAGGGGATAGAGGGTTTATAAGAGAGCAGAAAAAGATATTTTTCCAAAAAAGTAAAAAAATAATAATAATAATAATAAAAGGAGAGACAATATGTAGAAGTCTCGGTGTTGGTTGGTGGGTTTAGTTGGGACCCACACGGCATCTCTAAACTCTTCATTCTCTGTTTTCCCTTGCCTTGTACTCTAATCTCTGTCTCTCACACTGGTTTTTCTTTTTCTTTTTTTTTTTTCATCTCTAAACTTTAAGCTCTGACTTTTATTTTCTTTTAATGAAGTTGGTTACGTGGCAGGAGGTGAGTGGTCTTTGGAAGGTCCTAGGTTCTAACTTTCAAAGACGGAGAAGAAGAATTCAAACAAATTGCAAATCAACTATTATGTTTAGAAATTAATTGGACGGACCAAAAAATAGAACTTATGTAACAATCCATACTCGTTTTTCCTACGCGGGTTTTTTTTTTTTTTTTGTTATCTTTGTTTTATGAGTTGATAAAAAAAAAAAAGAGAGAAATGTTTAACAAGAAATATATATATATATATATATGAAAATTTTTGGTGGGGTTTTTTAATTTTGAAAAAAATAAATTCGATGATCAAGAATTTCTACTATATAGCCAACTCTACCAAAGAATTATATATATATATATATATATATTGTTGTAAGTAATTTTTCATTAACGAACGTAGCTTCGGGGGCGGAGTCTCGAGGAGCATTTAATGCGAGCAGAAGTCTTCGATCTCAACAGAAAAGGAATGTCACGTCATTGTTGGTGTGGAATTTGAACTAACGACGAGATCTGCACCTCTAGGATATAATGCGGCAATGAAAATAAAAGTTGAATGGAAAAGTAAAAAGGAAGGAGAGTTTTTAGAGTGGTTCGACCCTCCTTCGGAGTAATAGCCTACGTCCACTGTATAGTTGGATTTCTTCCTTTTTTCTTCCCTCTTTTTTATGATTTCCCTCCTTCTCTTATAGATCGAAGAAGGAGGCTACAGTCCGAATGAAACAAAACATCCCATCCCCTATTTCACGGGTTTGGTTTACCTAATAAAGCTGCACATCTGCTGGGAGCCCTGAACTTTGCAGGATAAAGCTGCTGTTACAGTAAATCCCCTGTTTGGGGTTAAAATGGCGGGAAAATATATGAGATCTAAGCTACCGCGAACAGACTTTCTATGACCGAGGGTCACTGGCTTCGAGGGCCGAGTCTACCTTGAGCGATCTTTCGTCTGTGGCAAGTTTTTCGGGGATGGATCACCTTCGGGGATCCTTGGTCCATCTTCGGGGATCCTTGGTCTTTTTTGTCCGCCAACTCCTCTTCGAGGGGCTTGTCAGAAACTTCGCACTACCTCCGGCAGTGCTCTGTTTATACTCGGGGGTGTAGGATCGAGGATCATCTTCGATAATCTTCATCCATCCTTCGCCTGGGGGAAGCTCCTGTGATGGGGTGGCATCGCTCTGCTGGTTGAATCGGGGGCTTGTGCCTCCACTAAATGTGCCTCGGAGACTCCGCCCCCGAAGACGCATCCGCTGACGAAAAATCACTGACAACAGTCATCATAAGAGCTTCTCCCGGACGACGACGGGACGAGGATTGTCGAAATGATCATCGATTGTACATCTACTAAGATAAATAAGAGGAACATCATCGAAGGAAATGTCGACTTCATGACAAGACCCTCGGAGAATGATTGACAGACAAGAAGACCGCAGATCCTCGAAGATGATCCACCCCCGCGAAGCTAGCCTCGGATAGGAGGTCAGGACTTCACTCAAGACGTGGGCCTCGATCCGCGAAGTTGGTGACCCCCGATTAAAATGAAGTCCACGCGTGGTAGTTTAGGTCTCTCTTTCTGTTTCGCTTTTCTAGCTCCGATCGTGAGATATTTTGTAATTAAGCCCGTAAGACTCGGATTGATAAGACCATTAGGATATTCAATTCTCGAGTCATTAGGGAAAGATAACCACCCATTTAATTCGGCATTAACTCCTGATTTTTATAGGATCATGCGTAACGATTTTTTCTTCTCCGAACCTCATCACCTCCTCGACTATAAAAGGGGAATGAGGGAACCAGAGGGGTTGGCTGGAATTTTATTCTGAAAATACAATTTACAGTGGACGTAAGTCGTTATTTCGTAGGAGGGCCGAAGCACTTAAAAATTCTTGTCTTTCTGATTTAAATTCCAGCTAATTTATTTTTAATTGCTGCATCACACCCTAGAGGTGCGGATCACGACGTTGGTTCAAATTTACACTAACATATATATATATATATATATATAAAACAAAAGTAGCTTCTCTGCAATATTTAGTTGGGAAGAATTTGTTTTTAAATTAGTAACTTCATTCTTCATCCACAATAATAATGCGTCGAGTAATCTTATTTTAAAGAGCTAATATGCAAGGGGAATTTTGAGAAATGACTCTCTTTTGTCAGAATGATAATCTATGCCCCATGTGTATTATACTTTTAATTTATACCCCAAAATTTACATTACAAATACAAAGTGAAAAAAAAAAAAAAAAACACACCACTTGGTGTATAAATTATTAAGTGGCACTAATAATGGAACTTGTTTTGCAATTCCTCCAATATTATGCAATGTGTCCTATTAAGTTAAGAGAGGTACTCTTAGAAAAACTATTATTGTGATGCTAGAAGAAGTTAATGACAGCAAAAATACTAATTAAAATATCAATATAATTTTGGGTAAAAATAAAAAATGCCCATTAGTATATACTTCATGTCTTGACCCTTTACGTATTAACTATTTCAAGTTGGCCACTATCCTTTATAAATTTTTTAGAATAGCCTTCCGTTAAAAAAATGACGGAAATTAAAACTCGAGGGAAACGTTGTAATTTAAACTCTTTTGGCGTGTTATTGTTTGTTTAGGCCATTATTTCAAATAAATTATCCAAACAAAAAGCAAAAAAGAGGGAAAACCATAATGGAAGAAGCAAGTCCTTGAAAAACTCTGGGCGTGAAGAAAAGGAAATCAGTTGCGAAATTGAGGATTTTTATTTTTTTATTTTTTATTTTTATAGTGATTCAACGGTACTGTCCAGGCAAATGAAGAAGTTGAAATCCTTGATTATGGTTAGTTTTTACTAGGCGTTTGGTTAGGGTTTTATGCTATTCTTTAAGTGTAAATACGTATTTTTTTAACTCCCATTCTTCTTCATTTAAGGTGCACCTTTGTTGTTTGACAATCAATCACTTCGAGAACCAAGGGAAGCGATTAAAGCTTCAAATTATTCCTAAGTAAATGGCAAAAATGACCTCTGCTTTAGAAATAAATAATAAATCCAAGTTGTTATGTGAGGGTATTGAAGAAGGTAACAATACCAAAAAAAAACAAAAAACAAAAAAACAAAAAAAAAAAAAGAGAAAGAGAGAGAGAAAAAAACAAGTAACTTTCGTTAATTTTTATTGACGAAAGAGTTACTTTTACTGACGATCGGATACAATTTAGAATCTTTACGGGTTTATTTGGTATGATTTATACGATGTCAAAGGCCATAGAGATTCGGTGTAAATTTTAAGGGCTAATATGATCTTTACCCTAATTAATTTAAAAATTATTTGAGAACAACTTTTATCAAACAATCAATTTAACTATATATAGATTGTTGCGTAATTTAAGAGTAACATGTAGAAGTCTTGCCAAAATGACCTTTATGTTGTCTCATAGTCATCAATATATATCTTTCACTTTGTTTTCTTTAATCATCAAATATAATAGGGTTTTGTAGTACTAATTATTTAATCAAGTCAAACACTCACATCTCTTCTACGAAAGGGAAGCATGTACATCAAATAGAAAAATAATGGGAAGAGTGTAAGCACAGTGGTGAGAAGGCGACAAGCCAAAGCAAAGATTACCAATTGGTTAAAATGCTAGCTTTCGGTTTACAAGGCCTCAGTGGATGACTAATTAGGGTTTTTGCATGTCCAAATTAGTATTAATTTGGTCTTGATGGTTAGTACTACAATTAGTGACTTTAAATTAGTTAGCAAACTTTAATTTACTAAACCATTCGTACTTGGGAAAAAGTTGACATGTTTTAGAGTTTAAAGAATTTAAGAGACCATACTAAAAGGAAACAAAATTAAAATTAAAGATCAATGATTGTTTTAATGTAAGAAATTATTTTAATATGTGTGGATAATTTACAATGTAGAATGCTTGAGTGGACTTGAGGGAGTATTGCATTCATGTGTGTTGCAACGATGTATAGTAGAGTGCGTTGAGTTTGTGGCGCATAAAAATTCTTATCATCTCCAACTAATATTTGGTGTGATTCTTGTTAAAACTTTTTTTTTTTTTTGAGAAAATTATAATTTTTAATAATACTTATTATGCTAAAAAAATTACATATTTAGAACGATCTACAAAATAAAAAAGTGAATTTGACCATAATGTTGTAGACACTTAAAAACAAAGCTGTGTTACCATTCTTCCATGCATATAACCTACCAAAATAATGGAGAAATTATTTATGTATTGAATTTATAACATTTGTGATACACGTGAATCTGTTTTTCAAATTTAGATTAATAAAGAAAGAGATGTGAAAATTTTGGTTGATTTGAATGCATTATCAAGTTCACTTTGAAATATTAGTCATATGTCACTATACCATATATATAATAGGGTCAGTTAACCGTATATAAAGGTCAGTTAAGAATTTAGCCATTTTGCAATCTATGTTTTAAAGATATAGTCCATGTTTTGAAATATTAGCAAAATAGCCATCAGGTCAACATCTAAAAATCTGTGACTAAAGAAATAAAATTTGTGACTAAGTAAATAAAATATACAGTCATAAAATTTGTGATAATAGTCACAAAATTTCAAAAAATTTGAAATAAACACAACAAAAAATTTGAACATCCATTAACAATATAAACAACTCATAAATAAATGATTGCATGTACAACCAATTTTATAAAACTTAAAAAATATCTTATAAATAGCAAAAAATATATGCAGCTAAAGAAGTCACAAATTTCATGACTAGAAACATAAAATTTTAGACAATATTATCTGCAACAAACAATAAAAACATAAGTAAAAAAACTAATGATTGCAGTCTCAAAAATCTATACACGAATGTATGGCTATTTTGCTAATAAAAACAAACATAGGCTAATTGTTAAAAATAGACATAAAAATATGGCTATTTATTTAAAAAACCGTATATAATAATCAACTAAGCAATCTTATTAACTATTATAATTTATAATTTAGATGAAAATTCTGATAAAATGCTTCTTATTAAGTATTATAATTTATAATTTAGATGACAACTCTGATAAAATGCTTATATTGTTAACAAATGACTTTAAGAAATGATCAGACAAAAGTTTCATATCAATGATTCATAAGTTGTCAAATTTTAATTAGTACGAAATTTCAAGTAAATTATACTCATGCCTAAAAATTAATATAATTAAAAATAATAATTAATTATTTAACTAATAAAAAATATTAATTATTTTCTTAAAATATCATTTAAAAATAACTATATACTCAACCCTTCCTTAAAATATTTATACGCATGTCTTTGAAGGTTGTGAGAGTGAGAGACATGAGAAGCTGTGTACACCTAAGAGTCCTACTTTCGGTGGCAAAACCTGAAAAAATAAAAATAGAAAAAGAAACTAATGAAAAGTCAAACACAGAAAAGGTGCAGTAAGGGTCGGTGATAATCGGCACGTGTCGGTGGTCCACTCTACTCATCAATCATTTTGTTCCTTCTCTCTCTCCTCTTCATGCAAACAACTTTTTTTTTTTTTTTTTTTGCCCTTTCGAAATTGAAGTCCAACGCTTGAACTTTGAAGTCCCATATATCATTTTTGCAAATAAAAAAATAAAATAAAATAAAATTCCAGTGCCACATATACGTGTTTGATCGTAATTCTACATTTTGTCTTCTGAAGTTTTTTAACGCAAAATTTATTCAAGTTCCTCAAGAACAAAAAAATATATATATATTGATGATAAGTTTTTCATTTCCTCTAACATATTAAAATATTTTAGTATTTGATAAACTATT
Source organism: Boehmeria nivea var. tenacissima (assembly GCA_018132145.1). Classification (NCBI taxonomy): domain Eukaryota; kingdom Viridiplantae; phylum Streptophyta; class Magnoliopsida; order Rosales; family Urticaceae; genus Boehmeria; species Boehmeria nivea. Next base: position 10,043,089 of record CM030876.1, on the reverse strand, counting down.
AAAAAAATTACAGTCATCGTATATATTTAGTAGTTAGTCATTTTTTAATAAAATAGTCAACGTTGTTCAAAATTAAGAAACCAGCGAGTCTCTTAAAAAACTAAAGGCATATAGGTAATATCATACTATCATGTTGAGAAAGTTATTATTTCCTTAATTAATGAAAACATTGGTTATCTTCTTAAAACATCATCTAAAAAGAATCAGTTAGCTAAATAGTCATTTTAAATTATGCATTTTAAGAAAATAATAGCAGTTTCAAAAAATTAAAAAATAGTCATAAAAGTTTTTATAAATGTAAGAATTTCTTACTATAACAAAATACACATAAAATTTGCAGTAAAAAATTTCTTACAAATGTAACAAATTTCTTGAATGGTTATTTTCTTAAAATTTTGAAACATTGACTATTTTTTTAAAATCAACCTTCAAAAAAGGCTATTTCCTTAAAATTCTCTCTAAAAATGGTTATTTACTCAATAATCTCAAAATTTTATACGTGTTTTTTGACTAAAAATCAAAATAAAATATTTTTACCAATATTTAAAAATTTTAAACAATAACATTTATATTAATATAAACGTTGAATATAATTAAGGGTCTATCTTATATTTGGCCATTTTCTAGTCCATGCTTTACGAAAATGATCAACGTTTCAAAATTAAAAAACTAGCCATTATCTCCTTACAAAAACTAAGGACATAAATGTAACATCACACCATCATGTAATTAAGAAAATTACTATTTTTGAATTAATAAAAATAATAGCTATTTTCTTAAAATATCATCTAAAAATGGCTATTTACTCAATAATCTCTATAACTTTAAACGTGAAATTTTAATAAAATAGTGAGCATGGTTATATTATTTTCTCCCTAATCCAAAACATCTAAGGGAAAGGAAGGCTTTTGAATAATCTAGTACTTTTATCCTCAACACCTTTGCGATGAACCCTACTTTTAAGCTTTTTTTGCTTGGAGCCCTACTTTTCAAGTTGGAGACCGAAGGAACATATTTGAGCTCCTGTCTTTTTTCTTTTTTTTTTTTTTTTTGTTCTCACATTATGTTCGATTTTTTATTGAGATAATTCAAAAAAATGCCCTTAGTTGATACACAATTGATGATTTATGCTCAAAATGATGTGCTTTTGTAACCTAGTCTAATTTAATCGAGGTAGATTTATAAGTGCAACACATAATCAATGGTACAAATTGGTACTTTGAGGTCCCAAAGTTCAAAATTTAGTCTATGATTTGACTTGTAGTAGAGAGCTTAAATATGTAATCATGAGTAATTGTTTTTAAAAAATATAAGAATTTTAAATTGAGAAAATTGGCTAAATAGCCAACTTAAAAACACGTTTTTAAGTTATTAGCCAACATATAAAAAATTAAGTAAATAGTCATTATCCTTTTTAGTTTTTTACATCAAGTATCGACATTTTTGCAATGTTACGATCTGTAACAAATTGGTTACAACACATCTGGATAAATTTAATTTGTTACAATATATTGTTCAATCTAAATCGTAACAAATTTCTTATAAATCGTAACATGAACCAAACACGAATTCTAATCTCTCCAAAATGCGAATTAAATCTAGAAAACACAAACGTTTATGTATAGTACCAGGAAAGACACCATACAACGCAGATCGTGACCTACTTCCATCTCCTTCATGAAACCCATTATGACCATTCGATCTCTCGCCCATGTCACCGATCCGCATGAGTCCTCATTTGGATGGCCCAAATCGCTTGTTATAGAGCGATCAGAGAAACTCGTCCCTCTATGGTCCTCTCTATCTTCTCAATTAAATTGAGTTTCTCTCTCCTAGGGTTCGATGAATATGAAGGTTCTATGATGAAGTTGTGGAGGAGAACGAAGAAGATGAAGAGGATGACGTGACTGAGGACATGCACGAATTTTGGTCTTGCTGAAGCAAAAAGACGAAGAGGAAGTTGTAGAAGATGAAGGTTTTCAGAGGGAGTTTCAGTCGAATAAGGAAGAAAGTTGAGTAAATTTGTCTCTTTAGTAAATAGAAATGTGGGTTGATGGCTAATAAGTTAATTATTGAATTGTGGGCCATTTGCATAATGACCCCCTTTTTAAAAAAAATCAAAACGATTAAATATTTATTTTTTAATTACAAATTATAATTATTAATTTTCCATCTATTTTATTTAATAAATATGTGCCACATTATTCTTTTTGTTTTTTGTTTTTGTTTTTTGTTTTTTTCTGAAAACTTATTCTTGTTAGTTTTCTCTTTGTATTTGGTTCACATTCTCTTATTTTCCTTGCTTTACTCTGACTAGGATTATTTGCCTAACTCATGTAGCGTTCACTAACAAATCTTCCGACTCAAAATTTACTTTCCATGCTTTCTTTGAACGACTCATGGGTGTATTCTAAAATGGGACGCAAAAAATCTTGATGAAAGTGAAATTGAAAATGAAAAGAATATTTGCAATGAGATCAGAAATTAATGGGAGCTTGTTCCATTCAAAGTTGTGCTACCAACAAAACAAAAAATATCAAAACCCATCATTGAAGAATAATCACATAACGTAAAAACTTTCCTTTGAAGTTGGAGGACTCATGTGAAGAATACGTGGCTTGTCCTATATGCATTTTTCGGTGATTCTATCACAATCTAGCTTGTATTTTGTCTCTAGAAAAACGTTGAAAAATCCCTTTTTTTTTTTGTTGCTGGAACAATTATAGAGGCGGTCGAAATGGGTTGTCGTTTTCATTGACCTAGCTAGTCCCCACTAATAAAAATCACCAACTCTGTTAGCCTTTTTTGCACAATTTCAAACCAAATATCGGGACATGCATGAACATAGTTGTTGATGAAGAAAATTCGTCAACATGGATCACACTCGAATACCAAAAAAGTTGTCGTCTTCGAGGTCTCTAAATCCAAAGAGAACATGTTAAAAAATCTAATAAAGCATAAGAGGGTGATACTGGCGAGTTATCTCGTCTCCGTGATGTTATTGAAGTATTTTAGGTGGTTCCATTCGCACTTTCAACTATAAAATTTATATAATTTTCACTTAAATTGTAAAAAAAAGATTCGTTTATAAACTACACAATTAAACGAACTATTTGGTTGGTAACAATCGAATTGAAAATAAGGAGAAAATTTTCAATTGGGAATGTGAAAAAAAAAAAAGTAGGTATTTTTTTTATAAAAAAAATTAGTGTAACAACACTATCTAAATTCGTAACACTAATATATTTAGGAGTATTTAATGAAAAATATATTATTTATTTTTTTAATGTCAAATTTAATATAGTAAACATCGACATATATATCAAATGAATATGATTTAAAGACACTGCTAATGATATGTTTCACTTATTAGGGCATGTTTAGTGCAACATAAACTCATCGTATCGTATTAAAACAATAGGATGTTTGACATGCTCAAGCTACCGTATTATATATTAATATAAAAAATATAATACAACATAGATTGTATTATTAAGCACAAATTGAATTTCTTGTATTAAACTGTATTATATACTCTAATTTTTAAGATTATTTTTCAATCATTTTATATAATACTTTAAACAATACACAAATTGTATAAGCTTATACGTGTATAATGAACTACAATACAATATAATAGAATACAATACAATAAAATATTATACAGTAAACCAAACATGATCTTCTAAACGTGAAAAATAAAAAAAATTCAATAAGAAATAATAGTGTTATCGAGATCTTATACTATGCATTCGTCCTTGTCTTGTGCATGTTTTTTTTTTTTTTTAATAAAGAAGACAAGAGAGGAAGAATAAAATAATAATCTATTAATAAAAAAAATTATGATTTGCATTTTGCAAGGTGGGATTGAGCTTAAAAGGTAGAATTGGATCAAATTTTCTCCTTTCTCTAATTAGTCTCAGTTAATGCCTTAAGAATGATTTTTGAGGAAAAAGAAATGCAGAAGATTCCTTATGCATTAGCAATAGGGAGTTTGTATACTCAAGTTCGCGTTCGGATATGCTTAAGATCATTGGATATATTGACTCTGATTCCTCTACATGTCAAGATTGCATGAAATCTATGTCGGGCTATATCTTCCTACCAATTGGGGGAGCTATCTTCCAAAAAAATGCTAAATAGTCTCTAGTAGCATCTTCTACCATGTAAGTATAGTTTGTAGCATGTTATGAGGCATCCAATCATGAAGTATGATTATAGCATTTTGTCACGGGGTTGCGCATAGTGGATGAATTTGAAAGACTACTCAAGTTATTTTGTGACAGTAAGTTAGTAATTTTGTATTCCACAACAACAAGAGTTCAGTGAAGTCAAAGCATAGATATCAAGTTCCTAGTTATAAAAGAAAGAACTCATAGTGGACATTGATTATATAACATATCAGAACACACTCATGGTTGCAGATCCGCATACTAAATGAGTGTCACTCAATGTAATTCGTAAGCATAGTACTGCTCGTATGGTTGTCATGTCATTAGATGACGTTTAGTTTTAGTGGGAGTTTAAAATTTTGAATGCTTTTATGTTATAGAAAAAAAAATTAGTTTATTATGTTCTTAGATTATTCTCTACATAAATAAAGTTTTTGTTAATTCACACTTTAATTTTGATATTATATGGTTTGATCTCATTGAGCTTTGAGGTGGACCAATAAAAAATAGACATGTTAAGATCATAGTGGATAGAATTTTTTTGCTACACATCCATATCATAATCCATTTTATTTAATTGTATCACATATTTGACCATTGATGGATTGAGTTATGATTAAATCTGACGAATGCCACTTTTATCCTATGTTGTTATAATTTATAAATTAGATTAGTTATAGATACATTTCAAAAATAACAACGAATTTCAGCTCATGTTGCAAAACATAGTTTTAAGGTTACCACTATAGTCGAAGTGAGAGATTGTTGAATCTTTAATCTAACGTTGACCTTATATGTGAAATAATATAACAATCTGCAAAGCATAATTATTTCATTGGTTAATTTTCTCTTTACACCTCGTGTACTCAACTACAAAGATTCATTAATTGAAGCAAATGTATCAATTAAATAAGGATTTTCATAACCTGATAAAGAACAAGAACCAACCAATTTTGAATCATGAAACAAACTGAATTTTCTATTCCCGAATGAACAAAAGTAGCCAAATTTGTCCATAGTAGAAATAGATATCAAGTTGTCTATGAGATAGTTCAATAAATGTCTCATCAAGATCCAAATAAAATCTTGTCTTGAATAATAAATAAAGTTTTACAGTTGCTTTAACTTAAATCGTCTTATCCTCGCCTATAAAAATGTGTGTTTTTTTTTTTTTAAGTAGGAGGATAATTTTTTTTTAATGGAGATTTTTAAGAGATTATTAAGTAAATATTCATTTTTTAATGGATGTTTTAATAAATGGTCAGTTAGGTAAATAGCCATTTTGGACTGTGTGTTTTTAAAAAATAGCCACAGTTTCAAAAAATTTAAAAACTAGCCATAAAACTATGACAATAACAAAAATACACATAAAAAACTATCAGAAATTTCTGATAGTTTTTAGATTTTTTAAAACTGTGGCTATTTTTTAAAATCATTTTGTAAATGGTGGCTATTTTCTTAAAATTTTCTTTAATAAAATAGCCAACGTTTTGATTAATTAAGTAAATAACTATTTTTTTAACTGCATGATGCATTAATTTGACTTTTATACTCCTAATTTTGTATTGGCTAATGACTAATTTCTTAATTTTTTAAAACTTTGACTATTTTCTTAAAACATAGATTGAAAAATGACTGAATACGAAAAAGACCATATATTTAAACTCCTGATTCATGGAATCTTTACCAAATAATCAGATTTTTTTAAATTTAATTTTGCAAAAAAAAAATAGTTATACTGTGAAACTAAATAAGTGCATTTTGGATATTTCATCATTGCTTTCACTTCATACATAATTATTTTAAATTTTTATTCCTTAAATGAGATATTCTTGTCAAAATTGTAAAACAAGAACATTCTTAATACCGCTTAATAATTTATGCCTCAAGTGATGAGCTTTATTTGTTTCCACTTTATATTTGTAATGTAAACTTTAAAGTATAAATTAAAAATACAATACACATAAAACATAAATTATCATTATACTAAAAACGGCATACCTCAAAATCCCGTATATGTAATTGTCTCCCCCTTTACATTGTTGAAGAATAAATTTGGGTCTAAGCAGCTTATAATAGCCCAAACCAAAACAAACCAAGAGACATGCATGATATTGAATACCCAAATGGCCAAATCCACACAACCCCTCCAAATCCAACTTCAGAAGAATCAGAACTAGAAGGCTCTGGATCAACCAGCAACCTCTAATAAAGCAACAAGAACCCATATCACACATATCAATGAGAATCCAAATCTCATAAGCTGATTGGACGAAGAAAACCCACGTGGCATGATTTTGTCATCAATCTAAAGCTATCCAAGCTGTCCTCATTCTTGAGAGAAGATAATTTTTAGATAAAACACACCATACTCAGACTCAAAACTTCCCTCAATTCAGCTTCCTTAGAAATCAATTTTGGCACACAAAACTTAGAAATCAAGCTCATGGCTCTCCAAGCCACCTCTTTACTTCCTTCTACAGTCACAGTCCACAAAGAGGTAATTGGAAAAAGAGCTCTGTTTTGAACTTTTAATGGCTAATTTTTCTTTTCTTTTTATTTTTTTTATTTTTTTTGTTGCTTTTGTAAAAACTTACTTATGGGTTTTTTTTTTTTTTTTTTGACAGGGAAAGCCCAGTGCTTGTTTCAAGGATGTGGGTTTCTTTGGAGTTTCAGTGGCAGACCATGTCAGAGCTGAATGCAAGTCCTCTCTGGTAGATAATAGCATTTCAAAAGTTTATCCCTTTATTAGTTCCATATAGAGCTTTGATATTTTTATGGTAAATTTGGCTTTTTTGAAAGTTCCATTAGAATGTCACTCACTAATTCAATTCTTAAAAGGTTCAGGGTATTCAGAGTAAGCTGCTTCTGATAATTTAAGTTCTTTGATTGCTTCATATAGCTGCAAATCCATTTAAGTTAGGCTGAAATGAGAACCAACAATAAAGAAGATATTTAGAGACCTTTTCTTATTTTTATTGTTGTCTGCCGTACTTTTGCATAATTTCTAGAATAGTGTCACTCAGGTCTCTGTTAAAAGTCCTGTAAGAGAAATTGGCTCATACAATCATCATTTCTAACAATCATAAAAAAAAATGAATTTCATTTGCTAATCTCAATGCCCAACAATATACCACAAAATTAACTGCAAGCAAATTAACTTTTGGGTGGTTATTGTGATATTGTGTTAGTTTTAACTGAAGGGTGTGTGAAGAGGTTTATTTTGTTTTTTTTTTTTTTTTTTCCTTTTTTTGAAGTTTTAACTTTGGAGCACAAGAGTAATCTCACAAACAACAGCACTCCTCACTTAAACTATTCAATATTGTGTTAGTTTTAACTGAAAGGTGTGTGAAGAGGTTTATTATTGTTTTTTTTTTTTTTTTTTTTCTCTACATGTATTATTAGTACGATAACTTGTGGTTTTGACAGCGTGCTAAGAAAATTGTCACCACCTACAGGTTTTGAGAAAGAGAGAAATGCAAGTTAGACCGATTAGAGCACAAACAGCTACAGCAGGTCCCACAATTGAGCAGTCTGCACCAGGCGAGAAGAAGACTTTGAGAAAAGGGACTGTGGTAATCACCGGGGCATCCTCGGGGCTTGGCCTAGCCACGGCCAAAGCTCTTGCTGAGACCGGGAAGTGGCACGTAATCATGGCCTGTAGGAATTTCCTCAAGGCTGAGAAGGCTGCTAAATCAGTTGGCATGGCCAAGGAGGACTACACGGTTATGCACCTTGATCTCGCTTCCCTCGACAGTGTGAGGCAGTTTGCGGATAACTTCCGTCGTTCGGGCAGGCCGCTTGACGTGCTGGTCTGCAATGCTGCAGTCTACCAGCCCACTGCAAAGGAGCCAACTTTCACCGCCGAAGGGTTTGAGCTCAGCGTGGGGACTAATCACCTCGGCCACTTCCTTCTCGCGAGACTGCTGCTCGATGACTTGAAACAATCAGATTTCTCGTCAAAGCGTCTCATCATTGTTGGCTCCATTACAGGTACTAATCTCTGTCATGAAAATGCTTTCGTCGTATAGAATTATAATTCTAGACATTAGTAAAGAAATATCTACAAATTTTTGGTTTTAGTAAAGACGTATATTTGGTAAATTTTTATATACTACTAACAAGCCTTTCACCTAAAAAAATCATGGACATCTTTTTAAAATATGATTTAAAAAGGGCTTTCTATTACCACCTCCATTTCTACTCTCCACACCCCTTAAATAAAAATTAGTTTTTTTAATATTTTTAATCATTTATTAGTATTTGTGTTGTTTCAAAAATATCTTTAAAAGTACAAAAATTTGATATATGTTAACCATTCTTTATTATGATCCTATTTTTTTAGGATGCAGTTTTCTTTTTCTATTATCATTTGAGTATGAACTTCGTTGTAGTCCACACCTTTTTTCCCCAAAATCAAACTTGAAGAGCCGCACACACCATTTTTTATACACACCAACGAAAATTGAAAATTATTTTTGAAAAAATGGTGTGTGCGACTCTGCAAGTTTGGTTTTGAAAAAAGAGGGTGTGCACTACAACGAAATTCATACTCAAATGATAATAGAAAAAGAAAACTGCATCTTAAAAAAATAGGATCATAATAAGAAATGGTTAACATAAACCAAATTTTTATACTTTTAAAGGTACTTTTGAAACATCACAAATACAAATAAATGATTAAAAATATTTATAAAAAAAATTAATTTTTATTTAGAGGGTGTGGAGAACAGAAATGGGGGTTGCAATATAAGCCCCCTTTAAAAATTAGACTAGCTTGCTCAAATTAGCCCTTTTTTTTTTTCTTTTAAATCAAATCCTTGTGATAAAATTCTTAACCTACCACAGAATGACCAAGAAGATTGTATTTCGAAATTGATGGTTTTGCTTGTATGGGATCGTAGGAAACACGAACACCATAGCTGGGAATGTGCCACCAAAGGCGAACCTCGGTGACCTGAGAGGCCTTGCTGGGGGACTGAACGGGTTAAACAACTCGGCAATGATTGATGGGGGAGAATTCGACGGTGCAAAAGCCTACAAAGACAGCAAAGTGTGCAACATGCTTACCATGCAAGAGTTCCACAGGCGTTACTATGAAGAAACCGGGATTTCCTTTGCTTCTCTCTATCCCGGTTGCATCGCTACAACTGGCTTGTTCAGGGAGCACATTCCCCTGTTCAGGCTTCTGTTCCCACCGTTCCAGAAGTACATTACCAAAGGATACGTTTCCGAGGAGGAAGCTGGGAAAAGACTTGCCCAAGTAAGCTTAAATTCTTCTCCCTAAAAAGAATACATTTTTCTGTTGCAAATAACTAAAATTTTAACAACTGGTGGTTTTCCAGGTTGTGAGCGATCCAAGCCTAACGAAGTCAGGAGTGTACTGGAGCTGGAACAATAACTCGAAGTCGTTCGAGAATCAGCTATCAAAAGAAGCCAGCGATGCGGAGAAGGCAAAGAAGTTATGGGAGGTCAGTGAGAAGCTAGTTGGATTAGCCTAAATGTATCCCAAAAGATACACAATTATACATTCAAAGTGTATAATGCAACAACATTGCCAGACTTGCTTTTGGATCTTGTTTTGACATTTTGTACATGTAGAAGGTTGAGCGAGTTATAACCATTTTGTCCTAGTATTCCAGTGTGAAAAAAAAAAAAACCTTTAACAGGATCTAGTTTATAGATGAACGCAATTCAGTCGATTTTAATTTCAACTACTGATTTGGATAACTGCTAAATCATGTTGAGAGAGTAGCTATATAGATCTTCATGGCACAGTCCTGTCACAAATTTCACAATATGATAATTTGTATAGGTTAAACTATATCTATATTTCACATAAACTCAAAGTACCAAGGCATTTTATTAACAAGTTCAAGATAGCACTTGATTTCAGATCCCATTACGTCCTGCCAAAAATCACTCGACTCCAGTCATCAGTTTCGGTCATATATCTCTAACAGAGTTAGAACGATTTCTGAAGAAACACAACGATCTCTCGCTTCATTTACTCACGCAAGTATACCTCACTGTAAAATTATTTTCTAGCAAAAAAAAAAAAAAACCGCATTATATCATTGAGGCCATAAATGCCAAAATTACTCAAAATGTCCACGCAAGTCAATACTGCTGCAGGGACTACAAAGTTCAAAAAATGATAGCTTTGTAGTATTTGAAGCAACTTCTTAGTAAGATTCAAGCTTTCAGGCAAATTGGGAAAAGTTGGACTGAAAGCACCATCTATTCTTCTTGATATCTATCTCTCGGTGTTTTGAGCTTGAGCCATGAGACCCTAATTGATATCCAACACGGACAGCCATAGACACAAGTCCAAGCATATAAGAAATCAAATGTAAAACAAGAGTCAAATTATAAAGGGACAAGTGTAAGATATATAAAAAAATTACAAAGGAACACAATGTTTCATTTGTATGAAAATGAGTTTAAAATGGTCATTTCAGCCATTGTAGGAGAACTATGATATTTGATTGTCAACCTTGATCTCGGAACAGAGCACATAACAGAGAGCAACAAGTCTAGAGCGAGAATTGAGGCAATTAACTGAAGCAATAGCCCAAAAACACATAGGAATAATTAAGTGTAACAAAAATGAAAAGTAATTATGAGCAGTTAGAAAATACAACACCTTTATCATTCTCTGTTTGCCAAAAAGAAACAACAAAGCTAACACTCATCGTCAGAATAGTCGCTGACAGATCATGTAAACATATGAGCAAAGCCCTTTACTGATTCTTATGAGGTTCAGCTGCACTCTCTTCCCTCCCGAGAGCAACCACTACTTTCTTCAAGATGGCTTCGATTGGTTGGTGAGAGTTCTCGACCGCCTTGGCTATCGCTTGCCATTTCTCGCCGTGCTTTGGTTCCGCAGCAATGCATCTTTGTAGCACATTCTTCTGACTCTCTTCACTCCCATGCTGGAGCTCAAGCTTGTAATACAATGCCCAGATGTCACCAATATCCGGGCCAAGTGTCAAAGCCCTTTCAAACCAAATCCTAGCTTTATCTACCTTCCTATCTTGCCAAAACAACTTGGCCGTGGAGACACAAACGTGGGGGTCATGATCACATTTCTTGAGAGCATCCACGTTCTTCTTTTTTCGCTGGGGACGGGGTACCATCTCAACGGACAATGCCCACAGAACACCGCTGTTGGGACACTCCTGAAGAGCTTTAGCCATAAGAACATCAGCTTCTTTCTTGTTGCCATGCCTCAGTTCAGCTCGAATCGCAGCAAGCCAGAGTTCGGAGCTCTGAGGATTCTTCTTCCTTGCCATGGTAAGAACTGCACGAGCTTTACTCAGCCCATTCATTTTCTCTTCAAGATTAGCTAAGGATATCCAAACAGGTATGCTGTTGGGGCAGTGCTTCAGACCCAACTCATAGGCCTCCTTGGCCTTTTCCAAGTGACCAAGCCGCTCCTCTAGCTGTCCAAGCATCAACCACAACTTAAAGAATGAAGGGAATAGTTTTAACCCTTCATCAAGCAACCTCCTTTCTTCCTCGACATTACCTAATTCTCTCTCAACAATAGCTGATTTCATCCAAACTCTCTCTGTTCCTCCCCTTTCCCGCGCTTTAGCAAGAAGCATTCTAGCTCTCTCCGGCTCGTTGTTCTCAAACTCAAGTTTAAATGCAGCAAGCCAAATTTCCTCAGAATTGGGGATAGCAGCGTAAGCTTCTTGGAGGATCGCACGAGCCGCAGGCACATCTCCAGCAAGCCACTTTTCCTTTGCTCCCATAAGCCATAAAACTTCAGCCTGTGGTCTGTATGTAACAGCTTTTCGAAGTAGAGCATCGAGAGACTCCCTGGTGCCATGGCTCTTCTCAAGCTGCGCTGCTTTGAGCCAAATGCTCTTCTTCGTCACAAACACAGTGAGGGCATATGAGTAGATAGCTCTGGCAGTCTCAATTGAACCATTCTTAATGCATTCCTCAGCATCAGCAACCCAAGTTCTCTTTCTATCTTCATCTTCCACACCAATCCCAACAGTATGATTGATTATAGCTTGGCAAGTGGCAACACAACCCGCACGTTCAGCCGCCTCGGCCTCCTTCATCCATGCTTCTCTATCTATGTCCAACCCTTTTCTTTGCAAATCTCTGATACCTCTCTCAATAATTTTCCCAACAGTTGAAGTATTTCCATTGGCTTCTTCCAACTTCGCAGCTGTAATCCAGATAGCAGGCTCCTTCGGTAGTTTCTCTCTTGCATTATTCAGAACCTTCCTTGCATTATCATAACTCTCCAATCTGGCTAACGCAATCCACAACTCAACGTGCAAAGGGCAGGACCGTACGGCCTGATGAAGCAAGATCTTAGCTTCCTCCTCATTAGACAGCTCTACAAGAGCCTTCCATAGCCTAACAGAATCACTAATGTGTAGCAATCCCTTCTTCAAAACCCTGACTTTGTTCACATCATCATGCTCCAATTTCGCAGCATGCATCCACAACTTAACCGAGTTTGGTATCGATTTGACGGCCCTAGCCATCACGGCCTTAGCCTCATCCGGGCTCGACAACCTGCTCGCCTCCAACCAAACATCCTCATTCGTAGGGCACTCCTCGCACCCTCTCGTTATCAACTGCCTCGCAGCCTGAATCTTCCCGGCCACTTCCTCCAACCTCGCCGCGGCAATCCACCCGGGAGGATGCTTCGGGTTCGTCTGAATAACACTCTTGAGCAACAACCTAGCTTTCTTAATATCCGAAATCTCGGCATCACTAGTAATTTTCATACTCTTAAGATCAGTAAGGTACCCCTTGGGATCCACAACAGTCAAGCCAGTAATCGAATCCGAAATCCTATCGAGCTTCAAAGACAGAACCGTACCTCTCCCTTCGCCAACAGCAGTCAAGTCCGTGACCGGAGTCTGCCCCCACGGCGTCTCCGCTCCGCCGGCAGCCCTGCTCTTCGGGTCCAACGCCGTGACATGCTCCTTCTCTTGCCTCGCCTTCTCCAGAAGCGTGTCCGGGACCGGCACGAAGCTCTCGAACCTCTTCTTCTTGTTCCTCAGCGAGTAATCCCCAATCTCCGGTATGCTATCCCACTCCTCCGCCGACATCGTATGCAGTTTCCGCTTCAAATCGGCGAACTGCTCGGTGATCTTCGGATTCGAAGCCCTGTACTTCTCAATCTCCTCCTTCAACCTCGCCTCTCGCCGGTCCTTCCGCCGCGAATCCATCCTCCGGTCGATCTCCTCCCACACCGCGTCGGCCTCCTTGTCGTCCTCGTCGTACTCCGCCGAGGCAAACAGCCCCACATCGTTGCCCTCAAACTCGTCGAATTTCTGATTCTCATCGTACCCTTTGTCCTCGCCCTCCTCCTCCTCCTCGTCCTCGCCGGGCTTCCCTCGGCCCCGCCCCGCCGGGGCGCCGCCAACCGTCGCCGCGGAGCGGTCCGGGAGGTCCGGCGCGGCGCGGGCGGGACCGATATCGGACCGGGTGGTGAACCCGGTGGCGCCACGGCCGAGCCCGGCGACGTAATTGGCCGGCGGCTTGGAGTTGAGGAATTCGAGGCGCGGCTTGGGGGGGGCGGGGGTCTGGGTGCCGCCGAGGAAGGGGATTCTGAGGGTTAGGGTTGAGTTGGGTCCGACGCCGAGGTCGCGGAGGACGGCGTCGTCCGCGCCGGCGGGGAACAGGCGCTGGAGAGCGATGGGCGTGGCGGAGGTCTTATGGATTGCGAGCTTGAGGTCGCGGAGAGTGGCGGTGGAAGGGTCGAGGTTTAGGGCTAGGGTTTTGTGGTTGAGGAGTGTTACGAACACCATGACTGAAACAGAAGATTTGGAAACGAAAGAAGAAGAAGAAGAAGAGAGCGAGAAGGTCGAGAGAGAGAGAGAGAGAGGGAGTGATGAATAGGTTAGATGTGTTTGATGTTTGAAGAGTGGGTTTCAAAATTACAATACATGTATGTATATAACAGAACTACAGAAGATTATTATGAGTCGGTGGTCAGTGTTATGAAATGAGCCAGTCCCCACTCACGGTACGTATCAATGCTATGGGTTTGAGGCTTTGTGCAATCTATCATTTTTTTATTAATAAATTATTACGTTGTTTTTTTTTTTTTTTAAGAGTAAGATCAATTCAGTTAAATTTACTATTAAAAAACTAAATAGATTGTAAATTTTCTTTTTATAATAATATATTTTCAAACAAATTATTCAGAAGTGATAGTTTTCAAAATTTTTTTATATCTATTGAAGATTAACGGACTCGTTAAGAGTGTGTTTGATAACATTTTTATTTTCTATTTTTTTTATAAATAGAAAAGTACAAATTTACTTTTGAAAATGTGTTTGATAAATCTGCTTTCGTTTTCTATTTTTATAAAGTGGGAACATATTGTCAAAGATAGAATAAATAAAAAAATATATTGTTTTCAAAATTTTTTTAAACAAAAACATTAAATCTTAAGAATTTTTTGTGTGTTTTCTCATTTCTATACTATTATCATACTTCATCTTTACGCTTTTTATATTTACACTCCCTCTTTGTCAGTTACAAACTATCATTTTGTGCTTTTCGTTTTCAAAAATAAGTTATAAATAATGATTACCAAACATGTTTTTTGTTTTTAAAAATTTTTAAAACAAAATAGCAAAAACACTTTCTCGTGCCCAATTTCCCAGGCACGCCTTGCTAGGACTTGGTCCACCAATCTAAGGCGAGCTCTCTTATTACTTCTCTTTTCTCATAACGGTTTCCATGTTTTTAATTTTAATTTCAGCGATAATTCTGCAAGTTGATTGGTGTCTTTTCAAAACCTAATTATTGATTTAAGCATAACTTATAAAAAAATTACTAAGCTAATAGAGAGTAGTATAGGAAAATACCCAAAATTTATAGAACAATAAAAGTAAATACCCAATATTTTAAAGTAATTAAGTAATTAGCCAATTCATCAATTATTTGCACATATTTCGGTAATTGAATCAATTACCACAAATTATCACTATGTAAGATTTAAAATGTTTTACCCATAGTTAAATTTAGGGATTTGTTAGAAAATTTATTGCAAACTAAAATTTCAAACCGATAATTTATATCTTAGGATATAATTTATATTTTTCCTCGAAATATAATTTATATTCGAAGATATAACGTATATTCCGTCTCATAATATAAGATAAGTTTTTTTTGATTAATTAGAAACGTAAAATATAATAATTTTATTGTCTACCAAAATAGCTATGAGTTTTAAACGTTTGTTTTTAAAACTTATTTTTGAATTTTTTCCTAATATTTATCTAAAATTGAATTGCATTTTTTTTTTAGAATAAGGTGTGTTTTTATAAAATTATGTTAAACTTTTATATTCTTAGATTACGAAAAAACTATACACCCACATGATCACATTTTTTTTGCTTAAAATATAGGAAATTTTAAAAAAATATCCACTGTTTATAAAATAATTTTTAAAAATAGTTATAGTTTCAAAAAATTTAAAAACCAACCCTTTTAGAAATTTTTAATAACAATTTTATGTGTAATTTTGTTATTTTCAGAAATTTCTTATATGTATTATGGCTAGTTTTTAAATTTTTTAAAACTGTGGCTATTTTTTAACAACACACAGTCCAAAATAGTTATATCACCTAACTGAATATAATATATATTTCAAGATATAATTTATATTACAGAATATTATTTGTATTATGTCAGAGAATATAATCGTATACATGTAAAGCTGAAAAAATGGGAAACGGATACGGATTACGTTTTCGTTCGAATATGGATATTCGCATCGGTGAAAAAACAGATACGGATTAGTTTTTTAAACGGATACGGATATCCATTTTCGTATAAAAACGAATACAGATATCCGTATCTGAAAAAAAAATACGGAAATGGATATCCGTATCCATTTAGAGGGTTTTTTTTATTTATTTATTTTGACCATTTGATTGATTATCCAACGGTCCGAGAAATTTAAAAAAAAAATAATAATAATAATAAAAACGGAAAACGGATAGCCGTTTTAAAAATGGATATCCGTTTTAAATACGAAATTTTGAAAATCTGTATATGTTTTTTTTTTTTTTTTTTTTTTTTTGCAAATACGGATCCAGATATCCGTATTTTCACCTTTATATACATGCAAACTAATACAAAATTGAGTTTGAAGTAAAACTGGCAAAACGGGTTTGAAGTTCATACCCTCACCCGTTTTGTCTTTACCCTCAATTTAGAGGGTAGGGTCTTTTTATTTATATATATATATATATATATTTTTTTTTTTTTTTTACGATTGAAGAGGGTATACTATCTTATCCTCACCTAACCCGATTTATGATTTTTTTTTAATTATTTCACAACCCTTATGGGTTGGTTTACCCACATTGCGTAGCGGGTAAGCCGTAGTCGCTACTAAATATAATGTTTTTTGCAGCTAAGCCATACCCTCTGTTAAATATTGTGTTTATTTATTTTTTTCAAATAATGAGAATAAATATGGGTACTCTAATACCCATGGGTAGTATCCCATTTATCCATATTAACAGAGGGTACGGGATAGAGTATACCCAACCCTCATTATCCAGGTACGGATCCAAAATTCTAATCTAATGGGGGCATAATAATATATAAAATTATAAATAAACAAAAAATAAAAATTATATTATAATTTCTAAATTATATTGGGTGAATTTGAAATTTTTTATAAAAAAATAGATAAAATTATAAATATAAAAAATTAAACGGGGGCAAAAACAAGATTTATTTGAAATTTTTATTTGATTATAGAGGTTAAACATAAATTTTAAAAAATTCAAAGGGGGCCTATGAAGGATTAATTTGAAACTTTTCTTTAATTATAGGGCTAAAATCTAAATTTTAAAATGTTTAGGGGCCTGTGGCCCCATAGCCCCACGTAGATCCGTATTTGTCATTGCCCATTTAAGGGTACAAATATGGTTTATACCCTCGAATTAGAGTGAGGGTGAGGGTCTCACCCTTTTTGCTACCTTTAATTTGAAGGAAGAAAATTGTTTGAGAGAAAAATCTCACGTAAATTAAAATTTTGTTGAGAGAAAAACAATCATCGGGGCTTTGGAATAAAATCTTGAACCAGTAGCGAGAGGATGGTTGTTGTGGTTGTTTTTGTTTTTTTTGTTTTTTTGAACTGTGATATAAAAGGATGCCGAAGAAATAGGCACTAGAGATTTTTATAGAATAGAGGCTAGTTTTTTATTTTAAATTGGTAAGGTTTTTTTTCATGAAAATTTTTAGCAAAATCAAGGGCCGATGATGATTGTTTTGGTCATTTCATATATAAATATCTTATATCAATAAATTTTCTAAAACCCTCTTTATATCAATAATTAATTAATTATTCTCTCAAACGTTGTTATTATATATGTACCTTTCCATTAAACATGGGGAATTTGCGAGTTTGATGTTTTTTTTTTAAAATTTAAACAATTTTATCGATTAATTTTTAAGAAAAATGTTCAAAAGGGGGTAAAACAATACTTTTGCTTAAAACGCTGATTGAAAAAAAAAAAAAAAAGGCATGAGGTGAATTTTCTTTCAAAAGAGATATACATCAAATTGTTGTTAAAATGGTGTATTTTTCAAAATTTATCAAAAAGAGATAGTGAAGCAAATAGCCAATTAAGGAAAAGAAGTATGTTAAGTGAGACTTACTAATACAGCTTTTATTTATTTATTTTTTTTTTGAAGTGCTAATAGAACTTTTATAAGTAAGATGATTCAGAAGAGCACAATCGTGCCATAATATTCTCATTTTATTTTTCTCTTTCCTTCCTTCTAGATTATACATGTATAGCTAATATATATATATATATATATTCATACATATAATATATAGATATATTTATGTAAATTGATATTTATTTATTGTGTACGTGTAAACAAAAGTAAAAATAAAAAAAAAAGTCATTGATAAGGTGAAGTAATAATATATTTAAAATTGACACAATAATAAAAATAAATATCTTATATTTTAAAGTAATTAAATAAGTAACAAATTAGTTAATTACTTGCACATATTTTTAACGACTTAATCAATTGTTATAATTTAATATTATACAAATAATTAAATTATTTGAGCAATTTGTTATAATTGCATTAATTTTTTTTTTCAAAGTTTTTAAGTTGACAACGACTAGGCAAATATTCGATCATAAATACCATTAAGAACCACGTGAGACCCAATAGCTTAGCTTAACCACATCTCCAATCTCAACAAATTTGTTAAAAACAAAACTTCATCTTCTCGAGACAATCTCCTATATGTTTGGACATTAAATAAAACACCACTTGTAAGAAAAACCCATATATTTTAGCCGAAAAAAAAGCCTATTGGCTGTTGAAAACTCCAAAACCTTTATATATTTTCTTTTCAATAAAGTTCTCCACAGCACAGAACCTCACGTCTCCACGCTGTTACCTGGAAAGCTCCGTTTAAGCGTTTTATTTAATTTTCTCTTTTATTTTTTAAAAGTAAGCTTGGTTTAAGCTTAGCTAATCAACTTTGGAGGTTATATAAGAAAAATTGTAACAACGAGAAAAGAAAGATGATAGTGAACAACGAACACCGATTTTTTAACGCTTAATTTAAATAAATTTTTAAAATTTTAAAAGATATAATAAAATATCTGAAAAATTGAGTTTTTTTTTAATTATTGTATAAATTTTTGATATTTTTCTACTTCTCTTAAAAGAAAAATGCAATAATTTATCGATGTTTTGGTTACCTCATATTTAGACAAACCATCCCACTCATTCTATTCCATTTCATACTATTCCAAACCATTCAACTTTCTAATCCTACAAACCATTTCATTCCATTCTATTTTTTTTTCAACTATTTTTTTTAACTTTCTAAATCCCTATACAATATCTTTAAACCTCAACCATTTATACCACTTCGAAATTCACAAAGTCAAACCATTCAACGTCGTTTTTTTTCAAACTATTCCAAACTATTTTTTCCATCCCAAAGAATAAGATAGAACGGGCAAAATATCTATCCCAAACAAGGGCTAACTATTGAACAGGATAGGATTATTATGACAAAAGACTAAAATATTTGAGAATTGGATCGCTTATTACTTATGACGTGTATTATCGTTAAAAAACTAACACTTCTAAATTGATTTTACTTTTAGAGTTTGATGATTACAATTACATATGTGATGGATAAAAATAAAAATAAAACTTATAAAACAGTTAGAGAAAAAAAATTAACTGTTCCAACTTTATATATGTATAATATGATCACTATCATTGGAAAAGCACATAAACATTGAAGCCATACTAATTATGATTTAGTACATTTTTTCTTTTGATTTTATTTAAGTTGAAGGTGAGCTAATGCCCAAATTGTTATTTTATTTATTTTATTTGTTACATTTCAGATTGAATTGAAAATGCCTTAAAAATTTCTCCTAAAATAAGAAAATAAAAACTCTCCATATAGTAAAAAAAAAAAAAAAAAATTCAAGACAGAAGTTAGGAGGTCAAGGCCATGGGGTCCACAATCGATCTAGATCTTAAACACGTGTAAAAAAATGTCAAGTGGGTCTCTATTACTTGAGAGAAAAACAAAAAATAAAAAAACAAAATATAGATAAATAAAAAAAGAGAAAAAAAATGTCAAGTGGGTCTCTATTACTTTGAGAGAAAAAAAAATAAAAAAAAAAAGAGAAAAGGACCCACTTGCCGCCGAGTCTGAAGTCATTTCTTCATTCCTCTTCTTCCATTTCCTTCAGATCTAATTCTATACCAAAAGTCCAATCCACGGACTCAGTCTCAGGCTCTCAACAGTCAAAACCTCCAAAAAAAAAAAAAAACACCCCATCTGGGTCTGCCTCGTTTTCCTGTTTTTCGATCGAAAACTTGGCGGTTTCAGAATTCAGACAGAGAGAGAGATATCAGAAGTATTGAGACAATATTATGGGCGTCCTAGAAAATGGTAACGCAGAGATTGGCATGTCTGGTATTTCATTGGGCACCAAGAACAAGTACAAGAGAATGGACTCTGAGCTTACAGAGGACAAAGATTATGACGACTCTTCTCGTACAAGTATTCGAGAAGATAGAGCTAATAGTACGAGGAAATATGTCTTTGCCTGTGCGGTTTTCGCTTCCCTCAATAATGTTCTCCTTGGCTATGGTATGTCTTTCTTTGATTCATTAGCCTCAATTTTTTTTTTTTTTTTTTTGTGATAAATCAGATTTCTTTTTCTGATCATCTGTGTAACTTTTTTTTTTTGGCGATATGTTTCCACAGTTGACTTATTTGAGATGGAATAAAAAGGGCATATATAAATAGAATGCAAATAAAATTTTGATCTTTTGATAATTTAAATGAAAAAAAAAAAAAATAACATCCAACATTTTTATTTATGTCATACTTAATTCATATTTTGAAAAGAAGCCCACCATTTATTTATTTTTTGGCTATTTGAGGCATGGCATTAATGGTGTTGGAATTTGTGAAACGTTTCATTATGTCCAAAGAGATTTGTTAGTAAAATTAGTTGTTAGTAATTGCACTCTCAAACTACGTGGGAAAATCTGTTCAAATGTTCATTCATAGTCATTCTCATGGTTTGCATTTTCAGGTCTCTAACCATTTAAGGTTCACTAATGCCAAAGAAAAGTTTGACATTGTTTTGGTGGAAACAGAATTTAAGTCCTAAAAGTTTTTTTTTTGTTTTCTCAATTGGTAGATGTGGGCGTAATGAGCGGCGCAATTATATTCATTCAGAAAGATCTAAAGATCACAGAAGTGCAGGTGGAAGTACTCGTCGGAATTTTGAGCATTATTTCGCTTTTCGGCAGTTTGATCGGAGGGAAAACGTCCGACGTTATCGGTCGAAAGTGGACAATGGGCTTAGCGGCCGCCATTTTTCAAGCCGGAGCGGCAGTAATGACGTTTGCTCCTTCGTTTCAAGTACTAATGATCGGTAGATTCTTGGCCGGTGTCGGGATCGGTTTAGGCGTCATGATTGCCCCCGTTTATATCGCGGAGATATCGCCGACAGTTTCACGAGGCTCTCTCACTTCGTTCCCGGAGATCTTCATAAACCTCGGCATTTTGCTTGGTTATGTCTCGAACTATGCGTTTTCGGGTTTACCTGCGCACATAAACTGGAGAATAATGCTCGCGGTGGGGATCCTGCCCTCGGTTTTCATTGGCTTTGCGCTTTTCGTTATCCCCGAGTCTCCCAGGTGGTTGGTCCTGCAGAACCGGGTGGACGAGGCAAGGTCAGTGCTGTTGAAGACTAACGAAAACGAGGCTGAGGTGGAGGAGCGGCTTGCCGAGATACTGCTAGCTGCGGGAATGTCCAACGCTGACAAGTGCGAAGAGAAAGCCGTGTGGCTCGAGCTCTTGAGGCCTTCCCCTGCTATTCGGCGGATGCTGGTCACTGGCATTGGAATTCAGTGTTTCCAGCAGATAACCGGGATAGACGCAACCGTTTATTACAGCCCCACGATCTTCAAAGACGCGGGTATCGAAGGCGAATCGAAGGTACTCGCCGCAACCGTTGCTGTGGGAGTAACAAAGACTGCTTTCATATTGGTTGCCATAATTCTCATTGACAAACTCGGCAGAAAGCCATTGCTCTACATCAGCACTATCGGAATGACCGTTTGTCTGTTTATGTTGGGCTTCACGCTTAGTTTTCTAGGGAACGGAGAGACCGGGATCGCCTTGGCGATTCTATCCGTTTGCGGGAACGTAGCCTTCTTCTCCGTGGGGATCGGCCCCGTCTGCTGGGTTCTGACGTCCGAAATCTTCCCCCTAAAGCTGCGAGCCCAAGCGTCGGCGTTGGGAGCTGTTGGCAACAGGGTGAGCAGCGGCATCGTCGCAATGTCTTTCCTTTCGGTCTCCCGGGCAATCTCCGCCGGTGGAACGTTCTTCATCTTCTCCGCGATTTCGGCTCTCTCCGTCCTGTTCGTCCACTACATCGTCCCCGAAACGAAAGGGAAGTCGTTAGAGCAGATCGAGCTGCTGTTTCAGGATAACCGAGAATGGATCAAAGGCGAAGTGGAGCTCGGAGAAGGAGATGCTGAACATCTTGTGCAAAAAGAATGAGCCAAGTTTGGATTTGGAAAAACTTTGTTATTTATTTTTTATGAGCCAAAAGTCCTCAATGCTCAAAACAGGATGTGGGATTATTAGGCTTAATTAAAACATACAGGATATGGATTATTTTGAAAAACATCTGCCAGGAAACAAGTTGGATTTCTATAGAGGTAGAAAAACCTGCTATATGACGAGCTCTTCAACAAGATCTATGAGAAGCTGAAAATGGTCTATGATTTTTTGGTTTTGTTCTATAGTTTTTGAATGCCTCTCTTAGATCTCCGTTTAATTAATCTGTAACACCCGGAAATTGTACTGCATTGTATTGTATTTTGTTGTGTTGAATTGTTCCGGAATGAGGTCTGATAATTGTTTCCCACACTGAAGTAATGATAATGTTGTATAGTTTGGAAGCAGTCGAAATTTCTTTTGATTTGGACTCGTGGACACACCTAGAAACCTTGTAGTTTGGAAAAAAATAAAAAAATAAAAACTTCAATTACGCCTTAATCCTTATTAACATTTGGATGTTTTAAATGTCATTTTATTCTTAAAAAAAGAGAGGAATATTCTTCAAGTACCCATTGAGTTTTTACTTAAATGAAACAATTATATACCCTTAATTTTTTATTTTTTATTTTTGCTGTGAAATTATATATAGGGAGAATTTCAAAATAAAGTCATTCTTAATGCCAGTTAATAATCTATATCCCATATGGTGTGCTCCCTTCATTTACACTCTATGTTTATAGTGTAAATTTTAGGGTATAAATTAAAAGTGCAATGCACATGGGGTATAAATTATCATTGTGTCAAGAATGGGGTATTCCTCAAAATCCCCCTTAGACCATCTCCAATGCTAATGCGGTAATGCCAATGCCAATGCTAAATTTGGCACCAAAAAGTGAAAAAATACCAAATACAGCATTGGCATTCAATTTTTACTCCAATGCACTCAATTAGCATTATCAATGCTAAATACTATTTTATTATTTTTTAGGTGTAGAAATCAAAAAAAGTCAATTAATAGTAATAAGCAATTATTACTTTATTGGAAGTTGTGTGCTTTTTGAATATTTAATTATTAAAAGTATATGCTAAAATTTGGCATTATGCCAAATTTGGTGCCAAATTTGGCACTTAATTTGGCATTTGCCAAATTTAGCACTAGAAATGACATTGGGTTGGAGGATGTATTTTTCTCTCAAATGCTATATTTTAGCATTGACACATTTTTTTAGCATTGCATTGGAGATGCTCTTATATACCCTTAATTTGTTACCGTATGATATTATTTATCAGTTTCGCAAATCACAGCCTCTTATGCTCAAATTTTATTTAATATATTTTTTAAAATATTGCTTTTACCCTTAGCCAAACATTATACGTATACTCTTAAGTTTTATTTAATGTCAAAATAGGACAAAAATATCCCATGTTATAAAATTTTCAAGACTTTTTCTTTTTGTTTTAAATTACCTATAATATCAAATGGGGTTGTAGGAAAACAAAACTGCTCCACCAATTCAAATAAAAAAACCAAAATTCAATCCAACGTCAACAAAATTGGAATTCCGTTTGAACGACTTGAAAGAATAGTGCTAGACGTACTAATTTTAAAATATCAATTTAAGTATCATATTATTATTAATGTGTGTTTAACACTTTATTAGAAAGATTTGATATTCAACAAATCAAAATATGATACTTAAATTACCACATAAGTTGGTATTAAAAAATTGATATATCTAGCATTATTTCAACTGAAATTATTTGTTTCGAAAGTAAAATTCGGTTACAATCAAATCGAACCGAAATTATAATGTATGATATTTGATGTTACATAAAGAAAGGCACTAAAGTTGTGTGTGCCTGTGCTCTTTCCTTGCTACCTCACCAGGTTCGAGTCATGACTAAGTGATTTTGTAGTTTTTAAGTGAATTTATGAGATTTTTAATATCTTCATACAAATTTTGTACTGAATAATATAGTGGGACATATATTTGAGAGTTTTAAATAATTGAAGGATAATTTTGGAATTCCTAAAATATATGGACGAAATTGGGAATTTTGCAAAATATAGGGATTATTTATGGTTTTTTTCCCTTAATAAAATTTTCTAATAGGTCATACACAATTAATTAATGTGAGTAGAGAATGTGAAATAAGCTGTATTTAACGGTGCTTCATTTTTGACACTTTAATAATCTATGCTTGTTGGTGTGGAATTTGAACCAATGACAAGATCCGCACCTCTAGGGTGTGATGCGGCAATAAAAATAAAGAAAGTGGCCGCAAAAGTAAAGAGAGGGAGATTTTTAGAGTGGTTCGGCCCTCTTCCGGAGTAAAAGCCTACGTCCACTGTAGTTTTATATTTTCCTTTGGATATCAAAGTACAAATTCCGGCCAAAGAAGAGGAAAAAGATTCCCCTCTAATGGAGTTATCCTCTCCGTTTTATAGCCAAGGGAGAGAGGTTGCGTGGGTTAATGGTCTGACATCCTATCCTCTTAAAATCCGGGAGTAGGTGACCGACTACCTCTGCAGACATACATTGAGAAAGACATCTACAGTACCTATCCGACAGTCTACAGCACCTGACAGCCCCCTACAGGCGGGGACAGTCAGTCATTTCAAGGAAAGACCTAGACTACCGTGTGCGGACTTCATCTTCGACTGGGGAGCGCCAGCTCCCGGGGCCAAACCTTCCATCTTGAGTGAAGTCCTTGCTTCCTCTTCGAGGCTAGCCTTGCAGGAGTGGATCATCTTCGAGGATCCACGACCTTGTCCATCAATCCCTCTTCGAGGGTCTCCTCGCCCGTCAATCCCTCTTCGAGGGTCTTCTTGTGAGCTTCGCACCTCCTTCGGTGGAGCTCTTCATGATCATCTCCGAGGGCGTACGATCGAGGATCATCTTCGACAATCCTCGCTCATTCTTTGTTCCTGTGATGATGTGGCGTCCACTTTCTTCGCGGCTGAGGGCTTGTGCACGCCTCTAATGCCCCTCGAGGACTTCGCCTCCGAGGCTACATTCCTTGATGAAAAATCACATACAACAATGCTCATTTCGTGTTATACTTTTAATTTATGCTCTCATTTGTACATTATAAATAGAGAGTAGAAATACACGTAGAATATTAAGTGACACTTAAAATTTTTTTAAAATTTCTCTTCAAAATGAGAACTATTAGGGAGATTTTGAGGAATGCCCTATTTTGAACATGTTAATAATCCATGCGTTTATACCTAAACTTTTATGACCAATCAATTCCGTGGCCTCATGGGCTAAAAGGGCCTGGCCCAACCCAGCCCATTAATAGCTTCACTATTGCTTAATCAGATTAAATAAGAATGATTAAAGAATTAAAAGGAAATATGCTTGTGATAAAAATATAAAGATGAATGTAGTGCTTTTGCCTAAAATAATCAAGGGTACAAAAGGAAGAAGGAGCTTTTACTAAAAACCAAAGAGAAAAAAAAAAAGACTAACAACACTTTGGTCACATCAAATAAACGCCCTGCCCTCATAGCACTTATTATAAAGTTACAGATAATATATACAGATATATAAAATTAATATCAAGTTATAGCCAGTTTCTCCTCAATCTCTTCTCTCTTTCTCTCTCTCTCTCGTCAATGGAAAACATCAAGCATAAACATGTAGAAGTCAGAGGAATAAAGCTTCATGTAGCTGAAATCGGAACCGGTAATACACATACATATATATTTAATTATTTATATATAACCTTCATATATGCTTTTGTTTGTCTGAATGATTAGATAAAAAATTTAAATACGTGTATTTGTATATACACACACACAAACACATATATATATATATAATATATGTATAGATCTAAAGTAAATGAATATGAATAAGTGCAGGTCCAAAGGTGGTGTTGTTCTTGCATGGATTCCCAGAAATTTGGTACACATGGAGGCACCAAATGATCGCCGTCGCCAACAATGGCTGCCGAGCAATAGCATTCGATTTTCGGGGCTATGGACTCTCCGACCAGCCTCAACAGCCTGAGAATTCAACCATCAAAGACCTTGTCGACGACGTCGTTTGCCTTTTGGATGCCTTGAGCATCAACAAGGTCACAGATATAATATGATATATGATATATTATCATTTTGGTTATAAGATGTTGTTAATTAAGTATTATTTTTGCGCATGGTTTGGCTTTTTCGATGGAATCCCATGATTTAAAAATGCAAAAGGAAAAACAAAATATTGTTGTCGTTTCCCAAAGTCGTGTTAGTGAAAAGAAGAATTTTTTTTAGAGAAATGGTGGTGGGTAAAGCTGTCTATTCGTGAGTTATAATAATATTATTATACTGAAGTGAGCTGATAGGTATGGAAATATATATTAATCAATTAGAAAATTGTACTAAATTAAAATGTCCTTTTTTCCCTCTCCATTCTAACCCTTTATTAAATGGATGATTTTTTTTTCTGATTTTTTTTAAATATAAATGAATGATAATTAGTATTTATTGTATAATAATTACGAGAGTGAAATCATTACGCTAGTTCTATTCTATATCCAAATAAAACTATTATTTCCCTGCAATGAATTCGATACTATTCCTGAATTGGATGTTTTTACAGCTGTGAATTCCATACCAAAAAATTATTCAATATTGAATTTATGAGTCAAAGATTAGGCAGATATATACACATCAGTTTCCTGTAATGAACTCATTACATTTCCAGTTTTCCTGAGATGTTTTTACAGTTGTTATTTACATAAAAAGGATTCGATAATATTGAATTTATGGGTCAAAGGTTTGGTGGATATACACAAATTACACATCAGTCTGGCAAACAAGTGAGTCTTGTAAGTTCACTAGCGAGAAAATTGAATCATAACGTAAGTTCTAAGCATTTAAGGTATAAAAAACCGAATTGGAATCAGTTGATAAAAATCCAATTTTTTTTTCTTTTTTTAAATATTATTTTTAATTTGTAAATAGGCTTTTATTGTTGGGAAGGACTTTGGAGCTCGGCCAGCATTTCTAGTATGTGCACTTTATCCGGAAAGAGTGTGTGGACTCATAACACTAAGTGTTCCTTACACTCCTAAATCTCCATCTTCTATCCAAAATCTCCTTCCTAAAGGCTTGTACATCTCTAGGTGGCAGGTACACTTCCTATATATATTATATATATATATATCTACTTAAAATACATTGATAAATGTTTTTGAATCATATATAGTATGGTCTAGTAAAAATATATATGATGTTTTAGATATTTAAGTTTTCTCACCCTAATCCTTAACTTTGATAGAAACTCATAATAGAATATTACATTCTTTGTTCTTGATTACAAATATAACTTCCAAAATATCTAGTTTTCTACTTTTCTAACATTAATTCCTAATGTAATACAAAGCTAAATATTTTTACAAATACATGTTATTTTCTATATATCACTCTTTGACAATACATCACAAAATTTACATATATGCACCATAATAATATCCCTGATTAATCAAATAGTCATGAGCGTTGTTTATATGCTTTTTTTTATTTTTTTATTTTTTATGTTCGAAAACTTTGTTAACTCATGAAAAAAAATAATGAGAGCGTGGATGAGGAAAATATCCGCATTTTGTATTATAACCCCTAACATAAATAGTCCATATTCAAAGTAACTAATTTCAAAAGTAATCGATTTTTGTTAATTACATCAACTATCATGATAGAATTAATTCATGTGAGTAACTCGGTTACTAACTATTTCACTAAAATTTCTGAAAATATTATATATTTACTAATTTAACCTTATTGTTTAATCGGATATTCAATGCAATACGAAACTAATCAAAGTGTGTGATTAGGAGCCAGGGCGAGCCGAAGCAGATTTTGGCCGATTTGATGTAAAGACAGTGATAAAAAACATATATATTCTCTTCTCAAGCAGCGAGATTCCGATCGCCGGCGACGACGATCAAGAAATCATGGACTTGGTGGACCCATCTGCCCCTTTACCAACTTGGTTCTCTGATGAAGATCTCTCAATCTATGCTTCCTTGTATGAGAAATCTGGATTCCTTTTTCCATTGCAAGTTCCGTACAGGTATTCCCAAAAAAAAAAAAAAAAACCTTAATAGATTATTATAAGAAGAAGGGATTTTGAAAGGACAATAATATTATCTCTAATTCACTTTGTATAGGTTAAACCTTATCTAGCACAAGATTTAATAAATGTTAGTGGTTCGATTATAATTTTGATTAATTTTATATAAGCGTATAAATAAATGCTTGGCTACATGATTTAGTCATTCTTCACTAAATTTTTTGGTATAATTTCTTATATAAAAAAATTTATTATGTCATTCAAGTAAAAAAATTCAGAAGGATATCTTAATTAGTACGATTTTGAAAACTTAATGGATAAACGAGATATTCCTAAAAACTGAATACTTTTTTTTATTGTTATAATTTTTTGCATTTCTCTGAAAACATATGTATAGATGATTGTTTTGGCATTATCCTCTTTATTATCGTGAAGTTGCAATAAATTAAAATTTGAAATGTTAAACAATTTTTAACGCATATGTTAAGATTTTTTTGTCATAAAATTCCTGACAGAGGTGTTATTTTTTAAAAAACTCATTCAATTTTAGCCTATTTTTGCAACGAACCCTTAATTATTTGTAACGAAACTTTGTTAAATGCAATATTTAAGGTTTATTTTTTTAATTAGTATACTTATTACTTGTTGTACGTTCTATTCGATGTAGGAGTTTGAACGTAGACATTGGCATAAGTGATCCTAAGGTCACGTCTCCGGCGCTGCTGATAATGGGCGAGAAGGATTACTCGTTAAAGTTTCCGGGCATCGACGACTACATTCGAAGTGGCGCAGTGAAGGATTTTGTCCCTGATTCGGACATCACATTCTTGGCTGAAGGAAGTCATTTTGTGCATGAACAATTTCCAGAGAAGGTTAATCACCTTATCGTTAATTTCCTTGACAAGCATGGTGCCATGTAATTTATGAGCAAGCTGTCTACTAATATACAACTTGTAACAACAATAAATATTCAATTTTCGCATTATTATATCTAGAAATTTTTTTAGATATTCCTGTACCGCACCTTCAAATATTACATGAATATGTAAGAGTAAATCATTTCTTTTTATATTGGGAAGGGAGATTTTGAAGAATGCTCCATTATTCAATGATAATCTATACCCCATGTGAGTTGCACTTTTAATTTATACCTCAAAATTTACACTACAAACATAAGATGGAAAGAAAGGGAGCACACTACATGGGGTATAGATTATTAAGTGACATAAAAAATGGTTTTGTTTTGAAATTCTCCCTATTGTTGTTGGGAATATATACTATGTTGGCCTAAAGAATTAAACCCAAGAGTTTCGAATATTTAGCATGTAAAGGAGCATATATATCTTCATGTAGTCCAAAATTTTTGCAGCTAATAAGTCAAACCATTTGGGTTGTTTAGCCTAAAGCATTGGTTAATCATAGTATAGAATATTTAAGCTCGCGGACCAAGGATAAATATCTTTATGGGGGAAGATAAATATATCTAAATTTTGGTACAATGACAATTTGTAGCATTTCACTAGGGTTTCACTCACATACCAAACAGAATTCACCTAGTAATCCTAGATGAGTTTGATATAGAAATTGCATCATCAACCACTTTTTATGATAGTTTGACTCGAACAAATACTACACAAAATAAGACCTTTCGTGACTGATTAATCAGTCTCGAAAGATTTTTTGTAACTGAAAACTAATCGTCATTTAGCTGCGGATTCTTAGTCCTATGTATATATATTCAATTGCAGATTTGTTTTGTTATCCACAACTGAAAATTATTAGTCGCATATACTTAGTCAACAACACGATGGTATTTGTATCTACAACTAATTTGTTAGTCGCAGATACCTATTTATAATTAAAAGATATGCGCAATTGAATTTTTAGTCGCATATACCTTGAATTTTTTTTATTTTTTTTATAAAATTTATTTTATTAATAATGCAGTAATTTGAATAATTTTGCCGGACATTTTTTTTATTTATTTATAAAAAATGACTAATATTTATTATATATAATATATATTGATACATAAATAAAATAAATAATAGGCTCTTGTCGAGCTATAGGCATATAAGTGAGCTTGTTGAAGCTTGAGCAAGAGTCAACATGAGTTGGCGGTTGACATAAAGTGTCGGACCACACTAAAAAATATATCAAATAGACACAATTTGAGGAATTGCAATGAAACTAAGCAGAAAATTAATAGCAAGTAGAACAAGTGAAAGTGAAGAGATACTCATATCTTATTTCTGACTTAATCAATTTATTTCACAACCATTTTATTACTTGTGTGAACTGTACACTTACGGTTTTTGCATGCATTTGCAATTGGAATCTTTTTTTAAAAAAAGTGCTGCCTAAAAGAAAGCCCTTTTTGTGTCTTTGACTATAAGCACCTATTAGCTTAATAGTTTCAGAAGCAATTTTTAAGCTTAAGAAGCAAAATATGCTTCTATGAAGCTATGCACTATAAATTGAAATAGTAGTAATAATTTTATTTTGTTGAGAAAAAAAAATATATATATCTCTAACCTTGTGAAAGTGATTTTCCTTTAAAATAATCATCAATGTGTTAATATATAACCAAGAGTACAAGTCTCATATTCCCATATACTTAATAATTCGAAAGTATCTCGTCATTAACCATGTATGTTGTTATGTTCTTAAATATCTAATACGGCTTGGACCATTTCCAATGTAAATGCTAATTCCAACAAAACTATATTTAATATAAAATACTTCAATGTATTAGTGTCATTTAAATATTATTTTTATTATTATTTAATTGAACAACTCATTAAAGATAATAAATATTAACTAATAATAAGAAACACTATATGTAGTAACGATAGCTTTTTGATATAAGAGATTATTTTTATAATATAAAATTTTAATCATAATTATTTTCATATTAAATGATAAAAAGGTAACTAATCAATGTTCATTTTTAAATGTTAAAATTTAACATTATGTTATACTGTCAAATTTGATACCAAATTTTATATTTGTCAAATTTGATATTAAAAATAATATTGCATCCGCTTGTCAAATTTTAACATTCGTAC
Organism: Boehmeria nivea var. tenacissima; assembly: GCA_018132145.1. NCBI lineage: Eukaryota > Viridiplantae > Streptophyta > Magnoliopsida > Rosales > Urticaceae > Boehmeria > Boehmeria nivea. The sequence goes on along the minus strand of CM030876.1, from coordinate 10,011,681 downwards.
TGTCAATTTGACATTGAACTCTCACCTTTGTTGATACAACTCTCTCTTTCTTCCTTTTTTTTTTTTTCTCTATTTTTTTTTTTGCACGTGAATTTGGTGGTAGGAGTGCAATCATCACCCTCACCTAACCAAGCATTATAATTCTCAGCAAAAAAAAAAAAAAAAGAAAAAGAAAACCAAGCATTATTATTATGGGTACTTCTGTGATGGGTTTTTTTTGTGGTGGGAAACAATTCTGGACTGTCAGATTCATCTTTTCGGTGGGTCCCGCATCTTAAAATTGTGAATCTCACCATTCAAAATTATTTCCCACCATAAAAAAAACCCATTACAGAATTTCCCATTATTATTTAGCAAAAAAAATTTTTTTTCTTCCTTTAATTTGTCTCTCATCTTAGCCATTTATTATTCCCTTGCTGAGTTAGTAAATTCCAACATGGGTCCGCACAAATTAGATATCTTAATAAACGATTAAAACTTTCTTAAAAAAAAAAAAAAAAAGCCTGTTGTTAACTAAAAAAAAAAAGCCTGTTGTTAACTAAATAGAGTTATCATTTATAATTTTTTTAATTTATGATATATTATTGATGAAATTATGTGTTGAAACAGTCCTATATATATAATTTTCCTTAAAACTTTTTGATACCCTTTCCTCTTTGCCTTGTCTCTTTCTCGCCTTCTTAAGTCAATTAAGCCCATCTACAATATTCTCTCATAAACATAGACATAGACACAGACATAGAGACATACATCGAAATGGAAACAATTGAGCATAAGCATGTACAAGTAGGAAAATTAAAGCTTCATGTGGCTGAAATTGGAAGTGGTAAGTCACACTACACTGTTTTCCTACACATAAAAATTTTTGTTCAAACATAATGTGTATTTATTGTTTTCTCATATTGGAACAATTGCAGGTCCAAAGGTGGTGTTGTTCTTGCATGGATTTCCTGAGATATGGTACACGTGGAGGCACCAAATGATCGCCGTTGCCAACAAAGGCTATCGCGCCATAGCCTTCGATTTTCGGGGCTATGGACTCTCCGACCAACCCGAAGAGCCCGAGAAAGCGACGCTCCAAGACCTCAACGAAGACGTCGTTGGCCTAATGGATTCTTTGGCAATCACCAAGGTAACATAATTCTTTGGTAATCATGGTGGTTATGATGATCAGTAAACTTTCACTTGAAATTAGTATTTTTGCTTTGTTTTTTTCTCTGACATTCATGAAAGTTTTGGTACCTGCGAGAGCAAGACCACCACTAACCAAGCACACAAATGGTGTAAATGACCGCAAAATATTTTTGCACCAATTTTGGTATGAAATTGTGCTATGGTTCGGAGTTGATGAATTGTTTTATGCTAAATTTGATGCAACAGATTCATTTTGCTCAATGTTAAGAGTTTTGTTATTCCAATTCCGTACTTGCTTTTTTGAGATGCTGATAAATGAGGAAAACGAAAATATTCTTTTTGTCATAATGAGTGGGAAATAGTAAAACAGAATAGCGTGAAAGTTGTACTATTTAGAGTTCCTGAATAGTGACTAGAGATGGCCTAAGTTGAAACAATCGGATTTTTGTTGAATGTTTGTAACAGGCATTTCTCGTCGGGAAGGACTTCGGAGCTTTTCCGGCTTACTTAGTAGCTGCACTTCACCCAGAAAGGGTGTGTGGAGTTGTAACACTCGGGGTTCCTTTCATTCTACCAGGTCCCTCTGCAGTCCAAAACCATCTTCTTCCGAACGGCTTCTATGTCACAAGATGGCAGGTAATTCTATTTTGACTCGAAACGAATGCTATGTCATAATTTGAATACATAATTCTGATAAAGCTTGATGGTTCCACGATGAAAAATCATGATATCAGGAGCCAGGCCGAGCAGAAGCTGATTTCGGTCGTTTTGATGCCAAGGCGGTTGTGAGAAACATCTACACGCTCTTCTCAAGAAGTGAGATTCCGATAGCTGGTGATGATCAGGAAATCATGGACTTGTTCAACCCATCCACTCCACTGCCATCTTGGTTTTCTGATGAAGATCTCTCGGTCTACGCTTCATTATATGAGAACTCCGGTTTCTGTTTCGCATTGCAGGTCCCATATAGGTAGCTTAACATCAATTTAGTCCCTGAAACTAAATTTTTCGCTCCTATTAATTTTTTTAAAATGTGGCAGTCAAGCTCATTCAAATAAGTTTACTAAAAGTATCGAATACGTTCATCTCCTAATCTTCATTTTTTTTCTCATGGAAGGGCTTTGTCTGTGGATATTGGTATTACTGATCCAAAAGTTTCAGCACCGTCGCTACTAGTCGTCGGTGAGAAGGACTACGTCCTAAAGTTTCCGGGCATGGAGGACTATATAAGAAGTGGAGTAGTGAAGAATTTCGTGCCGGATTTGGATATCACATTCCTCCCAGAAGGAAGCCACTTTGTGCACGAACAACTTCCGGAGCAGATTAATCAGCTTATCATCAGTTTCCTTGATAAACACAGTGTCTGATGTCGAATATGCGCTTTCTATGTAACTGAGAAAGCTAAACTATTAATGAAAATAAGTCCCTATTCTTTAGGGAAAGAGGAAGGGGAATAAGTTGCTGTTGTATGGCATTTGCTGTTGGACAGAACTCAATTTGTGTTTAGCTCTTGGAAGATGAATAATATGTTTGTGTGGCATAGTTTAAGGTGGTTGAAACAAGTTGCTTTTTAGGTTATTTTTCATGTGAATTATCTTTTTATTGATTACATTGCAGATGTTACACAATCCGAGTCTCCAAAGATAAATGTCTTTTATAATTACTGCCATAATGCAGAAAAGTTATTTGTGTACTGCTTTTTGTAGCAGAAAGATATCATATAAGCGCATATACAACGCAGGAACAAAGAATATCTTTGTAATTGTGTGATGCTTCATCCATTTTCTTGTAAAAACATCAACCCAAAAAACCCAAATCTTGTTATATCATCTCTTTTAGCCTCGAGGCATTGCCTAATGCAGTGTCATGAGGTGTATTGCAAAGTTAACTTCGATAAGAAATTCATGTAAGCTTCGTACTTTATCTAGAAAACGATTATGTTTGGGACCCACATGGTAGGACCACAAATGATGAGCTTTCAAATATGAGAATTGTGTAAATTGTGTTGCTCATGTTTTTAAGTCTCTTTGTAGATCCAAGTATTTGATGGCCTGTGAATAAAGCGTCACTTGAGGCGTTTAGGTGCACCATTTTGTATAGTTTAGAACATATAAAACCAATCAACCCATTAATTCAAAGGAGAGATTCTGCCATTTACCTATTCCTAACCAAGTTGATTCAGCCCATTAAGACCTGATTTAGCTGTACAATACGAGACTCAAAATTACTCTGGTATAGCATTATATAACTTGCTTGATAGTGAACTAAAATTTTGATTCATTACATTGTAGCTTTATGTATATTCTCTCTTTGAGTAACAACGTTGAAGGTTTTTCTTACAGCATATCGTATTTTACAAGAGGAGCTAAACAAAAATTACAATCCTCAGCAACAGCATTACACGTCTAGTTCTTCATACATACAAGATAAACTTTGAGAGAACAAAGTCACATATGTACATACACATACTCAAAATGGACTTTGGCAAGATAAGCTTTGAGAGAACAAAGTCACATATGTACATACACATACTCAAAATGGACTTTGGCTAGCATAAGTTTGATCTTCAAAGCTTCATTAACATAGAACTTTCAGAGCTCATAAGCAGGGAATCTTGCTTCAGAAGGCTCAACCATGTCGAGAAACAGATAAGCCATACCTCCGATCCCTTCGAACAAGGAGTAGTGGTTGTCGCCTCCGTGCATCTCTCCTTGGGCTATAAGTTTGTGTGCTCCATCGAGGAGGAAACAGGCAAAGGCTCTGGCCTTGTATAGGAATCGTACATCTCCAGTCAGTCGATAGAGCGAGAGGAACACGTACGCATTGCCGCTGATACCGTGGCAAATGCCAACTCGCTTGAGCAATCCACGGTTCCACACCACCTCTGATGCATCTATAGCTGCTTTCAGAAACTCCTGATCCCCGAAAACCTGCGAGTTTGACAACCATTCAGCGAAGAATTAGTTGAAAGAAAAAAGGGAAAGCTACAAACACGGTTTCTATAGCTTGAAACCCAGAAAGTGGGCGCAGTCTAATCCATGTTAACATGCGCTGTATGATTTTCTCACCACATATCTCTGAGAATAAGATTCCACTTTCCATGAGAAATTTCTACAAATCCTTGTTAAATTAACAACCCCGGTGAATTAGTGAATGAAATATGCAAAAACGTTAAACTATACTCGTCGTTGAAACATGTGATTCAGCCTGTTACTAGGTCCAGAATAGCCAGAAATGGAATGAATTTTATACGAAACATTAGTATAATGAAGAAAACAATATCCGAAATAACTAGATACAAATTCATTTTGTTAAATCATTCTTGGCAACAGGCAACTAGCTCCTATTTGTCAGCAGTTTCATGGGCAAACCCAAAGGGAACTAATCAAACACGAAAGCTTACCCTTGCCGCTTTGACAAGCGTTAGGGAAACTCCGGGTGCACCATGACACCAATGCACAAGAACATCTCTCCCCGTATCTTCTTCGCTTGCAGGGTAGTTTCCGCTAGCGAAACGATTCTTAATCATGTATCTGAGAGTGCCCTTTACGTCCTCCGCCTCGTCCGGCCTCAAATCCATGTCCATCAGAACATGCATAATCCCTGCCAATCCATGAGCAGCACCCCAATACCTCTCTCCATACCACTCAAACATCAACGGGCATTTCGCTTTCTTCCCAAGCGCTCGGCCATTCTCGATAACTTCACTCACAACTGGTCTCTACAAGACATAAGTTTGAAAAATTATTAAAAAGACAAACACATATTTGTTGGCTTCCAAACAACAAAATTAAACATAAACAGTAGTTTGTAACATCGGTTATCACCGTGACAGACGAGGGAACCGTCCCGTCGCCGATGTGTTTGTTCAAAAACAAACATGCCCACAAGTACCCAACTCTCCCATACAGCAACTCATCAGGAAGATCTCTTGGCAACTTGATCTGTGTTCTTAGTCAACAACATATCAAAAGTTCATGACATAATTCCAAAATATCAAATCCGAAAGTCATCAAACAGATATGATACAAATTCAAAACCTCTTCAAATTGGGCCAAGTAGTATCTAAGCGACGGTTCATCTCCTGTATGCTTTGCAACTACAGCCCCAAGAGCACACACACCAGCTCTCCCACATATGAAAGTCACATCCCTGAAAAAATGACAAAATCAAATTAAAAGCCAATATTTTGTATCATCACATTAATAAAATGGTCACATTCCTGCAAAGATTTCTTCACTTGGACCACATAATTCATTCAAATGACTTAGTACCGTACAAGCTTAAATAAATTGTGTAGCATCCTAAAAGAACAATCCCATCCTAAAAGAACAATCTCAAACATTAAAATTGATATTATAGTCAAACAAGTTTTTCACACAATTCGTATTGCATTAACAAAATAGAGAAGATATTTTCTTTCGGAACTAATAAGAGACTGAAAGTACTTAGAAGCCAAAGAAGCAGAGTCACAAGCCTCGACGATCTGAGAACAAAGAGTGAGGTCATTCTGATTATTGGTGACTTGATAAGCCCTGAAGAGCACAAAAGCAGTGCCGAGAGAGCCCGCGTAGAGACTGAAATCTACCACGCGCTGCTCAGTGACTCCCCAAGTCTCGATCACGATCTGTCACTCACACACATCAACAACAAAAACACTTTATTAAGCCCCCCAAAAAAAAAAAAAAAAGAAAAGAAACAGAGAGCCCAAAAAGAGTGACAAGTGTACGGACGGCTTCCTTGAGGTCTAGAGCTGCGCGCTCGAAATGGTTGTAGAGAGAAGGGTACGGAGCGGAGAGGAGCCTCGTGAGAGAGTGGGTCCCACTCCCGCTTTCGGGGTTGATGTTGTTCTGTTGAAGTCGACGAGGTGGTTGAGTCTGGCATTACGTTGGGAAAGTAACGCTCGGCCATAGTTTGTGTCTTTTTGATTCTTCGATATCTATATCTCTGTGTTTAGTTTATGTTTAATTAAATAAAACACTCAGGCTGGGGGGTTCTGTGGGTCGAAACTAGTAAAGTTTGAGACCAGATGGGAGAGAGAGAGAGAGAGAGAGAGGAGGAGTACGAGAGTGACACTCTGCGTATGAATGTTTGGGAAGTTTATCACTTTTTTTCGTAGGACTGCCGACTGCTAACACGTAGACATTGTTCCACGTGGCGTATTATTCCTATGTACAAGGCTTAAGCTGCTTTTTTTTTTAATATAAAAAGAGGGAGCTCGTTTTTATAGCATTAATTTATGGAAAACTTCTAAAATAGTCTATATTTTATCAAAAATTTAGTTTCATCTATTTTTCAAATTAACTTCAATATTTAATGTCAATATTTAATTAGGTTAAAACTATTGATTTCACTCGTTAACACTAGATAAATTGAAATATTATCGATAAAATAAAAAAAATTTATATATTTTAGTGTCAATATAGTTTGCTGCGACTAATGCCAAAATAGAGTTAAAATCTCTCAAAATGTTTCTTTCTGCGACACATCAACTTTAGAACGTAAAAAAAAAAAAGAGTTGGACGGGTGTGTAACTTTGTATAATTTTAATAGAGTGGAGTGCAAATGTGTACTGTTTAAACAATTGGGAGTATTTAAACACAATAGCACAAGAATGATGTGCATTTAAGTTTTTTTTTCTAAAAAGAAAACAGAGTTTGACGGAAGGGCAATGTCGTATAATTGAGTAGATTGGATGCAAATGTATAGCGTTTAAAATAATATGGTGTATTTAAACAAAATAACACAAAGATGTAGTGCATTTAAGATTTTTTTTCAAAAATAAAATAACATTAATACCATTAATACTCTCACAAAATCCAGTGTGATACATGTGAGAAGCTCTTTCCATCAAATTTTAGACGAAAGCTATCAAGTTGTATTGGTTTGTCAAGATTTTCAAATTGAGTGCAACATACCAAAAATTAAAAATTAAGGGGCAACTGGACACGCCGTATAATTTCAGGGGCACTGTTGCAAAAATCTCTAATAAAAAATTCAAACCGCAATAAACGAAACGACATCGTCTGGGGTCCGCACACCACACCACACCACACCACAGACATCGTGAGTCGTGACACGCCTAATCTCCACGTTGCAGATTAAAAGTTTTTCGTGTCATATTTTTCTGACTGTGTTTTCCAAATCCGATCGACAAAAACCAAACGTCCTTACCGATCGTCACTATCTCCTAAAAAAAAATAAAATAAAATAAAAAAGAGAGAGAAAGACAAACTCATAGAATCTGACAGAGCTCGAGAAAGAAAACAATGGCGTCTTTCGACTCGTTCAGCCACGACGGCGACGACCAGACCCACCATCCATCCGCCGCCGGACCCTTCGACGACGACAACGACTCTTCCTACGTCCCCTACGACTCGTCGTTTACCCCTCCGAACGACGACTTCTCCTCCTCCGAGCCCTTACCCCTCGACGACCCACCCTACGCCTTCGAGCCCGATCTCAACGGCGACGCCGACGCCGATGGCCCCATTCTGCCCCCGCCGGAGGACATGCGGGAGGAGGGCTTCGCTCGCCGCGAGTGGCGCCGGTGAGTTCCGCTGCCATTTCCTGTTCTCTCTTTCGCGATCTGAATCAGACTTTGGAAATTTGTTTCATTATATATGTATGTATTTATAGATCTCGATTTCCTGATCGTGCGAGTTGAGTTTGGATTCGAATTCGTTTCGCGTGAGCTATGGAAAGAAAAATGTTTAAAGCTTAGGTTTTTGTTTATATGATTTGTGGAATTTAAGGATGCCTTATGCTTCTGAGATTATATTGCAAAGTCTGCAAATTACCCGTTATAATCGATCTCTAAGCTAAAATAGCTTGTTCTCTTAATTTTCTTTGTTATTTTTCTTTAATGTTGATTTCTACTAGCTAGATTTGTTACAAGATTGTGAAATTTGGAGCTTCTATCATCATTATTTGGGATTAATTGTATCAACTGGAGTTGTAAAAGCAGTGATCCAGCCAAAAAAAAAAAAGTAAAAAAAAAAATACCCTCATAATTTAAGTCCTGTGTTTGCTTTTGTGGATGATTTTTTTGCACCCATATTCTCAAGCACTATGTAGAAGCACTTAGCTTAAATATTTGATGATAAATGAGAAGTTTTAAGATTGTACATTCAGCGACGATCTTAACAGTCCTTTCCGGGGGCTATTTTGTGAATTGGTCGTCTTTACGGGTTTCAAAATCTAAACAAAACTTTTTGTTGTTCCCTCTTGCATGACGACCTCTTCTTTTGTCTAATTTATCTGATCTTTGTTTGAATATCAATACATTTCTGGGCTGTTTTAAAATATTGAAAAGTATATAGTTATGGTCTAGTGAAACATTCATGTTTGGGTCTATGTTGTATTAAGTCAAGCCTTAAGGTGCTTTTGCATTGTTTGAAATGACCTAACTTTTTATAAGTTGACTAGGTCTATAGTATTATTAGGCAAATGTTTTGTTACTCTCATCAATTCATTTTTCTTGTCTTTCAGAGCCACATCAATTTAGATTTTTGATTCAGCTAACTTGAAAAAGCAACAGAAAGAAAACCCTCAATTGGTTTCTGAATTGCTAGACCACTTTAAATGATGTACTTCCATTTTTTTTTATAGCAAAAATTCGAACTAACTTTCAATTCAAGCATTTGATAACGTTTACATCTCTTATGCAGTCAAAATGCAATTCATCTAGAGGAAAAGGAGAAAAGAGAGAAGGAAATGCGGTACCAGATCATTGAAGAAGCTGAGGAGTATATACGAGCTTTCTACGAGAAAAGGAGTCGCAATTGCGAAACTAACAAAGCTAACAACAGGGAAAGAGAGAAGGTATAATCTATAAATTATCATTTTCAACATTGGTCCTTGACTGACGATACTCCCTTCCCGGCATCATCTTGTTTCTTTTGTCGCTGTGCTTTTTTTTTTTTTTTTTGCCTAGCCTTCAGGCTTGCTTTATATATAATATATATGCTCTCTTTTGCAGCTGTACTTGGCAAATCAAGAGAAATTTCACAAAGAAGCTGACAAACATTATTGGAAAGCAATAGCAGAGATTATTCCCCGGGAAGTCCCAAATATTGAGAAGAGGGGTAAGAAGGACGCTGAGAAAAAGCCTTCGGTGATCGTCATTCATGGGCCAAAACCCGGGAAGCCAACCGATCTCTCGAGATTGCGTCAGATTCTCTTGAAGCTTAAACAGAATCCTCCACCTCACATGATACCGCCCCCACCCGCACCTGCCAAAGATGGAAAGGACGCAAAGGAAGGAAAGGATGCCAAGACTGGGAAAACTACCGCGCCAACTGCAGCTGCTGGGGCCACTTCGCCCGCCAAAGAAACCGCCACAAATGGAACACCAGACACGTCCAAACCAGAAGCTCCCGCCGCGCCAGTTGAGGGTGAGAAAGCTGCCGAGACAGAGTCTGCCACTGCTCAGTGATGACACTTCCTCTTTTCTCTTTGCTTATAACGTGGTTCTTATTGTATGAAATTTCTTTGGTTCAGTATAGTCTCTGCTTACAATTCATTTAGAAGAATAAGCACCGATTGCAGGACGGTCCGTGCCAAACTTCTTTCCTAACTTGGCTTTAGGGGTTTTGTAGGCTTAGCTCTGTAAGGGAAAGAACCTCATCGATTCAACACATTTTAACATTATTATTTTGTTATTGCCTTAACTTGGCTTAATGTATTTGACCTTTTATTAAGTTCATTCATCTGCAGTAGGCCTTTGATCATTTCACACTCGTTGGAATATAAATCAGGGTTTTGGACCCAACAATCCATGGGACTAATGATCATAATTTAACTTTCTGGGCATTAAGAAATGAGACGACCTCAGTGTCTGTTTGACAGAAGCAGGGAAAGCAAAACTATATAAATGTGTGTATATATATATATATATATATATATTTAACACAAGCATGTTAATAAAGCACAGTATACAAGTTGGAAAGTGCCTGTTCCACATTATCTTTAGTCCGTTTGGTTGGTTGGTCATTTTAGAGATATAGCAGCTAAAAACCAAATTACAAAAGTAAGCATTTGATTGATTTCATTTGATCATTTATAAGATATGATACTATTATACACTATATTATAGCTAAATAATTTTTGTATTAAGAGATTAATGAGGCAATAACCAAATATAAGAGCCTTAACATTTTTTTAAGTAACAAATATATAAAGCAATCTGTAATTTTTCATTTTTATTGTCTCCTTGTAAACACCGATATATTCGAGTTTAGCAATGAAATATCTTGATTTGAGATATTCAAGAGCCTTTTTTTTTTTTTAATGGTATCAGCTCAAATCTGAGTTTTTAAAATGTTGTCTCAGAGTTTATAAAAAAGAGTCCTATTGTCCAAGCTAATCAGTTTTGAGTCTCGAGTCATTAGTGATAGATCAAGCTCTTGTAACGACATTTGACACCTGAGGCTAGGACATCGTAGTCCTAGACTCCTAGTATAGTCAAGAAAGTTCTAGCTAAATGTAATGTCACTAATTCTATCAGTGAAATTTTCAGTTTTCGTGATGCTTGTCAAATAGGAAAAAGTCACAAAATGACTTTTCTTATATTAGAAAACGAATCCGATGAACCTTTGCAACTTGTCCACACAAATCATTGGGGACTCTCTTCAATGATGTTTAGAAATGGATTTCGGTACTATGTTAGCTTTGTCGACTTATACTCCGAAGTATACATGGTTCTATAAGTTATAACGAAAATAAGGAGTTCATGATGTGTTCATTCAAATCAAGAATGTTGTTGAGCCCGTTGTAGGGCCTTTAAACAATTGCATAAATAAAAGGGATTTTGGTGCCAACAATTCGTTGATGGCTAACTAATTTCTTTGGTATTGTTATTTATTTATTATTTATTTTTGTTAGGTTGGAGTGGTAAACATGAGAATTGTTAGAAAACTCCTACAAATCGTAAATATTTGTAAAATATGAACACATCATATCTTTTGCATACGTAACGAATTATGAAACTAGGTTGTGACATCTGACAACTACTTTTTTCTATTTATACTTGGAACAACAATTTTCATCAGTCTCAAACCAGTAACTTAACTAAGCTATTTTACCGTTGGCATTTATATAATCGACTCCGACGAACAGCCAAAAGAATTATGAAAGATTGAAAGCCAACAAAAAAGAAATTAACCAAGAAAATGATGGCAAAGGAAAATGACAAATATGAGAAGAATAATAAAACAATACAACAGCCTTTGCATATATGTGAATGCAAACAAAAGAGATATACACTTATTATTGTCCCGGCCAGAGTTTTCTTTACCGAAGTATACATTCCAAACATTTTGGGATTATAGCTAGTTCAATTGTTCATTTTTATTATGCAATTATCGCTTACTTTTTTCTCTTTTTTTTTTTTTTCTCTAATGGTATCAAAGAAACGGTCTGACTGATTTTTCTGCCGCTAAAAAAAATTCTAGTAATCTTTATTTGGCAACATTCTATTGGCCAGTTTGAATGTGATAGTGAAGAGGATATATAAGAAAAAGGGAAAAAAAGCCAAAAAGCCCCTATGAGGTGATTCATTACTCACGTTGTGAAGATTTTTTTAGCATCTTTTGACTTTTGGAGCCGCGACGTGGCACAGCACATGTGATGAGGGAGAGTCACGTGCCAATCAGTCGAGATCCAAGTGGGACCCACTCCACGTGTTGTAATGTTAAAACCCTTCTCTTGTCACCAGTGTCCAGCCAAAACTAGTTGTGAAGAGCTGTTAAAACTCTCTCATACGCACATAAATTGCATGTGGGTGACGATATGTTCACACATGGCACAGTGGCTATATTGTATTATTATTTATAGAACAATCATAAAGAGTCTCATAAATATTCAATAAATTTGTTGTCCCCATAGATTCCATTGGATTCCCACAAGAAAAATTATGATTCTCCAACTTTATATCATATCATAAGAAACTACACTTGAGCTCTTTTCAGTTAAGTGTGCTTGAAGATTTCCCTACAAAATACAATTGTGATTAATTAGCATGGTTTAGCATATTGCTTGATCCCCCAAATAATACATTCCAAATAATATTATTTGTCACCATTTTAATACATTTATCATGTCATAAATACGGTCTCTTTTGTATTCATTCCTGTACTCTCAATGCGTTTGTTAATGACAATTGTTTACTTAACTTTCTTGTGAAAATGGAGAGAGAGATTGTAGAATATAAGTAAAATCAGCATTCTCATAAGGTATAACTATTATGGAAGTATATAAATTGTAGACTTACATGAGAAAGGCATTTATTTATTTCTCTTTTGACTTTGTGTTGATTGCTCTAAAGCATAAATTAAAATAATACAGATAGCAGTTGTTTTTGTTAAAATACTAGTTTTTTTGCAATCAGATAACATGCCGTCTTAGCTCAGCCGGTAGAGCGCACGGCTTTTAACCGTGTGGTCGTGGGTTCGATTCCCACAGACGGCGATTCCTAGCTGTTTTCGTTATGGTCTTCCCTTTCTTTTTGGGTACCAATTTACTGAACAAGCTAGTGGAAGTTTTTCGGCAGATGTTTGAACCTTGATTTTTAAGGGCCAAATACATTGGTTACGTGAAATTTTATATTCAGTTTGTGGTGTGTAGTTCTCCTTTTTTTTTTTTTTTATTTACTTTTCAGACTCAACTGAACACAATGAGCAAAGAGGGTCCCATAATCCAGAAACTGTCTCCAAATCAAAAACAAAATTACGGATCAACGGTACAAATTCATTAAGAAAGCCTTAGGGTCCACAAGCTTACAAGTTACAAAGCAACAACAAAGGTCAAACCACATACGCTCTCTCTCCTTTGGAGACGGCTACAAATACAATCTACACCCACTCTTTTTTCCACACACTAAAAACAAGCCCCAAAACAAGAGGGAAAAGACTAATTAGACACACAATTACGGTTAAATAAAAATTAAAGAAAGGAAAGAGCATTGGATGCTATTTGTCTTATAGTATGCATTCCAACGGCTACTTTTTCCCACCAAAAAAAAAAAAAAAAAACCACTCCCAAACCGACAACGGCTACTTTAGTGTTGTTGGGAAACCAGCATGAGTCTAATTAGAATTTCTTTTCTCTTTTTTAATAATAATAATAATAAAGTTCTTTTCTTCTTTTGGTGGTCTCTTCAAGAGAAGAAGTTTAAGCGAGAAGTGTAAGTGGCTTTGGGAGACCAATTGCTGGGAATAACGTCTCTGGCCGAGAGAGTCCTTCCTGTGGCCAATGTGGTTAACTTCACCGAGAATGGTCCTCTCAATGGTCCTCCAATAAAGCACCAATAAGCTCCCCATAGATGGCTCATTTGTAGCCACTGGTTAGAATTTGCCTGCACATCATTATCATTAATTAAGTGCTATTATAACATCTTTTATTTCTAATTACCCACTAATTATTAGGCCTGATTGATCTAGTAACGACAATTATTTTATGGGAATTCTTTAATGGGTTTTTTTTTTGTGGTGGGAAATAATTCTGAACCATCAAATTTATCTTTTTAAGATGCGGGATCCACCAAAAAAGTGAATTGGACGGTTCATAATTATTTTTCAAAAAAAAAAAAAAAAACCATCACAGAAATACCCTTATTTTAGAGCTAGGGGACTAAAATATTGAAAGTGACTTCAAGGACTCTTTCTAAGAGTTGAGACCACATGTGAAACTTTCTTGCTACCACCGACATGTTATTATTGTTTAACCTTCTTATTGCAGTAAAATTGTAAGATTTTATTTATTATGAGGTGATGTGACAGAAAAAAATTTTGGGTCATAAATGAGAGAGAAATTTATTAGGGAACAAAGTTGTATGGGTTAAAAAATATAGGGGAAGCAAAACAATATAATTTTGGACACGCTTGGAATGGAATGTGACCTTTTGAAGAGTGGACCTATCTCTCACATGCACAAGTGAAGGGAATATAGTTGAATGAAAAGAGGAAAAAAGTGCAAAGCAAAAAGCGCCTTTGGAGCCTCACATTGGCTCCATTAAGACTTTGGCATATGGTCACAAAATTAATTTTAACAAAACTATGTGTCAAAGTTCAAACTGGGCCAGTCAATATATATATATATATATATAAGGTAGGGTATCGTGATTAGAGAGACCTGTCCGGGATAATTAGGATTTGTGTGGACACAATGAGGACTAAAACAGTTGTTTAAGTACTGTACTTTGGCTCCTTTAAAGAATTCTATGTGATGGTCATAGCCTTTATGAGCTTTTTTGGCACGTTTAGGCTATTGCTTAATTACGTTAAAAGCGTTGGATTTTGCTTTACTTTTTGGAGGGAAACAAAATGCCCGCCATTCTCTAGTTGTGAAACTTCTTTTATGCTTTTTTTGAGAAATAATAGTTTTAGTAGCCGTTTTTACGAATAATTTATTAGAGAGAATAGTCAATGTTTATGAATTCTACAAATCTAGCTGTGAACCTTGGTAATTAATTCAATAATTGTCAAATTTTAATATAATAATTACATAATTCAAATCTTGGAAAACGTAGGATATTTATTCAAAATATAGTACAAAATTTGACTATTTTTGTAACTTGCTCATTTTTTTAGTTATTACTAATTTGGCATGAATAAAGTCATATCTTGGCCATTATATTCCAATCTCCTTTTTCTTTATTAGGCTTTCAAGTTTGTGATAAAATATGATTAATTTTCCAAATACAACAAAAACAAAAAACAAAAAACAAAAAATAAAAAAGGGAAATTTGTTAGTACTTACTTCTTTAATATGCATAGCCCCAATGTCCCCATCTCCATCCTCAAACTCCACAAGAAGTGAGAACCAATAATTTGTTGAACCTTCATTAACATGGAAGGCCACATTCTTCCCACGATATTTACATGGTGTCCTGTGATCAAATAAATAAATAAATTAATAAATAAAGGGAAATAAATACTAATTTTGCTCAAATGGACCCACTAATTATGCTATGGCTCATTTGTACCTCCTTTCTTTTCATTAATACCATGATCGGCCATACACAGATAGAACCAACCTAGTACTCAGTAAGTGTGAGAATGAAAACCCAACCATTTTGAAAAACTTAACTTAAATTTGAGTTCATTTTTGTAACTAAGCTACCTAACTGCAATTTAACATCAAATCTTAAGTTCATTAATAAATCTGACCATACATAAAATGATATCTAGAGTTATTTTTTCCGTGTTGGAATATATCTTCTTTATACATAAAAGGGAAAAGGGCAAAACAGACATTTTAAAAATTTGGCTTGTAATCTGTTAAAGAAAAAAAATATTAAATAGATAAAAAAAATAGAATAATAATATAATAATAAAATTTTGTCAAAATTTTGGTGTTATTTTTTTGGGTACTTCTCTTATGTTTTTTTTTTGTTTTTTGTATTGCGAAATAATTCTGAACTGTCAAATTTACTTTTTTTTTTTGTCTCATATCTTAAAAAGATAAATCTGATGGTCGAAAATTATTTTCCACTACAAAAAAATCCACTATAGAATTCTCCATTTTTTTTAACAAGTACATATGATTAATGTTTATTTAGAAGCACTTACACACTATATATATACATCTCCATGCATGCAAGAGGAATGCGCACATACTCATGATGATATTTTAATTAGTAGAACATAATATATACTTTTTAAAAATCGTGTTAAATATACACATGATGATATTTTAATTAGTAAACATAATATATATTTTTTAAAAATTTAAATATTTATATATGATATATAAAACCCTAACTGAGTAGGAAAAATTAATATAAAAAAAATTACCAAACGTCTAGTACTCCGCCAAATAAATATTGCTTACACTTTCTCGGAAATGAGATAAAACAAAATAATAACAACAACAATAATAATCATAATAGTAATAATAATAATAATAAAAACGACAAGAGAACAAAAAATGATAGTGACAAAAAAAGCGACAGTTAAACTTAAAACCAACAAAAATCAAAACCACAAAAAGAGAAAAAAAAAAACCATAAGATGATTAGAGTAGTGATACTAGTGAGCAGCGAAACATTACCGGCGGTAGAGGACAGGGAGGACGCCGCGGTTCCTGATCTGGCCGCCCTCGCCGGAGACGGCCATGCGGCCGAAAGCGGCGCCGCTGAGGTCGAAGTGGGTGTTGCCGTTGGAGCAGTAGCCGCCGGGGCACTCGTCGGTGACGATGATGGTGACGGGTCGGCGCGAGCAGATGGTGTTGTCGACGCACTTGACCTTGTAGCAAGCCCCGCACCCCACCCCGCTCTTGAACAGCACCGGGCTCACCGCCCCCACCCGCGCCCTCAGCGGCTTCACGTCCACCAGCGACCCGTACCCGCACGCCCCCCCTGACAACATGTCCAAAAAAAAAAAAGTTATTTATTTATTTTATTTTTATGTGATTTGGTTTGATTTATTTTTTGTTGGTTTGGACTTTAGATTCTATTTTAAGAAATTGTTTGTGATTTTCGGTTTTGTTAACTGAAAGTCTGTTCGGTTTGTATATTATAGTGAGTTGTTGATGTAACAGCTGTTTAATTTTTTTAGCTTATTTAACATGGTCTACAACTAATTTTTTAGCTTGTTGATATCAGTTTTTTTATTTTTCAAAAAAAAAAAAAAACTAATGTACCATCTCGGTGAAAAAAAAAAAAAAAAAAACTGATATACCCAAAATTTGACTTGTGATTAAAAAATGAAAAAGAAAAAATTAAGTAGCTAGCACGATTTCCTTTTTTCTTTTTAGGAATATTAAAACAAGACTAGACTAGGGGTAGCGTTAATTTGTGAAATTCGGTAAAAAGAAAATAGTAAAAAATAAAATAAAATAGGGGGACAAAAAAAAAAGAAAAAAGAAAAAAGAAAAAAGAAAAAAGAAAAAAGAAAAAAGGGAACCCAATTCAGCTACAAGTTTTGTTATAAGTTATAACGAGTAAGAATGAGAGGCAGAGAATGGTAATATAAGAGCCAACTTTAGTAGCAGAATGAAAAAAAAAAAAAAATGTTCCGAGCAACCAAAAATAGTACACACGACCAAAAACTGGTCAAGAGTCGAAGAGAGAGCTAGCTTACCGTCGCTGCCGTCGCCTTCGGGGCTGCCGTACCAAGTGGCGGTGGCGGGCTTCCAATGCAGGTCGCCCAGCCGGTGCTGCGGCACAGCCGCCCACACATTGCCCACCAAAAACCACTTCACCACCGCCAACGCCAACACACACCCCAGCCTCGCGCTGCCACTACTTCCTCGGCGCTGCATTGTATTTTTTTTTTTCTCTTTCTTTTTTTTTTTGTTTTGTTTTGTTTTTTTGGTGGGCTTTGCCGACAGTTATTTTTAGTTATTTAATGAGAGCTTTTTGGTAAGGTGTTTTTTTTTTTTTTTTGGATTGTGTAGAGGTGGTATGAGGCAATGTAGTCTCTACTCTATTTATAATGTATAGCGGCTAGCCCAATGTGGGTAAAAAAAAAGAAGAAATTTGTTACGGGGAGTATTGACGAGATTGCCCTTGGTGTTTTGCTTTATTTAGTGGAGTTGCCACTATATGGGGTGGGTCCCATCGGCGGTTAAGGCGTTGATTCCGCTTGACCGGATGCGTCGGTTGGGCATTGAAGTCGGAGGTCGTTTTGGTCTTTTTCGTGGTGTTTTGTGTCTTTATACCGTTAAACTTGTTTCTTGTATGCCACGTGGCGAGGTTGAGGGGGAGAGAGAGAGTCTGCGATCTGCAACGGAAATTATTATTATTTTTGTTCTTTGTTAATAGTTTATGTTGTGTTGAATCGACGTCGTTTTAAATGGTTTGCTATTTATTGCCCCAACAAAGAAAACAAATGGCTTTACTTTAATTGCTTTTGGAAATGGCGCAGAGCATTGGTCTATACCGGCAAGCCCGTTTCGCGGGTTTTATTGACTTTGTTTGGTTCATTGGTTATGAACTAGACTTGGTTTGTTTTTCTTGTTTTGTTTTTTCAGATATAACTTGGTTTATTTGTTCCAAGTCCAACACTAATTTTAGTCTTCAAAAGGAAAATAAAAAAACTGTCTACGCCTAAAGAAATAATGTGCATAAATTTAGCGCACATTATTTCGCGAGGAATTGAAGACTAAAATTAGTGTTGGACATGGAACAAATAAACCAGGTTATATCTGAAAAAACCAAGCTAAACTCACTAATTTTTACAACGAGTTTGACCTCAAAGAATTCATCTAAAAGAACTGAAACCATAAACATTAAAGGGACCTTTTTTATATTGTTTATTTATTTATTTTATTTTTTTGAAAAAGAAGAAGAATAAAAATCGTTTAAAACGAGAGGAGATGAAATTTGTGACATGCACATTATTTCAGCGCAGTCTTTTCTTGAGTGCGCATTTGGGATTTGAAGTTAAAGTTGTAAGTTCCGTTTTTCTCGGATAATTACAACTATTCGCATAAATTATTGTCATCAATCGACTTAACATCAAGTTTGTGAATTTTTCACAATTTGTTAAAAAATCTTGTTGGAAAACACGTTAAAGAAAAAAGTTGGTCTCTCGATAAATGTCAATTCATTAGTGTGTTAGATTTGACAATTTCCACAATGATGATTACTTTGGACAAACTAACCCAATGTGAAATGAAAATGCGCTTCACTTTCTTTTTTAATTAGAAAATGCAATCTATCGTCACATGGGTGACTATCCTTTCTGAAAGAGAAACTCAACATAACTCCCAAGAACATTTATGGTTAATTTGGTCCCATTTTTAGTAGGGTTTTTTTTTTCCAACAATAATGAAATTAATTTCAAAGACATTTAAGTACTTGATGAGGAGATTGCGGGGTGACCAAAAAAAGTTTTAATTAATTATTGGCAAGTGCGTGGTGGCCCGAAATGGGGCCACAAATTTGTCTATGGTTAATTCATACCTTATCTATATATCCAATCCAATAAGTGGCCAAAGAGATAGACCAAATATGAAACGACCATCATATAATAATAAAACCTACAAACAAATGCTAATAACAATAACTTTGTTTCTTGTGCATTATATTGATATATATATATATATATCATTAAAAATAAATAGTGAGCTTGTACTACTAATTTCTCATTGATGGTGTTATTTGCCCTTGCTCGCACTAGTTAGCAAGTTAGTTGGTTTTATGTGTGCCGACATTTTTGTTTGTGAAACTATAATAAAGAAGTTTCTTTCTAATAATATCATGTGCTTTTGTTTGTTTGCTTGTTTGTTTCCATGGAAAGTTGTGGATTCTATGCTAGTGATCCGATGCTTTTGTCCATCAACTCCAAGGAAAAGAAATAAAGTAGAAGAGCAAAAGATTGTACTAAAAATTCTAATTACCGATCAGTATAATGAAAATATTCTTCACCGAGTGTGTGTCTCAAATTTTGTCCATGTTCTTAAGGAACACATGTGATTATATACCTTCAAGGTTTATCCACAGATTGTAATTGTATTGCTACATATAAATTTTAATAAGGGAAAAATTCTAAATAAATTTATGTGTTACGATAAAATTTCAATTTTTTTCTGAGTTTTCGGAATTCTTAAATTATCCCTTAATTTACTTGAAACTTTGAAATGTATACCTTCTGCATATTTTAGTATAAAAATATGTAATAGAGTGATAGTTTAAGAATTTTCAAAAACTCACGGACCAAATAGGAATTTGACTATAACACACTTATTTTAGGGAGTTTTTCAAAAAGTAATTTATATTCTTTGAAGCACATGATTCGACCATAAATAATCCTCTTATATTAATATACATATACATACATATGCGCGTGTGCACGCGCATTTGCAAATAATATAGTTTAATTACTCATTATTCTTATGGTTGTAGTTTTTTTTTTTTAACTTGGCACTTTAAAGAAGCAAGATTCCGTGGTACTATACAATATATATATATATATATATATATATATAAGAAATAAGACTAATTGAAAAGGATACATTTGTGATGTATAATGTCAAGTTAGAAATAAGAAATATATAAGATTTACTCGTATAAATGAACACAGTGAGTCCAAATCGTACGTAGTTGCAATTTAAAACCAATGATAAAACTAGACGCATACGTGTTTGAAAATTTTATATTCATTTTAAGACAATGATGAGTAATGCACGAACATATATATAATTAATAGCATGTATTGGTTATTAAACTAACTCAATCACTTATTTCATATTTAACATGCACAAAAGCGTGGCACTATTTGACTTTTTATTAGAAGTACTCTCACACATACGTATCCTTACATGCATGTTCATGATTTTTTTTTTTAATTTCTTGTGTATCTTCTTTTCAGAAGTGCATCACCTAGGAACTCTAAAATAAAGCATGTTTGACTTAGACCAATCTTAAGATGGGTGGCCTTCTAAGAAGTTTTCGAAGAAGCAAAGGACAAAGCATGTTGAAAAAGACTTGTGTTAGTTTATAAGGTAGTCGATGATCTAGAAAACAACACATTACAATTCGTATCATAGTCCTAGCCGACCTGTGAGTGTGGCTGATGAGGAAATTGGGCTCCTAAAAAAGGATAGGGTGATTGTAACAGCCACAATTCTTTGAGCCAAAAAGGGCAAGATAGGGTAAAATGTGTAGTCCATATCGCCCGAGTAAGGTCAAGTGTAATTGATTCTAAGATTGTATAGCTATGCGATTGTGCAGTTAAGGAAACTCTAAAATTGTACAATTAAGGAAAATTCAAAGAATTTGATGGTAACTACTTATACTAACAAGATGCATTTTTTTTTTTCGAAAGTCTATAACTTACGAATTGCGTGTGAGTGAAGACAAAACATGAATTGAAAAGACTCGTGTTGATTTATAGGACCAGTTACTAATATAGAAAGCAGTCCGTTATGTTAGAGCATTTTCGAGTTTCAATATATTTGAAATCTACATATGGGCAATATTGCATATTAACGATGGAAACATGTGGCCAGTTATTAGTCAATGAAAATGCTCTCTTTGCCACAATAATTTCGTTATTATTGTCTCATTTTCTAACTCTTATGCAATAATTTATTTTACATACATATATATATATATATATACACATTTGCTAAAGATGATCAATGATCTCATCAATATATACATAAGTTACGTAATGATCTCATTGACTTTACAAAAGAATAATGACCTTAAATAGTATGTATGCCTGTTGACTATTGTAAGTTGAACTAGCCATCAAGAGATCAAGTGAGTGACTAAACAAATTTCTCCAAGTTTTTGTAATGATCATATGTGCTTAAAGTACAATTTCCTTGTTACTTTACATTATATTTCTCCATAATTATTAGTATAATTTGTCTCCCTCATATTTTTAAGAACGAAGAAAAAGGAAATTGCAGCACATAGTACAACATTTTATATGTTTTTTTAAAAATAGTATATGTTTTTCAATATTTTGTATGTTTTCCAAGCATTTTCAGTTTTCATCCTTTATGAGATGGGTGAATATTTAGATTAAGACTGCCTTTTGAGTTCTGTATATTTGGGCATAATTAAAAAAAAAAAAAAAAACTTAGGTTCTTTTGGCATTGTTTCCGAAGATTATTTTTAGATTATAAAATAATTTAAAGTAGATATAGACGTTTGGTAAACTTGGCGCTTTTTTAAAAAGCAAGCAATCATTTATTCTTCTAAGTAGAGTAATTTGAGAAGCATGACAGAAGTTATTTATTTATTTATTTATTTAATTAAAACCTTCTCCTTTTTAATTACTAAAATATCACTACTTAATTGTCAGTCTTCAACTAACTAATTTTTAAATTACTTTCTGATACTTTCACATGTCCACAATATTTTAACCGTAATTTATAAATAAATTTACCAAAAACGGCTTACATGTTTATTATTTCAGCATCTTCTTCCTTCCATTTGAGTATTTTTTTTTAATAAGCATAACAAAGATTAAAAACTGGCTCTTGAGAAAATGAAACAATAGGGAATAATAGTGATGAATTAGTAGTTGAATTGTTTATGATCCAATTTATTTATTATTGCTTCCCCAAATTAATATCACATGCTGAAACATGCCCTCTTAATGCCAGGCGTACTGGAGGAAATTAAAAATGCGTGTGTGGGATTTTTTTATTGTTATTTTTATGGATATTAATTCGCTGTTAAATATATATATAACACTTGGCAAAACACTATATATGTGCACACCTCTAAAAGCATTGTATATTAGTTTAATTACTTAATATTGATAAAAGAGCCTGGAAAATCATCTTGTCGTGCTCGTATCTCGAATGTTAATTTCTTGCTTTTTTTTTTCTTCCTTTATGATTTCTCCTTTCAATGAGACATTACAGCATTCTCGTGATTATGATGCATGAAATCCAAAAGATAAGTTATTTTATTTTCTCTAAACCCATGATTAACGGTTAAAAACGACGGAAGTTATTGCTTAGCTAGCTAGCCAGCCAATGTATGAAATTATTGTAATAAAGCCTAATCAATGCAATAAACTATATCTTATGCATTGAACAAAACAATAAAAGAGAGCAAGTGCTCTTAAAAGATGAGTGTTTTGATAGACTTTATGTAAAGGCATTCTTTGACTATCTTTAAAAGAATTGCCACAAATCCTTTAAACTAATCACGTAAAATCATGTCACACACCAAGTAGAATATATGTATATCTTGGTGCTTTGCCCAACATACCGAACTTTCTCTCACTTGCAAATTTGAAAAAGGGTCACTTGAAAATTGCAGGACCAAATGGGCAGTATTATATGGTTTTGTTGAAATATAATGCGCACGATACATTTTTCCCAAAACAATGGCTCAGAGTTATAATATATATATATATATATATAATGTATATATGGTTGTAGCTAGTTGCATAATTAATACGTAATTATTTGGTAGTTGAATTCAGTTGAATAGCCTTAAGAATGTGAATCCATTACTGAAAGAACAAATATATCCAAAAATAACAGGTACATCATTTTGAAGTTGTGTCAACACAAATAACAACAAAAAAGAAATTTATTTTTCAGCTCCTGAACTTTTGGAAACTAAATTTTAAGTCTTCGATCATTATTCTTTCGGAAAATTTTATTTGACAATCTGGTTGCGATTAGTTGAAATTATGATTTTTTGTTCAATTGTGATTATCCGTTTTGCAACCCCTTTTCTATAATTGAACTGCGACTGAATTTTTAATCGCGGATGATCTATCACGATTGGTTCACCGATTTTCACGATAGAAATTTATGTCTCCAAACCATTCTTTCATGCTAGTTTGGATGCTAATTATTTATGTATTGAAAGTCAATACATATAGATCAAACTTGCTAGCTCTTTTTTTTTTTTTTTTTTTACCTCTTTTATTCACTCAGATTAAGTACATTATGACCATATAACCTACCGATCTTTGCACCAAAACACACGACAAAAAGGGTAAAACTCAATCTTATTAAAAGAAAAAGAAAAAGGTTAAAAGGGTGTTGATTTATTCATCAGATTATTTTATTAGGTAATGAATGAACATGGCAAGGGTGTCCAGTGAATTATGAGTATCTATCTGAATAACATGCTTTTGAAAAGGCATATCCGTGGAACTGGAAGCACAAACCTAGCACCATTAATACAGCCTATCTTAGTTGCTTTTAATTCCACACCCTTCCTTTTTCTTCAGGAAAAAAAAAAATTAACAATTTTTTTTCTTTTGCCTTTTTCTCAATGTTTTGTTCCATTTTGTACCCCTAAATTTTTTTTAGAAAATTTGACATCATCAATATCATCTTTTGAATAAGTTGTTTGAATACATATGTTTGTGCCTAGCGTCATTTTTCTCTTCTTTAAAAAGTGGCATAAGATACAAAGATAAGTTCAAAAGTAATCTAAATATGTCTCTGAAGTAGTATATTTTTCTAAACTTTGCCTTCAAAGTTATTTTTCCTTCTTTAAATTTCTTGTATCTTGAAATAAAATTTTAGCTCCATCCTTGATTAGGGAAGTATATAAAGGTTGGTTTGGGATTATTATTTTCTTTGCTAAGAGTAGTGAACTTATCTTTGTAAAGCTTAAAAAGCAAATCAAGAAATAACAGTTTGTTTAAGGAAAAAGCTAAAAAAGATGCAAGAACCGTTGGTCTTAAATTGTGTTGGCAAATTTCTTTATGTTTTTATCTTTTTGTGCTGAAATCTTAATGATTTTATTTTTTATTTATTTTTGAACCCAACATATAAGGGGATGAGCTATGAAGTAGGGACAATGGGATATTGAAGATTATCTTTTTGTTATGGTGGCAAAGCGTGGACAAAAAAGATGAGCAGAGATTGCAATTGATTGTAGATTGAACTTAAAATTTAGTTTGGATTTTAATTATCAGCCTAGTTTTTTTTTTTTTTTTTTGGGTTAGGATATCAGCCTGGAGCCCTGGAATATGAATAGTCTTGTTGGGGCTAATGATTGTAGTCTTGTAGACCCCTTTGGTTTATGAGGAACACACTTATCATTGAAAAAATAAATAATAATAAATAAATAAAAAAGCTGCATCAATCTATAACTTTATCCATTTTCACTAAGATGACTAAACTAACCAAAATGCGGTAAAGTAAGAAAAGAAAAACCATAATTGTTGCATCATCATGTTACGTTGATACTCAAAGATCACGTAACAAAAATAACAATATTTTTTTGTTGTAAAATTTCTCACAAAATGTTGCTTTCTTAGCATATCAAAACTTACGCAAAATGTTGACAAATTTTGAAAAAGCATTGGGAAACATTTTTCAAAAATTGCCACTTTAAATATGGCAACAAGAGCAAGAGTTAAACAATAATTTGGTAACAAAAAAATAACACATAACACAAAATTGAGATAATTGAGTAAATAGTCATTTTTTAAATGATATTTTAAGAAAATAATCATTTTCTTGACTATATGATATGTCCTTAATTTTCTTATGTATTAGTGGCTCGTAACTTAATTTTTTGAAACGTTGGCTATTTCTTTAAAACATTGACCATTTCTTTAAAATATGAATAAAAAATGATCAAATATCATATAAAACCATAAAAAATAGTGGCATGATTTGTAATTGTGATATGAATTTTAAACTTGAAGTCTCTTAAAAGTTTATACGGGAAATTCACAAGCTTTTCGCTGATTTTTTTTAAAATTAAAACTTGATGTTGCTTTTTCAGCAAATTCTTTAATTAAATTCAACAAAAACTTAGGTAGGTAGATTATTTAGTATTAGTGAAACTCTCAAATAATGTGGTTCGCAAATGCTTATATCTGTTTGATTTCAACATGGAATTAATGGAAGAATAGTAATATGGCAATTTCATCAATCGGATATTCCTTTAGAGATGTTCTAAAAGAAGGGACTCTATAAAACTTATACTGAAGTATATTGATGTTCTGATCAGATTTCAATATATACTTTTCTTTTGTGGCATGATGATTCAGTAGATCAGATGGTTTTTTGCGGCACATGGAGGACCTCAATAATCATTAGGACAGTCAATAAAAATAATTTCTGATAAACTTACTTGCAAACAGGTTATTATTAACATTAATATTTAATTCTATAGCGTAATGTTAAAGATGGACGATGCAAGATCTACTTAAAGAGTAAACCAGAAGATACATGAATTAAAAAGAAAAAAAAAATCAACAAATAAATTGTATATTTATTGCATTATATTCTATGGTTCATGAGTTTTGATTTTTCACATCCCGTGAGTATTGTACTATGTCTCCATGATTTCATTCCAAGCCATTTTCAGCTGATGACATTCTAAGCTTCATGTCCTGTCCATTCACATGGCTCCTGAATGATTGCATATACATTACCTGTTTGTCTAATTGGAAAGATTAAAGGGAAATATAAGTCAAATCAAATTGATAGTGTAATATTGCATGAGAAAAATAAAATAATGGAATATGTCTATCAATGAAGTAATGAAGGCCCATGAAAAGACTAATAGAAAGATGATTGTCTGTTGGGATTGAACTGGGTAACAAAAATAGGTCATGAAGGTGATAATAGGCTCTATTTGGTGCCATAGATATCAATTAGGAAGAGAAACAAACGAGTGAGAGAGCCACATAGAAAAATTATTGTTCACTCTTTTACTTTCTAATTAATTTATGTTCTCTAGGATTTGTTACTTGATAAGAGTAGAGTTTCGCAATGGCCATGATATCATAGATTATACATTTATACCTTGTCGTTGATCCTGATATTCCATGCATCCGGTTTGGATCCGTAAATGGGATCTCCGACAACATATGTAGGTGGATGAGCAGCATTGTGCAGGAGTGGAGCCCTCTCGGGGTTATAATCATCGTCGCTATCGTAATACTGATGAGGCCCGAGAGCTTTCAGTATAATTGCTAACAACAATGAGAGTCCCTGCAAATTAAATTCATAAAACGATCAAAATCTGCGGATAAAAAAGAGTCAACACTGAACTTCACATGCATAAAAGCTAACACAAAAAGTGTAATTATAGGAAAAATGCGGACAAATCGGCAAAAGAGCGAACCTGCACAGTTACAATCGTCAGGCCTATCCACTTGCAAAAGTCAAAGTTTGACCTAATAAAATCTTTGAACTGGTCGAAACTCCCAGATGGATCTGGAGGAAAGTCCTGGTTCACATTTAATTGGAGCAACAATTTTGTACAACAGAATAAGTAGTTGGAATTCTTCTTCAGCAAGTCATAAAACTTATAAAGAACGCTAATATACTTTATGCCAAGTTTAAACGTACCAGTTCCCAGTCACGGTTTAGAAATACATCGGCAGTAACTGCAGCCTCCAGCATGATAAGTAACGCGATGAACAACATATACTGTACCAGTTTAAGGACAACACCCCTAAACTCAGAGGGTGAGCCGTGTACTGACTCTCCCACGAAATTAACTTAAAATTCGTGGTTTACAAGAATCTCAGTGAAAAAAAAAAAAAAAAAAAAAAGCCGTTAACGAACCAGATTGTGGAGGTGACATGCAAACAATGTAGATTGAATAAGCATGGGTTCCGACTTTGTTCTTTCTACACCGACCCTACTCAAAAACCACAGTACAAAATGGATGGTAACCTCAGCGTTGACCCGTTCTGATTTTTGATTTAAATAAGAAAAAGTCATTTTATCAGTTTATGGATGAAAAAACGTATTTTTATCACTCTCTCAGAACAGGTCAACTATGAGGTTACCATCCATCTTGCACCGTGGTTTGTAAGTAGGATCGGTGTAAGGAGAACAAAGAGTGAACCCACGCTTCCTCAATCCACATTGTTTGCCTGTCACTTCCTCAAAAATAGCTCCCTCAATCTACTTAAGCTTTGATTTCGAAGTAAAGAAAACTCCATAGCAGTAAAAACTAAGGATCATGACATGACACTACAAAAGGAAGCCATGCCAATTAATAACAATTTGACTCGTAACACAACATATAAAATACTTGTCAAATAGCTAAACACATGCACGAAATCAGCATCATTTAAATGAGTGTTTCCTAACGTAATTCTATGACCAAATAAGAAAAGCAATGTCAGTTTTGAAGAGATCCATTCAACAGTGTAAAAAACATTACAATGAAAATAGCTAATTCTGGCATAGAATAGACTATAGAACTTGTATATGGTTTGATAAACCGCATAAAAGAGAAGACTCTACAGGGTGAAACAAGCCACCTTAAACAATTGAACAAGAAGTAACAATGAAGCTAAGGAAGTAACAATAGTCTCTTCGGTATTTTATCTTTTGATCTTTATTTTCGATAAGCAAAAGGATACCAAATAAAGACAACAACCATTTGCAGTTTCTGCAGCAACATGACCCGAGCATGTTATCACGCAAAGCGCAACGCCAAGGCCAAGAAAAGTGTATATGAACCTGCAATTCAAGTACAAGAACAAAACGTTTCTTGATTCAAATGGATCAAACAAATGCAACTACGAAGTAACCCCAAAAATCAGAATCTTCGTCACAGAATCTTCAACGCTAGAACATAGCAACAAGCTATCATTCGAACGAAATACAAACTAAAAGGAAATAAAATAAATATCCAATTATTGATGAAAAAAGTTGATTTCAACCGTAATGTTAAATTCTCAATCAACCATAGTATTACAATCCCTGTTAAAGATGGTACATGTACATGATCAAGTAAAAAAAAAAAAAAAACATAAATCTTAGCTTGAACACGAATTAAGCTAAACCTTCTTCTACTTAAAACTTCCAATTTCCGAACCCAGAATTCAAAATTTAATAAATTGGGCAAATTTCTCAGCAAACAGACAGAGCAAAAGTGAAATGAAAATAAAAAGAAAAAATAAGAGTAAGACCATGGAGGTGGATAATCAGAATCGCCAAAGGGAAATTCGTCGATTTTTCTCTGCCAAACCCTAATGAGCCACAAGGAGTAGAGAATCATGGCCAATCCAACCATCCCAGTCACCGAATTCACCATCTTCAGGATCGATTGCACGCAGCTCCTAACCATTCTCACCATTTTTGTGCCAAAAAAAAAACCCAAAGAAATCGAATAACCAAAAAAAAAAAAAGAGAGAGAGGAACAATATTTGAGGTTTAATATACAAGAATCGAATGGTTCACAGGTCCGATTTCGATTTGTAAAAAAAAAAAAAAAAAAAAATTCCGAGACCGGCAAAGTCTAGGTAGGTTGAAACTTGAAACGAGAACGAATTTTTTGTTTTTTTTTGTTCTTTTTTTTTAACTATAAATAAATATATTTTACTTTGCCTGCCAGGGCAACACGTGCGATGCTGTGGTGTAGTGGTTATCACGTCAGTCTTACACACTGAAGGTCTCCAGTTCGATCCTGGGCAGCATCATTTATTAGGTTTATTTTTATTTTTATTTTTTTATGGATTTATTTTGTTCTTTCTTTATCTTATGGTTTGAACTTTGAAGATCATACAATTAGTTGACGTTGGTTTATATCAAAAAGAGACGTTTGGATCAACACCAGTATTAAGTCGTCATTATTTAGATGCATGACAAAAGTTTTTTAAGATTTTTCTTGCTAACAATTGAACCATTCAAAAGTTGTATTTAAGTCAGCTACAAACTTACTGTGATCTCGATTTGTGCAAAGTGGTGTTTTAATCTCATTTATCATTAAAAACAAAAACAACTATCGCTTATTTACTTTAATTAAACCTTTTTAGTTGTTATTGGTCAAGCGAAATGATCAAATGAGGAACTTGAGAACTAACTTTACTATTAGATAAAGTTTTATATTAATTAGTATCAACATGAAAATTACATGTTCATAAAAATAATAATAATAAAATTAAAAACAAAAAAAAAAAAACAAACAAACAAACCTCTATCGGACTCAACCGAACTAGGTACGAATGTATCATAAAACGAGCCCTAATGAGGTATGACACCAATTTTTGGGAGAAAATTTGATACAATGCTACCTTTCAAGCCCAAATTTGCAAGTTATGTGAAAAAATTTAAAAACCGCCACTATTAGGCAACAGGTTTTCAGATTTATCATATCCATTGTCAAAAAGTGACATAGACTGAGTGATAATTTTCAAAACATGCCGTCCATGAGCAGCATTTTTCAAAATTCCTCCTGCAAGGAGAGAGCTTTTTCTTAGGGAACGTTTTGTGGCTCGGTTGAGCTCGGCATCATTACTACTCTAAGAAGATATGTTCTTACTTACAATACCACCAAATGCTTCTCTGTGTTTTTTACTCTCAAGAGTTTTCATACTGCAAAGTGGCAAGAGAACAAACATATCATGGTTAGAGTAAAGATTTTGTGACCTCTTCTACGCTACTCGGCATTGAAATCTAAGTACATTCTATACGCATTCCGATCCGCAGAATAGTAGCCATGTATGAGGCTATCAACCTCAAAACCGAGTTTCTTGTACAGATTCAATGCTTCATTTCTCAGGGGATCGACGTGAAGCGATACGCGCTGCACTTTCCTCCCTCTGCATTTCTCGATCGCCGCTTTAAGCAGCGCCTCTCCGTACCCTTGCCTCCTAAAATTCTCCTTCACTACAACACCAAAAAAAAAAAATGGTCAATGAAATCAATGAAAAAGACCATAAGTTATGAAGAAAAATTGAGCTCTGAAATGGCAAACTCTTTTAGGAATTTCATCGAACACCTTCTGATCATGAATTGACAATGTACCAAGCGAAACTACCAATATTCAATTCCAAAATGGATATTATTTTATTTTTTTTATTTTTTTTTTGAACCTGTGAGCTTTGTGATGAGAGCGAAAAGCGAAGAAGGCCAAGAATACATGACATAGCCTATGACTTCACCATCCACCTCCACGTAGAGCAGTCCAGTGTTCTTTTTTCTGAGCTCTTCTTCAAAGGATTTGGCAAGTGACTCATGTTTGGGAAAGGTCTTTCTCTCAAGCTTGACTATGGCTTCAACTATTTTGGACCAGTTGGGACTGTTTCTTTGGAGCTCCACTGGGCCTTCTGTGGTGGCCATTGATGATGAGTTATATGGATTTGTGACTGTTTGGTCTGTAAAAATGATCCACCAACAGCTTGGCGTTTGATTACCTTTGCAGAGAAAAGGTAGGCGCTACATCAAATCTTAGGTAAACTTCAGTACATCTTCGTAAAATTAGTACATCATGTACAAATTTGAGATGATTATGGGGGGTTACAGGCTTACAGCCATAGTGTTTTTTTTTTTAAGCTGTAAAAAAGGCTTGCAAATAGGTTATTTCATATTGAGCCTTTTAAATGCACTAGTTTTCACACATGCACTTTCGCGCCGTAAATTTTTTAAATAAAAAATTAAAAAAATATAAAATGTATTTTTTTTTGTTAAGATTCAAAAATTTAATTAAATTTTTGTTAATTAAGGGTAATATAGACAAATATCTCTAAGGTTGTGCTATCCTTTCAAATTGCACTCTAATCTTTCAAAATTAATACCCATACTATTTGATGTTTTAAATGTTACAAGTTCACTCCTTATGTTTAAATTTACCCCTTATTATGTGGGGTGAACTTGAAAACGTTTTCAAACATCAGAGCATATAAATACCAAATTTTTAAAGATCAGAGTACAATTTGAGGAGAAAAAAAAAAAAGCAACATAATGGGGTGTTTGTGAAATAGCTAGAAGATTAATTATTATAATTTTTCTAATTTTAAGAAGTTTGATCTTTTAAAACTGTACAAGTGTCATCTGATTATTGTTACTTTATTAATTTCGTCAATTTTTTTTACGAATTGTAACAAAGGACGTGTACTTATAAGTTTTTAAGACATTAGGAGGTAATAATGTCAATTTTGAAATATTATGGTGCAACTTGTAAGAATATAAAGACCATAGGTGCTAATTATCCTAATTTTTATTGTTTTTTTGAAAAAAAACCACTAATATCCTAATTAAAATCAAGTGCAAATCGTATGATAGATCATTTCTGTTAAAAAATTGACGAAAATTATCAATTTGTAATTATTAGCCAATATTTTTAAATTGAGGGTGCAAAGTTCCATAAATCAAAGATCCAAGGACAATTTGTCACAATTCGTACAATTCGGGGGACACCAATGCAATATACTCATTATAGAATACCAAAATTTTAATAAGTTATTTGAGTAAATTATTTAAATCATTTAACACTATTCCAAATTATTTTAAGCTCAAGCATTAAAATAGTTTACCAAACAAAGCAACTTCTCGTATTGTCGTTTTCGGTTAGTTAGTAAATGCAGTGGCATATATAGCTAAAAGACAAATTGAAGCAGGGGATAATTGGTTAGTTCTTACACTTGGCCATCGCAATGGGATGGGAATGTGCAAAATTCACTGAACCAGAGTTTGTGGGCAAAACAAAAACAAAAACAAAAAAACAAAAAATGATTACAGAGCTTCTTAGCAAAGCTGTTAGTGTGACACTTAATGGTACACCCAAATTTAGCGGTCAATTTTGCAGACCCTCGCCGAGTTCAGCTCTGTCTTCGAGAGCTCTTCTCTGTCTCTCCCACATAAACTTCAAGCTGAGCCATGGTGCTTCTTCCAAGAGCTTTTGTACCAGAAACGACAACACCCACCAAGCCTCTTCTCAGGTACAACCTTTGGGAGTTGAGTTTTCTGTCCGAATGGTGAACAAGTCGAATAAGGGTTTCATGGGTTTAATGTGTTCTATTCCATTACCCTTTTGTTTTCTGCTTATGAAATATATGAAGATTGATGATAAACAGAAAGTTTGAAGTTGGCTTCTGAAAGTGAATAGTTAGTTTTCATTTCGCTTTTTAAGATTAAATTACAAAAACTTGAAATGGGTTTTGTATGACAATTGCATGACATGTGTAGTGTTTATCAGTTTTCGGTTATGGTAGAGCTATGAATGAGAGAATGTGATGTGGGGAACATTTTTTCAGGCAATAATTATGTGGTCAAGTTGACATTTTTTCGAGTTCTTTTGCGAATGTGGTGTACAGAGCTTCTCCGTTCTCGCGGAAGATATTCCGTGGGACGCCGGGAGTGTGTGGAGCACAATGGCTTTCTATATGTTTTCTTTGCACATTCCTTTGAGTTTTGGATGGAAGTCTGTGGCGGCTCAGCTATTGCAACAACCCGATCTCGATCCACAGACTCAGGTGAGTGTATTTGTCGATTTGGGAATTTGATATTTGCAGCAATTGGCAATTTTGCTATGATGATTTTACCACAACAATATTCTACATGAAGTGTGCCAAGACTCTTTCTTGGGCAATTGTAAAAACCATAACATTGCAATGTGAACATGGTATGTGTTTGAGTATTTGATTCGTAGAGCATCAATGTGGTATCTGGATTGAATTTATGCTATGAAATCAAGTGCTTGTCGGAGCCTCGCTGCTCATACCACTAAATTGCGTAGAATTTGACCTTTAAACTTGATTATTTTGTAGCATAAATGTCCCAACAGATTATGCACAAATTTCTGTTAAAGTGTCTCTTGTTTCGGTTGTGAACATAGTCAATGAAGTCTGGTATCAATCTTTATATATGATGCATTACATATTTGTTTAAATCTTCCGTGTAGTGCAGGCAGCAACTCTGCTTGTAGCACAAATCCTAGAGGTGGTCGCAAGTTTGATTCTGTTAAAACTCACCTCAAAGCCACAATACAAATTTGTAGATTTGTTCAAACCTGACGAATCGTCGAAAGAAAGGAACTGGTTTTTGGCATCAGCTATAGGATTTGGGGTTCTTTTTGCTCTGGTTGTCATCACATCCTTCGTTTTAGAGAGATTCATTGAGCCCAAGGTTGGTCTGATAAACCTTTCTTCTTTAGAAGCTTCTTTTAGTTCTTCTGATAAAAGCTGCAGTAAAAATATGACTTTTAGGGTGAATAATACTGTCAATTCTTGAGTTCATGGCAAAAATGTTTTCACGCTTACTATTTTGAATTTGTAAGTTGCATTTTTTCAATTTAAATTTCTGTAGCTCTTACTTGCATATTATGCTTTGAGAGAAATATAGAGAACTGTTCCTGGATCCATATCTTATTGGGATTTTTCCTTATTTATTGTTGGACAAAATTCCCTAAATTAATTTTAGTCAAAATGACCTAGAATGTGACCATGTCTTCAGTTGCAATTTGCTGATGACAGATTAATATAGTCATGAGCTATAAAAGAACTGACAGTGGTTTAGATTGGTTTTGGGTACTATAAAGTACTTTGCATTCTTCCAATAAAGCTGTATTGTAGAGAGAAATTGCAACTAATTGTTACATTTTGCTCTCCTTCTGTGATAGAACCAGCACCGGGTAATACTTGCTTCTTATAGTAGTAAATAAGCATAGTTAGTCCGGACCTCTAATCTTGCATTGAATTAGTTCTAGTTTCAAGATCGCACAAATCTCGAATTTAAGGGCTTCTTTCTTGATCTCTTTTACCCACCTATTTTACTATAGTGGATTGACATAGCATTTACAGATACGACTCCGTTTTTAAATTCACTAGGATGTCATATAGACTTGAATCTGTCTCCCATTTGTGTAGGTTTTTCACATCGTTTTGGGTTCTTCTAAACTCTTTTTTGTCGCATATCAGACAAGCTTCTTGAAGACATTTTAGACGTTTGAGAAGCTTCTTCGATGTTACTTTTTAAACCCTATGGCTTTTGTGTTTGCAGGAAGTAAATAACCCCATAGTTAAAGAAATACTTGAAGGAAGCAACATTGCGAAAACTGCTTGTGTCCTCGTGTATTGCGTCATCGCTCCCCTACTGGAAGAAACAGTTTATAGAGGATTCTTATTGAGGTCACTTTCGTCGACAATGCAATGGCAACAGGCGGTTCTCATAAGCTCGTTGATTTTCAGCGCCGCGCACCTCTCTGGTGAGAATTTCATACAGTTATTCATCATTGGGTGTGTCCTCGGATGCTCTTACTGTTGGACTGGAAACTTGTGTTCTTCTTTTGCCATTCATTCACTTTACAACTCCATGACACTAATCATAACCTTCTTTTCTTGAATAATAAATATTATATGCAAAACCTCTCTCATAACTTTTCATGTGTACATTAAGCAGAAATGTATATATGTAGGTCTTAAGTCTAAACACACGCAGTTTAAGATGTCGGTAACTTGGAATTTACTTAACAAAGGGAAGATAACATTAAAAAAACCAAAACAAAAAAACAAAAAAACAAAAAAAAATCAAAAAAAAAGGGAAATTCTGCCATGGAAACCGAAATAAAAACCCACCCATGAGAAACAAATTTGATTGGATATATCTTGGAAGTGTTTGAGAAATAATGTAGAACTTACCACACTTGATTATGTTGTTTTCTTTTCTCTTTGAAGGAAAAAAAAAAGTTGTTCAAAAGGCTTGAAGGTCTCAAGCACTGTTGCAAATTCAAACCCCCATAGCATAGCAAAAAAATAAAAATAAAAAATACAAACCCAAATAGCTTTTTTTCCTTTATTTCTGTTAGTGTCAACAATCACTATTTAGTTTTTGGAATTCTTGAACAAGAAACCATACTCACTCAAATGCAAAGACTACACTTCTCTAACTAAATGCAAATAAAGAAGATGATTTATATATAACATAATACATAGATAACTCACATGGACGAATGAAATTGAAAAGACAATTTTTTTTTCCTTGCCAAAGAAAAAATTTGGGTCATTCACTTCACTACCAATCGAATAAATGAAGATTTATATTTGATACTGATTAGCTTTAGAGCTTCATGAATCATGGCCACTTAAAAAAGCCCAAAAAGGATCTTTAAAGCTTCGAAGCTCTGTGCTTTCAACAATGGCGAGAGCTCTCTAAAGAAGCGCAATTGGAAAACGGAATTCTCGATGATATCGAGCTAGAGGGCAGGGATACAGTCGTGTTGCTCACCAAGTTTTCTGCGAAGCTCCTCTACGACGGCGGCGATGACGGTTGCCCAGAGAAAATGAAGGCCATGAATTAGAACTTAGAGGTCGCAGGGAGGGACGAAAAGCAAAGAAAAAAAAGGTTTTATTATATATAAAAGGCCTCACACTAATTATGGTGTATTATCATTATGAACCAATAAAAACTCTTGATTTGTTTCCCGTCACTTGGTTCTTTTAACATTTCCCATTAAAGAAGTTCCCAAAAAAAAAAAAACAGAAAAACTTTTAAAGAAATGATGATGCACTTATGTCATGAGTTCTTGATAATGTCACATATAAATTTATAAAATTGTGATAAAATTTTAATTTCTAACCTTTGTTTGTTTACCTCATTTCACTCATTCCATTCCATTTCATTTTTTTCACCTTTCTTAATCCTCCAAACCATTCCATTCCATTTCATTTTTTATAATAATTTTTTCAACTTTCCTAATCCCTATACAATATCTTTAAATCTCAACCATTTATACTACCTCGAAATTTGCAAAGTCAAACCATTTTATAATCATTTCAAACCATTTTACAAATCATTCTTCAAACTATTTTCTCCATTACAATAAATGGAAAGGAATGACTCAAATGAGTCATCCAAACAAAGGATGATGGCATTGTTTTTCATAATGCCATGATTGAGCTTTTTTTTTTTTTTTTAACAATAGTTAACTTCTTGTCAATCTATTTTCAATTTAGACAATAACATCCATAATTAGTTCGGTATTTCTCTACAACCATGGTAAATATATTAATTACCAAAAATATGTCATTTAATTAAAAAACAAAAGTTGTAAAACATTTTCTTGACAAAAGAGTTAAAGCTAGACTATTTAACTATAAATCCATTTAAAAAAAATAAGTGAACAATTATGTTACTTGACGAAGGATATTAGTATTATTTAAAAAATATATATTAAACAAAAAGAGCAAAAAAGTTACAAAATTTGACAATAATGGATATTTCTGCCATGATTTAATAATTACTTAGGGGATATTTTTGACGTGATTTTATAAACAAAAGGGATATTCGTGGTTCACTTAAAATCTCAGGGTATAATCGTGATATTTTATAAAATTCATAAGATTTTATGATATTTTCCCATAATAAATATATGGGGCTTCTATTGACACTTTCTTTTTTTTTTTTTCTTTTTTTTTTTCATCCCTTTACGGCTTTAATTAATAAGCCCCTCGTAAAAATTCAAAAAGCTCACATTTACGACACTTCCTTAATATCTCATAATTCTGTAATTAGCTCTCATAAACAATTAAAAAAATTTCTTTTCTCACCTTTAATTTAAAAAAAAATCATTTTATTTACATCCTTTTCAATTATATATCTTGGTGAAAAAGCCCCTACATTATACTTTTTTTTTGCTCTTTAAATTTATGAAAACTAATGATATATCAAATATCTATGATCAATTAAATTATTATTTGACATAACTAAAAAATAAAGTCATTATCAAATATTTCATATACAATAAATTTATAAAAGTCAAAGAAGATAATGATATTAGGTGTTGTTTGGATTGCAATCCGACTTGATTTTTTTGTTTTATTTTTTTATTTAAACCATGTTACTATGGTAATTACACTCAAATTACATATATAATTTTAAGAGAATATTACAGATTTAAGAAAGATCTGGTAGAATATTACAAATATAAGAAAACTGATGATGTGTACTTTTTAAATACTAAAATACCCTTTTTTAATTATAAAAATAAATAAATATAAAATAGAAAAATGTTTTTCAATTGCTATAAAAAATTAACGTAATGATTTAAAGATAACTGACAATTCTACTAAAATAACTTGATCATTTTTTTTCTCTTTTTTCTTGCGTAACAATCTTTATTAGCTTATTGGGAATTTAAATTAAATTCGTGTATATAATATATATTTCAATTGACTAATGAATTTAAATTATGTTTATATTTAAGGATAGAGAGATTTTAATCTGAATGTAAAAATTGATTGAGAATTTAATTTATATTCATGTACATAAGAACATAAATGTTTGAAAGCTAACTAACAATTCCACAAAATAGCTTGATTAGATTTTTTTCTAGTTTATCGAAAATTTAATTTATATTCCTGTACATAAGAACATTATGCTTGAAGGATAAATGACAACTATATCGGGAATTTAAATTAAATCCGTGTATATAATATAAATTTTCAATTAACTGATGAATTTGAATTGTGTTAATATTTAAGATTAGGTTGATTTTAATCTGAATATTAAAGTTGATTGAGAATTTGATTTATATTCATATACATAAGAACATAAATATTTGAAAGATAACTGACAATTTCACAAAAATAACTTGATAAATTTTTTTTTTGACTTTATCGGGAATTTTTAATTTAATATTCATGTACATAATAACATACATGCTTGAAGGATAAATGACAACTCTACAAAACTAGCTTGATTTTTTTTTTCTTTTGAAACTTTTTTTTTTCATTGATCGTTAAATTATATTCCGCAAAAGGAAGTGAATTTTTTTAAACATATATATATATATATATATCTTTTTTCAATTTATTTTTGAAAGCTTTTATCAAAAGGAAGGTCAACTACTGCCTAGATTGCATTGAGTAAAAAATATTAATAAAGCAATTTATATATATATATATAATTATATATAATGAAGGTTAAAAATGTATTTTTACTTACCTAAACTTATATACGTAATATTCTTCAAACTATCACTTATATATGTAATATTCTACTGAGAGTAACTTATATATGTAATTTATAAAAAATAAACTTAAATTATGTTGGCATAGTAAAATTTGGTTTAAATTTGTATGCAATCAGTGACAAAAATATAATATATTTAGAGCTCAATATTCAATGTTAAATTATGTTTTTAAAAATAAAAATAATGGACCATTCATCACAAAAAAAATTAGAAGAAATATTTTATGCATGATTTAATAATATAATATTTGTCAATTTGAAGAGTTTAATAAGATGTAATTTCTTGTGATTAGTATTGAGAAAAAAAATATATATATATATATATTAATTGTTCATTAAATAAAAGGTGTGAAAAAAAAAAAATAGAGTTCCAATACAAGCCCTTAAATATATTCGCTGTAAGTAACGTCCTACAATGAAAGTATGAAACAATAATTCCATAGCAAGGACAAATTTATAAAAAAGCCCACCGCCAATATCATTTTTTAATAACAATAAACATCGCAAAAAAAAAAAAAAAAAAGGTTGTGGTCCGTGTCTTAATCTTTATTTTAAATTGACATACACATGTAGCTGGGATTAGTAGACCACCATTATGGATAATCTCTTTTGAAAATTTCAAACCGATTGCTAGCTAGTGTCATTTGAAAATTTTCGTATTGACGTTTAGTTACTTGTGAGGTCTTTTTTTAATGACTATTTTTTGGATTAACTCTATTGATGTGAATTTGAGCTTATCTCAGCTTATTATTAGACTTTCCAACGGAAATTTTGTTATGTTATGCCTAACAAGTAACAATACAGAGGCCCGAGCTGTGATTACATGTTTCGCCTTTATTGATTGTTATTTTATTTTTGTTGGACCCACCAGAATTCGGTGGCTTAGATAATTGGCAACACAAACTCCAAATAAGTGATTTTTCAACGACTCAAAACTCAACCTTTGTAGGGTTGCCTTCTGAACAACGTGGCCATCACAAATTGGACGCGCGTTGTGCAAGAATTCAGATTATATATTCAATTTAAATATTTCCATTGTTTTTGTCATTTTATCTTTATTCTTAAGTTTATACAATCAGTTTTGTGATCTCATATGATTGAGAAATTTGTTTAATATTCTTGCATTTGCTATCTTGTGACAATTCTATTTTGTCGTAGAACCTTTTTTTTTTTTGGTTTGCTCATGATAGCGTGTAGGAGGGTATTATGCGTGGAAAGAAAGAAGGTTATTGGATTCTTTTTCTTTCCATGGCAAGATATCTTTAACTAGGTATTCTTGGAATGAACATTCGGTGGAAAACAATTGGCCAAAAAAAAGACCAAATTTATCTCTCAACTTTTCCTTCAATTATTAATTTTATTTGACTCTATACCCTAGATAACAGCACAACGGGCTTGATACGGGTTTCGATAGTTTCTGTAAATACGGTTTCGTCCTTGTTTTTTACGCGTTTTTAAAGGGTAAAAATATAATTTTTTTTTTATAAATAAGATCAAAGTATGAGTAATATAAAAATGAATAGAGGTAGAATAGTAAATTTTTTAAGCCACAACATAATTTAAAAAAAGGGCTACGAGTTCAGCCCCTTCAAAATGAATACTCTTGTCTCCCACTTTTGATTAAACTACTATCAAAATTACTATCATATCACTTACATTAGGATCTAGTTACATGAAAATAAGGTTACATGTAATGTGATTTAGATTTATTTTCGTGTAATTAGAATCGAACGTGAGTGGTTTGTGTGTGACTTCTTTCGAAACTTAATTGAAATTGACCAATAGATTAATGTTACAAAAAATTAAAAGTTCATAAGAGATTCTCTTATAAAATCTAAAAGTGCAAGGATTATGAGTATCAGTTACTCTATAAAATAAGAAGTTTTTAGGCATTTAACCAAAATTTTGGGTAATTTTTTAGGATTTAGCCCTAAAATATCGAAATTAAGGATGTAACACATGTAATATTACATGTAATGTTATACTTTTACACGTATATATGTTACATGTAATATAAAAATATTACATGTTATGGCTAAATCTTTAATTTTGTGAAACTGTGACTAAATCCTTCAAATTTTAACTTTTAAAATGGCTAATTGCTTAACTGGCCCATAAAATAATGGGGTTTATAGCTAAATGGCCTAATTTTAGAACTTATTTAAAAAAATATCAACAACTTTTTAAAATTAGGTAAATGGCCCATTCTTAGTAAGTAGACAAAATACTATGGTAAGCGGATCAAATACCAGCTATTTTTAGCTTGAATTTTGTCTGCTTACCATGGTAATTTATCGGTTTACTCAAAATTTTTTTAGGGGTATACCGATTATTTACCATGGTAAGTAGACAAAACTCAAGCTAAAAATGGCTGGTATTTCATCCGCTTACTATAGTATTTTGTCGACTTACCACGAACGGGCCTTTCGCCTAATTTTAAAAAATTGTGGATATTTTTTTAATATGATGTACAAAATAGATTATTTACCAAAATTTTCCTAAAATAATTAAGGCATGAGATCGTCTTGTACCTATTAGTTAAATGGTGAAATATGAAAATGCTTAAAATTTATATTATGATTAAAATAAATATTTAAATTTTTGAAATAATTGAATAAAAAGTTAATTCATCAAATATTTACACATGATTTTGACAACTTGATCAATTATTATTATAAATAAGTAATTAAATTACTTCATATTTTGTTATATCTTTAAGAAAAAAATTAAGTATTTATTTAAATTAAATGTTAAACTTGGGTATTTACTATTTACTATCCTTTCTCCTAATTAAAATGGGTTGTTT
This sequence comes from Boehmeria nivea var. tenacissima, assembly GCA_018132145.1. Classification (NCBI taxonomy): domain Eukaryota; kingdom Viridiplantae; phylum Streptophyta; class Magnoliopsida; order Rosales; family Urticaceae; genus Boehmeria; species Boehmeria nivea. The sequence continues at coordinate 9,970,631 of CM030876.1, read as the reverse complement.
ACTACAAAAGCCGATCTTAATTTAAACGCGATTTTTCAGATAATGTCCAAATTAATGTTGTCCTTATAGTAGTTTTCTATTTAAAAAATGAAGGAATAAATATAACGAGAGAAATACAGTTGTCTACTTCTCCTATATACCGTATTTACCTCATTTAACAATATTTCAATTAATTAGACATAATCTATTTTACCAATTAGAAACGTTAAACATCCTTAAATCCCAATACCACAAAAGCAATATATAATTTCTCTAATAATAATAAGGATTATCTATACAAATGCCCCCTAATGTTGTGCTATTGTTGCAGTTTGCACCCTAATGTTTAAAAACTGTCATTTTTGCCCCCTAAAGTATTAAAAACTTATAGATTTGCCCCCTCTGTCATAATCTGTAACAAAAATGGGTTAAATTAATTACGTAATATTAATCTGTTGGTGCCTGTACAATTTTTTAAGGGTATGAATACAAAATTTTAAAAGATCGAGGTGCATTTTGAGAAGAAAAGACGACATAAGGGGGTGTTTGTGAAAATAAATATAGAATTAATTACTATAATTTTCTTAATTTGAAAGCAGTTGATCTTTAAAAATTGTACAGGTGCCAACAGAATAATATTATGCTATTAATTTAATCTATTTTTTTTACAAATTGTAACAGAGGGGGCATATCTATAAGTTTTTAATACTTTAGGGGGCAAGAATGATAGTTTTTAAACATTAGGGTGCAAACTGCAACAATAGCACAACATTGGGGGGTGTTTATGTAGATAACCCTAATAATAATATTACAATTTACAAACAGAATCAAGCCAAACCCCAATGCTCAAATCTCCCTAACCACAACTCCTGGCGCCACGTGTCGCATGATGCGTTGGATCCAACGAGGCATGCGCTAAAAATAAAAAATAAATAATAATAATAATAATAATAAAAAAACTTCCAAAATAAAAAGTAAAAACCCTCTCTTTTTCATTACAATCCACAACATTCCAGCTGAATTCCAGATCCCACACAACACCAAACTTACCTTAAAAACCCCAAAACCAAAACCTCTTCGAATTCTTTCTCTCTAATCTATCTATCTATCAATCAGGAAAAGAAAGAGAGTCAAAATGGGAGGGTTTGAGAGGCAAGTGAAGGAGAGAGCCAAAGAGCTGAAGGTATTGTTGAAAAAAGGAGTGAAGATCGTCGGACAGTCTTGCAAGAAAGGATGGCAAAAGGTCAAGCACATCCGACGTCGTTGATCATCTATTAATACTACTATTTGCCTCTTTTCATGTCAAACATATCTAATATATAAATTATATATATATTTATATATATATATATATATTCGTCTTTTTATCATTCCTTTTTCTTTTTTCTTGTTTGCTTTTTTTTTTTTTTTTTTTGTTGGGAAAGTTATCGACTTATTTGAAGCATCTGGATTTGGATTTGGATTTGTAATTTTTTTTATTCATTTAAATAGATTTGTCGTTCGGTATTATATATCTATGAACTCCTGGGTTTTATTCTGACTCAAAATTCCTTTTTATCTTGTAAATGATATATGCCACTTAGTATTATAAAAGATAACAGAGTGATACATATTCATTTTAAGGCATTGGTTTTTTATTTGTGTTCTAATATGTACACCGGTTCTTCTTTTCTCTTTTTCTTTTTTTTCTCATAATCAATTTTTTTTAATCTACGAAAATTAAATCGCCTTGCTATGAACGTTACGAAAATTAAAATCTTAATAATTCCTTTAATCAATATGATCATATTATAAGAAAAAATAAGAAGAAATGCATAGGAGATCTTAATCGTATCTCTTTTTGGTCGTATAAATGATCCAGCTAGAATTAGTTGTTCCACTTTAAAGTTATCAGAATATCGCTGTGATCTTAAATGTATAATATAAAAGTTAAGTTTGGTTTAATTAATAATGGACGGAAAACGTAGAATTAATTTTTATCTTTTTTTTTCTCTTGTAGACTAGTCCCTTGTTTTTAAAGTATTTTAAATTTGATCCTAACTCAGTAACTCTAGACATGTGTAACTTTGGAGAAAACACCTTAAACCCTGTGTTTTCCAGAAAACTATCAAATTAAACCCTCTATGTTCTATACTATCCAAATAAATCCTTTGTTATCAACAAAAATCATAAATATACCTATGTTTTTCAGCAATACCTTAAAAAAACTCAATATTTTTCAAAATGGATCATAAATATACCTTGTATAGGATATTTATAGAACAAAATATATCATTTCATATAAAAATAAAAAAAAAAATTCGATGGATCACCACAAATAGATTATCTTCTGTAATTTTTTTCAAAGAATATAGTCAAAATATAATAGTTTTTTTTTGAAAGAACAGAATAAAATAGTTTAAATATGAAAATATTGTAATGTTTTACACATTATTTTGACTAACACTCTTATAAGATATATTTATCATCTTTTTTTATAATCAAAAAGAGTTTTATTTGATATTATAGAAATAACAAGGTTTAATTTGATACTTCCAAAAAATACAGGATTTTTTTATGGTATTTTCTCATTATCTCTGGTACAAACTAAATTAGAATTATAGACTTAAACTAATATTTATGTAAGGAAAATTGAAGAGTGAAGATTACCAGAGATATGTACACTAGCAATATAAAAATCCAAAAAGAAATAGAAAAAGAAAATTCTGGAGTGGGAATCGAAAAAGAAAAACGCCAGTAATGAGAACAAAATTTAACAAATATGATTGGCTCTTAAAGTAGGAGTATAGAGATTAAAGTATTCTCTATCACAAAATTATTGTCCTCTCTCCAACTGATCTTATTCCCTAATGGAAAAAAAAAAAAAAAATCAAAGCTCCTAATCCTCATTAGAACTCCCCAAAAGAGGTCCGTGCTTCGCCAAAAGAGCCGCGGCGACGGCAATGACGAGGACGTTGCACGTGTGGTCAGGGTCGAAGGGAGGTAATAGTGAAGGGGGGCCTTGGCCCCCCTCCCTCCCTCAACTCAAATAATGTTTATATTATAAAATTTATGAGTATATCAAATTTTTATGAATTTTGGCCCCCTAAACTACAATTTTTTTAATCTTTTATTATTATTTATATATATATATTTTATAAAATAAGAGAATTTTTAGCACTAATCTCATAGAAGAATTGCTATTAGAATTACAAAAGTTTTTAACCATTTTTGGTAGGTGCGTATCATTCTATGTGGATTTAGATGGGAACATTTATAAATATAACATCTTTACTTATATTTATTCTATGTATATTTTTTTTTCATATGAGAGAGCCATTTATAAAAGGAAGAATGTTAAAATTTCAAAATTCAATGTTGAAAAGTTTAGTATAAATTAATTTATAGATGATTTCTGCAATATGCAAGATAGACGTTCTGCATATTAATAGATTGTCAATGTTATTATGCATTTTGAGACGTTAAATTATAAATTTTTATATATTATTTGATGGTAAATATAATATAATTTATATATTTAAAAAGTTGAACACTTCAATAATTGGCCCCCCCATTGTTCTGATCCTGGGTCCGCCCTGTGTGTGGTGGTCGGCGACGACGCACGGTAGTACCAGAGTTTGGTCCGTCCGAAAATGGCCATTTGAGATGGCATTGATGGACGTTGAAGTCAATGACCATGATTGTTTTGTTGTTGCGTGGTGGTTTTTGTTTTGTTTTTTCAAGTTGATTTTAATTCAATACATGTTAGTTCATGATAAACTCTAAGCACCCTCAGGTATTGTCCAATAAAAACTCTCAAAATTGTTCCCACTAATCTATATTTTTTTTTTCGATTCTCACCACAGCCGCATCCTTTTTTTTTTTTTTAGGTTCAGGTCTAGCTTTTTATTATGGGAGAATTTCAAAATAAAGTTATTCTTGATGCCACTTAATAATATATACTCCAAGTTGTGTGTTCTATTTATTTGCATTCCATGTTTGTAGTGTAATTTTAGGGTATAAATTAAAAATGCACCACACATGGAGCATACATTGTCATTGTGCCAAGAATGTAGCATTTCGTAAAATCCCCATTTTATTATTGATTTTAGGTCTACCCTCGACCCATCTTGTCGATCCCAACCCAACCCCCAGTCGCAACCACCCATCCCCACCTCACCCCAACCCAGCCTGCGCGAACCCACCCCCGCTGACCCCAGCCCTGCCGAACAGTCGATCCCAGCCCTACCGAACCCCAGACAGTCATATTATTGATAAGCACGTTAGAGAGATTTCTACAAGCCTTGGAATATTTTCCTAATTATTTTTAGAATAAATTAGCAAATCGCTTACCGGTAATTACGCAGCTCAAATCCCATGGCATATTCCAACAAACCTTATCCCAACTTCCCTAAGCCCCTCCCACAAATCATCCTCTTTCTCCAATATTCGAATCTACACGCTTCCATTTAGACCCCACCACTCCTCTACCAAACACACAAAACTCACTCTCCACCGTCCATCAAAACCAATCTTAAATCTGACGGCCAAAACTCCTCGACCTCACTTTATAACTGTACACCCTATAATACGCGAATCTTGCCGACCATATCCTTTCGTGTATGATATAACCATATGATATCAAAATCTCTTCTAACGAAGCATCAATTTTGTTTAAACTTGATATCATATAGAGAAAAAACTGAACTTTCTTTTTCTTTTTTTTCCCCTCTGATTTTCCCTCTCGTTTTCTTTCTTTCCCTCCAAACGGACAAGCATTGAACAGTGATTGATTCGTCGTTGTATAATCTGCGTTGAAATGGAGATGGCCATGGAAGATTCGTGTTCCCACGCGCTTCATCTCTTCCTCGCTCGCGACGCGCTTCTCCTCGCCGGTCGGACACCGCGATTCTCGAAGAATCCGATACCTAGTACGCCGCGAATATGTAAATTCAGGTCTCACTGAGCTCGATTCATGCTTTTTTTTTTCGCTGCTTGTTTGAGTGGTTTTGCTGTTCCGAACTGAATATTCTGAAGAATTGAACGGGCGGACTCTAGGGTTTCGGTGAATTTTGGCAAAAGTTTGCTCGGACTTGGTTCGATTCACGGTGTTTGGCTGTAGTTTGACGAATTCGGATGTTAGGGTTTCTGGTAATTGATTATGAAAATTTGGCCTAGGGTTTCGAACGGTCGGTGAGTCTTTAGAGAATTTGGAATTTGGTTCAACAGTTTCAAGTTAGTTCTTGTCAATCGTTGACTTTTGTAGTGCTTATTCTTCTAGACTATATGGGTTACTGCTAGACTCTGGGCTCTCGCGTTTCTTGATGACTTTCTTGTGTCCGAAGCGGTGAATTTGTTGGAATTCGGATTTGATTTGAGACTTTGTTAGTCAACTAGGACCGAAGAGGGATTTGAATTTGAATTCGAATAGTTTGGCAGGAAATTTTAGATGGCTGGAGGGGGCGCTTTAGGGTTTCCAAAGTCGAGCGCGTTAGCTGTTCCAAAGGCGACTAATGGCTGTAATCTTAAGGACCAAGCAAAACGAACAATTCTCCGTAATGTGAGGTCACAGGGGCACACGTACATTGAACTTCGTGAAAATGGAAAAAAGTCCATTTTCTTCTGTACTTTGTGTTTAGCACAGTGTTATAGTGACTCAGCGTTGTTTGATCATCTGAAGGGTAGTCTTCACAATGAGCGGTTGAGTACTGCCAAGGTTACTCTCTTGGGACGGAATCCCTGGCCGTTTAATGATGGTGTTGTGTTCTTTAGTAATTCAACAGAGAATGGTGAAGAGACTGCGATTCCAAATGGCAATCAAAGTAGACTGTTGGAGGGTCACTTCAACGGTAATAATCTTGCTATAGTCACATATACTGGAAATCCAGAAGCTTGTGTCAGCAAGAATCTACAGATTGATGAGCTTGGGCATCGAAACGTGGATCTAGATTCCGTCGGGACTGATTCAGATGTTAACTTCAGTTCCTCTGAAGAGAATTGCGCAGTGATCATCCCTGGTGTTCGGGTCAGGGGTGAAATTACTAATGCAGAAGTGAGGGAAGTGGGTTATGGACTGATTGCTGCGAGATTCTATGAGAAGGATGGCTTGTTTAATGGTATTAGTAGGATATGGTGTGAGTGGTTGGGGAAAAAAACTTATGAGAATGAGGACCTCTCGAACATTCCTGAGCATGATTTTGCTATTGTTACCTTTAGCTATACTGATTTCAATTTAGGTAGGATGGGCCGTCTTGATGATGTAAAAGCATTACTCTGTTCTAGCCCAACAAGAGAATTACAGAACGGTGAAGGCACTAGTAATAAAAGGAGGAAATCATTATCTGACCCGGGTGATGCTAGTGAAAGCTCAAATAATCATTATGATTCAGGCGGGGAAGACTCTTCTGTTTCTGCAGTATCAAGTTTGATGTTAAACCAATACGATGATCAGCTTCTGGATGCTAGATTCATATCAAGCAAGGCCATAAGACGGGAGTTGAGACGAAAGCAGCGTATAGCTGCCGAAAGAATGTGCGACATCTGCCAACATAAGATGCTTCCTGGAAAGGATGTAGCGACTCTTATGAACGTGAAGAATGGAAAGCTTGCTTGCAGCAGCCGAAATGGGAATGGGGTAAGACTAAATAATTAGCCTCTTTCCTTTTAGGCATCCTTTTCTAAATCCATTTATAATATTGATACGATGCAATATGCATTCATTTTTGCTATTAACATTGTTAATCGTTTCATATTTAGTTACTTGCTTCTTTTGTTTTTTATGCAGGCTTTTCACTTGTTTCATACTTCCTGTCTCATACACTGGGTGCTTCTATGCGAACTTGAAACTATCTCGAATCAGCCAGAGGCTCCAAAAGTCAAACGAAGATCTCGAAGGAAAACTGCATCTAAGGGTAAGGAAGTGCAAAAAGATGATGAGATGAAAGCTTCGAGGGCACCGATTAATTGTGTAATCTGTCCAGAGTGCCAGGGAACTGGCACAGTTGTTGATGGAGATGACGAAAAACCAAGCGTACCTCTCTCAAAGGTTTGAACTTTGCAGTACAACCTTATTTACAGCATCAAGTGTCGATTTAATGTTCGTTGAGTCTCAATCTTCCTTACCATATTTCTAAGTAAAAATAATCATGAAGCTTTGACAGTGCATTAAACATAACAAGAAATAAGTTTCTTTACAGCTTCATAAATCTTGGCTTTGAGTCTTCATAGGCAGGGGAAGATTGCTTTCTTCATTTTGGATTTGTCTTTAATTACAGATGTTCAAGTACAAGATAAAGGTGAGCGATGCACGCAGAGCATGGATGAAGAGTCCTGAAACGTTGGAAAATTGCTCGACTGGGTTTCATTTCCCATCCCAACACTGCGAAAAATTTCAGGTTTCTCGAAATTTCCTCAAACAATCATTTCCTACAACAAAAGTTAGTATTCATGGTACTAACTCTACATCATTTTTACCATAGGAAAAGGTGAAGCCACTAAAGTTGCTGCATTTCTACGGGGCTTGTTGATTTGGATTCAAGAATCTCGTGCGTGGCGGAGCAAATGAACTTACTTTGTTGTAGCCTGTAAATTCCAGTTTTAATAGTAACCTCGTTGTGCATTTGTAGTAGTTATGGTTGTGTTAAGACGATGATGCCACGGTTAGCTTTTTGTGGATAATTAGAATGGGATTGTGTATATACCTGTTGGTCTAACACAGGTGCACATATATCTATACATTTGCACTGTACATGAATGAACTGGTGACCTATAGTAGAGTTTTATTTGCAACATCCAATCAAATAATATCATGTTTCGTAGTGAAATAAAATAATACTGTTCGGTCTGTCGTTTTAAGTGGCGGAGCAACTAATAAATCCTACTTAAAAGTGCAAGCAATAGTTGCATCTAGAGGTGAAAATACGGATATCTGGATCTAAATCTGGATCCGTATTTTTTTTAAAAAACGGATACGGATTTTCAAAATTCCGTATCCGTATTTTTATGAATACGGATAATCCGTTTCCGTTTTAAACGGATACGGATTTTAGAAAATCCGTTTTTAAAATGGATATTCATTTTTCGTTTTTTTTTTTTTTAAAATTTCCGGACCGTTGGATAATCAATCCAACGGTCAAAACAAATTAAAAAAAAAAAAAAACCTCTAAACGGATTTCCATATCCGTTTTTATATTGAAACGGATACGGATTATCCGTATCCGTTCAATCCGTGTTCGTTTAACGTTTTTTCAGCTTTAGTTGCATCTATATTGAACTTTTTTTTAATGCTGTTTGGTCTGTCGTTTTAATAGGTTTTTTTTTTTTTACACATAATAAACTACAAATTTTTAAAATTTAAAATCAGAAGGAGTTTGTAGTTAAATAGCCTATTTGAAAAAATGTCTACAACTTTTTAAAATTAGGTGAATGGTTCGTTCTTGGTAAGTAGACAAAATACTATGGTAAACGGATGAAATACAAGTAATTTTTAATTTGAATTTTGTCTATTTATCATGGTAATTTATTTGTTTACCTAAATTTTTTTTTTGGTATATCGATTATTTATCATGATAAGTAGACAAAATTCAAGCTAAAAATGACTGTTATTCCATCCACTTACAGTAGTATTTCGTCTACTTATCAAGAACGGGTTATTCACCTAATTTTAAAAAATTGTGGATATTTTTTGAATATGATCTAAAATATAGACAACCTGCCAAAATTTTCCTACAAAAATATATTTAATCCGAGAAAAAAGGAGAGAAACTTTAGGTTAAATATAAAAAATAAATTAATAATATAAACATAAAAGATCTGATGAGCAAATTTGCAATGTATAAATATTTACACATTTTATTTTATTTTTTTACAACTATTATATACCTCGTTGGTGCAGTATGTTCAGTTGTTCACTATAGAAGAAGAGGGGAAAGTTGAGGACTTTATAGGTTTAGAAGAGTAGCATTTCCGAACAAACCAAACCAGTGTGTTCTTGTTTGTTTTTGATTATTGTGAAGCACAAGAGGAGATCCCATTCCGAGTGGCAAAATGAAGCTGGTGGTCTCATGGCTCCAAAAGAACCTTCACAACCAAAACCACCACTCAAGGCTTAGGCTTTCCACTTCACTCTTCTCTACTCAAACCCCAAACCACTCTTCTTCTTCTTCTTCGAGTAATAGTAGTCTGTTCAAGCGAGTCCAACTGGTTCGAGACCCAATGGCTTCGGTGATTCCAGTGCTCCAGGATTGGGTCAGCCAAGGCCGACCTGTCCGCAAGGATCAACTTGATTGGATCGTTCGAACCATCAAGGGCTTCAAACGCTATCATCACGCTCTTCAGGTTTCCCATTTCTCTCTTCTCTTCTTTGGGTTTTTGTGTGTGTGTGTGTGTTTTATTTCTGGGGTTTTTATGTTATTTAAGAGTAAGCCCGTGTTATGTGATATTGGATTATTACTTTCTTTTCCAAACTGGGATTTTTTTTCTGTTTAGTTTAGAAAATTCGAAGAGTTTTGCAGAATTTGATCTGCTTGAATTTTTAGTTATAGCATTTGGTTTAGTGATTAACATCAACCACTTAGAGCTCATCGAATTTGTCTTAGTGCCTTTATCAATCCCAAGATTTTTTTTAGAGTTTTTGGTTTTTAACAAGATGATATTTTAACTCTCTTTGTGATTCTAGCCAAAAAAAAAAAACTCTCTTTGTAATTATTGGAATGTGTTGCATAATGAATATGATCACATTTAAGAATAACTTAATTTTTCATGCCACAATCAGGATCAACCTTTATATTTGTGTAGGCAAATCTTATCTTCGGTCTTGCAGCGATTATTACGCTTATGTTAAGAATTTTATTTTTTGTTTTTCTCATAGGAGCTGGATATTAGTCCCTATAGTTAATACGAGTTCTAATTTTGGCCACGCATTTTATTTTGTTTCGTACAGATATCGCATTGGATGACAGACTCTAGGTTCTTAAAGATGTCGCCAAATGACGCAGCAGTTAGGTTGGAATTGATTCATAGAGTTCACGGACTTGAGCGCGCAGAAAATTATTTCACTACTTTGTCAAGTAAGCTAAAGACGAGAAAGGTATATGGCGCTCTCCTACATAGTTATGTGCGCGAGAACTGTGTTCACAAAGCAGAAGCCACGATGGACGAAATGAGAAATTTAGGCTTGGCAGACACGTCTTTCCCTTACAACTTGTTGGTCAACTTATACTCAAAGAACGGGGAATATAATAAGGTTGGCGTTCTAATGCAAGAGATGGAAACAGCAGGAATAACTCAAGATAACTTCACTTTGAGAAATCTAATGTCAACATATATTGCATCGTCCGACGCTTTAGGAATTGAAACGATCCTGGGTAAGATGGAGGAAGATCCGTGCATTCGTGTTGATTGGGCACTGTACTCAATGGCAGCTAGTGGGTACCTTAAACTTGGGTTGATTGAAAAGGCTTTGCATACGCTGGGGAAACTTGAAAAGGAAGTCACGAAAGTGGGTGCCCACAAGCGGAAAATAGTCCTTTCGTTTCTTGTTACTCTATATGCTGGTTTTGGTGATAGAGATGAGGTTTTCAGAGTTTGGAATACCTACAAACCATTAAATGGGCATCGAGATGGCCTATATGCCACCATGATTGGTTCTCTCATAAAGCTGGATGATATTGAGGGTGCCGAATTGATTTTCGAAGAGTGGAAGTTACAATGTACCATATATGATTTCCGGGTGGTTAATTGCTTGCTTTCTGGTTATTGCGGAAAAAGTCTTTTTGGTAAGGCAGAATCAGTGTTGGAACAGGCTGTGGCAGAAGGACAAACCCCTTACGCTAGCTCATGGAATATATTGGCATCCGGGTACGTCGATAATAATCGACTGCCGAAAGCGATCGAAATGTTGAAGAAGGGACTATTAAATGGTCGAAAAGGTTGGATGCCAAATCGCATTGTGGCGGCTTGTCTGGAATACTTAAAACAACAGGGAGATATTACAGGTATTGAAGAAATCATCAGTTTATTGAAAAATCTGGATGTACTGACCCCGGATACACATGAAAGATTGTTGAGAGCTTCTGATGCGGCTGGGGAATCGTTCTCAGAGATTCTTGGTCCAACAGACGTAACTGGTTCAACCACTGATGGGAAATCAAACAAACTGAATTCAGACGGCTTTAGTAGCGATGAAGAAGAAACAGATGAGATTCTTGGAGGATAGTGGTAATGGAGATCATGTCGTTCTAGATGCACTGATGTCTGATGGTTTATCTCTCAAGTTAATTACTTCCTTTTTAAATCCTGGCTGACATAGTTATATGAAGCTCTGCGAGTCATTTTATTTATTCTTTTCATTTCTCAAAGTGGTCCCTTAAAGTTGCTCTGCTCGCTCTCTACTCCAACATCGCCATGGTTGAGAACACCAAGTATCTGCAGCAAAATACCCCTCCAACATCTACAAAAGTCGAATGTGTCTCTCATGCTCGACTATCTCCATGGATGCTTTGATGACTATTTCTAGCATGGCAATGTTGGTTCCTTTTCTTATCGACGGCTGACAAACCAAGGTTTATGTCATGCTACAAGTTTAAATGTTTTATCAAACTTTTTCTATAGTGCATTGGATTTTGTTATAACTACATAAATCTGGTATGACAGCGCAAATCTTTATCAAATGTCTTGTGTCTGTACATCCTAAAGTGGGACAGGTAATTGTTTGTTTAAAACATTTGAATGGTTTGAAACTGTATAATAGTATTAGTGGTCAAATGATAATGATTTTGAACGGTTTGAAACTATTCAAATGTTAAATACACATTTTTGTTTATTGCTTAAAACCCCATGGTGCTGATAATGAAATGCCTTATGTTGGTTCATACTATAATGTTGAGGCATACTATAATGTTATCAACCTTTCTTTGAAAAATTCTACAATGACGTAGCGGTTCGAGTTCGACCATAATCTTTCTCGCTCGACCATAGTCGGTTCGATAAAACTAGACTGAGGTCGACTAACAACTCGGGCGGTGGAAATGGCAGCAGAATTGTTAATTTGGCTATTTCTACGAAATTAAGAAATTACCCAATGTTTGGGCAAACCATCTTATATTATTCCAAATTATTCAACTTTCTAATTATACAAATCATTCCATTCCATTTTATTTTTTCCCAACTTTCCAAATTCTTATATAATATCTTCTAAATCTCAATCATTTATATCACTTTAAAATTCGCAAAGTCAAACTATTATACTCATTTTTTAATTATTTTCTAAATTATTTTCAAACTATTTTGACCATATTAAGAAATTAGATGAGATGAGTAAAATGATTTGTCCAAACATAAGCTTAACCATTTTTATTGTGTATCGAAAATTATTACACGTATAATAAAATCTATTACACATATATCATATTTTATTACACAATAAAAATAATTAATATTGAGAAATTATAGTGAATATCCAATTTTTAAAATTTAATGTAAGTTATTACCTAATTTTTTAAAAAATTGTAACCAACTACTCAAATGATTCAATTACTTACACAGTGGTAAGTGGTGGTAATTCACTTAGTTATCAAAAGCATGTGTAAGTAATTCACAAATTGACTAGAAACTCAATTACTTTAAAAGTTTAGGTATTTATTTTGGAGATTGTTAAGTAAATGGCCTGTTTTTAACTTTAGTTTTAAGGAATTGAGATGAGTTTGTTATAATTAAGTTATTAGCCTTTAGACAATATGTATTGACTTTTTTGTCCTTTGATACATGAAGTTGGAAGAAGAGTGATGAGGGGTAAAAATGAGATTTCATATGGATTTGAAGCTAATAACTTAATATTTGAATTCTTAGGTCATTTTCTTAAAACATAGACTTCCAAGTAGCTATTTAACAAATAATTATTTTTATTATTATATAAATTCTGTGTATTTGTCTACTACATCTATTTTAATTTTGTAAAACTATGACTTAATTATTGAAACATGAACTTAAAAATAACTAAAAGTTAAAAAAAAAAAAAGGTGTTAATATATAATACTTGTTTCCCTTTTCTATTTTCTTTGGGCTAAAAGTCGTCCAAAAAATTCCTAAAAAAAAAGCGTCCAATAAATATTGAAATCCAAATCGCGATACATTAGGAAATATAAACCTAAGATAATTCTTTTTCAAATTAAATTCCTCATGTCTTTGATATCCAATTTTTACCGATAATTATCGTTCCTTCTTCTCCGATCAAAATCTCTCTGCTAGGGTTTCCTTCTTCTTCGCCGGCGTGGACTCTCCGATCTGAACCAGAAGGGAGAGAGTTGTGAGGAGAGAAGATGGGAGAGCGAAAGGTGTTGAACAAGTACTACCCGCCGGACTTCGACCCGTCGAAGCTCCCAAGGGTTCGGAGGCCGAAGAACCAGCAAATCAAGGTCCGAATGATGCTCCCCATGAGCATTCGCTGCAACACCTGTGGCAATTACATCTACAAAGGCACCAAATTCAATTCCCGCAAAGAGGACGTCGTCGGCGAGGTTAGGGTTTCGATTTTTTATTTTTTTATTTCTTTATTTTGTTTCTGTTAAAGTTTGCTAGAGTCTTGGTTGGTTGGGAATTGAGTCTCATTATGACTATTTTGTGGGCTGTGAAGTGGTATTTTCTCTTTCGAAAGTTAGTTTTTGCTCCGCAAAATCAATTGTTGGAACTTGACAGTTTAGCCATCTCGAACTACTAGGAATTTTGTATGTCAAATTGGATATTTTGCATAAATTTTGTTAGTTCTTTATGTTCGCAATTTGTTCGTTCTTGATGATTGCTAGAGTTATTGAATAACACGCCTTAAAGAGAATATCGGCTCTGATATTTGGCCTACCATACAAAGACTGTCCTTTATTTGCGTTGATTTTTTGGATGTTTATTTGCTAGAGGCATGAATAACACGCTTTAAAGAGAATATCAGCTTTTGATATCTGGCCTGTAATGCATTGACCGTTTTATTGTTTGTGTTTGAGTTTTTCGATGTTTATGTTTGACTGAAGATTGCTTGGTGCATGAGAATGTGGTGTTAGCGAAAAGTTGTTAACTTCAATGTGTTTTGCAGACATATTTGGGTATCCAAATATTTAGGTTCTATTTCAAGTGTACCAAATGCTCGGCGGAGCTTGCCATAAAGACGGACCCACAAAATTCAGATTATGTTGTTGAGTCTGGCGCACAACGAAATTATGAACCTTGGCGTAATGAGGACGAGGTAAAGTTATGAGAAATAGCTGACTTGTATTGAGTTTGATTTTTTTTCCCCTCCCAATGCTTGCGATTGAGTGCTTGTTTTATTGCTAATATGTATATCTCCCCATATAGCAAGTGGACAAGGAGAAACAGAGAAGGGAAGAAGAAGAGATCGGGGATGCTATGAAATCTTTGGAGAACCGAACCTTGGATTCCAAAAGAGAGATGGACATCTTGGCTGCTTTGGATGAGATGAAGTCTATGAAGGTACATGAATCAACACTTGTTTCAATAATAATGCATTTCTTTATGGTTTTTTTAATCTTTTTTCCTATGAGATGATATGTATGCTCTAGTACTAATACCGGCTTTCTGTTTCCAGTCAAGGCATGCAACTGTCAGTGTAGACGCAATGCTTGAGGCCTTGCAACGCACCTCTGCAGAAAAGGTACGGTGGGTTTTGCTGCATATGTAATTTTTTCATTGTTAAGAGTAATAATATATATGAACCTCGTGATCTAAGTCATGCGACTTCTTGAAATCTACTTATATAGGAATCTTTACACTCATTGTTATTGTGTTACAGGAGAAGAAATTAGAGGAAGAGGATGAAGCACTAATAAAGTCGATTGTTTTCCATGTCGGTACTTTTTTGTGTTTTTGTTTGTTTGCAACATTTTTCTTCTCACTTTTTGTTTTTAACCAAATATTTGTGTTACCCTAAACTTTTGCAGAATTCAAAAGATTATGTTAAACGGATCAATGATGAAGATCTCGACGACGATGATGATGATGATCTGACTCCTTTAAAGGTATGACTATGTTTTTGTTGGTTACACAATATCACTGTTGTGTCATATTTTTGTTGGTTACACAATATCATTGTTGTACTTTTTGGTTGAGGTATTTTTGTGCAGTTAGATAGTATAGTTAAAAATCTTTTCGAAAATGCAGAGACAAAAGTTTTCTCAAAAGCCTTCTAGCAAACCGACTGATGCATTGACGACCGCCAGTTTTTCAAGCAGTTCTAGCAGTCAAGGTATTATATTGCTTCCTTCATGTGATTTACAATTGTGCTAAAAACATGTGGTATTTTGAAGAAAACTCCAAATAATCTTGTTTTGCGTTTTGGTTATTTTACAGTAAAGCCAAGTGATTCAGGGGCTCCGAACAAGTTTGTTTTCAAGTCGTCAACAGTCATAGTTTCCGTTAGCAAGAAACCAGCTGTGACTTCCGAGGGTAATAACACAGTTGCGGGAAAGGCGGACGAGATAAAGCAAGATGGGGCAAGCAAGGTCAATGGTGGTAGTAGCAATGTATTACAGTCATTGTGCCAAAGCTATGGCGATAGCGAGGACGAAGACTAAGCTGGCTTTTTATCATTCTTTTTCTTCTCCGCGATGATTTTTATTATATACACCTTCCTTAGAACGGTTTTACATAAACTTGCCCTTAGAACGGTTTTATGTAAACTTGATGGAAAGGCACTAAATTGATTGATAAAACCATGTATTCAAATTTTTATGATTCATGGATTTCTCTCTAGCTTTTAACATGAAAAAAAAAAATGGAAAAAGAAAAAGAAAACGAAAAAAAAAAGGTAATTATCCAATATTCTTTGTTTTGCAACCTCTAGGTCCCATTTGAAATTACTATAAACTTCTTTTCGTAGAGCTTTGGAGCTTCATTACATGGCATAACTATACAATGTTGAACGAATGGTTGTGTTACGGACTGTTTTTCATGGATAGAATAGAGGATAAATATACGTTTGTTGCATCGTACTTTATACATAAAAATAATAAGGTTTGATAGCTAAAAAAAAATGCATTAAGTAATGTAATATTGTAGAAATATCACTCATCCTATGTTTGGTAGAATAGAAAAATATGGGGAGAGAAATATGAAATTTGAGAAACGGTCAGGATGAGAATAAAATGAAAGGATAGTAGGGGAAAATTTAGTTATGGGCCCATATAATTTCTTTCTTTCTCATGTGGAGGATTAATGGATAGAAGGAATAAAAAAAGGAATATTTGAAATGTGATGTAAATTTACCAAATTATTGTAAAAAATAATTTAAATAAATATTTTTTTAGAGAATATATATTTAAGGGATAGAAAAGTAATTTTAATACACAATATTATCTATCATTCTAATTTTACTTTTCATACTAAATAAGAGAAGAGAAAATATTTTATTTTTTCTTTTCTTTCATACTAAATAATAGAAAATATGTAATCTCTTTTTTTTTTTTTTTTTTGGAAAAGTTTTAAAAATATCCCCTTTATTTAGGGTGTTGTGTCAATATGCCACTTATATTTCAAAACGTCTCAACCAATACCTTAAACATTGAAAAAGTTTCAATTATCCCCTATACTTCAAATATGCCCTCGCTACTTAAGATGTCTTGTCAATATGCATCATGTACTTTAAAAATGTCTCAATTAACCCCCAAAAAAAAAAATTATGTAACACTTAAGGCGTCACTTGATAACCAAGACATGTTTGCACTTTCATTATATCCGAAAAAGAAAATAAACGAAACCAATACACACACAGATATATATAAAACAACGAAATTTTATGTTTGGGCAAACCATTTTGCCCATTCCTTTTTATTTTTTGGAATGGTCAAAATGGTTTAAAAATGATTTGGAAAATAGTTTGCAAAATGGTTAGAAAAATGAGTAGAATAGTTTGACTTTGCGAATTTCAAGGTGATATAAATGGTTGAGATTTAAAGATATTGTATAGAGAGTTGGAAAGTTGAAAAAAAAAAGGTTGAAAAAAAGTGGAATGGAATGGAATGGTTTGTAGGATTAGAAAGTTGAATGGTTTGGAATAATAGTATGGAATGGAATGAGTGGAATGGTTTGTCAAACATGGGGTTAAGTGTGACATGCTCTTTTTAAGGTGTTGATTGAGATATTTTTGACATACATAATGCATGTTGACACAACAACTTAAATAGATAGCGAGTATTTAAAATATAGGGGTGTAACTGAAACTTTTTCAATGTTTAAGGTGTCGATTGAGACGTTTTGAAATATAGGGTATCTTTAAAATTTTTCCTTTTTTTTTTCTCGTACTTTCTTTCTCTTATATATATTTTTTAATCTATCTTTTTTTTTTTTCTTTCTTCAAACCAAACAAAAGTGTGAATGAAAGGCAAACATTACGTTGCTTTGCATTTGAACTTAGCAGCTTAGCATATGAAAAGAGAGAAGAGAGACATATAACCATCGGGTGGTTTGCCATGCCGGGCACTACGAAGAGCACCGTGAAGAGCCACTCGAGCACAGTCAAAAGCCTCGCAATGAGCACCATGAAGGTTGAGAGAGATGGGTTTGGGAATATGCTTTTTTGCAGGTGGGCTTGGCGGACTTGTGTCAAGCGGGGTTCAGGTGCCCGCAGCTTGGGTCGACAGCGCGGTGACGTGGGATTGACAGTGCATAGTTTTGTGGAAAAAAAAAAAAAACGCATAACTAATTTAAAAAATCGTGCTGCACAAAAATTTGGTACCAAATCAACAAAAAAGAAAAATTCATTGCGTCGATTATTCAAAAGCGGTGTGATTTTTGTTGGGTTTTTTTTTTTTTTTTTCAAAAAATGAAAATTGGTTTAAACCACTCCCACACCTAATTTTAACATTTACATAACTTTTTTTATTTTTTTATTTTTAGACTATATAAGACTATTACTATTGTTGTTGTTTGACAAGTTTCTTATGTTTCATTTGGACATTGTATAAATGTACTTTATTTTTTTGTTGACTTGGTATTTTATCATGCAAATTTTTTTTCCTTTGATTTTGTACGCTGGTTAATCGAATTTTAAAACCATACCGAATCAATTAATTTGGTCAACTGAAATTCGGTTTTCACGTAATTCGGTGCAATTTGCAGTTTTATTATTTTGAAATTAAATGATTCGGTGCAGTTTTTTTAGTCCAAAAAATCACATTGCATCGCACCGCTTTGAGCCCTAATAGTGTAGAGTTGACATTTCTTTTTGCATAAATAATACTTTAAATTTGATTTAGGATTTTTTTTTATATAAAAGAACGTAAAAAAATGAAATCTGTCATTTTATTAAAAGGATAATAATCCCCTTTTATGTATCAGTCTTAACCATATTAACACAAGTGTCTATGTGGTATTTAGTCATTTCTTAGTCTATTTTATAAAAAAATAGTCAATGTTTTCAAAAATTAAGTTATTTACCACTAATACATAAGAGAACTAAGTACATAAAAGATCACACATCATCATGTAATTAAGAAAAGAGATTTTTAAGGATTTAGCCAAATTTTTGGTAATTTTTTTAAGAATTAGCCATAGTTTCACGAATTTAAGGAATTAGCCATTTTCGTTATGTAACAATTTTTGTTACACGTGTAATAAATTTTATTGCCCGTGTAATAAATTTTGTTACGCCCAGTAATAATTTTTGTTACACGAGTAATAAAAATTGTTACACGTGTAACGAAAATTGTTACACAACGAAAATGGCTAATTCCTTAAATTCGTGAAACTATGGCTAAATTTTTGAAACATGAGCTTAAAAATGGCTAAAACTCAAATCTTCCCTTAAGAAAATGACAAATTTCTTAATTAATTGAAACGTTGACTTTTTTAAAAAAACATCATATAGAGAAGAGATTATTAAAGGAAATGACCAGTTTTAAAGAGATGTTATAAGGAATTAGCCTATGTTTAGATTATTTAAGTAAATAGCCATTTTATTTATTTAAGTGATCATAATTATACTATTTTACCCTTGTATTTGTTTTTTTCATTTTCGCACAGACGAAGCTCGTCCAATCGCGTTCACACAGGCGAAGCCAGCCACGCGATTCCCTTCGAGAAGCTCCTCTGAGGCTCGTTTATGGAGTTTCCGACCTCCACAATCATCTGCTTCACTTTCTCGCTTTACACTTTGCTTTTTATATTTCTTTCTCTGGTTCAAAGCCCATAAATGTTGAGAATCAAAAGAAGAACCTCGGACTCGGCGTTGACGGAGCAAGAAGCTCCATGGAAAAGCAGAGGACTGATGGTCGAAGGAGTATGGTCTGTCGATCGGAGGTCATTAGATGTGAATGACATAACCGACAATGAGCATGGCCTTCAACATCGGTCGATGCCCTTAACGAGCCATTTCACAGAGCTTCCTCTTCATCATGCTGAAGATTGGTGCTTAAAACTGATTATAATTTCATGAATTGACTGAATAGTGGTTTATTTATAATCTCTCACGCACACAATACACATGCAAAATTATATATATATATATATATATGTGTGTGTGTGTGTTATTTTTTTTATTTTTTTTATAGGATTTCTGCTTTTGAGTTTATCTCAGGTTTATGACGTTTTGATATGTGTGTGATTATGATAATTGTGCATTTGAGTTTTTCTTTTCCTTTAAATTATTGTTGTGTTGGTGGTGCTGGTCTACAATGTGCATCATTTAGAATTAGGTCCAAGAGTTTAAGCATGTCTGTTGAGCCACTCATTTGTTATATTTGATGAAATGCTACAAAGACCTTCCTGTTTATATTTTTTAAAATTTTGTAATAGTGGTGACAAACTAACTTGGACCGTGGTAACAAGTGACAAAGTATAACAAATTTTGTGACACAAATATGTGATTATGGTAAGAATTTGTGGGCTGTTTGTATTGTATACTTGTACAAATATGTGATCTTAGTCAATCTTAGTCTTTTTGCATCAAATTTTGTTACAGTTGTAACAAGTTTAATTAGCATCATCAAAATTTTTTTAGAGATTTTTGACTGAATGATATGTTTTTAGCCTTATTTTTAAAGAATTGACATGAGTTTATCATAATTAATTTATTAATCTTTTTTTTGTTGCTATTTTTAGACATTATACATTGATTGTTTTGTCATTTGTTACGAAATTTTTTTGTTACAATAGGTAAGAACTTTTGATATAGATTGTCACAGATAAAATTTGATACACATATATAATAAAATATCTAATTTTTATTACACATTTGTCTGTTACGATTTGTATCAATATTTGTTATATGTCGTAACAATATTTGTTACAGATTGCAACAAAATTTGGGCGAACAAAAGTATTTTTGACAGTCCGAATGTATGTGAATATGCCTAGTGGCTAATAACTTGATTTTTAGATAATTTGGTCATTTCTTTAAAAAATATTATTTTAATAGGTTATTTTACTAATGGATCCGAGAAAAAATTACTATTTACTCAATTATTTCTTAAAAAAATAAATAAATACTTTGGTGTTGATTTAACTAACTAAATTAAAAACACACACAAATTATTCGGACAAAAAGAGATTATTTACGAACTTTCTCTAATGACAAAAAGGCTTTCCTACACCCTTTAAAAAAAAAAAACATATTAAAAATGAAAACTCCACACAAGTTTGTAAATATTTATCGGGGAACTTCACATTTATAATAATTTCTTATCAAATAGGGCTTTTAAAAGACTTTTTCTAACAAAAAAAAAAAACAATAACAATAACAATAACAATAGATGTGATAAAAATTAGTCACCGGAAGTCTAAAAACCCAACAAATAAACGTGATATTCCAAAAAGTTGAGGGACTTTTTGTACATTAAATAGGGCTTTTAATGTTCTTTGTACATTAAAAAAAATAAAAAAAACCACAAAATTTTTAATCTTTTTTCCAAAGAAGTTTAAGGCTCTATAAATAGGGCTTTTAATGTTCTTTGTACATTAAACTCGATAATAACATAATTAGCTCTATAAATTTTAAGTTTTCCCAACGGATAGGGTGTGTTGTTCTCGTTCCATGTGTACAAAAACTTGCCAAACAAACCTTCAGCGTCAAAAGTCTCTCCACTCCCAAGGCAAGGCAAGGCAATGAAGCTTCTTTTGCAGAGCAAGGTCGTCACTTTTGGGCTTCAAAACAAACATCACAGAACCCATAACAAAAAATCACGCTTCTCAACTAAAACTCTGAACCCACCATCGTTCTCTTCTTCGGACTCTCTGTTCCGCCGAATCCAAGTGGTCAGAGACCCAAAGGCCTCGGTGCTTCCGGTTCTCAGAGAATGGGTCAGCCAAGGACGAGCTGTTTCCAAGGATGAGCTTGTCTGGCTCGTCCGTACCTTGAGGGACTTCAGACGCTTCGACCACGCTCTTGAGGTATATATTTCCACTTTGAGATATTAATGGATTTTTTGTGACATTTTTATCTCGGTGTTGCTTTGTTTTGCAATTTGGGCAACTGGGCAATTTTTATTTTATTTTATTTTTAGAATAGATATTAAGCTATAAGCTTTGTTTAGTTGCGAAGTTCGATTTGGTTTGTATTACTTTATGTTTAGAATACATTGTAGCTTTGGACTTGTATAAGTAATGGTAGTTCTGCTTAGTGCTCACAAATTAATTCTAAATGCTAAGAAAATAACTCATGCTGATAATATGAAAAGTGTTTAAATGCTCAGAATGGTTATCTTGTCTGTTATGACAGAAGAGCTAGGTGTTATTTTGTTTGGTTTTTTGCTTTAAAAGTAATATTATTCCTGAAATTCTGTGTCTATTGGCATTTTCTGATTATCTTGCGCCTTTTTTTCTGTGTATTCAGATCTCTCTTTGGATGACAGACATGAGGTATCTCAGAATATCGCCGAGTGATGCAGCGGTAAGGTTGGATTTGATCCACAGAGTTCATGGACTTGAAGGCGCGGAAAACTATTTCAATGCCATGTCGGTAAAGTTACAAACATACAACGTACATTGTTCTCTCCTCAGGGGCTATGTGCGAGAGAATTCTGTCGATAAGGCGGAAGCTGTTATGCATGAAATGAGAAATATGGATGTTCAAGAATCATCTTTCCCTTACAACATGTTGATCAGCCTGTACACTCGGAATGGAGAGTATGATAAGATTGACATGTTGATGCTAGAAATGGAAGAAAAGGAAATCCCTCATGACAAGTACACTTTGCGAAATCGTTTGTATGCTTACATCGCAGCGTCTGACATTTTAGGAATGGAAAAGATGCTGAATCAAATGGACCAAAATCCGCATTTTCTGGTTGATTGGAAAGTGTACTCGTTGGCAGCAAGTGGATATCTGAAACTTGGGTTGAACAAAGAGGCTTTGGAAATGCTTCAGAAACTTGAAGAGGAAGTCAAGAAAATGAATCCCAACTCGAGTAAAACAGCATTTATGTTTCTTCTCACTCTTTGTTCTAGTATTGGAAATAAAGAGGAACTTTTCCGAGTTTGGAATTCGTATAAACCATCGAATGGGATGATAGATGCGCCGTATGCCTGCATGATCAGATCACTCACAAAGCTAGATGATATCAAGGGCGCTGAGAGGATTTTCAAGGAGTGGGAGTCAAAATGTACGACTTACGAATTCAGGGTGGTTAACAGCCTTCTCGCAGCTTATTGCAAGAAGGGTCTTTTGGATAAGGCGGAACGGGTTTTACTAAGGGCTATGGAAGGAAGGACCCCTTACACTAGTTCATGGAATATCTTGGCAAATGGGTATGTGGAGAATAAGCAAATTCCTAAAGCAATCGAAGCGTTGAAGAAGGGACTCTCAATTGGTCGAAAAGGGTGGCTGCCAAATCTCGTCACATTGGCCACCTGTTTAGATCACTTGAAAGAACGGGGAGATCTTGCGGGGATGGAAGAGATCATGACTTCGTTGAAAAACTTGGATGTTTTTAGCATGGAAATGCATCGGAGATTGTTGAGCGCTTGTGGTGCAACCAGAGAATCATTTTCGGAGATTCTTTGCAAAACGAGTGTAAATGGTTCTATAATTGAAGATGAAATGGACAAAAACAACATGGATGGTTTTACTAGTGATGACGAAATAAATGAAATTCTTGAAGCTCGGTGATTGGCTTGTTTTTGCTAGAAATCAGTGGTCTTCAATAAAATGTTCCACCCTTGTTTAATCTAAAATAATGATAATAATTAAAAAAAAAAAAAAAAGAGTTTATATATCATGCTTTGAGGCTTCTCTCTCAAAAGTTGTTTGGTACAGACTAAAATTTCTCTCTTTACCTTTCTTCTTTAATTTCGTTCGTTGCCTGTTATTCGCTTGTTCTGTTTGCCTGAATAGTGAAGTGACTCAATTCATATTGAACGTAGAAGTTTTAAGAGTTGGCGGTTTAAAGTTTCACACTAGATCATTTAGTCTAATACTTTTGTTTTTGCCAAACCAAAGGCCACAGTTTTAACCACAACTTCTGCGGAGCAGTAACCACAAAACCAAGAACAAAAGAAAAGATCACTAATTTTTTGGAAAACTTCACATCCACCACTTCAGGACTGTTCTCGTTAGTTGCTACCTTAATTAAGCATTTTTTATTTTTATTTTATTATTATTATTATTATTATTTTTTTTATCTTTCAGAGGCCAAACACCAATTTATCTTTCGAACATCAGAGATTTTCAGTACTGCTTAAAAAAAAAAAGTTTAGTTAGTACATTAATCCAAAATAAAATGTTCGAAATATATAGTTATCAATGTACTGATAATCAAGATTCTAAAAAATACACATTATTTCTTGATTTTACGACTTCCACCATCCATCAGCTATGCTTGAATACTGGATTCACTTGAACACTTGCAAAAATTGAGATGATATTTTCTTGTACTCAATTTTTGTTGCTCTAACCCGAAAATAACCCTATTTTGGATAATAGGGTTGTCCATTGCATGAACCATGAATGTTAGGATAATGGAAATTTGTTAAGAAACTGAATGAAATATCTTCTCAAAGTTTTAGAAAAGCGAATCACGGA
The DNA here is from genome assembly GCA_018132145.1 of Boehmeria nivea var. tenacissima. Classification (NCBI taxonomy): domain Eukaryota; kingdom Viridiplantae; phylum Streptophyta; class Magnoliopsida; order Rosales; family Urticaceae; genus Boehmeria; species Boehmeria nivea. The sequence goes on along the minus strand of CM030876.1, from coordinate 9,946,660 downwards.
ATTTGCCTCTTTGTTGATCTATGCTTTATCATTCACTTTACCATACAGCAACATGATTTTTTTATTCCTTCTGCTTGTTTTCTTCTATCATTGCAGCAAGGGCTCCAGAATCTTTATCACTGTTCACAAAATCTACTAATCTGTTGCAAACATCACTCGAGAAAGTAGTACTTTCTTTAAGGAATCCCAAAATCTCGTGCACTGCTTCCTTGTCTCCCTCTCTTTTCAAGTATTCAAGACATGCAGCCAAAGTAGAGCGGTCAAGCCTCAGTTTCGGTCTACTGGCCAATATAGCTTTCCGCATCATCTCTACAGCCTTTGCCATCTGACCATCCGCACAACAATGCATAGCCAGACAATGCCATACCATTCGGTCCAGTATATTTCCCCTACTTGTAAGCCGCTCCGCACATGCCAAAGCCTTTTCCAACAGACCTTTCTTGCAATAAGCATTTATTAACAAGTTTGATATACGGCGATCGAAGTCTGTGTACCAAGATTCCCACTCCTCAAAGATCTTATCCACACCGTCAAGGTCCTCAAGCTTCACCAGCGAGCTTAACACAGAAAGATACCCAGTATTAAAGACTCGTCCCACAATTTTGTACAGATTCCAAATGCGATATACATCATCTTTTCTCCCGGCAGAAGCATATAGTGTCATGAGGTGCTCGTAATCAATCCTGTTTCCCTTACTCTTAGTTAATTCCTCTGCTTTCCTTATCATGGGCAACGCCTTTTCAAAAAGACCGGCTTTCAGGTACCCTTTGATCGCAGTAAAATACCCATACAAGTCCACTTTCACTTGAGAATCGGCTTCCATCTCTGTAAAAAGCTTCTCCATTCTCTCTACGTCAGTATCCGCATATACATTTAATCGAATGTTAAATGTGCAAGAGTCGCCAGCGACACCATTCTCTTTCATCTCTTGAACTAGAATATCTAACTTGTCATAGTCTCCTATATGAGAATAGAGACTTAACATAACATTATAATTTAATGCAGATTTGACAAAACCCAATTCCTTCATCTTCTCAAACACGTCATCTGCTTTTTTCAAGGATCTTTTCTCAGCATAGCAATATAACATAGCACCATGGACCTTGTCAACTCTCAATGAGGATGGAAGGCTATTAAAATAATCCTCCGCTTTGCCTAGGCCGTGAAGTTTTGAGATCAAACCCAGCCGAACTGCAATCCCACCAGGTCTAAGGTCATACCCCATTCTGTTGGTCATCCAGTCTTGTACCTGAGATATAATGCAGTTCAAGGTTCAAAGCTTAAGCTCACTGGGCATGTTCATACATAGAAATGCTCACGGCCGAAATGTAGAACCAAGGTATAATTGCATAACGAGCAACGGAACTACATTTAAGTTCACAAAATGTTTTATCAGATTTCAGAAATCTGGGCTTAAACAATGAGCAAAAAAGGCATTAAGTTTTCATCTTTAGAATGGTGTCAAACAAAAAAATAAATACAGGTTTACACCAGAAGACCAGATGCTATATACATACAAGTAATTCACCAAAAATTCGGTTTGAGAGTATTCTACTACTTTAGCAGATATTAACACCGATTCCAATATTCACACAAAATTCACAAATCTGAGAGACCACCACAAAATGAACAATTTTTTTTAACCAAGCTTAAGGGATCCCCCAAATACCTCAATCTCTTTATGCAAAAATCGCATTTTTAAGCTCTAAACATAAATACAAAATTAAAAAAAAAAAAAAAAGTTCTAAACTATCCATTTCGAAAACCAACTTCTTGGCATCTACACTATTCACTTCATTTCATATTACACTGCGAACTTCGATCAACGGCTTCACTAAAGCTAAGAAGTGCTAAATCACATTAACTTTATATGCGTGTGTGTATATATAAATACAACTATATATCTATGGGTACCTGGAGAGCGTGAGAGTAGCGACGGTATTTACGGAGCTGCTTGATGATTCCTTGAAGCTCATGTTGCTTGATGTGTCGACCTTCATGGAGCCACTGATCGAGCAGTGGGGCCATGGAAGTGTTTGGGTCTCTGACGCCCGAAATCCTCTGTAACAGAGTGTCGCTTCGAGCCTCGGCGGAGTAGAAGAAGGCGCCGAAAACCCTAGAAATGGCATAATTACGCCATGGATTGGAGGCCGAGCCAATGAGCTTCGTCATCCAGTCCTATGACGTGATTCACGGATATCTCTCACGTACAAGGAGATACAGAGAAGAGAAGTGGGTGAAGGACTAGGGTTTTGGGATTTTGGGATTTTGGGTTTTAAGATTTTCTTCTATTCCTTTCTATAAGAGATTATGGTAGTATTTTAACTGGTGAGGGAGAAATACTCAGAAATTACGCAATAACAAAAATAATTACTTAAACTTTTATAATAAGAGAGTAATTAGTTAATTTATTAGCTATTTGCATGAATATTTTGATTACTATATAACTAATAGAATCACATGAATATTTTGTTGTATTTTTTAGGGAATTTTAAGAAAAGTCACTGTTTACAAAATGATTTAAAAAAAATTTAAAAACTAACCCTTTCAGAAATTTCTGACACGTGTCAGAAATTTCTTACAATAATTTTTATGTGTAATTTTGTTATTGTCAGAAATTTCTTACATTGTGTTATGGCTAGTTTTTAAAGTTTTTAAAACTGTGGCTATTTTTTGAAAATACACAGTTCAAAATGGCTATTTACCTAACTGACCCCATTTTTTAAAAGACTGAGTAATCTTTTTAAAAATACAACAAAATACCAAATTGATTCAATAAAATATCCGCGTCTGATCTTTAATGTTTTGGAATCTATGCAACATTGACGCCTTATTGTGTATATTGAAATGTGGATTTTTAAATTGCTAAAAATAAAAAATAAATCCTGAAAATGTTCACCTTTGAGTGATTTGTTCTCAAATCAGTTGCTGATAGCCTTTTTCCATGACTGAATTTTTCAAATGCGGTTACTGCACTCACGTGTGTCCGCGTTTCTAATAGTGATATTGGTCGTCGCTGATAGTTCATTAATGATAATTATCGACGATCGCATAATATAATTGTCGATATTTAAAAACTACAACAGCGATCGTCGATAATTTGAAGATAGTCGCCTTTATTTGGTCTAGAACACATGATATTTGATCGGGTATTTGAGTATCGACAATCATATATTTGATAATTATGGTCGCTGATAATATTTTTTTTATTTATTAATTGTCATTTTAATTTTTTTAATTATTTGTAAAATATGAAAAATATATATGGGTTTTTAGTTCAAATGGTCCCTAAACTTTGGGTCGGATGACAGTTTGGTCATTGATTTTTTTTTAAGTAGCACAGATAGTCCATGAATTGTTTTTTCGTGGCAATCAAAGTCCAAATTGATGTTTCCGTCTACTATTTAACGGATTTTTGCACATTTGTTTTGGGTGCTGGTGTATTAAATTGTAGTGCCCAAAATACCCCACCTCTCCTAGAACTAACTACAGAGAAGAGCAAGGAACAAAAAAAATAACTAACAATTTGTTTGCCCCACCCATTTTAACTATTTCATTTTTTTTTTATTTTTTTCAACTTTCTTAATCCTCAAAATCATTCCATTTTATTTCATTTTTTTTCAACTATTTTTTTTAACTTTTCAAATTTCTATACAATATCTTTAAATCTCAACCATTCATACCACCTTAAATTTAGCAAAATCAAACTATTTTTACATTATTTTTCCAAATTATTTTTAAACCATTTCAAACTATTTTTTCCGTCCCAATAAATGAGATGGAATGGGCAAAATGCCCACCCCCAAACAAAGGGTAAAAAATCCCAATTTCTCTCTTCTGGGCATGCTTCACAATCTGTGAGAGGCGCTCTCCATCTTCGACCTCTCTCGAGACAAGAAGGACCTGCTCTTCCCTAGGAACTCGCCTTTCAACTATGAAGGCGATGAGGACGAGGACGAGGACGGCGAGTCGTTCTGCCTCGACTCGGCGTGCGCGGCCCAGTCGGATGAGGCTTTGCACTCTGATGTGGCTTTCGGAGGACTCGCCGGGGAAAAAGGCATTGAGTTTGGGCGGGTACCAGATCTGGGCCCGGAAATGTTCGTTGCTGGCTAACTCGGGCCGGGTCTCGTTGTTGCAGCGAGTTGACTCGGCCTTGGTTACTATTGGTGACATTGCTAAATTAAGTTTTCAACTACTTCATCACCATTTAAAGTTTTTTTTTAATTCTTTTCAAATCTGATTGAATATTTGTTTGTCCATGTGCTGATTAACCATATTCTTTTGATTCTAATTGTTGAACTCTAGCAGCAAGAAGATGATTAAAACCAGACGAAGCTCGTCCTTGTGCAAATGGTAGTGCTCAAACCCAAAGCTAATAAACATATAAGATGAGAAGCATACAAGGGAAATAATAAGAAGTGTATTCCATATCTCCTCTCTCCCTCCCCACCCCCCTCCCCCCCCTTTTTTTGTTTGTGGAGATTATTGGTAATGGACAAAAGATTAATTGGTCAACCCCCATTTCTCTCTGCGTAGATTCAAGAGGTGGGGCATTTTGGGCATTAAAATTTAATATGCCAACACCTTAACAGATGTGCAAAAATTCGTTAAATAATAGACGGAAATATCAATTTGGACTTTGATAATCTGTGCTAATAAAAAAGATCGAGGACCAAATTATCATCGGACTAAAAGTTTAGGGACCATTTGAACTAAAAACCCATATATATTTCCTTTTATAACTATATAGAGTCCGTATTAAAATCACTAAATTACATACGACAATTAACATCAATAAATATAAAATAATACTACATACTAACTGTTATAAGTGATTTTTTGTCAGCGAACATAGCCTCGGGGGCAGAGTCCCCGAGGAGCATTTAACGTAAGCACAAGCCCCCGATTACAACAGCAAAGCAATGCCACGTCATCGCAGGAGCTTCTCCCAGACGAAGAATGAACGAGGATGGTCGAAGATGATCCTCGATACTACACCCACGAAGATAAACTGGAGAAGCACCACCGAAGGTGGTGTCAATTTTATGACAAGGCCCTCGGAGAGGGATTGACGTACAAGGAGGCCGCTGATCCTTAAAGATGATCCACCCCCGCAAAGCTAGCCTCGGAGAGGAAACAACGACTTTACTCAAGACGGAAAGCTCGACCCGCGAAGTTGGTGACCCCTGATCGAAGATGAAGTCCACGTGTGGTAGTTTAGGTCTTTCTTTCCGTTTCTTATTTCTAACCCCCTATCGTGGGACATTATGTAATCAATCCCGAAAATTTCGGGATTGATATAACACTGTAGATATTCAATTCTCAAGAAATAACTACAGATGTAGTTGGTAAACCACTCCTGAGATTGATGGGATAGTGTCTCTCTCCTTACGCAACCATAATTACACGGGGAAAGGGGTTGGAAAATTATTCTGAGAAATATAATTAAAAGTGGACGTATGTTTTTATTCCGGATGAGGGCCGAATCACTTTAAAAACTTCTCTGTCTTTTTCCTTTTCTGACCAAAGAAATTATTATTTTTAATTGCCACATCACTTTCAGAGGTGTGGATCGTCGTTGGTTCAAATTTAAACTAACAATAATATAAGAAGATGTCCCATAAAATCCATAAAGCTAACGGTGGTCTAAGTGTCTAATAAAATAATTATCTAAAAACATATATATAAATATGTAAACGTATAAGCTAGCGTAGTAGACGTGCAGTGGGCCAGATTTGCAGCCACATCATATGTATAGTTGTCAATGTTATCATCGTCTTTGGCATGATGACTGCGCTGGTGATGCACCCGACAATAATGGAATCTGAAAGCAGCTAGATATACTGCAACTCTGCAAGCCCGTCATGTGCTGAAGAGCAATAGCATGTATCATCTCAAATATATGAGTGTATAGCACCTGTAGCGTAGCCATGTGATGTGCTCGTAGTTATATATGGACTGAGAAGAAGGTTGGGAGATATATGTACAAGCATCTTCGGTACGAACACTCTGCTTAATCCTCGGTCCGATCGATGCTAAGTTTGATAATTATGACAATCCGACACTAGGACTACTTCACGTATACTCTCCATGTCTCTCTTGCGCAGAGTCGATCCTGCATCTATTATGTCTCTGTCATCTTCTCCTATTTTGAACAATAAAACAGTTACTAGTTACAATTATCAATAAACAATAACAAAAATTCAACATTTTTTGAAAAGTGAACTTACGTGAGAAATCCTCAAAGCACCTGTGATCCATTCGTCTTACTTACGATGTCGCTTAGAGGGGAGTAATTGTCAATCGAGCTATGTAGTCGTCATTGTGCGTCCTTCTGCTAGTCCAAAAGTAAAAATTGTTAGATATTTAATTAAATTCAAACTAGTTTAACAAATTATCGTATGTGATGTACCTTATTAAACTAATAAGACTTGGCACCATGCGAGCTATGTCTTCCTCTTGTTGTAGTGTTGTTTATTCCTCTACGAAAAACATGTATCATTACGAATCCAGATCTTCAGTCCTCTTTTCCTCTGTCTCCTCTCTATTCCTCTAATAAGATTTTGACATGTAAGCAAAAGTAATTATTATAATATAAATTTATGCAAAGCCATTGAGAAATCTAAGCGTTTTTGTTTATGTGTCAAAATTTTATTAGAGAGACAGAGAAAGAGACAGGCAAAAGAGACAGAAGATCTGGACTCATATCATGCAGTGCATAATTTCTCATAGTAGCGTTTCATCATTTAAACACGCACACAAGCACATTATTGGTGTCAAAGATCTTTATCATGCTACTCTTTCCACGCATATGAATTACTTGGTTCTCATCCGTTCAAGGAAACAATTAATCACAATTCTAACTAAATAACAATCCATAACTAATTAAAGATGATAATACAAGCCAAATTACAAGTACAATTCACAAAGACAGAAGGAAGGTACAGCCAATCCATAACTAATAAAGATACTGATAATACAAACCAGATTGTAAGTACAATATTTCACAAACACACCTACACAGAAAGATTAACTAACAATCACATATAGCAATAAACTAGCTTGCCAAAAAAGAAAAACACAGATAGAGAGAGAATAACAGCACATGTTGACGTTCAAAGTGCCAGAGACGCATAAACTTGAACGAAAATCAGCTGTCCCCAAAAGCTGTCTCACTAATCAAATTTAGACAACTCAGACACTCATTTATTGTTAACTGACGGAAGAAAACCAAGAAACCAACACTGTTAGTCCTTTGTTTTTTTCGGTGAACACTAACGGCTGTTAGTTTTTTTTACCCTTTTTCTATTTTAATAAATATAATAAGGCTTTCTACAATACTTCATTTAGTGATGTGCCAATATAATATTAAAATAGTGTGTAATAATATTATTAAAGCATGTAGTAATAATTCATTACTTCTCTCCTATATTCATTGGTTGAGCACCGATGGGTATGGAGTATTATAGAATTAGCCTTTAAAGAAATCGGCAACATTTCAAAAAATTAATCATTTGTTTATATAAAAAAAAATTAAGGGCATTATAAAGGTTCACAACATTTCAAAAATTAATCATTTTTTTATATATAAAAAAATTAAGGGCATTATAAAAGTTCACAACATCATGTAATTAAAAAAAATGATTGTTTTCTTAATGAATGAAAGCGTATGCTATTTTCTTAGAGGTGCCCGTTCTTAAAAAAACGCGTATTAAAAAAACCCCTTTCTTAAAAAAACGCATATTATAATTTATATTTATAAGTATAACTTTTTTTTTAAGAGCATTTTAGTTAAATTCACTATTAAAAATTAATATTTAAAGTGATAATTTTCAAAATAAATTAAAAAAAAAAAGGAATTATCGTGTATCAACCCGCCAGATTATATTCATTCATTTCTGTTCTAGGAAGGAAATACAAAATGCTTAAACCCTAAACCTTAAAAATCCCTAAACCCAGAATCGGTTTCTCTGTATCCAACTTCCACTCCGTGAATCACAGCACATGCCTCGCCTCGCCTCGTTGATGAAGCTCGTTGGCTCGGCCTCCAATCCATGGCGTGGTTCCGCCATTTCTAGGGTTTTCGGCGCCGTCTTCTACTCCGCAGAGGCTCAAAGCGAGTCTCTGTATCAGAGGATTATAAGTGTCGGAGACCCAAAGATTTCCATGGTCCCACTGCTTGATCAGTGGCTCCAAGAAGATCGACAAGTCAATCAAACTGGGCTTCAAAAGATCATCAAGCAGCTCCGCAAATACCGTCGCTACTCTCATGCTCTCCAGGTACCTATATATATTTATATATATGTATGTATGTGTGTATATATATATATATACAAACACTCGTAGAAATAAATACTTAGCTTTATTGAAGCCGTTGATTGAAGGACACAGAGCAATGTGAAATGAAGCAACAGTGTAGATGCCAGGAAGTTTATTTTCAAATTGACTAGTATGGAATTGAAAATATTTGTTTAATTTTATTTTTTTTAATAATGTGTTATATTCAGTTTTAGAGCTTGAACTCGGCTTTTGCATATGCAAATTGATGTACTTGGAGGACCCATGAAGCTTAGTTGAAAAAATTGTTCATTTTGTACTCTCATGGATCTGTTCCATAGGTATATATACAGAACATTGGTGTGCATATGTGCTAATTGACAGGGGAAAAAAATTAGCAGATAGAAAATGGACTCATAATCTTAAACAAAATAATGGGATTTATTGTGAATTGCTTATACATATATCTGCAACTAGTCTAGCCTAAATAAGGCATACTCAAACCTTAACTAATTCGTGCACTGTTTTAGCCATTATTTCTGAAATGTGCTAAACCATTTGGTTGCATTTAACAAGATTACCTTGTCGATAAGCTTTTTGGACCTTGAACTGTGTTATTTCTCAGTTACAAGAATGGATGGTTGACAGAATGAACTGCGAACTTGCTTCTGGAGGCATTGCAGTTCGGTTGGATTTGATCTCAAAAGTTCATGACCTAGACAAAGCGGAGGAGTATGTTAATAGCATTCCTTCCTCTTTGAGAGACGACAAGATCCACGGTGCTATGTTGAATTGCTATGCTGAGAAAAAATCCTTGAAAAAAGCAGATGATTTGTTCCAGAAGATGAAGGAGTTGGGTTTTGCAAAATCTGTATTGACTTACAATGTTATGTTAAGCCTCTATTCTCGGATGGAAAAGCTTGACAAGTTGGAGACTCTTGTTGAAGAGATGAAAGAGAATGATATCACCGGCGACACTTATACATTTAACATTCGATTAAACGCATATGCGAATACTAATGTGGAGAGAATGGAGAAGCTTTTAACAGAGGCCGAAGCTGATTCTCAAGTGACGGTGGACTTTCATGGTTATTTTACGGCTGCAAAGGGGTACCTAAAGGCCGGTCTTTCCGAAAAGGCATTGAATGTGATGAGGAAAGCGGAAGAATTGATTAACGGTAAGGGAAATAGGATTGATTATGAGCACCTCCTTACGCTATATGCAGCTGTGGGGAGAAAAGATGAAGTTTATCGCATTTGGAATCGGTACAAAAGCAAGGGAAGGGCCTATAATAATGGGTATCTGTCTGTATTAAGCTCGCTGCTGAAGCTTGAGGACCTTGATGGTGCGGAGAAGATCTTTCAGGAGTGGGACTCTGGGCCCACGAGTTACGATGGTCGGATTGCAAACTTGTTTATAAGTACGTATTGCAAGAAAGGTCTGCTGGAAAAGGCTTTGGCATGTGTAGGGCGGTTTACAACCAGGGGACACAAGCTAGAGTCTAGCATATGGCCGTGTCTGGCTACACGGTATTGTGCAGATGGTCAGATGTCGAAGGCTGTGGAAATGGTGAAAAAAGCTATATTGGCTAGTGGACCGAAATCGTGGCTTAAGCTCTCTACTTTGGCTGCATGCCTTGAATACTTGAAACGAGAGGGAAACAAGGAAGCAGCGCTCGAGATTGTGGGACTCCTTAGAGACAGTGGTTCTTTCGAGAGCGGCGTGTGCAGCCGATTGGTAGACTTTGTGAACAGTGATAAAAATTATGGAGCCATCGCTGTAATGGAAGAAAACAAGCAGAAGGAAAAAATTTGATGTTGCTATAGATGGAAAATTGAATGGTGAAAAGGTAAATCCCAGAATTTGCTTTTGTGAAACCTTTGACGAGAAATCCCATTCAATCTCGAGCAAATTTCAATTATGCTATGTTTGTTGCAATGAGCTATCATAATTATCCAAAAGAGTAGAAAGAAAAAATTCTCTTGAATACTCGCAAATATTCAGATGATACATGTATGATGTACTCTTGACTTGTTCTATTCATACCTGTTATTTCTCTTGTAAACAGTCGCTTCTTAATGACAAAACTTTGAACTAATGATTTTTTAAGGCGACAGTTTTAAAAACCTCTAGGTGAATTGTTCTATCAAAGGGATCAAAACGAGTGGCATTTAAGTGCAAACACCAGTAATGTTAAACAACCAAGGCCAGAAGCGACCGTTGCCATCTTTTGAATTTGTTTTTTAATTTATATTTGTATTCAATGTTATTTTTTTCTTCTGAAAAAAGTGGTATAAGATTCTTTAAAAGCAGCATAAGATGTAATAATTATTAATTAGTTCAAAAGTAATACAAATGCGTGTGAAAGGTGGCATTTTCTAAACTTACTTATTGGGTAAATACTTGTAAATTATCTGAGTTTTTGCTAAACTTTGAAAAAAAATTATTAATTTTGAAAATTTCAAAATAATCTATATGTTAGTTAAAAAATGTCAAAAAAATATATCTTCCACTTTTTGGGCGAAAATCAGTACGAAAATTTGAAGCAAATATAGTTGGAGTATATAGGTACCTATTTGACAACTGAATAAAGCTAAAACTATGGGGAATTACTAGGCGTGCAATATTGGAATGCACAGTAGCCGGGCAAAATTTTGCCCGGTAAATTTCCGGGTAAAATCCGGGTAATTACCCGGATTTTACCCGGTGCTTCCTCCCGGTTATATACCCGGAACTGTTCCAAAAATATTAAATAACATCATTTTGCCCGGTTATTCCAACTTTTACCCGGCTTTACCCGGATAAAAAAATTTTGCCCGCCTATTCCAACATTTACCCGGTCATTACCCGGTTTTGGATGACTTTTTTTAGTCATGCCCATTTTTTAGTCCACAATTCCACATTGATGTGGTCCACGTGTTTGTGTGCAGGGGTTTTGGATGACTTTTTTTAGTCATGCTCATTTTTTAGTCCACAATTCCACATTGATGTGGTCCACGTGTTTGTGTGCAGGGGTGTGCAGTGCAGTGCAGCAGTAGTGGGTTGTGTCTTGTGTGTGTGCAGTGGACAACAGCTGTGGTGTGTGTGGCAGATTGGCAGTGGTGTGTGCAGTGATTATCCGGGGAATTTTCGGGTAATTACCCGGTTTCACCCGACATTCCAATTCTATTATTCTCGGGTAAATACCCGGAAAAATATAGCAGATAATTTCCGGGTAATTACCCGGAAATCACCCGACTTTTGTTCCATAGAATTCCATGGAATTCCATATTTTCACGCCTAGGAATTACAAATGTGGCTAAGAGGTAGTTTTGGTATTTTAAAGATTTTCGGACTGATTTTTGTATAAAAATTGAGCGGAATGCATGTTTCTAACGTTTTATAACAAACATCAGGATTATTTTGGAATTTTCAAAATAAAAGAAATATTTTGAGATTTAGCTAAAACTCAAGGATTTACCCTTAAAAATATTAATTTTTTTAGTTAATATATCATGATAATGAAAAAATATAAATTTTATTTTAAATTAGTACATTATCTAAAAAAAAAAAAAAAAACATTCAAGTGCTAAAACACCAATAAGAAAACATCGAGCGCTTTAAGGCTTAAGTGCAACAAATGGACGAGGCTAAGGCTAGGGACCAATCAACAAATAATCCAAAGCCAAAAACAAAAAAACAAAAAAAGCTCAGAGACCATAAAACCCCACCCTCGAAACCCTAAAGCCCCAAATCAAATCGTATGCATTTTGGTGGATCAGATTCGCTGTGAGAGAGAGAGTCTCCGAAGAAATGGCGTTGAAGAGAAGCAGTGTCGAACTGCTTCAGCAGCTGAAGAAGGCGCGGAGCGGCGGCGGCGGCGGTCAGGCTCCGCCGAAGCCTCGCTTCACGCAGCATTTGCGTTACAATGTGCTTCAAGACGACGTTGAGAAATCCAAGAGCCTTCGCTCCAACAGAGTCTGCTTTGCCTCTTCCTTCGCCGAGCACGCCAGAGCCAAGAGGCTTATCTATCTCCACAAGCTCTTTTCTCTCGCCAAAAAGTCTGGATGACTCTTTTCTCGTGTAATTTTTCAAGTTTTCCAGGTAAGTTAAGTGTGTTGTGGCTACAAGTTTTCTCGTAAAATTTGGTCGGTTTTGGATTGAAAATAAGTGGGTTTTGATTGGATGTGGTTGTCAGGTTTTATCAAGTGTTTATATAAAGGACTATGTATTAGGTTTGGGTTTTGAGAATTTTTTATTTTTTTATTTTTTTTATTTTTAATTGAAGCTTTGTTGAAAGTAGATTATATGGGCAATTTTTGTGGTGGCTTGAGTTGAGCTTTTTGTGTTATGGATAAGTATAGGAAAATGGAAGAAAACTGTGCTGATTGTTAGTTAGAGAGAACCAAGAAGCTTTTATGAAACAGTGTTATTAGGTATAAGCCCCATCGTGTCATACTTCAAAGTTTTTATGGTTGTTGTATTGAATCTTTGGCCATCTTCTTTCGCCTACTTTTCTGGTACTTTCACAATCTAGAGTCTGATGTACTTCGATGACGCAACTATTTCACAAGCTAACGAAAACTGAACCCATAAGAGCTTATCCATAAATTGCCTGCTACAGATTTTGAGGCTTCTTCGTATAGCACCAAATAGTTTTAGCTTAATTAATGCATAATAATACGCATGAGTTTGTATCCAGTGGTCCATGTGGACTTTGAGATATCCTTTGGGAATAATTTGCTTGGAGAATGGAGTTCGTATTGTTGTTCTTTAAATGAGTATGATGTAGGACTGGTGGATGTCTATCTGCATCATATACTTATATAATTAAAAAATTACATGCACATTGACATTTATTTTATATATTAGAAAAAGTGTTACTATAGCTATTTTGCTAGGATTTGTTTCATTTTGCAAGTAATAAATTTGAGTCGAAATCAGAATTAGTTTATTAACCTCGGCCGATATTACTTTGGGAAGGAAAAATGCATAGAGAGCAATATTTTGAGGTAGGGATGTGATGGCGTGGATATGGTTTTTTTTTATAAGAATGGATAAGTATGGGTCATGGGGAGTTCATCATTGAACCTACCCCGCCCAATTGTCATCCCTAGCTTGCATAAGATAAGAGCTTGGGATGGCAATGGGACAGGGTGGGATTAAAGATGCATCCCCATCTCCATTTCCGGCCATAATACACCCTCCAATCCTTGCCCCACCCACATCTAAAGAGAGGTGAGCCAAGGCCAAAGCTTGGTATCTTCACCAAAGGGTGCTCCCTATTTTTATCCCATTTAGCTAGGTACTGATGAAACTGAGCAGTTTCAAATCATTAAGAGTGAGATTTTGTAAAATATGTTTTTGAGAGGTGGGGATGTTCTAATGTTTTTGTTAGATGAACAATATGGTGTAGTAATAATTTTTTCAAGCGATTATGTTGAATGATAAAGTATAAAATTGTTGAACATCAAAAAAGGAAGAATGTAACTAAAAATATATGCATACATAATTTTGGATTACATAAGTAATTAAGTATAAAGTGGCTGGTTACGTTTCCTCCCTTCCTACTACATCTTCATTTGAAGAATAATATTTGTCTCTGTCCCATGGCAAAGGAGGTGGCCATCGTGTATCTCCATGGAAAAAGTTGTAACTACTAGACTACAAAAATCAAGACAGTGAAAGATTTCATCAATTCATCTTCTTGTTTGATTTTTCAATCAGTGAGTAAATCTAATTGCAACTATCCATTATCTTGTTTGGATGGTGTTGTGCTTTTTCTTTTATCTGTTCACTTTCAACAATATTTCCTCGACCTCCATAATATGCAATTGATGTAGTTTATTGTGTTCAAAATAAGTTTAGCCTTGCCATATGAGATGCCTTGGATTTGTCTAGTGTTCCAATATGATAATTTAGGTATGTGCTGTTTACATCTCATACGCCAAATGGTATTAAATTTTTGCGCTCCACGAATACTGCATATAAAATTAGTTGCTGCACCTGAGCTTCATGGTAATTTTTGTTTTACACTTTCCTTACAACTGTGTCTTTAGCAATTTATGTGTATCTAACCGCTTATTCAATCTGATGATATAAATTACATTTTGCTTCCAAAATATTCTGAACATTTTTCTCCTTTCTCTTACCTGCCAGGAAGAAGTACTCAGACAGCTCCGAGGAAAGGATATAGGCATAATTCCATTGTTAAAAGCTGTAGAGAACTGTTGCACAATGGATACATGGGTTTCACCTTTGTTGAATAATTGAATCATGCAAGGAAATTTCAATTTTGAACAAGGATATGTGCTAGACATTTCATCACATAGGCACAAATTTAATCCTAATTTTGCATGCCTGTGGTTAATGGTTATGTCACCTCAATAAACATCGAGATTCCTAATTCACCATGTTTAAGTTGGTCTAAAATGGTTCACCAGATTTTTTTACTTCGAGGTTCTTATCGAGGGGCAAAAGAAACAAAACCTATTTAATATTGCCTTGGTTTTGTCTTCTATGTTTAATAAACTGGAAAAGAGACGTTTCTCTCTGTTTTGTGCCTCAATAGGTTGGCGTTGTTGACAAGTTGGATCTTGAAAATTGATTTAGGAGTTAGCTGGTTTGCTATTTGAACTAAATTTTTTTGATAATTTTGATTTGAGTCGAAGTCAAAAATTGTATTCATATTATAAATTTAAATTGTTCTTTGAATTGATGTTTAATTAAGGGGTTGTTGGATATGAATTCACATGCAAAATTCAGATTATTTTGATTTGAGTTATTGTTTGGTAAAATCTTGGATTCAACTGTTTGGCAAAAGCTTGGATTCAGCCGTCACTACATCCTATTACTAATTAATTGTCACAAAATTAAAAATAAACAAAGTGCCATTAAGGGGCTAAAGACGCATTCCCTCGTATCTATTTTTCCAAGGTTGCATCTCATGATTCCAACAAGCTCTCGACCAAAGCAATGGTGGAAGTCTGATCCATATCAAACTAGCAGAGGAGGATCTTGGCCATAGACAACCCGAAACGGTGTGATGTTTGCACCCGTATGGAAAGGAAGTATTGTGCAACACTTTCCTCTCTGAACTATTTTCATAAACAGTTACAATTCTCAAATTTTAAGTTATGGCAATTTTAGTCATTTTTTGTCCATTTTAATTAAATTACAACTAAAATTATACATATATTATCTGTATTAGTTTATACTTACATGAAAATAAGTTACATGAGTCAAAATTATATAATTATTTTTATTTAATTAAAGAATACATTTTTAAAAAGTTTTAAGAAATTTTCATTTAATTGTAATATATAATGTGATTTTGACCTATCTAATTTTATTTCATGCAATAAAAACATAATTCAAGTGAGATGGTTTATGGGTTTTTTTTTTTTTTTTTTTGTCTTTGAGAAGTTTTTTGTTGCTTGTGTTCTCTGTTTTTTATATTTCTGTTTTTTTTTTCTTTTAAGCACAGTTTTTTATATTTCAAACTCACTATCTTGTATACTTTCAATTGAATTTCAGTTTTAACCCATACATTTGTTGAGATTTTATTTTCTCAAACCCATTATCTTGTACGATTTCATGAGTGTTTTTTTAAAACAAGATTCAGATTCAAGTTTTGTTTTTTTGAAAATTGAGTTGTCCTTCTAGGTGATTTTAATAAGTTTTTTTTTTAAATATAGTTTAAATTATTAAAATCCATCTACCCACACCAATCCATTGACTAAACAATAATTTCAACAATTCACCAAGCCCAAAGCACCTAAAAACATGAACATTTTCCATCAAATAACTCACAGAAGGGGCAATGTGATAAAATTTCATATATATAAAAGGGAATAGATCTAACATTTTGAAATTTAGACATAGTGACCTCAAAGCTCCAGGGGCAAATGTAAAATTAACTCTTAAAATTAAAACTAAATGATGAAGGAGATTTTGGTCAAAGCCCATTTTGGAGACACTATTCATCTATTTCCCTTTGGTTTTGCATTTATAACTTCTATAGCTACTTCTATACTATAATAAACATAGATTAAAAATTAAAAGAGCACTAATTTATGTAGTGCACCAATTAGAACAATTTTACAAGAGTTGTGCTATCGTCAGATGCGTCAATCCATCATGTGGGGCCCACAGTGATAAACGGCATGTCTGACAGTAGCAAAATTCATTTTACGATTATCTTTTACAAAATTACAGCGCAACAAGTAATTCTTTAAATAAAAAAGAAAAAAAGTACACTACATGACAATTGATTTAGTAACCATAACACAAAAAGATTGCAAGAAAGACTACGAAGTATCGTATACCAACTCAGAAAATGCAAATGCAACCTCAATATTTTAACAAGTACATTGCTATTTTTGTGAAGTCGACAGACAAAACTCAGCCAAATGACAAACACTTTTATTTATTTTTCCACGGCCATTGACATTGTCTCTAGAGAAGGCATAATCCAGAACAAGGAGTCCTTCAAGTCGCTGGTTCTCGACAACGGCCTGCTAGTCCTTACCTCGAGATGCTTGAGGACGGGCAAGGACACTTTTAGAACCTTGCATAATCTGTAAGGAAGTATGAGCGCCTACAAGTACATAAAATAAATCAGCCAAGGATAAATTACATAGAATATCACTCGCAATCACTATTGAGATATCACACAAAGAAATATCAAAATATGCGCCCATAAGCAGCCATACAATTACAGGTACCTCTTCCGTTTCAACATGTAGGCACATCGTCTTGCAGCAATCAAGATTGGAAAGAAAATAAATCAGGTTGATATACCAACTCGCATCATATTCATATTCCAAGTCAAGAAATCTCACTCTCGCTCCTCGTAAATTTGGGACATTCATTGAGATGATGTCAGATGCCGAAGTTCCTTCATAATTAAAGTGAACTAAATTAGAAGCATCAATTGTAATTTCTGATTTGACCCGTCTGTGTACTCTGAAAGTAAAGTGCCTCAGGTACTCACTGAAGATTTTGACATGTTTCAAGTCACGGCAGTCCAAAGTCAAACTTTCAAGACATGGTAGTTTAGGAATTAGGTCTTCCAACCACTCGACATCTAAGAATACATAAGAAAATGATAGATTTTTAATTGTTCCACATGACGAGTGATTTAACTTTGTCCTCATGGAGTTACCAAATCCAGAAAATTTGAGAGACTCAAGATTCGTAGTTTCAACTTGAAGCGTTTGACCGCCAATAGTAACAATATCCAGAACCTTGAGACTCGAGCTTGAAAATCTAGGTGTTAACAAGTTCTTACAACGATCGAGAAGCAATTTCTCAAGTGTATAGCAGGCTATCAATAGATCATGAAGGGTTTCATCCTTCAAAAGGACATGTTCCAAAGACAAAGACGTCAAACATGGAAGACTTATAGGACAAATACTATCCTTGAAACAAACTCTACTCAACGTTATACGAGTTCATGATCTTATGCGAAGTACATCTACTAGTAATTCATACTCGGTATCCCTTAAAACATTGAGATCTAACTCCTTGATGTGGCTTTGAGAAATCAACCTTAACCAACAATCAATAGATTTCTAAGATTGGATGGTACTCAACTTGAATTTAGTTATCGCCATATCTGTGAAGTTGATCATGTCCATCTTGCGGAGTTCCAAGCAACTGGACACCAATCTACTGTGCTTTTCTTTCTTATTTTCTATAGTAGCATCAGAATCAGTATTAGAATCATAATCCGAATCCGCGAATTCTAAAACAGGCCAAGAGTACCACATGTTTTGCCAATGCTTGGAAAGAACACTCATCCGGGCAGGCTCGACAGTGGGAACCAACGAAAGAATTTGATGAACTATAGCATCGGGTAACTCCGACAACTGATCCCTCGCTTCGCTGCTTGCCATACCATCTTTCTTTTCTATATTTTGCATCTTGACTCAGTTTGTTCGGACCCCTATTCCAAACTTGTTTAGCGTGAAAGTCTACTTATCAATCACTGTGGCAACAATATATGTAAACCTTGAGAAATACAGAAGCTGAAAAAAGAAACACACACATACCAAACAGCCAAATTGGTTTATAAGACAAAAAATTTCACAAAAAAATAATAATAATAATAATGAAACCTAAAAAATGAGACCAAAAAGCATTTCGAAGCACTAACATTCCTCGATTCGAACTTATCACAAGTCAGTTTTCGGACTATTTCATGAGCTCTATATTTAAGCTTGTATTTGGGCAAACCATTTTACCCATCCCATTCTATTCCTTGGGATGGGAAAAATGGTTTGAAAATAGTTTGGAATGGTTTGAAAAAAAAAATGATGTTGAATGATTTGACTTTGTAAATTTCGAGGTGGTATAAATAGTTGAGATTTAAAGATATTGTATAGGGATTTGGAAAGTTGTAAAAAAATAAAATGGAATGAAATGATTTATAGGATTAGAAAGTTGAATGGTTTGGAATAGTATGGAATGAAATAGAATGAGTGGGATGGTTTGTCCAAACATGGGGTAAATAAAATGCAAAACTAATAAGTGTATTTCATCAAATACACAAGTATTCTTTACCATTTGTTTGCCCCACCCATTTCAACCATTCCATTCTATTCCATTTTTTCATTTTTTTTCAACTTTCCTACCTTATGTTTGAGCAAACCATTTTGCCCATCCCATCCCATTTCATTCTTTGGGATGGGAAAAATGGTTTGAAAATGATTTAGAATGGTTTGAAAAAAAAATGATGTTGAATGGTTTGACTTTGCGAATTTCGAGGTGATATAAATAGTTGAGATTTAAAGATATTGTATAGGGATTTGGAAAGTTGAAAAAAAGAGTTGAAAAAAAATGGAATGGAATGGTTTATAGGATTAGAAAGTTGAATGGTTTGGAATAGTATGAGTGGAATGGTTTGCCCAATCATGGAGCTAATCTTCCAAACTATTCCATTCCATTTAATTTTTTTTTCAACTTTTCAAATCCCTATATAATATCTTTAAATCTCAACCATTCATACCACTTCGAAATTAGCAAAGTCAAATCATTTTTACATCATTTTTTCAAACCATTCAAAACCATTTTTTTCATCCCAATAAATAGGATATAATGGGCAAAATGCCCACCCCAAACAAGGAGTTAGTAGTGAAAAAAAAAAAAAAAAGACATTAAATGTAAATAGTGTGACAAAAGTGGGAAGAGAAATATGGACAGACGATGGAGAGATACGAAGCTTTAGGGTTAGGATTTTGTAGACTCTTGTAATCCCTAGTTTGGATAACCATTTCAATTTCAAAAAATGGTTACCCAGAGAATGATTATTTCCTTGGGTCAATTAGGTAAATAGTCATTTTGAACTGTGTGTTTTTAAAAAATAATCACAGTTTCAAAAAATTTAAAAACTAACCATAACACAATATAAGAAATTTCTGACAATAACAAAATTACATATAAAAATTATTGTAAGAAATTTCTGACACGTGTCAAAAATTTCTAAAAGGGCTAATTTTTAAATTTTTTGAAACTGTGACTATTTTTTAAAATTATTTTTTGAAACTGTGACTATTTTTTAAAATTATTTTGTAAACAGTGGCTATTTTCTTAAAATTCCCTATTCCCTTTTCGAAAATTTTTTTTAAAAAAAAAGGGGGGGGGAATAATGTCGTTTTAGACCCCATCTTCTTAAACATTTACGAAAGAGTCTTACACCAACGAATTCGTTTCATTTCAGTACTTCCGCTTTCAATTTGTTAAAAAAATATTGGACCCAAACAAACGAAATCACAAAATTAGAATTTGATAGAAATTTAGATTATCTATTGATAGAAATCGTGAATATTTTTAGATAAACTTCTTTGTGTTTCACAATTGCTTATTTTCGTTACTAGAGGGTAGTAAAAATAGGACAATTTCATAGATTAGATACTCGTTTAGTGGACGTTTAGATTTCTTATATTCATTTGGCTTCCTTGATCATTTGTTTATAAGAACGAAAAGGACTTTGTTCCCATTTTGAAATTTAGTTCAGCAACGCCCCACTTGATTTAGGTACCAAAAACACCCAGAGATTGCAAAAGAAGATTACAAGTATCTTGCTTAAAAGTTAAAACCTACATCATGGACTCGGCAATTATACCAACTAAAAGAAAGCAAATACAAGCCCAATATTTTAACAAGTTCATTGCTAGTTTTGTGAAATCGACATGCCTCGTAGCTTCTCCCCAACAATTTAGCACCGCACTCCAGGCCAAATGTTAAAACCCTTCTTCCTTTTCCATCGACAATGTCTCTAGAGAAGGTATCATCCAGAACAAGGAGTCCTTAAACTCTCTGCTTCTCAACAACGGACCCGATTTCCTTACCTTGAGATGTTTGAGGGCCGGCAATGGAGCTTTGAATATCTTTCTTAATCTACAAGGAACTATGAGACCCTGCAAGTGTTTTGACGAGGTGAAAAGGGAAACAAGTCAACAACAAAATAGATCAGCAAGGATAAATCAAACAAAGAGAACATCAAAACACGAGCCTATATGCAGCCATAGATTTTCAAGGTACCTCTTCTGAGTCGACACGTAAACACATGGTCTTGGAGCAATCAAGATTGGAAAGAAAATAAATCAGATTGGTATACCAACTAGTATCATATGCCTTCTTAAAAAATCTGACTCTCACTTCAAGTAAGTTTGGGACATCCATTAAAACGCCCAACGTTGGGCACCCTTCAAAGCTAAAGCAAAGTAAATTAGGAGCGTCAATTGTGAGTTCTGATCCGCAGCTTTTGAAAGTAAAGTGCCTGAGGTGCTCACTGCAGATTTTGGCATGTTTCAACTTACAGTCGTTTAACGACAAACTCTCAAGACAAGGTAGTCTAGGAATTAGGTTTTCTAACCACTCGTCATTTAAAGATATATCAGAAAATGAGAGAGTTCTAAGCGTTCCAAAGAACAAGCGATTTGATCTCAATTCTGAGAAACCAAATCCAGAACATTTGAGAGATTCAAGATTCATAGCTTCAACTTGAAACGTTTCACCTTCAAAAATAACAATATCTAGAAACTTGAGACTCAAGCTCGAAACTGTAGTGGTAGACAAGCCAGTGCATTTAAAGAGAATCAATTTCTCAAGGACGGGGCAGCCTGACAATAGATCATTAAGGGTTTCATCCTTCAAATAGACATATTCCAAAGACAAATACATCAAACATGGAAGACTTATTGTAGGGAGACTATTGTCCAAGCAAACACTATTCAACCGCATATGAGTTAACGATCTTATGCAGAGTATATCTGTGGGTAATTCATACATCATATCGTTATGAAGCCCAAAAATACAGAGATCTAACTCCTTGATGCTGCTTTTAGCAACCAAACTTAACCAACTATTGACATTTCTCCAAAAGGTACAGCATGTACTCAGCTTGAATTTAGCAATCCCCGTATCTGTCAAGTTTAGCATATCCATCCTGCGGAGTTTCAAGCACTTGGACACAAGTCTACTGTTCTTGTTTTCCTCAACTCTTCCACTAGAATCGGAATCAGCATCGGACTCATCCTCGGAGTCAGAATCAGAAAACGCTAAAACGGGCAAAGAATACCACACGTCGCGCCAACGCTTGGAAACGAGGCTCATCCGAATGGCATCAACAGTGGGAAGCAAAGAAAGAATCTGATGAGCTATAGGATCAGGCAACTCCGAAAACCGATCCCGCGCTAAGCCATTCGTCCTATGCTCTTCCTTTTCGCATTTTGCATATTGACACGCTTGTTCTGACCCATCTAATTCTAAAGTCTAAACGTTGTCTAACAGAAAAGACTCGAACTTTTCACTTCCCAAGTCGTTAAGCCACAAATTCTACTTCTCAATCACTGTGTAAACCATATATTTGTAAGCCTTGAAAAACACAGAACGAAGCTGAAAACAGAAACACAATAGATACAATGAAGAATTCGTAAGGAAAATAATTAAGCGAAGACTCAGAATACCCCAATTGGTTGAAGAAAAAAATTTCAATAAAAATGAAACTTCAAGAATACGACCCAAAAATGTTTTGAGACCATTTTAATGAGCTGTGTGTTTAAAAGAAATGCAAAATAATAATAATAATAATAATAATAATAACAATAAATAAAAATTAGCGTAGTTTGTGTTCTGAAAAGGAAATTCACGAATAGCACAATATGTAAATCATGAGAAATACGAACCTGAAGAGTGCGAGAGAAGCTTCAGAATCTGAGTCTGAATTCAGCGACTAAAGGTAGAGCGAAGACGATGAAGAGGAATGAAGCTAATGGGTAGGGTTTTGAACTGTGGTCCGATGAACACTGGAATGTCGAACTATGTTAGAATTTGTTTTCTATACGATTTATAGCATAATGTTGGTTTTAGTCCCCACTTTTTAGGACATTTATGAATGAGTCTTTGATAAACAAATTTATTACATTTTGGTCCCTCGGCTATTAATTTGCAAAAAATAAACAGTAAAAAGAAAACAAACAAAATCACTCTTATCAATCCTTCTGTGACTGACCCCACAAAACAAAAAAACAAAAACTCTTAGAAAAGAAATAAACAAACAATTTGTGAGTAAGGTTCGCAGATTTGTCACAATTATTACCCCGCCTATTTATTTTACTCATTTTATTTTTTTTTTCTTTTTTTATTTTTTTCAACTTTTTTAATCTTTCAAACTATTCTATTTATTTTTCAACTTTTTAAATCTCTATATAATATATAAAATATCAATCATTTATATTATTTCGAAATTCGTAAAGCCAAACTATTCTACGTTATTTTTCCAAGCTTGTGTTTGAGAAAATCATTTTATTCATCTTTGCCTATTCCAAAATGGTTTGGAAAATGGTTAAAAAAAGGAGCAGAATAGTTTGACTTTGCGAATTTCAAAGTGATATAAATGATTGAGATTTAAAGATATTGTATAAGAATTTGGAAAGTTGAAAAAAAGGATTGAAAAAAAACGGAATATAATAAAATGGTTTGTAGGATTAGAAAGTTGAATGGTTTGGAATAATATAAAATGTAATGGGATGGTTTTGATGATTTTTCAAACATGGGAATCATTTTCAAATTATTCTAAATTATTTTTAAACTATTTTTTCCATCCTAAAAATAAAATAGAACGGCTAAAATAACCACCCCAAACAAAGGGATATTCTTGCTGTGAAGTCCAATAATCAATGTTTTCATTACTGTCTATTGTCTAATAAAAACAAATATAAAATATTGCCAAATAACTTTCGTATTCGGTGCACTCCTACAACATTAAAATAATGAACCCAAAGTCATACAAATTTCATGAACCCTTTTATCATTTACAAATCTAATTTTGACTTTGGGATTAAATATATTTTAGAAGATAGAATTACTAAAATATCCAGTGACTTAAATAATAATTGGGTTGGTGCTAACCCATTTACATTTTGAAACACGATTTATTTATTTATTTTTTTTCAAAAATAGTTTCTATTACCTCGGTGTGTATAACATCGTAAGGAAACAAATTTTAAGAAAATATCTCAAATTATTACCAATAATATCCAATTAAAATCATAGGTGTGAGTAGTTTATTTCTCACGCAATAGAATATTTTCGATGAGCTGTTATATATACCGTGGTTATATGTATACTAGTTCTCTGTTTTTTTTTTTTTATTTAGGGATTTGCAAGGGAGTGTTGGTGAATGATATCTTTACAATTTCTTATTTCTCATAAAAAATCGTATTTCTTTGTAGTTGAATAGAACATTATTCTGTTTTTTTCTTTAAGAACTTGAGAATATTTTGTTATTGTGGCAATACAAAATTTTTCATAATTTTGATGCTTGGAAATATTTTATTACTTCGACAATACAAAATGATCCATATTTAATTTCCATGAGGACAAATGCTTAGAAATATATTATTACTTGCAAGATATAAATGTTTCATAGTTAATGCATTGTTATGTAGTTGCAAATTTACATGAGCTTGCTTAATTTGCCATATAACATAGTTTTCTTTCGTATATAATCTTGTATCATCATTGCGGTTAAGTTAAAAATGATATAAATAAATAGTCAAAGCTAACTGGTAACAGATATTCATCTTAGAGGTATAATTATGATTAATACAAATTTAAAATTTAATTAAGAAATGTTAGAATATTATTGTAAATTTTTAATTTAGTCAAATATTTCTGTAAATATCATGTTTAAGGAATATAGATATGTAATTAACTCAATAACTTTAAGGGTTTTCTACAAATTGTCTATTTGTGCAATTACCAGACTGTCCTCAATTGTTCTTATTATGTATTTCCTTTTTTTTTTTTTTTTACGAAATATAAACTGCATAAAGAAACCACAAAGAAGCGTACATGACTGAGCACAACGAGGGGATCAAATCAATCAATCCCTCTAGTAATCGTCGCAATACAGCTTGCTAGCTCAAAAGGTAGTGTTTCTAATACCCCTCTACAAGGGTTACATCCCAAAAAAGTAATAAAAGTGGACCAATGAAAAATATGTTGAAAAATATCACTGAGCTAACAATCTACGTGGGACAGCCAACGGTAAATATTTTGTATGATTTTTCCATTCTCACTTTTAAAAAGGCAGTACCTAAAGTTGGAGATCTGACTGTAAGCGTCCATCGTATCCTTGCATGAATGGTTGGTCTGCTCATACTAGAAATTAGGACATTATATATTTTTTTGGTACATTATATTAGGTCATCTCTAATGTATGTGCTAAAAACTATGTTAATGCAAAATATAACATTTGAGTCAAAATTCCTTCTCTATTCCTATATTATATTTGCAATAAGTTTTAGCATGTGCTATCCTTTATTCTAAATTTGACATCAATAACACATGCTAAATTTAATATGAGCACAATATTAAATTGCAGTAATGTCATTCTAGATTTACGCTATTGTTATGATGTATATATAACATCACAATTCCATCTCCAATGCTATGATATATTTAGCATAAGATTTTAAAAATAAGTGAAAATTTCAAAAATAACACATCATTTAGCACGATAATATTGAAACATATTATGGAACTCTCGTGCTATATATAACATTTTGGTACTATTA
The DNA here is from genome assembly GCA_018132145.1 of Boehmeria nivea var. tenacissima. Lineage (NCBI taxonomy): Eukaryota > Viridiplantae > Streptophyta > Magnoliopsida > Rosales > Urticaceae > Boehmeria > Boehmeria nivea. The sequence goes on along the minus strand of CM030876.1, from coordinate 9,921,316 downwards.
CGGTCTAAAAATAGCCTAACATGACTTATGCATCGGAGATCATCTTACACTACTCCTTTTCAAAGACAAAGTTATTGAGATGTTAATGTTATTTTTAGCAACATTTGTATTACACTTCATTATGTAAGGATGGATTCTGAGTTTCAAATTATTAGGTGTTGTTTGATAAGTGATATAAATAACAATTTTTTAACCTAAGTATTCTTATTATAATACCAATTTTTGTTTGGCAACTTTTTGTTCAAAAAACTTAAGTACTCCTTCTACAACATATTTAAATACTCTTGTTAGGGTGAAAAACATAATTTACATAATTTTCTCTCTCAAATTTCAATTCAAATTGTCGAACCAAACTCCTATTCAAAGTTTGATTTTAATTAAATTTTGAATACTAAATTTTGATTAGTTTTTAATTCAAATCAAAATGATCAAAATTTTGTTGATATATAATGGGTTACCAATCAATCCCTAATTGTTAACCCATCTCTATTTTTTTTTCTTTTTTCTATTCCCTTCTCTATCCCTCCAAATAATATTGTAATAACTCATCAGAATGTTTTGAAAGAAAATATAAAATTATTAAATATACATGTAGAATTTAAAATCATTTGTTGAGTTGTTAAATATAATGAAAGGGAATGGAAAAAAAGATTAAAGAATCTAGATTCTCTAATTATCTATATCTTGTTTGGTAAAAATATTTAGATGATTTGATAATATTCAAAATCATTATGATCACTAGCACCTTGTTTAGTTCAACTACTTAAAATTTTGAAACATGTAAATGATTTTTGGCTTTCTTAATCCCGAAGTAAAATTCTCAATCATTTAAATCACCTTAAATTTAAAAAGTCAACAATCACTTAAACATTTTCATTTGAATGGTTGAAGGCTTGAAGCAACCAAGGTTAATATTATTAATAGTCAAAATAATTTTGAATAGATCTAAACCATAAATGTTTATACTAATAATTGAGGCATTATTTTCTGGACTTTTTTTTTTTTTTTTTTTTTTACATATGTAGACACTTTCACTATTACACACCCAAAAAAGGTAAATTATATAAATCCTCATTGACCTTTTAACACTTATTTCATTGTGCTTATTGAAATTCAAAAAGTGTAATTCCCCCCTTATCGTTATACATTTTTGCAGTTATTCCCCTAATGTTACACATTTGTTTTAATTATTTCCCGTTCGTTAATCTTTTAATGGAAATTTGCCACATGTCAATAGAATAATGTGTTTGATGGTTCTTATGGAAAAATAAATACCGTTTATCCTAGAGTAGTTATAAAAAATAAGGTGTTAATTTGCTAATTTTATCAATGGGTAATGTCAAAAATCGCATAGTTAATTTGTATTTTAGACTTGTAATTTTATTTTTTCTTATAAGAACCATTATGCACTTTATTTTATTGACATGTAACATATTTTCATAGAAAACTTAACAGAAGGGGGATAATTACAAAAATTTGTAACGTTAGAGAAACGAATGCCAATACTCCGAAGTAAAATGATAATTTTCCACTATAAGAACTATCATACACTTTATCTTATTAACACGTGTGGTATTTATGCCAAAAACTTAGCGGAGAGAAAATAAGTACAAAAATATATGATGATAAAAGGGACAAATGTCACTTTTTAAGTTTCAAGAGATCTCTTGTTTGGGATCATCATCTTTAATATTTCATTTAATTTTCCTAATCTCAATGCAATATTCTTAAATCTCAATCATTTATACGAAATCAAAATTCTCAAATCAAATCATTTCAAAATGAAAATAATTGAGATATTTATTCCAATAACCTATAAAATAGTATTGATCTATCATATTTATAATTTACCAAAAAAAAAAAAAAGAAAAGAAAAAGGCAGAAATCAATTGACCTACAGTATGCAATTCAAAAGAGGACGGCACTTTTTTTTTTCCCACCAACCTACCAAACCCAAAAAAGAAAGAGAAAAAAATTCTCACATTTCCCAACCCATTTTGCCTTGAAACCAACATATATTATAAATTCATAAATTAATAAAAAAAAATGAAAAATAAAAAGCTAGAAATTCCAATCCTTTAAACCAACCTCTCTCCCCCCAAAATTGGCAAACCTTGGCAGCCCTGCGAGTTCTAGGGTTCCAACTTGCTAACCCTCCAAATTCCCCAAATCCTCTCTCTGAAAACCCTAGAAACCCAATTCAGAACCATAATCTTATCTCTCTGTCTTCTCAAGCATTGACTCTGCATGAACCGGTCTTGATTCGGAGCTCCATTGACGACCCGTCTGCGACCAGCTCCGTCGTCTCTGCCAATGGCGTCGAAGGCTTCGCCTTCGGCTTCAGCCAGTAGATCGGAGCCTCGTACGGAAATTCCGGTATGGTTTTTTGGTTTATGCTTGCTTTTTTGGGCCAATTTCGTTTAATTGAAGGAAAAAATTTTGTTTGGATTCTGTGGTTGACTGTGATTTTGCGGTGATTTTGATTGGCATTGGTGAATTTAGTTTTGGTTTGTGTTGGATTAGTGTGAATATCGCCAATGTAGGTCGATTTGGAGAGGAATTTGATTATGGTTTGTCTTTGAAGTTGCTTTGCAATATTGGTTTCCATTTCCAGAGTGGCAAAGTCTATGTCTTTTTAGGAAATTTCACATCACAATATCATGTTCCTTGTATTTATGGAAAAGGAGAAGGTATTGGTATTGTAAATATCACATCACAATATCATATTTCCCTTTAATGAGCTTGTTGTCTTGTTAGATAGAAGGAATTAAGTCCGTTAGTATATGGTAAGTTTGAAGCAAACACCACATCACAGATTCAAGTTGCAGCACGTCAGCATTGAGGTTCCTGATGTGGATTAAGGTGTCCATGTCATACCTCTGACGGCGTACTGGCTTATTTGTTTGTGATGACGGAGTAAAATGGTGAATTGGACCGACTATTCATGACTCTTGATTAGGTCGGGGACTATAAGTTTTAAAGCATTGTGGAGTGGAAAGCAGTCACGCGTAATTTACACCCCCGTTTGGTAAGAAGGAAAGAAATTTGGATGGAAAGGAAAATAGGAGGAGATCGAAAATAAAAAGGAATTTTTTTTATTTGTACAATTACCATTTTATTTATTTATTTTCTTATTTAAATTTTTAGAAAATGAACAAAAGAGTAATTATACTCTTCATTTTATCGAAGAAATTTTCCATTCACTTTTATTGGAAGGATAAAAAATTGTGGGTTCTGCGTGTTTTTTTAACCCCTCCTCTTTTCCCTTTGCTCCTCTTTTTTTCCTTACCTAAGAACCCAATTTAATGTTTTCCATCCCACAATCCATCCAAAGTTTTCCGTCCTTCGACTTTCCCCATCTACCAAAAGGACAAGTATTTAAACCCTTTACGCCTTAATTGGTTAGGTCTTTTTTTTTTGAGGTCGAATAGTTTAGGGAGTAATTATGATATTTATAAAATCTGTTTTTGTTTAGGGCACAACACAGTTTAGCCCTAATTTGGAGAATTTTGCTTAAACTTTGAAATTGAGATCGGTGCGACGTTAACACTTACTCATCCATCACTGCCACATCATATGAGATTTTAGGTATATGGCAACTTAAGGCTCTCTTTTCCTTTTTACAGATAATGGGAACAGAAGAAACTGTTCCAACACTAAAGGAGGTATCATTGGTTATAGATTCTTTAAAGAAACAAGTTGCTTCTAGCCGCAGTCTTTCTGTAAAGGTATACTGTTATGATCTTGACTTTGTATATGTATCTGCGATTGCGATTGTGTGTGTGTACTTGTGTGCATTAAGATGGTATAATGTTTCATCGGCATTTGGTATATTTTTTGAATACAGAAAAGGATGGAGGAAAACAAACAGAAATTAGCTAGTGTCACAAACTATATGTATAAATTGTCAACAGAAAGAGCAAGCCAGTTTATTGATTCTGGTAAAACCGTAGACCTGTTGTCAAGGAGGCAGAAAGATGCATATGATATGCAAAATGGTATCGATGTGAGTAATGGCAACGGAAATGGCCTTGAAGACAATGGCCATGAGTCTACAGCAGTTCTTCTAGGATCTAACGTTGCTGTCAAGAATGCTGTTCGTCCTATTAAGCTTTTGGAAGTTAAAAGATTACCTCCTTATACTACATGGATATTTTTGGACAGGTGTTCTGGACTTCTAACACATTATGTATTCTTTTCTTGATTCAAAATTTATAGTTCAATATATTGAAGATGCTAATGATTTTTTTATTCTGATACAGAAATCAACGAATGACCGAGGATCAATCAGTTTTAGGTCGAAGGAGAATTTACTATGACCAAAATGGAGGTGAAGCTCTAATATGCAGTGATAGCGAGGAGGAAGCAATTGATGAAGAAGAGGAAAAGAGAGATTTTGTAGAGTCTGAGGACTTTTTACTACGGTAGGGTCTCTAAGTGCCTTATGTGAAGTTATTTTAGGCTTTTTTCTCATGTCATTTAAACTAAATGTTCAATTGGTTATTTTCTGTATGGCCAGTATGACAGTAAAGGAAGTTGGCCTTTCTGATTATGTGCTGGAGTCATTGGCGCAGTGTTTTTCAAGAAGGCCTTCTGAAGTAAAGGTACAAATCTCTCCTTCTCTACCTCTATGCTCTGCTTCTCTGTCCAATTTTATTATCTAATAAAAACTGGTCAGTGTAAGCTTCTGTAGAGCCGTTTCCCATTTTCTTTGTGCTGGCTTTACACAGATATGAAACTCCATCAAACATCTTATACAGGCAAGATATGAAAGTATTGTAAAGGAAGACCAGGCGGGGGGGAATTGTAAGAATGGGGATAATGAAGACAGTTCACAAATTGGAAATTCTTTTCTTGATAAAGATGTTGATGCAGCTCTGGATTCATTTGATAATCTGTTTTGTCGCCGTTGTCTTGTAAGTATCTGAACTTGGTTTTGTTCATTTATCTGGTGTTTTGTACTTTTTGTTTTTCTCTGCTTAGTCTCTCTTGTTTTATTTCATTTGGCAGGTATTTGATTGCAGATTGCATGGTTGTTCCCAGGATCTTGTATTTCCAGTAAGTATAAGACTTATTATGTAATAATTGTCAGAATGCGACACCAACTGTATAGTATTTGCTAAAATGAAGCATTTCCAGGCTGAGAAACAAACTCCATGGAATCATCTGGATGATGAAAAAGTACCTTGTGGTCCACATTGCTATCAGTCGGTATGTGTTATTTCGTATCCGCTGTGATGTATGGACTTGAAACTTTTCTGGGGGTTTTCCTAACAAGTGACTTAAGTATTTTCAAACCTTCCATGTTAGGTACTGAAGTCAGAAAGAGTTGTCAGAGTCAGCTCACCCATCAAGGGTGATTTTGTTGAAAAGATGGTTATGAGATCTGATAGCGCCAGTGCTCAAATGTCGTCTAAAAAGAAATCTGCTGGTCTGTCTGCCAGAAAGAGGGTCAAGTGCAGTCAAAGTGAAAGTGCTTCATCAAATGCAAAGAACATCTCAGAAAGCAGTGACTCAGAGAATGGTATGAAAGAGGATGCTACCAGTGTCCATCCATCATCACCCTCAAAGAATAAGCTTGGAGGAAAGTCTGGATTTCGCAAGAGGAATAGCAAACGGGTTGCGGAGCGTGTTCTAGCATGCATGCAGAAAAGACAGAAGAAATTGGTGACACCTGATTCCGATTCTATGGTTAATGGTAGTCTTTCCCCCAGCAATACGAAACTTAGATCTAGTATATGTAAAGAAAGTGAAGATACTAGTTCTTCTTCATATAAGAAAGTTAAATCTCCTACCACTGTAAGGTCTAGAAGGAAGCATTCACCAATGAAAGACAGTCATAGACAAGTTCAGTGTGAGATTCCAGATGGATCATCAAATGAGATGATCACTGATCCACCTGGCATTTGTAGTGATGACAACTTAAGGAAACAAGAGTTTGTAGATGAAAACATGTATAAACAAGAATCAACTGATGATAGATCTTGGAAAACCATAGAGAAAGGTCTTTTTGAGAAAGGCATTGAGATCTTTGGCCGGAACAGGTCAGTGAATATAATTTATATTTTTTCTTCTTTTCAAGTTCTCTCATCTTTCATATGTATGCATAGTTTTTTAATTTATTAGGAGGAGATAAATTTACCAGATAGTATCTATGTTCATGAGCTATAATTGTGCTTGGTTTCAGAGGCTTTCTTGTTCAAACTGAAATATTCTTTTAGAGTCCTACAAAGTGTTTGGTCAGCTTTTAGTATTGCAAGCAAGGTTATAAGTAACTAAGATTCTTATTACTGTTTCTTTTCTCTAACTCGAAATAGTTGTCGACTCTATGTCTATTTTGCAACCTTCGGAGTCTAAAAGTTTCAAAAAGAAAACATATAAATCTCCCTTCAATCTGAAACTGGGATGTCGCCCCAAGGGGTTTATTTCTTTATTTATTTTTTTCAGGTTTTTCTTAATAGTAGAAAGTTGTAACTGTATTTGGCTAAGTTGGCATTTAATATTTGTGGTTTAGAACAGGTAATAAATTGACTGCTACTCAGTTTGTTTCATTGAACCATTCAATTTGCTAGGATCAATTAGTTTATGAATAATTTTTATAAGTCAATTGATGTGCTTTTCTTATCTCCATATATCCATGGTCTGATTGTTTTGGGTCTCTTGCTACAGCTGTTTAATTGCTAGGAACCTTTTGAGTGGCATGAAGACTTGTTGGGAGGTTTTTCAATACATGAATAACTTTGGCAGTAAGATGTCTGGCCATTCAGGAGATGCTGCAAACTCGCTTGTTGAAGGCTATTCCAAGGTTGACTATACTGGAACTCTGCTTAGTGTTTTAAGTGATCTTTCCCTGAATAGGACCCTTCCTGCCCTAACACGTTGTTTATAAAATATGTATATATTGACATAGACATGCATATCTATGTTCTTTGTGCTGCTGTAGGGTAATAATGAAGCAAGGAGGAGGTCAAAATTTTTACGTAGAAGGGGTAGAGTTCGTCGCTTAAAGTATACTTGGAAGTCTGCAGCATACCATTCAATCAGGAAACGCATTACTGAGAGAAAAGATCAGCCATGCAGGCAGTTTAATCCATGCAATTGCCAAACGGCCTGTACTAAGCAATGCAGTTGTCTTCTTAATGGAACCTGCTGCGAGAAGTATTGTGGGTGAGCATTTATCTCTACCTTGTATAGTTTATACAACAATTCAAATGTTTGTCTTATTCTGATTGCTTAATATCTGCTATTGTCAACTACAAGATTAAGATCTTTTTTGGCTTTAGAAGTTTCACAGTGAGGTTTATGTTTCATATTGACCAATTACAAAGCTTAGAATTTTTAGATGCTCTGATTTATTGAATTAAATATATGATATTATGATGCATGAGTGACAATATTGTATTTTTTTTTTTAATTTTTTTGACTTGGTTCAGATGTCCTAAGAGTTGCAAGAACAGATTTAGAGGATGTCATTGTGCCAAAAGTCAATGTCGAAGTCGTCAATGCCCGTGCTTTGCTGCAGACAGGGAATGTGATCCAGATGTTTGTAGGAATTGTTGGGTCAGGTGAGCAGGAACTCCTGATAATTCTGTTACATCACTTGATTGGTATTTGTGTTTGTTGAATCTTTTTTGTAGCATGGTTATTCAGAGTCCAGGTTTGGTTCTAATGGCTTAGTAACATGATATTCCTTTTTAGGTTGAAAGTACATAGGTCAAACGGACCTTTAACATTCTAATTACTTTTTAGAGACTTTGAAGAGGAGGAACCATTTTTCATAATCTTTCAGAAGTTATTTTTTCTTCGTCTTATAGACAATCACCCTTTGAAAAATGTTCAAACTGCTTCTATTTTCAAGTTTAGTCCATTGATTTCTTTTTCTGATTGTTTTTGTATGATTTCCTACTAAAGCTATAAAATTGGTTTTGCAGTTGTGGTGATGGTTCTCTTGGGGTTCCAAACCAACGAGGTGACAATTATGAATGTAGAAATATGAAGCTTCTTCTCAAACAACAACAGAGGGTAAACATATTTGGCTTCCCCTTTCCATTTATTTCATTCATAAACAAAAGTGCCATGCAACTAATTCCTTCCCTTAACTAGAGATAAAAAGAGAGGGAAAAAAAAAAAAAGAAACCGAGAGATATTCTAGTGGTATGCATCTTCTTGTGACAATTGTTATCCAGCCCAATTTAAAGGGTTGTTCGGCTCATAAATGAATTCAATTGGTTGTAACCTAAGTTTTGGGAACATATCATTCTGATATGCCCGCATCGGTGGCATTACTATTGGTTTCCCAATAGTTACGATCTTTATATGCTCACACAACGTGTAAACTCAAGGTTACTTGGATTCATTATGGTTTCTAATCAATAACGGATTGTGTGAAACTAATGGAATTTGGGGTCTGAAACTGCTGGAATTTGATTTGCTCTTTTGAAAGATCTTTGTACGATGATGTTGATGACGTTTTGATCTTGTTGGTCAGGTGCTGCTTGGAAGATCTGATGTATCTGGCTGGGGAGCTTTTTTAAAGGTGATATTCAAAGTTTTCACTAGCGTGTATTTTTTTTTTCCTTCCCTTTATTTTGTTTACCATTTCTTTGTCCATCCCAACAGAATAGTGTTGGCAAGCACGAGTACCTTGGCGAGTACACTGGAGAGTTGATATCACATCGGGAAGCAGACAAGCGTGGGAAGATATATGACCGTGAAAATTCATCATTTCTCTTCAATTTGAATGATCAGGCATGTCAATACTACCCCCAAGTGCTATGGCAAAATCTAGTTACCTTTCCAAGTTTTTGTTTCTCATGAAAATGAAACGAGTGAACATTTTGCAGTTTGTTCTTGATGCGTATCGCAAGGGTGACAAACTGAAGTTTGCCAACCATTCTCCAGATCCAAATTGCTACGCAAAGGTACATTCTTTATCTACGTCTACACGGTTTCTAATCATTAACATATTGAATACAACAGATATGAGCATGGCTGCTCTCATGTTCTACTTCTACTTTCCATTGCAGGTCATTATGGTTGCTGGCGATCACAGAGTTGGCATATTTGCCAAGGAGCGAATCAGTGCAGGAGAAGAACTCTTTTATGATTATCGTTATGAGCCGGACAGAGCTCCTGCTTGGGCTCGGAAGCCCGAGGCATCTGGGTCGAAAAAGGAAGATGCCGGCCCTTCAAGTGGCCGTGCTAAGAAGCTTGCTTAATCAGAATGAGTTATTTAACTCCGGGAGACGGCATTTTTTTTTTTTTTTGTGATTCTTTACACAGGTAGAAGAAGCATCATTCTCGTTGACTTACAAGGCGCATTCTTCATCATTTTGTCATGGGAGAGAGGCCATTCCTTCTCGACAGAGAAATCGTATCTCACTTAACGATTCATTTTCATTCAAAGCCAATTAATTGTTTTTGAGTAAAGATTAATTTCAGGTGGATATGTAACTTCAGATGTTGATATATCACAGAAGGCAAGTACAAATTAACGAACATGTTCTAATCCCATATTATGCCTCAAAAATTTCACTTGAATAATATTTTTTACAGTTCATCCATTATATTTGTCATTTTACAGAAAAGGAAAAGCATGAATTATATTCTTAACAGAGGCAGACTAAAACCAAGCAAACGAGGCATTATATTCTTGAATAGTCAATGTTTCAACACCATGTTGAACCCATTAACTCAGCATTGTTGCGAGAAATTAACGTTCTGTTTACATGTTTTTTCACGTCCATTTTTAATTGTGTTCAAACAATTAGCAAAATGTCCAATACTGTTAAAATTATTTTCATGAATAACACTTATGTCTGTGAGGGCTGAGCATTGGGCGGGTTTTCGGTTTTTGGGCGGTTTCGGTAATTTTGTAATATAACCAAAATTTGAATTATGAAAACCAAAAACTCCCAAAAGTTAGCGGTCGGTTTCGGTATTTTATTTCGGTTTTTGGTCGGAATTTGGTCGGTTTTTGGGTAACCAAAAATTAATCAAGCAAAAAAGAGAAGGAAAAAAAAATTGAAAATCCATAAATTGTTTCACATAAACTAAAAATACATAAGACTTAAAAAGTTAATAGTTCATACTACATACTACATGATACAACGTAACAACAATATAATCAAACTCTATCATAGTTTTTCAAATCCATAAGACATCCAAATTCAAAAAGAAATAAATTGTAAACTAAAATCTTGGTGGTCGAGGAGGAGGTGGTCCTATCGAAGTTGAAGATTTTCTCTAGCAAAAAAAAAAAAGATTGTAAATACTAAATAGCTCAATATATTATAAGACATAAAGAAATTGAAATGTAAAGTGAAGTGGGAACTGGAAAGAAAACCTAGGGGAGCCACGCCACTATTAGTCTAAAAATTATTGAAAATATAAATATTTTAACGCACCCCTCATTTTGGACGGTTTTCGGTAAACCAAAATTCAATTTACTAAAACTAAAAACCGCCCAAAAAAGTTTCGGTAATTACCAAAACCGCCCAAAAATTTTCGGGCCCCAAAATTTTCATTTTTTTTTTGACGGTATTGATAATGGGCGGGCGGTAATTTGGATAACGGGTTTTTGTGCTCAGGCCTATCTGTGACTATGTATTATACACTAGAGGAATGAATTTTATAAATGAAGCAAAAAAGATTCCGTTGCCGGGACTTGAACCCGGGTCTCTCGGGTGAGAGCCGAGTATCCTAACCAACTAGACTACAACGGATTTGTTATTAGCAGACCACAACCAAATTAAATTCATTGTCTCAAAGGTCTCAATACTCTACCTATTAACCCTAGAAAACACAAACATCTGTATATCAAGTTTAAAAATATTAACTCGTGGAATTAATTTCAAACATTAAATATTAACTTTAGAAAACATTTTTAGGTAGTATTTCTGCAGTTATTTTGCCTTACAAAAAATGAACCTTGGCATGAGAGGCTATAAAACAAAAAAATGAACAGAAACTTCAGTTTTCTTGCATGGGATTATTTTTCTCCTCTTTTTTTTTTTTTTTTTTTTTTTTCTTTAATCCGAATATTCCTGGGAGAAAGTACATATATAATGGAAATTTATTGCTGATCTGATTGAATGAAATATCTAATGCTTCACAGGAAGATGATATATCATTTCTCTTTTCTCAAGCATTTTCTGTCAAATAATATTTCACAACAATTAGAGCACTAAATGCGAACAACAAACTTCAGATTCTCTTAATTCATTCATTTTTCTCATCTGCAGCAAGATGGTTCTCTTCTTTCTGATTGTACCCTTTCATTGCCTCAAGGGCTCCACAATCTGTATTGCCATTTATGTAATCAACCAAACTACTGTAAATATCGTTCGAGAGAGTACCACTCCGTTCTTTGAGTAATTCCACAATCTCACGTGCGGTCTCCCGTTCTCCCTCTTGTTTTAAATATTCAAGACAGGCAGCCAAAGTGAAACGGTTGAGCTTCAATCCTCGTCCGCTAGCCAACACAGCTTTCTTCATAAATTCCACTGCCTTTTCCATCTGACCACCTATACAACATTGGTTTGCCAGACACTGCCATATGCTAGCATCTAGCTCGTGTCCGTTATCTAGAAGCTGTTCTACATACGCAACAGCCTTGTCGAAAAAACCTTTCTTGCAATAAGCACTTATAAGCAAGTTCGCAAACCGGTTATCAAACATTGTTCTCCCAGACTCCCACTCTTTAAAGATCTTCTCTATGCCATCAATGTCATCAAGCCTAACCAACGAGCTTAACAAAGCAAGATAGCCAGTGTTGTGGATTTTTCCCAGGTTTTTGTACCGATCCCAAATACGATAAACTGCATCTTTTTTCCCTGCAGCGCCGTATACTGTGATGATGTGCTCGTACTCAACCCTCTTTCCATAACAGTAGACCAGTTTCTCTGCTTTTCCAAGCATAATCAATGCCTTTTCTAAAAGATTAGCTCTCAAGTACCCTTTTGCGGCGACCAAATAAGAATGAAAATTCACGGTCACTTGAGGATCAGCTTCCATCGTCGTCAAAAGATTCTCCATTCCCTCTATGTCAGAAGCAACCGCATACGCATTCAACCTAATTTTATATGTAAATTTGTCGCACTTGATGCCATTCTCTTCCATTTCTTTAACTAGAATAAGCAATTTATCATGTTTTTCCATCCGTGAATAGAGGCTTAGCATAACATTATAAGGCAAAGACAATTTGACGAAACCAGACTCCCTCATCTTCTTGAAAAGATCCTCTGCTTTCACCAAGGAATCTTTATACGCATAGCAGTTTAAAAGAGCGCCGTGGACCTTGTCAACTCTTGATGAAAGTGGTATGCTATTGAAATACTCCTCAGCTTGGCCTAGGCCGTGAACTTTTGCGATCAAATCAAGCCGAACTGCTATGTCTCCACACGAAAGTTCGTAATTCATGCCATCACTCATCCATTCAGATATCTGCAAAGTAATACATTTCAAGGTTCATACATACGAGAAAAAATCTGTTGTCCCTTTGGTTGTCTCTCTCACATGTTTAATTATTAGATAAGTCTTTAAAAATTATATTAAATAAAAAATGGGTGAGCTGTCAGTTTATAATTGGAAGAGACAACCATAGGGAGGACAGCTGATTTCTATTCCATACTTTACCCCGCAATGTCAAATTATTAACTAAACGAAATGGGCAGATAACCAGTTAACCGCAAATGCAAGCCAATGGCGTCATATGTGAAAATAAGGAAACTAAAGTCCTACAAATATTTACTATAGAAACTAAATTTCTGTAAGAGATTAAAAATATAATTCTCATGGGAAATTTGTGGTTCAGCAGCTTCACGGGTAGATCTCATAACAAAAACAGGTTCAAAACACAATTTTACAACTTAAGGGCTTTCATCAACGAACAAAAACAAAAATCCATGTTGCGGACTGAAAAATTGATTAAAGGCTAAAGCGATTAGACCCCATTATCAAACTAATAGCAAAAAACAATATTCATGAAAAAATTAAAAAACAGCACTCTTCGTGTGTGTGTATATATATATATATATATATATATATATATATGTTACCTGGAGAGCCTGAGAGAAGCGACGGTGTTTTCGGAGCTGCCTCATGATCCGTTGAAGATCAAGTTGCTTGACGCCTCGGCCTTCTTCGACCCATTGTTGGAGCAGTGAGGTCATGGAGATCGTTGGGTCTCCAGACCGCCAAATCTTTTCCTGCAGAGACTCCTTTAGAGGAGGAGGAGGAGAAGAAGATGACCGAGCCTTGCTGGAGTAGAGAACAGCCCTGCAAACCCTAGAAATGCCAGAACTACGCCATGGATTTGAGCCTAAAAGCTTCATCATCGTGGTATGTATTTGGGAGTTTTTCCGGTGAGATTGAATAAATTTGGGGTTTAGGGTTTAAGGTTTAGTGGCTAACGTCTTGTCGAGAAAAAGCCAAATATATGCCATGAGTTTAGGCGAAATTTCAAAATATTCCCAGAGTTTGTCAATATTTTAAAATCACCCCCTATTTTTAATTTTATTTCAAAAATATATATCATGTTCTTATATTAGATTGAAACAAATAAAAGAGATTTCATCCTCATTTGACTGTATTATTGGTAACTTAGAAAAAGAAGGGATAAGGAAGCGAGATGTGTTGTTCAATAGTCAAGTGCATGATATATTTTTGAAATAAATTAGAAACTTAGAGGATGTTTTAAAATATTAATAAACTTATAAGAGAAATTTGAAATTTCGCCAAAACTAAAAAAATATATTTGGTATTTTAAAAGTGTTTAATGAAAATTTCATTGTCGTATTCTTAATGTCGTATTTATATTTTGTGTTTGCAAAATCAAAACAAAATTGTACTTAGATTTGCTCTTTTCTTTCGTTTTTTTTTTCTTTTCTTTTTTGTGTAAACAAAAATAGCCTCATTTTCTCCTTCAATCTCTAACGTTATCTCCTTACCAATCTCTTTATTGCGCCATGTAAAGAGTCACTCTGCCGCTAAGGCCCTTTTCTTTTGGGAGATTTTGAGGAACGCCTCATTTTTGACACAATAATAATCTATGCCACATGTTTGTTAAACTTTCAATTTATATCCCAAAATTTACACTACAAACATAGAGTTAAAATAAAAAGAGTTACTTGAGGCATAGATTATTAAATGACATCAAGAATGACTTTATTTTGAAATTCTTCCTTTTCTTCTCTTCTCTTCTCTTCTCTTTTCTTTTCTTCCAATAAGATCCATCATGGCCATTTTTTTTTTGGTCAGTTTTGTGCCATGCAATATCATTGTTGCCACAAACACCAAGCAACCTTTATATTCTCAAGCATGTTTCAGGTTTATTTCTGAGAACAAGTTGATAGCCATTGTCCTTGCTATCCAACGTTGGCGACCTTATTTGTTAGGACGACACTCTGTGGTGCGTACCGACCAACGAAGCTCCTTGCTTGAGTAGCGGTTGGTTTAACACCAAGCACCAAACATGATTGAGGAAGCTTCTTGGTTACACATCGACGCTTTATCCCGCATCAAACCTTAAGTCGAAATGCAACAACTTGGTGTCTAACTGGTGGTTGACTTGCTAGACTTCGATCTTGTCGAGCAAGATCCGCATCTCTGCCATTAACGGTCCATTTGTTGGGCGGCGCGTCAGATCTCAATTGCACACTCAAGCAAGGCCGGCTTTTCTTCGAGTGTCAGGATATATCTTCCTTCCTAAGATTCTTGTGGAATATCATAATATCCCCATTGGTGGTCACTCCGGAGTTCTCCAAGACTTTTCACTATCTAGCTATCAGTTTCAACACCATGTTGCAGTTGAACCCATTAACTAATCATTGTTGCGAGAAATCACCGTTCTGTTTACATGTTTTTCACGTCCATTTTTAATTGTGTTTAAACTAGCAAAATGTCCAAGACTGTTAAAATTATTTCCATGAATTAACACTTATGTCTGTGACTATGTATTATTGATGTAATCACTTGACCAATTTTGATCTTGTGTTTCAAACAGATCAATAAGTATTATTGCACGTAGCGTATCACTACTCACTACTCACTAGAGGAATGAATTTTACAAATTAAGCAAAAAATATTCCGTTGCCGGGACTTGAACCCGGGTCTCTCGGGTGAGAGCCGAGTATCCTAACCAACTAGACTACAACGGATTTGTTATTAGCAGACCACAACCAAATTAAATTCATTGTCTCAAAGGTCTCAAATACTCGTGCATATTGAATAGAAATCTTGGAAAACACAAACATCTGTATATCAAGTTTAAAAATATTCACTAATGGAATTAATTTCAAACATTAAATATTAACTTTAGAAAACATTTGAAGGTAGTGTTTCTGCTGTTATTGTGCCTTACAAAAAAATGAACAGAAACTTCAGTTTTCTTGCATAGGATTATTTTTCTTCTCTTTTCCTTTTTTTTTTTCCTTTAATCCGAATATTCCTGGGAGAAAGTATATATATAGTGGAAATTTATTGCTGATTGAATGAAATATCTAATGCTTCACAGGAAGATGGTATATCATTTCTCTTTTCTCAAGCATTCTCTGTTTAATCATATTTCAATTTTGTTGGATTTTTCTCTTTAAAATATGATTAAATGACAAATTGTCATTGGGGACACAACAATTAGAGCACTAAATGAGAACAACAAACTTCAGATTCTCTTAATTCATTCATTTTTCTCATCTACAGCAAGATGGTTCTCTTCTTTCTGATTGTACCCTTTCATTGCCTCAAGGGCTCCACAATCTATATTGCCGTTTATGTAATCGACCAAACTACTATAAATATCGTTCGAGAAAGAACCACCACGTTCTTTGAGTAATTCCACAATCTCATGTGCGGTCTCCTGCTCTCCCTCTCGTTTCAAATATTCAAGACACGCAGCCAAAGTGAAACGGTTGAGCTTCAATGCTCGTCCGCTAGCCAACACAGCTTTCTTCATGAATTCCACCGCCTTTTCCATCTGACCTTCTATACAACATTGGTTTGCCAGACACTGCCATATGCTAGCACCTAGCTCGTGTCCGTTTTCTAGAAGCTGTTCTACATAAGAAAAAGCCTTGTCGAGAAAACCTTTCTTGCAATAAGCACTTATAAGCAAGTTCGCAATCCGGTCATCAAACACCGTTCTCCCAGATTCCCACTCTTTAAAGATCTTCTCTATGCCATCAATGTCGTCAAGCCTAACCAACGAGCTTAACAAAGCAAGATAGCCATTGTTGTGGATTTTTCCCAGGTTTTTGTAGCGATCCCAAATACGATAAACTGCATCTTTTTTCCCTGCAGCGGCGTGTAATGTGATGAGGTGCTCGTAGTGAACCCTCTTTCCATAACAGTAGACCAGTTTCTCTGCTTTTCCAAGCATAATCAATGCCTTTTCTAAAAGATTAGCACTCAAGTACCCTTTTGCGGCGACAAAATAAGCATGAAAATCCACGGTCACTTGAGGATCAGCTTCCATCGTTGTCAAAAGCTTCTCCATTCCCTCTATGTCAGAAGTAACCGCATACGCGTTCAACCTAATCGTATATGTAAATTTGTCGCACTTGATGCCATTCTCTTCCATTTCTTTAACTAGAATAAGCAATTTGTCATGTTTTGCCATCCGTGAATAGAGGCTTAGCATAACATTATAAGACAGAGACAATTTGACGAAACCAGACTCCCTTATCTTCTTGAAAAGGTCCTCTGCTTTCATCAAGGAATTTTTTTCCGCATAGCAGTTTAAAAGAGCGCCGTGGACCTTGTCGGCTCCTGATGAAAGTGGTGTGCTATTGAAATACTCCTCTGCTTGGCCTAGGCCGTGAACTTTTGCGATCAAATCAAGCCGAACTGCTATGTCTCCACACGAAAGTTCGTACTTCATGCCATCACTCATCCATTCAGATATCTGCAAAGTAATACATTTCAAGGTTCATACTTTGCCTCACAATGTCAAATGATTAACTAAACGAAATGAGCAGATAGCCTGTTTACCACATATGCAAGCCAATGGCGTCATATGTGAAAATGACGAAACTAAAGTCCTACAAATATTTACTATAGAAACTAAAATTCTGTAAAAGATTAAAAAAAAAAAAAAAAAAACCTCTAATGGGACATTTTTGGTTCAGAGCTTCACGAGTAGATCTTCTAACAAAACCATAGATTTAAAAGGTCTTTCACACACACACACACACTCTTCTTATATACACACATATATATTACCTGGAGAGCCTGAGAGAAGCGACGGTGTTTTCGGAGCTGCTTAATGATCCGTTGAAGATCAGTTTGCTTGAGGCCTCGGCCTTCTTCGACCCATTGTTGGAGCAGTGAGGTCATGGAGATCGTTGGGTCTCCAGACCGCCAAATCCTTTGATACAGAGACTCGTCTCGCGGAGAAGAAGAAGAAGAAGATGACCGAGCCTTGCTGGAGTAGAGAACAGCCTTGCAAATCCTAGAAATGCCATAACTACGCCATGGATTTGAGCCTAAAAGCTTCATCATCGTGGGTATGTATTTGGGAGTTTTTCTGGGGAGACTCAATAGTTTAGGGGTTTAGGGTTTAAGGTTTAGTGGGCTAACGCATTGTTGAGAAAAAACCAAATATATGCCATAAGTTTGGGCGAAATTCCAACATCTTCCCTGAGTTTGTTAATATTCTAAATATTCCCTTCAGTTTTTAGTTTATTTCAAAAGTATACCCTATTCTAGCATTAGATTGAAACAAATAAAAGGAGATTTCATCGTCGTTTGGCTAGGGTTATTCACGGGTTGGGTTGGACGGGTAAGCCCATTCAACCCAACCCAACCCGATGTGGTCGGGTTGAAAAATTTTCAACCCAACCCGACCCGATGATAATATCAACCCAACCCAACCCAACCCGTTAAGATGTCGGGTTGGGTTGATCGGGTTATGTTTTTTTTTTTTGAAAAAAAATAAATAAATAATAACATAATGTTCATGATTAAATGAAAGTAAGATTTATCTTTTATATGAAAAAAACTAACAATGAGCATCTTCATTAAAAAAAAAAAAAACTATAATGCAAAACAAAAAGGTAAATAATAGCTAAGAATAAACAAGATAAATAACTAAAAAAAATATTTTTTTATTTTTTTAATATGGTCGGGTCGGGTCGGGTTCACCCAAAACCCGAAAAATGTAGTCCTAACCCAACCCTACAAGTGTGCGGGTTGGGTTAGGTTGAACCCGAATTAGAGTCGGGTTGAATCGGGTCGGGTTGTCGGGTTGGGCTGCGGGTTGTTCGGGTTATCGGGTTTCTTGCACACCCCTACGTTTGGCTATGCTATTCGTGAGTTAGAGAAAGAAAGAATAGGGGGCGAGATTTGTGTTGTTTAATAATCAAAGCATGATATATTTTTAGAATAGGGTCAAGTAGGTAAATAGCCATTTTGAACTGTGTGTTTTCAAAAAATAGCCACAGTTTCAAAAAATTTAAAAACTAGCCATTACACACTGTAAGAAATTTCTGACAATAACAAAATTATACATAAAATGTGCTGTAAGAAATTTCTGACACCTATTAGAAATTTCTGAAAGGGCTAGTTTTTAAATTTTTTGAAACTGTGGCTATTTTTTAAAATTATTTTGTAAACAGTGGCTATTTTTTTAAAATTTCCTTTAGAATAAAACTAAAAATTGAGAAGATATTTTTAAATATTAACAAACTCACAAGAGGATTTTGAAATTTCATCAAAACTCAAAAACATATGTTTGGTATTTCCTCCATGTGCTTAATGAAAATATCATTGTCGTATTCTTAATATCGTATTTATATTTTGTGTTTGCAAAATCAAAACAAAATTATATTTAAATTTGCACTGCTTTTTATTTATTTATTTATTTTGTGTAAACATCTTTTTGAAATGGCAAAAGTAGCCTCATTTTTTCCTTCAATCTCTAACGTTCTCTCCTTATCATCAATCTCTTCATTGCACCAAGGTAAAGATTTACCCCGCCGCTAAGGCTCCTTTCTTTTCTTCCACTAAGATCCATTATGGCCATTTTTTCTCGTCAGTTTTGTGCCATGAAATCAGGGACGGAGCATAAATTAAGACTGATTGGGACTTATGGTAATAAATTTTAACAAGAGTGGTAGTAAGGTAAAAGTTAAAAAATTTAGAGGCTATTTAAAGAAAATTTTTTTAAAAAAATTGAAAAATTTATATTTTAAGCCACAAATTACAATGCGCCAGCTTCTCAAGCCTGTTTCAAGTTTATTTATGAGAACAAGTTGATGGCCATTGTCCTTGCTATCCAACGCTGGCGACCTTATTTGTTAGGACGACACTTTGTGGTGCGTACCGACCAACGGAGCTCAAAGTACTTGCTTGAGTAGTGGTTGGTTAACACCAAGCACCAAACATGATTGAGGAAGCTTCTTGGTTACACATTTCACACTGAGTACCGACCAGAATTGGACAACAAAGCAGCCAATCGATGCTTTATCCCGCATCGAACCTTAAGTCGAAATGCAGCAACTTGGTGTCTAATTGGTGGCTGACTTGCTAGACTTTGATCTACATGTCGAGCAAGATCCACACCTCCGTCATCAACTAGTCCATTTTGTTGGGCGGCGCGTCAAGATCCCAATTACACACTCGAGCAAGGCTGGCTTTTCTTCAAGGGTCGTGTGGCCGTGCTGTCTGGATATCTTTTTCTTCCTAAGCTTCTTGAGGAATATCATAATAGCCCCATTGTGGTCACTCATAAGTTCTCAAGAATTTTCGCTATCTAGCTATCAGTTGCTATTGGCCGGGGATGAAACGCGACGTGGAACATCATGTATCTTGTTGCGATGTATGCCAACGCAACAAGCATATCTTGCTCTATCTCCCGCGGGTCTCCTTCAACTGTTTCCCATTCTTGATGCAATTTGAGAGGACATGTCCATGGATTTCATCGAGTGGTTGTTGCTCTTGTTGGTGGCTTACGATTCAATTGTGGTTGTTATGGACCGCCTTAACAAGTATACGCATTTCCTAGCTCTCAGCCACCCATTTTGAGCCTAAACTGTGGCCAATATGTTCTTGGAAGAAGTGGTAAGATTGCAACTGATTCCTCTTTCCGCTGTCTCCGATCATGATAAGGTGTTCATAAGTAGTTTGGATGGAGCTCTTGGTACCGCGCTAAAGTGGAGTACCACTTACCACCCGCATACGAACAACCAAACTGAGGTCATCAATCGCTGCATTGAGGCGTAACTCTGTTGCTTCGTATCGGCCAAATCAAAGCAATGGAGACGTTGGTTAGCTTGGGCTATAAAGTACAAAAGCACATGGAACACAAGTGCAAATTACCCTATTCTACAACTTGTTTTCTTGCACATGACAAGATTAAGGTTACAAGTAAGGTATTGTCATAATTACTTTTTCTATTTTACGTGTCATAGGTCATAAGTAGTACTATACACTTAGAACTATGCTCTCATCCATTTATCTTTTCTCTATTTATTTTTCCTAGTAGAAGAATTAAAGATCAAATCTTAACCACTAATCCCAAATCACAAATCTTTAGTCATTACATCAAATGAACCGTTTTCTTACCCATATACTTGATGATAAAATTTACTATTGACCATTAGATTTAAAGACAATTTTGTCGTGTCGGGTCGGATCGGGCCTGATGGCAAGCCGCATCCATCTTTAGCCCGAGCCTACATATATACAGGGCCAAGCGAGCTCAAATTTTCTTGAGCCCGACCCGTTTTGCCACCTTTGAATTGGGGTGTTAATGGATTTTTCAATGAGAGAATTTCAAAATAAAGCCAATTTTGATGACACTTAATAATCTATACCCCATATGGTGTGCTCCCTTCATTTCCACTATATGTTTGTAGTGTAAATTTTGGGGTATAAATTAAAAGTGCAACACACATGTGGTATATATTATCATTGTGTCAAGAATGGGGTATTCCTCAAAATCTCCCTTTTTCAATTGTTATTTTTTGTTAAAATACGGTAGTGAACATGCTTGCTATGGTAAGTACATGTCCAATGGCAATGCTAAATTGATGTGCCAATGCCAAATTTTGACATTAGAGTAAAAAATTTATTTTTAAATCCAATGCTATTTCTAATGCTAAATTTGACAAATGCTAAACTTGATGTCAAATTTTGGCATTTAAAAATGACTATTAATTGGATACTTTTTAATCATTAAATGTGAAAGTAATTATGCTTACAACTTTATATTATAAAAAAATCTCATATATCAAAAATCCATTACTAATACATGTTGTATCTTTTTACTATTAGCTAGTATTTATTGTCTTTAATGAATTATGAAACTAAATAATAATTAAATAAAAATAATAATATTTTCATCTTTTTTGTTTTTTGTTTTTTCTCTAAAATCAGCAACATTAGCATTTGTATTTGCATTGTAAATGGTCTACATATATCAAAACATCACTAAACTAAACGAGTATCTAATATATGAAATTGTTATAATTTTCCTACCCTTTTCAATTGAAAATAAGTAATTGTGAAAAGTTGTAAAAGACTGAACGGAAATAATTTTGTTCGTAAAAGACTTATTCGTATATGTTTCAAAAGATGGGGACTAAAACGACATTATGCGATTAACCCAAAAATAGAGAGAAAATCACCATTAAAGACTCTCACTCGAACACCAACCCTTGAGCTGCATCGTCTCCTCTCTGCCTGTAGTCACAAAACACTGATCAGACCACGACAGACTCAGATTCCATTCAGCTCTTCAGGTTCATATTTCTCTTCCCACTATTATAACTCTTTACATTTAAATACCCTTTGTTTTTTTACATTTAGTTTTGCATTTCTTTTAAAATAAAGAGCTCGTGAAATGGTCCCAAAACTGACTTGTGATAAGTTCGAATCTAGGAACATTAGTGCTTCAAAACGCTTTTGGGTCTCAGTTTTAGTGAACTTTTTTCGTCTTTAACCAATTTGGCTACTTGGCAACAGACTCTGTGTTTCCCTTTTGATTATATGGTATCTGTGTGTTTCTTTGCAGCTTCTGTATTTCTCAAGGGCAGTGAATGATAAGTATACTTTCACGCTAAACAAGTCTGGGATATGGGTCGGAACAAGCTAGTCAAGGTGCAAAATGCAGAAAAGAAGGATATCAGGACAAACGGTGAAGCCAGGGATCGGTTTTCGGAGTTGCCCGATGCTATAGCTCAGCGCATTTTTTCGTTCGTTCCCACTGTTGATGCCATTCGGATGAGCCTCGTTTCAAAGCGTTGGCGCAACGTGTGGTACTCTTTGCCCGTTTTAGCGTTTTCTGATTCTGACTCCGAAGATGATTCCGATGCTGATTCCGATTCTAGTGGAAGAGTTGAGGGAAACAAAGACAGTGGATTTGTGTCCAAGTGCTTGAAACTCCGCAGGATGGATATGCTAAACTTGACAGATACGGGGATTGCTAAATTCAAGCTGAGTACACGCTGTACCTTTGGGAGAAACGTCAATCGTTGGTTAAGTTTGGTTGCTAAAAGCAGCATCAAGGAGTTAGATCTCTGTATTTTTGGGATTTTTAGGCATATGATGTATGTATTACCCTCGGATGTACTTTGCATAAGATCGTTAACTCATATGCGGTTGAGTAGTGTTCGCTTGGACAAGAGTCTCCCTACAATAAGTCTTCCTTTTTTGATGTCTTTGTCTTTGGAATATGTCTCTTTGGAAGATGAAACCCTTAATGTTCTGTTGTCAGGCTGCCCCGTCCTTGAGAAATTGATTCTCTTTAATTGCACTAGCTTGTCTATCCCTACAGTTTCGAACTTGAGTCTCAAGTTTCTAGATGTTGTTGTTTGTGTCGGTGAAACGTTTCAAGTTGAAGCTATGAATATCGAATCTCTCAACTGTTCTGGATTTAGTGGCTCAGAAGTGAGATCAAATCGCTTGTTCTTTGGAACACTTAGAACTCTCTCATTTTCTTCTATATCTTTAAATCACGAGTGGTTGGAAGACCTAATTCCTAGACTACCTTGTCTTGAGAGTTTGTCTTTAGTCGGCTGTAAATTGAAACATGCCAAAATCTGCAGTGAGCACCTCAAGCGCTTTACTTTCAAAAGCATCGAGTCAGACCTCACAATTGACGCTCCTAATTTACTTTACTTTAGCTTTGAAGGGTACCCAATGTTGGATGTTTCAATGGATGTCCCAAACTTACTTGAAGCGAGAGTCAGATTATTTAAGAAGGCATATGATACTACTTGGTATACCAATCTGATTTATTTTCTTTCCAATCTTGATTGCTCCAAGACCATGTGTTTACATGTCGACTCGGAAGAGGTACCTTCAAAAACTATGGCTGCATATAGGCTCGTGTTTTGATGCTCTATTTGTTTGATTTATCCGTGCTGATTTGTTTTGTTGTTGACTTGTTTCCCTTTCGCTTCATCAAAATACTTGCAGGGTCTCATAGTTCCTTGTAGATTACAAAAGGTTTTTAAAATTCCATTGCCGGTCCTCAAACATCTCAAGGTAAGGACATCGGGTCCGTTGTTGAGAAGCAAAGAGTTGAAGGACTCCTTGTTCTGGATGATACCTTCTCTAGAGACATTGTCAATGGAAAAGGAAGAAGGGTTTAACATTTGGGCTGGATTGCGGTGCTAAATTGTTGGGGAGAAGCTACAAGGCATGTCCGATTTCACAAAACTAGCAATGAACTTGTTAAAATATTGGGTCGTATTTGCTTTCTTTTAGTTGGTATAATTGCAGAGTTCATGATGTAGGTTTTAACTTTTAAGCAAGATACTTGTAATCTTCTTTTGCAATCTTTGGGTGTTTTGGTACCTAAATCAATTGTCATGTTTGTTTTTAAAGATATAATTTTTATTATTATCAGTTGATCGCTGCAAATTAACTTGAGATAAAATTCAATTGTCTACACTTTTAAAATAGATTTACTATTTAATTTTTCAAATATATATATATATATATATAGATATATGCATATATATATTTTGTGTGTGTGTCTCAATACAACACATTGAATTGAAGAAATTCTTCTACAAAATTTGAAAGGAAAATGAGGACTAAAAAATGTAAAAATTGAGATTGAAGGCAATAAATACTTATGTTTAACACTTTGTATGGTAGGGAGGAGGGAAAGATAAATGCAAAGAAAAATAGAAGAGAAAGAAAGTAATGCATTTCTTTATTCAGCTACTTGTGTATTTCATGAAATACGTTATTTAGTTTTGCATTTCTGGAATTAACGAATGTTAGTACTTTTTTTCTACGAATTAAAATGTTAGTACTTGAAAATGCCTTTGGGTCTCATTCTTGAGGTTTCATACTTTCTGAAATTTTCTTCTTCGACAAACTTGGCAACAGATTCTACTTGGATGAGCATCCTTTCAAAGCTTTGGCAAGACATGCGGTACTCTTTGCCTGTTTTATCTTTCGGATTCTCATGCCGATTCTGCATATGATTTGAATCTGATTTAAAAGCACCGCAGATTTGTGTCCAAGTGCTTATACTCAATTGTACAGATAAGGCAATAACTAAATTCAAGTTGAGAACTTGCCATCCTAAGCAAAATCAAGGAGTTAGATCTCTTTGTTCCGTGGCCTGATAGCTGTACCTGTATGAATTACCTCAGATGTACTTCGCATGAGATCATTTAACTCATTTAAGGTTGACTAGTATTTCTTTGGTGGATAATCTTCCTCTATAAGTCTTCCGTGTTTGATGTCTCTGTCTTTGGGCTATATCGGCTTGGAGGATCAAACCCTTCATGATCTATACTGTCAGGATGCTCTGCCCTTGAGAAATTGCTTATGGACAATTGTAATTGCCTGTCTACCCTGATAATTTCGAGCTCAAGTCGCGAGTTTCTGGATATTGTTATTTGTGACGGCGAAACGATTCATGTTGAAGCCATGAATCTTGAGTCTTTCAAATTTTGTGGACTCCATGATATTAAGGCCCTCGTTGTATAGAACAATTAGAAATCTCTCATTTTCTTTCATGTCTTTAAATGACGAGTGGTTCGAAGACCTAATTCCTAGACTACTTTGTCTTGAGATTTTGGCTTTAGAACGCTGCAACCTCAAGCATCTCAAAATCTGCAGTCAGCACCTCAGGCACTTTACTTTAAGATGGCTTGAATCAGAAATTACGATCAATGCTCCTAATTAATTTAATTTAATATAGCTTTGAAGGTTATCCAACGTTGGACATTTTCATGAATGTCCCAAACTTCCAGGAAGCAAGACTCGAGATTTTTTCGCAAGGCATATAATGCGAGTTGGTATACCAAGCTGATTTATTTTCTTTCCAATCTTGATTTTTCCAAGACCGCGTGCTCGGAAGAGGTACCTCCATAACCATATGTAATTGTATGCTGTATATAGGCTCATATTTTGATAGTTCAATAGTAATTGGGAGTTATGTTTAGTGTATCTGATTTATCCTTGCTAGTTAATTTTATACACTTGATCTCGATTGTATTGTTTTAAATTTACGATTTAGTTTTCAGAAAGAAAAAATTCATGCATCTTAATGCCATACATTGAATTAGAATATAGGAATCTGAATAGAAGAAATCTGAATTGCAATTCTGACCTTGTAATTGGAAGCTGACCTTTCAACTGTGCCAAGGGTATTCTGCTCTCTGAAGGTATTTGCATGTTGTTCCTATTTCACCATATTAGTACTCAAAAATATGTTCTTTGCACGGTTCGCGTGCGCGGGCTTGGTAGAACAGCAGAAACTTTTCTGTTTCAATGATTTCTGAAAGGAAAAAGGTGTCATGTTTAGAGGCGTAGAGCTCTATCTTGTTGAATTCTAATGATGACAAGTTCTTAATGCAATCTCAGATGGCCTTAGTTGTGACCAAGATCAATGTCTTTCGGCTTTTCGAGATCATGGTGTAGGCTACTTGGTGCCTTTGCCAAGAAACTGCAGAGTCCTTTTGTTGCTGACTAAATTGGCATTGTATCTTAGTCAATACAATTAAAAATTTCAAAGTTTAGCAAAAATGAAAATACAAAAAGAGAAAAACAAAATTGAGATATGAAAAGTGGGGCATTGCTGAACTAAATTTCAAAATGGGAACAAAGTCCTTTCCGTTCTTATTAACAAATGATTAAGGAAAGCCAAATGAATATAAGAAAAGGCTTTATTGCACTGATGCCCCCTGAACTATACGCGTTTTTACACTTTGGCACCCCAATTGTTTTTTTTTTGGCAGAATGCTCCCCAAATTTCAAAATCCATTGCAATGTGGCCCAAATTGGAAACGGCCGTCCAAAAATGGACGGAAATGAGCATGTGCTCCTCACATGACCCTATTGACAAGGGTAAATCTTGTTATTTTTAAAAATATGACAAAATTATAAACCCTTTAACACTCTTATA
This sequence comes from Boehmeria nivea var. tenacissima, assembly GCA_018132145.1. Lineage (NCBI taxonomy): Eukaryota > Viridiplantae > Streptophyta > Magnoliopsida > Rosales > Urticaceae > Boehmeria > Boehmeria nivea. The sequence goes on along the minus strand of CM030876.1, from coordinate 9,894,948 downwards.
TCAGGGAAAAAAAAATAACCTGCAAACATTACATGAGCCAAAAAAAAAAAACCCCAAACATTCCATTGTCTCCTCTCTCTTCTCTGTTATTTCAAATCAAGCAAGCAAGTAAAAAAAGCAAAAATGGTAGCGAAGGTGGTGGCGATGATGAGGAGCCTGGTATGCCTGTGGGCGGCGCTGGCTCTGCCGTCGCCGACGCCGATGACGCAGCGCGGTGGCGAAGCCGGAGGGCATGTGCTGCACCGGCCTCAAGATTGTCCTCAAGGCCGACGCCGACGCTGACGCCGACTGCCTCTACGAGGCCTTCAAGAGTAGCGCCCAGCTCGGCGTCATCCTCAACGTCACTAAAGCCATCGACTTTGCCGCACATGGCTCGTTCTACTTCGCTGTCGACTAGGTCTGTTGAGCCTAAGCCCTTCCGTCGACCACCTCGACTTTCCTTGGCGTCCTTTAGTCAACAACACCCAATTCACTGCCCTGCCACCTCAATGACGTTGATGAGTTCCTCGTTGCCGCCGCAGCTCCGAGAAGTTAGTCTAAATGGGTTGAGAATTTTGTGGACTTATTTTTTGGTTTGGTGGAAATGAGAGCGAAAATTGTATGGAAATTTGTTGAGTGTGGAGTAGATTGAATGTTGTTACCTGGTTTTAACTAATTTTTTTATTATTGTTTTTGCATTATGAGCTATTTAGAATGAAGCATTAGTTTTGTTTTTGCGCTTTAAGCTTGTTGGTTTTTAGGATTTTTATGTTTTTGTTCTGTGATTTATGTTGAGGATCGATATTTCTTAGTGCTTGAATTGATTATTGGATCATCAAATTTTGCAGAGTTTTGTTGCACAAAAAAAAAGTATTAGTTGAGTTGGTTTAGATTTAGGTGGTGAAGAGGGAGAAGAAGTGGGAAGATAAAGTGTTCTAAGGCCCATTCTTAAATTTTTCTAAATCAGAATTACTGATTATATTGTTGTTGGGGTGTTTTTTTTTTTCAATCAATTAAAATATTTTTGTAAATTTTTTCGGGTATACAGGTTGAGTAAAACAGTAGAGAACCCAAAACATAAAAAATAAAAAATAAAAAATAAAAAGATTACTAAGAAGAAGAAGAAGGAGAAAGGTCATGGTTTTTAATTTTTTAATTCCAAAATGTTATAAAAGTTTTAAAAAAAAATTCAAATGACAAGATGTAACCTTGCAGACAAGGTCACGTGCAAGGCACGTCTTCATTTCCGTCCACCTTTGGACGGACGTTTCTAATTTGGACTACATTGCAACGGATTTTGAAATTCGGAGAGCATTCTGCCAAAACAAAAAGTTGGGATGCCAAAGTGTAAAAATGCGTATAGTTTAGGGGGCATCAGTGCAATAAAACCTATAAGAAATCTAAACCGTCACTAAACGAGTATCTAATCTATGAAAGTGTCCTATTTTTACTACCCACTACAAATGAAAATAAATAAAATCATATTTTGTTCGCGTAGCCAGACAAAAGAGGGAGAAGAAGAAAAAGAAAAAAAAAAAAAAAAAAAACTTAAACCTTTAGGTTTCCTTCTTTAATTCCGTCTGCATTTTCAAGTAAGTCGTCGGTGCGCGATACAAGGTTGTTTATTAGATAAATGACTTAGAAGCTCTCTGTTCTAAATTAATATTCGAATGCATACACAGCAATTTCAAAGGCGCTCAATCATCTTCAATTTTGACATTCGACTACTTGTTTATACTATTTGGGGTTCATATTTATCACATTATTTGCGTTTTCGTACACCTTTTTGTAACTATTAAAAGAATAGAAAGTTGTGTATTTGATGGAATACATTGATTAGCACTTCAAAACGCTTTTGGGTCTCATTTTTCTGAAATTTTCTTATTCAAACAATTTGGCAACGCATTATGAAATTCCCCCTTATTTGTTTTCCTTCAAATTTGTGTTTTCTTCTCTGCAGCTTCGGTATATAATAAGGGATACAAATAAGGCACCGCCAAATGAAGGGAAAAAGGCACCGCAGATTTGTGTCCGAGCGCTTGAAACTCCGCAAGATGGATATGCTCAACTGCACAGATATGGCAATAACTAAATTCAAGTTGAGAACTTGCTGTCCGAAGAGAAATGTCGATAATTGGTTAAGGTTGGTTGCGAGAAGCAGGATCAAGGAGTTAGATCTCTATATTCTCCAGCCGTCTACTGGTTCCATTTATGAGTTACCCTCGGAAATCTTTCTCATAAGATCATTAACTCATTTAAGGTTGGATCATGTTCGTTTAAGTCAGAGTCTTCCTTCTATAAGCCTTCCGTATTTGATGTCTTTGTCTTTGAAAGATGTCCGTATGGATGACAGAAACCTTCAGGATCTACTTTCTGGCTGCTCTGCCCTTGAGAAATTGCTTATCCACAATTGTCCGGGCATGTCTACCCCTAGAGTTTCGAGCTCGAGTCTCAAGTTTATGTAAATTATTATTCGTTGGGACATAGAGATAAAGTTTCAAGTTGAAGCTATAAATCTTGAATGTCTCGAATTTAGTGGATATCTTGCCTACAAGATACAAAATCTCTCGTTGGTTGGAACGCTTCGATCTCTCTCATTTTTTTCCATATCATCAAATGGTGAGTGGTTGGACGGCCTAATTGCTAGACTACCTTGTCTTGAGAGTTTGACCTTCGTTTCATGTAGATTGAATAATGTCAAACTCTATAGTCAGTCACTGAGGAGCTTTACTTTCAAAGAATACCAACTTGGATTGATGGAATCAGAAGTTAAAATAGATGCTCCTAATTTACTTCACTTCAGCTTTGAAGGGCGTCCAACGTTGGAGCTTTCAATGAATGTCCCAAACTTACAAGAATCGAGACTCGAGTTTTCATCGACTGGGAATCATGCGAGTCGGTATTACAATCTGATTTATTTTCTCTCCAATATTGAGTCCTCCAAGACTCAGTGCCTTCATGTTGCCAAGGAAGTGGTATCTTCATAGCCATATGAAACTTTACGGCTGCATATAGGTTCATATATATATATAGATATACTTTATCTTTTTTGTTTTATATTTTAATACTAATTGTGAGCTATATTTAGAGGTTGTTTGAATAGAAACTTAAATAAAAAAAAGTTTAAACTTAAGTCATTTGCTACATCAGAAGTTGTTGTTTGGCTTATTTTTTTTCAACAAAACAAATTGGTTGTTGATAAAGTGCTTTTCAACATCTGAAATTCACATTTAAATACTCTTGCTCCATTAAAAAGCACTTTTTTACAATTTTAAATACAAATTTTTGTCTTAAATCTCAAATCTAAATACAAAATTTTGATTCAACCCAAATCAAGATGATTTAATGTTTTTAGTTTAAATCATGCTCCAAACAACCCCGTTTATCTGGTTGATCCTTGCTGATTCATTATTGTTGTTTCCCTTTTGGAAAATACTTGTGGGCTCTTATAGTTCCTCATAAAATACGCAAGATTTTCAAAACTCCCTTGCCAGTCCTCAAGCATCTCAAGGTAAGGTCACGTTTTCGGATGCGGAGAAGCTGCGACTTGAAGGACTCCTTGTTCTGGATGATACCTTCTCTGGAGACATTGACAATGGAAAACTAAGAAGGGTTTGTTATTTGGCTGTGATCTTTGTGATAAATTTGTTTGGGATTAGCTACGTGACATGTAGATTTCACAAAAGTAGCAATATTCTTGATAAAATATTGAGGCTGCTTCTGCGTTCTCTGAGTTGAATAATTGCCGAGTTTTTGGCAAGAAGCATTGTAATCATCTTTTGGATTCTCTTTCTGTTTTGGTACCTAAACCTAACAAAATGGTTATGGACTTTTTCAAGATGCTACTGTGTCCTTTCTCCATTTTGGAGTTAAGAACAAAGCAAAGTTCTTTAAGACTTAGTGAGCTCAAAGAGCTTGAGGATTATTATGATCGAGTAATTAATATATGCATTTAGATCATTTTCAATTGCTATTCGAAAGGATTATATATGACATTTTTGTGAGCAATAAATGTAAATGTATTGTACACATCAAATTTAAGCATACATAGACAAACGCACAAATTTAGTAGTTAGCATATATTTACAGAGAAGAAAAAAAAAAACATCTATACGCCTATGTGTAGAAAATTTTGAGAACCACACCTCTAGCAATGACTATCCTTGAACCCATACTCATAACGAAACACCAAAAGGTGATAAATTATTTTCTCGATCGAAGAGATCAGTTGAAACTCTCGATTGATTTTGTGTATGTCCTAGACTATCTTGCTAGCACACAACAAATATTTCGTGTTTAACCCTCATCGAAATTAAAAGCCTCCAACGAAAGTTTAACATAATAAGATAATTTGAGTGTTTAAACGCGTCTAACGTTATATTAGTCGTAATAGGTACTCGCTACTGATGAGGTGTACTTTCTCAATATCATTTTTTTAGACATTATCTTTGTCAAAGGCCTTCGATATTATTGATATGTGTATGTGTCATGTTCTTTGAAATGAGTCAAGCCGTATCGAACTGAATTTTAATGTTTTTTATTGCCATGGTCCCATTTGATTTTAATTTTTCTTTTCTTTTTTTCTTAACGACCAGAATGTCTTAGGAAAAGGGTACATGTTTGTTTCTATCTAAAAACAGATTTCCATTCTCAATTTACCTAAAATTGTCAAGACATTTGAGTTCAGGGAGGTAATTGCCAAAAAACAAAAAGTTCGGGTGCCAACTTGTAAGAGTTCGATAAGTTTCGAGGACCTCTGTTGCAAACTGAATATGCTATTTCTATCCACGCTAGTAGCGCGTGGTTTTAAGCAACAAAATCAGGAAACAAAAAACGTCAAAGATACTCGGTAAAGCTTGAAAAGTTCAATTAAATATTGGAATCATACCTTAGCATCCTTTCTCAATCCACAATTCCTTACAAGACTCAACCTTTATGTTCCTTCCTTTTCATCTTCCTCTCTCTGTCATTAGTCGCTGATCAGACCATGAAAGACTCAGATTTTAGACGCTTCTAGGTTCATATTCCTCATGATTCACATTTGATATTCATGCATTTCTTTTGTTATCCAAATTTTGTCTTACATATATATATGCGTGTGTATATATATATATATGTGTGTGTATTTGATGAATTTCACTAATTATTTTGTGTTCATGTGTCACGTAGAGCTGATTAAATAGTCCCCAAAACGGACTAGTGGATTGTGATAAGTTGGAATTCTGAGGCATCACTTTTACCAAATTTCATCTTTCCTTACAAATTTCCATGATATCTGTTTGTTTCTTTTCAGTAATTTATAGACATTCTAGCCAAGGCTACTTGGGAACGGAAAAGTAGTGTTTTTGTTTAACAATTTTCGGATGGATCAGAACAAGCGAGCCACAATTCAAAATGCCGAAAAGGAAGATCACGGGCCAAGCGCCGCAGCAAGGGATCGGTTGTCGGATTTACCCAATGCTTTAGCTCATCACATCCTTTCTTTAGTTCCGACTATCGATGCTATTCGGATGAGCCTTGTTTCCAAGTGCTGGCGTTCTTTAGTTTCGACTATCGATGCTATTCGGATGAGCCTTGTTTCCAAGTGCTGGCGAGACGTGTGGTACTCTTTGCCTGTTATAGAATTTTCCGACGCCGATGCTAGACGCAAGGAAGGAAAACACAAGAGATTTGTGTCCAAATGCTTGAGACTCCGCAAGAGGGATTTGCTCAACGCCACAGACACGGCGATAACGACATTCAAGTTGAGGACTTCCCGTTCCACGAGAAATGTTGATTGTTGTTGGTTAAAGTTGGTTGCGAAAAGCCGCATCAAGGATTTGGATCTTTATTTCTGTCCTGATAGTAGTACCGTGTTTAAATTACCCTCGGATGTGCTTCGCATTAGATCATTGACTCGTTTGAGGTTGATTAATGTTCGAATGCAGAACAGCCTTCAATCTTTAGTCTTCCATTTTTGGTCTCTCTATCTTTGCAGTGCGTCTCTTTGGAGGATCAATCCCTTTGTGATCTCTTGTCGGGCTGCTCTGCCCTTGTGAAATTGGTTCTCGACGATTGCAAGGGCTTGTCTGTCCCCAGAATTCAAGTGTCTCGATATTGTTATATATTCTAGCGGAGAAACATTTCAAGTTGAAGCTAAGAATCTCGAATCCCTCAAATGTTGTGGTCATGGTGCCTTCGAGCCAGCGAATCTCTCGCTGTGCGGGACACTTAGAGCTCTCTCATTTTCTTCCGTATCCTTAAACGACGAATGGTTGGAAGACCTAATTCCTAGGTTACCCTGTCTTGAGAGTTTGACCATAAACCGCTGTCTATTGAAACGCGTCGAAATCCGCAGTCAGCGCCTTAGGCGCTTTACTTTCATAGCAAGCGAAAGCAGATGGCCTGAATCAGAATTTCTAATCGATGCTCCTAATTTAGTTCATTTTAGCTTCGAAGGGTATCCGACTTTGGAGATTTCGCTGAATATTATCCCGAACTCACTAGAAGCGAGATTCAGATTTTTATGAAGCGAGTTGGTATACTACTACCGCGCTTTATTTTTGTTTATTTTCTTTCCAATCTCGATCGCTGATTTAATTTACTTGCTTGCATTTTTTCATTTTTCATTTTTCGCGTTGTTGATGCCTTGTGGATTACGTAAGGTTTTGAAAGATCCCATGCCTTCTCCATAAGCACTGTCAGTAGAAAAAAGGATCAAGTGTCTGGTTATTTAATATGATCGTAGTGGTAAGATTATTTAAAAAAGGGAGAAATTATAGTGAATACTTAATTTTTAACACTTAATTTAAAATATTACCCAATTTTTTGAAAAATATAGTCAACTACTCAAGTGATTTAATTACTTACTCAGTGATAAATGGTGGTAGTTACCAAAAGCATGTGCAAGTAATTAACAAATTAACTAAGAACTCAACTACTTAAAAAGTTTGGGTATTTATTTTTATTGTTATATAAATTTTGGGTATTTGCCTACTTCATCCTTTAAAATATTGAGGTAGCGTTTACTTTAGATACTTTGTGATTATTTTGGCAATCTTTTTGTGGTTTTTTACTTTTTTCGGAATTTTACTTGGTGCACTGTAAATTCATTTGATATCTCAAAGGGCCACCTTTTGCTACTGCCCATTCCAAAAGAGTACATGTATATAAATAGAAATCTACTGTCTTTATAGTTATCCCTTTCAATTATAAACTGACAACTCACCCACTTTTTATTTAGGGTTTTTTGCAATTATGGCCCCTCAACTTATTGAGTTTCTACACTTTGGCACCCGTCTTTTTTTTTTTGGTATTAACCCCCTGAATTTAAAAATCGTTGCATTTAGCCTCAAATTAAAAACGTCCATCCAAAATTTAACGAAATTTGGCACGTGCTTCACACGTGATAGCTTATTTGGGGGCATATTCCGTCCAATTTTGGACGGAAGTTTTCAATTTGAGGCTAAATGGAACGATTTTTAAATTAAAGGGGGTCAATGCCAAAAAAAAAAGAAGGGGTGCCAAATTGTCAAACACGCCAAGTTAAGGGGCCATAGCTGCAAAAAACCCTTTTATTTAATATATTTTTTTAAAGACTTATCTATTTAAACATGTGAAGATAGACAACCAATGAAATAACAATTGGGGACAATAGATTTTTTTTCACGTATATATATGTAATCTAAATATAGAGCACTAATTAGGCTTATAGTCCTAATTCCCTCGTGAGCAAAATTTTTCTCACCAACCATAAAATACACAAAATTGAGGGAAAATTTTGAAATATACCATTTTTAGACAACATATTTTGAAAATTACCACGTTTAAAGAAAAAATATTGTTTATACCACTTTTTAACAATGAATTTAATCAAATTGTGCCTTTATTTTATAAACGAGAAAGACATGGGAGATGACGGAATAATAATTTGTTAATTAAAAATGATATGATTTGCAATAGTCAATAGTGACATAGATTTTAACTTGGATCTCAATTGGATCGAAATTTCTCAAATTTGAGAGAAAATACAGAAAGAACTATTATTGCTTAAGATCTCGTAATATCTACTTGAAATCATTGATACAACTTCTCTTATCTATACAAACACCCCATAATATTGTGCTATTATTGCAATTTGCACCCTAATATTTATAAATTATCATTTTTACCCCCGAAAGTATTAAAAACTTATAGATATGCCCCCTTTTTCACAATCTGTAAAAAAAAAAATAGATTAAATTAATAACGAAAAATTAATCTGTTGGCGCCCGTCAAATTTTTAAAGATAAAAAATAAATAAAATCAGGGAGTATGAATACAAAATTTTAAAAGATCGGAGTGCAGTTAAGAAAAAAAGACAACATAAGAGCGTGTTTGTGAAAATAAATATAGAATTAATTACTATAATTTTCTTAATTTAAAGGCGGTTGATCTTTAAAAATGTGTACAGGCGCCAACAGATTAATGTTACGTTATTAATTTAATCTATTTTTTTACAGATTATGACAGATGGGGCATATCTATAAGATTTTAATAATTTAGGGGACAAAAATGGTAATTTTTAAATATTAGAGTACAAATTATAATAATAGCACAATATTATAGAGTGTTTGTAAAGATAACACTAATAATAACTATACTCACTCAAGAAGAGCTAACGATAACTCATTATTCCTATTGTACCCGTCTAATTGTTAAAAAAAAAAGGGAAAAAAAAAAAGAGGGGAACACACACACTGACACACATGTATGTGTGTTTATTTCGTTACTTTTTCTTTTTTAACCTACTTTTGAATAAAGCGGGTTTTGAAAAAAAAAAAAAAAAAAAAAAAAACGCGGGTTCGCACTCGCAAGTAAGTGTTAATAATCTAAAAAAATCCTTTTGGGGGTAAAACTCAAAACACAAACATGGGACCCACACCCACACCAACATTAGAAGAAGTGCGATGGCGAGAGAGAGCGTTAAATTCAATTCTTAAACCCACCAAATTCCGTTTTTCAAAACCACCCAAACCTCCTCCCAAGTCCCACTCCACCATGGCCACCGACCCCAGCGCCGCCGCCACCACCGCCGCCACCGCCGCCACGAACCCCCCTCGCCTGTTCCCAAAGCCACACCACTCTCATCAGCCCATCTCTCCCCAGCTCTTCCACCACCACCCCCACCCCCAACCCCAACACCCGCCCAGGCTTTACGCGCCGCAGCCTCTGCCGGCCCGCATGCCGATCCCGCCCTACAGCAACCCCCAACCGCCCAAGCCCTCCCACGCTCACGCCCACGAGGGGACCTCCTACCCCGTGGCCTCCTCCGGCCGCGGCTTCGTCCCCCACAAGGCCCTCCGCCCGGCCGCCGCCGCCGCCGCCGATCAGACCGTCACCGTCGCCAACCCAGGCGCCGCCGGGTTCCCGCCGCGGTCGCCCGGCAATTTCCACGCGGCGAGTCATCACGCCGCGCAGCAGCACGTGGCGGCGAGGCCGGTCCAGCAGTACCTTCCCCACCATGTCGCCGCGGTGAAGGGCCTTCCTGTTTCTGTGCCTCCCAAGGTCTGAGGCTCTCTTCTCTTCGATCTTCTTCTTAATTCGTCGCTTGATCTTGGCTCTTAGTTTGTGTAATTTGGAATAAAAAAAGAGCAACTCTTTGCTTTATTTATTTTTTTTGTTCACAGTGCTAATTTTGCGCCGTATGTTTCGTTTCTTCATGGAGTTTTTATCTGATTTAATTCATGATGAAAAGAAAATCCCAGTGATTGAGTAGTATGTTACGATTAAGGAACTATTGAAAGAGTGGCTTGAAAGCTAGGTTTGATTTCTACAATGTGAAATCTTTTTCAGAAGCTACCCACAAAAGGGTCATTCAAGAGCCTAATCGTTGATGAAGATGGGCTCTTGAATTCAAGCTTTTGTGTCATTGTGTTTGGCCATGAAAGGGGTTTGGTCCCCGCTTGAAGATTATTTCAAATCATGTCATCTTTAATGATATACTTGGTGCTTTGCTTTCATTCTTATGGTGATTTTTTTGTATTGTCTCTCCATTATGTAGGTTGTTCCTTCGTCCTCTGTACCTGAATGTAACGGATATAAAGATATCAGGTAATATCACGGGCCTGTGTTTTTGCTTCCGGTTTACGATTTGGCTATCGGTTGACACGTGTGGTTATATTGTAGGGAAAAGAGTAGGGATGATCTGTTAGCTGTTGTCAGAGATCGAAAAGTAAGTAAATAATCTAACATGTCAATTTAGGCGTATTCAATTCTTCGTTACGTGGTCTTTTAATGCTTATTAATGCCGGTAAAATGAGTTTGTAATCAATTTCAAAGTAAGGATATTCTTGCATATAAATCTGAAAAATGTTGGCAGCCGAATACGTCTTTCTCAAACGGATTAAGGAATTACGAAACTGACAAAGAAAACTACTTATTAGTTATTGGTAAAAGTGTAACCTTGTTGAAATACGAAACAGGAATTTAACCCCGAGAGTTAGTTCGGGTGGAAAGTCCTCCAATAGGGAGGTTGAGGTCTTAGGTTCAAATCCTAGTGTGTGCGTTTCCTCATATATAGAGGTGTGTATATATATATATATATGGTGTGGTTGAGTCCAAGTACTTAGTGGTCCAGTCTACTCTCGTGTTTTTCCAAATGGAGATTAAGGATAGTGTGCTTCAATATGTAATGACATGTAATTGTTCAAAAAAAAAAAAAAAAGGAAAGTAGAGTAATCGTATAACACAGAAATAGGCCTCACTATTAGAATCGATGAAATATCCTAATCCTTAATTGATTCTCATTCCATCTTTTCATATCTCTTTTTCTGTAATTTGTCAATTAAAAATTAAGTTGCATTCGAATGAAGATATATGCTATAAATTTCTTCCAGAACAAGATTGCAACTTGTACCATGGGAAGAGGTTTACTTTTGGTCTCCTACATCCTATTCATAAACTATCCTATTCATGATTACTCTCTGTTTTTAGTTTAGAGTTCACGGAATTTAGGAATCTGCTACTTATTTGTAAGAAGAATGTTTCACACCTACAGCACTTTCAAAAGACAGTTGTTAATGTCATTTCAAAAGATTAAGAGACTTGATGTAATTAGTAAATAGGTTAAGGTAATTAGTAAATTCCAATGGGTATTAGTTTTTTATTGATGATAATTGTTTGTTAATTACTTGTATTTTGTGTTTTCAGGTCAGAATCATAGAGGGGGCTTCTCTCTATGCACTTTGTCGATCATGGCTAAGAAATGGTTTACCTGAAGAAAATCAGGTTTGTGTTACGCAGTAGGATATAAATTTCTTTGTCTATTAGAATTATGAAATTGAATTTTTTGCTTTCGCGCCCAAGAGAACATACTACTAAATGACATTATGAAATCATAATTCTTCTACAAATTTATCCTAAGAATTAAAATGGTATAAAAGCTTATATCTTTTATCGTGAACTTATTCAACCAATCCAATATGGTTAGTTATTAAAATTCACTCTTGAATATTGGTCTAGTATGCAATCTTTTCTGTTGTTAATACGTAGAATCCCCGAGATAGCTGCAAGAAAATCGATTGTTTGAATTACAGCGATATGCCAAGTTATCTATTCTGCTTCTTAATATTGGCTCTGTTTGAATGCAAAAAGTAGCTAATGACTTTGCTAAGCTAAATTTTTGGAAGTAGGACAGTTGACTAAAATGTTCTATTGACAGCCACAATTTGGTGACGCTGTGAGGACTCTGCCAAAACCTTTGCCGCTAGCTGTGGCAACCGGAAACCTAAAAGAGGAAGGTGAAGAAAAAGAAGACACCAATGACGGCGGAGAAGAGGTTTGTTTCTGGGTTTTTTCCTGTTATTACTTTTGGACTGGTTTGGCACATTGTGTAACATTCAGGGTGGGATCGAATTTGAAAGGATATGAAAAACAAACTTGGTTCATAGATTTTTCGTTAGTGAACGACTGATGTGTAATAATTTGGCTTGTTATTGCTTCAGGATGAGGAATCTGTCGAGCATTTAAGTGCGGAGGATCTTTTCAGAGGACATGTTAAACGTGCTAAGAAAGTTCGAGCAAGGTAAATGTTGGTTGTACTATTTGGCTTCTGTACATATGTATGTAAACTTTCCATTAATCCCAATTATTCCTACAGTTTTTTGTTCTTGCTGGTTACTATTTCATGCAGTTACTGTATTTTTCATCATGCATTAGATGTACTTCTTGAGCTTGTGCTTTATAATGATAATATAGAAAGAAACCACCTCAGTCAGCTAGACATAGGACCTCTATTCCATTGAAACTCAATACACTTGCATAATCATTTGCTTTTTAAGTTTACTCTTGCATTTATTCCATTCCACATTCAACTTGCGAAAGTACGACGCTCGTTAAATTTATTGGCTATTCTACAGTCACCTAGAGCATTTCTGAAAAAATAAATTAATTATTTTCTTTGCCAAAAATTGACCTTTGATCTTGTTGTTCTGTCTGTTCTTGCAGACTTCGAGAAGTACGGTTAAAACAGATTGCGCGGTACAAATTGAGGCTTGCTCTTTTGCTTCCTCCTCTTGTAGAACAGTTCAGAAACGATACTGCTGCTGCTGGAACTTGACTGAAGCCTGAACTGTAGATAGCTTTGCAATTTTCTCTAGAGGTGAGAAACGAAGCGCTCCCTTATTCAGTAGCGGGATTCGTTGGTAAAAATGTGAGCATGTTTAGAAAACTCTGATTGGCTTTAGTGTGTGTTTTTTATTTTTTTATTTTTGCCAAATTGTTGTATATTAGTTTCATTCGACCACCTCTCTAATTCTTTCGTTTGCGAATAATCTGAAACATTTTGTGTTCTTTTGCCACTTTGAATGTTAGTGTTTAGAAATTGCTCCAGGAAGATATTATTATAGCTTACCGATTCAAACTTGCCAATTTTTATTTTTATTTATTTATTTATTTTACGAATTCTTGGCAAATAAGCTTCCTATACGGCTGCACCACAACATCATTCTATTACTGGCTTCAAGACTCAAAGCTTGGAGGCAAGTTTTAGTGTGTGTGTGTATATATATATATATATATATGTGTGTGTACAATTAAATGCAATAAAAACTATATATATGTGTATATATATATTTATATATATCATCGAAATATTGGTAAATAACGCCATTTTTGACTAAGCAAGCATTTAATTTGTTAAATTTGCTAATCATGATAAATCAATTAGATATGGTATTTGCTATAACGAATTCAAGTAACTAATAACTACATATATCGCGTCTATTCAGTTTGAAAATAGGAAAAGTATTATAAATATCCCCGAAGTTTGACACGTTTCTAAAATTGATACCTAATGTATAAAACGTGTCAAAGTAGTTCCTATAGTTATGCCCGTACATTATATCAGGCCCTCTATCAGTTAAATTAAATGGAAAGCTGATGTGATAGGTCCTTTAATGTTGTGTAATCTTAAATACCCTTCACCTAATTAAATGCATATTCAGCCAAAAACTCGAATATTTGAAGCCAACATCCCTCAAATTTGGGGAAAAACCAAGGGAGAACCTAGTTGAATGGCGTCTTCCTCCAAATCAAGTAGAATTTCAACATGTTGCAAGATGGGTTTGGCAAAGAACAATATTTGGTATTTTTCTAAAAGAAGGCTTTTGTGTGATTGTGGTTTGGCTAGACAACAAAGACTCCCAATAACTATGAAAGAGCTTTTCAGGGTTGTAGTTAAACCTGGCAAAGTAGGAACCCGGGATAATTCCTTTCCCACTTTAGAGGGAATATGTGAATGTGGGAAAGGGATGACCCGTCCCACAAATGTGGGACGGGTCATCCCATTTCTCACATTATATGGGTGGGAATCCCATATTCTTGGATCCCACCCATATTAAAAAAAAAAAAAAGAATCCCATGTTTCCTTTCCTTTTTTTTTTTCGAATTTTCTTTGCCGTTGGATTAAATCGAACGGCTCTAATTAAAAAAAAAAAAGGAAAAAGGGTTCCAAGGATTCCCATTTTCCGGCAAAAATGGAAAACCAGACAACCCATTTTTGTTTTAAAAGGGAAACAGGTTCCTTTTTCGCCATAAGTGAGAAATGAGTGGCGAAATCCCATATCCGGCTCCCCTCTTGCCGGCTCTAGTTGTAGTAATTGCAATGTTAGTAATGGATCTTACTGTAAACACTCTGAGGATTTTTACATTTTGATAAGATGGTGTTGTTTTGATATTTTATGAATTTGATCTTTTTTAATTTGTACTTATTAGGTTTAGTTTCTACTTTGATATTTATAGTTTTAAATAGTTTTTTTTACCTTCAGATTTTTAAATAGTTTTAAATAATTATTTTTACTATAGGCTTTGACATTTTTATATTTTATCTTTATTTTATGTCTTTTGATACTTTTTGGCCTTTTTAATGCAAATATTTTTGTGCAGTATTATTTTCTCCTTTTCCCTTTTTTTGTTTGTTTGTTTTGTTGATTGAAATATAGGTTTTCCAAATATTAATTTTGATCCCGCTTTGAAGATGACTCATGTTTCCGAAAATTAAAGCTATTAGTCACTTGAACATAATAGAATTAAAGACATAAAGATAAAAGTACATCATCAATTCATTTACTTGAGATAATGATTGATTTCTAAATTAATGAAAATGTTAGTTATATTCTTAAATTATCATTTAAAAAAATGACTATTTACTCTATTATCTCTTTTTTTTTTCTTTGTGATTTAAGACAAGTATTCAAAAACTTTTTTAAAAAATCAAAGTACTATTTATTTTTTATTGTTCATTATCACATACCGAGTAATATAAAATATATTTTTCGTTAATCATATTGAATTTAGTTAACAAAATTTTAAAATAGTAATAATTTTTAGATGGTGATTTCAAAAATAACCAATGTTTGAAAATAAAAATAATTGAGTATGTAGCCATTTTCTAATCGGTGTTTTAAGAAAATAGCCAACGTTCTATTAATTAAAAATTAGTCATTTCCTAACTATATGATGATATGCATTTATTTATATGCCCTTAGTTCTCTTATGTATTAGTAGCTTATAACTTAATTTTTTAACTTTTGTCATTTTCTTAAAACATGGACCAATAAATGGCCAAATACCAAATAGATCCTTAAAAATATTAATTTTATTTTAAAATCACTTAAATAGAATAGTCATTTTTTATAAATTTTCTTCCAAAAATAAGTATTTGTTAAATAGTTTATTTTTTTCAATCTAAATTTTATTAATTTTTTACTTATGTATTAAATATTATTGAAGGCCTTCAAAGATAGTATTTTTTTTTTTTCAAAGTATTTTTGAAAAAATGAAAAAAGACAGCGAAATATAAAAACACCAAGGCAGTCAATTACCCTAAAATTAATTTTCGAACAAAATAGAAAGAGAAAAAAAAAAAAAAAAAAAACCCCTCCATACCAGTCGCTGGCCAGTCGCCGATCAAGCCCCCACTTCGACCACCCGATCTCCGCCTTCCTCACGTCAGACCAAAGAGTATGGAAAACTCGAATACCTTTATTTTTTTTTTTCGCAAACTTGTTTTCGCTTTGTGATTTAAATTTTCTCAACATTAAATGACTATGTCTGGGTGGTCAAAGGAGACAATTAGGGTTTTTTCTTTTTTCTTTTTTCTTTTTAGTACAGATTCGATTATTTATTTGTTTGCTCTCATGAATTTTTGCTTATTGTTTGCGAACTTTGGTGTTGTTGGTTTGGTGTATGTGTATATATATTTTGGTGTTATCACTTATTATCTCTAGATTCAACCTTATTGTTAATTACGAGAAAATTTAACTTTCTGTCATAGAATTGTGGAATTTAGAGAAATCTTGAATTTCAAATCGATTTCTATATGTGCTTTTTGGGCCATATTAATTAATGGGTTGTTTGATAAACTCATAAGGATGATTCAGAACAATATATCATGAAATTTCTTTCTAGAATATTGATCGTTGTTTACTTAAATTCATGGATGTTGTAACTTTTTTTTTTTTTTTTTCCAGAATATACCCACTTTAAAATACCTTCATTGTTGATATTCGCATGGTTGGTTAATTTATTTCACGTTTCCATAAACCATTTGAGAATGGCTCGAAAGAGAGTAAAATTACGAAAGAAAGATGATGGTCACAAACCGAATGCCGGGGAATCGGATAAGTTGTTGGAATTACCCGATTTTATCCTCCACCACATCCTCTCCCTCCTTCCCACAATTGATGTTGTCCGGTTGAGCCTTCTCTCAAAGCGTTGGCGGCGGATTTGGTACTCTTTACCGGCACTTAACTTCTCCGATTCGTCTTGCGCTAAACCAACAAATTTTTGTAAGAATGTGGGCAAGTGTATGAGACTCCGTAAGGCTGACCTTGTTTCCGGTCAAAATACGGCAATCACAAGCTTTAAGTTGGCCACGAGTTTTTCTTGGAGGTGGAGCACTATCGATGGTTGGTTAAGTTTGGTTTCTCATAGCAAACTCAAGGAGCTGGACATTTCTATTTCTTCTCGGCCCAAAAAGTGGTACCGCGTGCCTCATGATCTGCTTCGCATAAGGTCGTTATTGTACATCCGGCTCGTGGGTGTTGAGGTGAAGGGTCTCGAATTCTCAATTAGTCTTCCATCTCTATCCTCTTTTTCTTTGGAGAAAGTCAATATGGATGATCAAGTTCTTCGCAATCTAATTTCGGGGTGTGCTTCTCTTGAGAGATTGTGTGTGCACACATGTCGTGGCTTGTCGAAGCCCAAAGTTTCGAGCTCGAGACTCAAGTTTCTTGAAATTGGGCATTCTGGAAAAGGGGAAAAGTTCCAAATCGAGACGCCGAACCTTGAATCTTTTGTATGTCACGAACTCCCTGCTAGCTTGGAATCGAATCTTTCATTGAGCAGGACAATTAGGAAACTCTTGTTTATTAACTCAAACTTTGAAGATCGGTGGTTGGAAGACCTGATCTTCACGCTACCTCAACTCGAGCGTTTGGCCTTACGAAACTGCCCCAACATCAAACATGTCAACATCCATGGTAAAAACCTGAAAGGCTTTACTTTTGATGGAAACGGAGATTGCGGGCGTGCAGGGGCCACCGTATTTTCTCCTAACCTTGTTTACATCAGCTATAGAGGCTATTTGCAGTCAAACATTTTAACGAGCTCTAAAAACCTATCGGAGGCTCACGTAAGACTTTACAAGCCTCAAAATTGTTGCAAGGAATGGTTCACCAATCTAGTGAATTTTCTGTCTAATCTTAATTGCTCCGAGAGGCTAAACCTTGATGTTCACTCAGAACAGGTAATCTCTACATTGTCCCTGTTCTTATTTCCAATTTCTTAATTTCTATTACATGGTTATATACCATCTTTACAATTGATTTTTTTTTTTTGGCAGGTTCTAATCTTCCCGTCGCTCGTGAAAGAGAAGTTCCCCTCTCCCTTGCCCAGACTCAAGCATATGAAGGTAAGAACAAAACTACGCGTGTCAGCGAACTCCGAGTTAACGCAGTCCTTGAATTGGGCATCACCGTCTTTGGAGACGTTGTCCATAGTCAAAAGGTGAACTGAAACTCAGATCGAAAATAATGTTCCGAATCGTGTACTGCAAAGCTTTGAAGTGTCTGTACTCTTCACTCGGGAGATTGAAGATCATTCTCGTTTCTACCGGGTTTTATTCTACTTTTAATATTTATTTTTGCGATTGGGTAGTGTAATTGTTGAGGTTTAGTTTAGCTGCTCCAAGTATCTTAAGTCCAGTTAAGTTTCTAACTTTACATGGTGCCTCTCTAATATCCAATATTTTAAGCAATTATGAATTAACACCACAATTTTCAAGTAGTTCTCTCAAGTGCTAAACTCATGTGGTCCGATAGAGTTGATATATCATGATTTTTTCCCGGAGAATGAAAGGAAAACTACTAAAAAATCAATGGCAAAGCAACGCATAAGTGTGAATCGTACAAAATCATACTGTTGTAATATGCGCATATAAAATAAACAAATAATAAAAACCCATATTATACATCCAATACATGTCATGGTTAAAACTAGGCGTGTAATTACGGGGGAAGGTATTTTCGGGTAAAAAATAACCGGAAATTACCTGGGGTAAAATTCGGATAATACCCGATCATTTTCCGGCGGGTAATAGTCGGGTATTACTCGAATTTTATCCGAAAATTTTGTGTAATTCACAATTACCCGAAATTTTACTCGGAAAAAAAAAAATCAATGTTGACTCTCTTTTCTCTTTATCAGCTTTCTTTCTCTCTCTGTTTATTATCCCGGCCCACCTCCTCCTCCCTCTCCCTCTCTCTCTCTTTCTCTTTCTCTCTCTCTCTTTATCAGCCCCCCGAACAAATTTTTTTTTTACCCGAATGAGTTGAACACCGGGTAATTTCCAGGTAATTACCCGGTCAATTCCTCCAGGTAAGGTAAAACTACCTGTATTTATACGCCTAGTTAAAACTAGAGGCTTTTATGTATTCTGTCGTTTTAAGAATTTTAGTTGTTTTAAGTTTTCTACTTCATGTCGTTTTACTCTGTCATTTAATCCTACTAGCCGTCATTTTCCGAAATTTCATCGTTTTAAATTTTCTGTCGTTTTTCCCGACTAATTGTCGTTTTTAGTAGTAAAATGTTGTTTTCTAACAAAAATGTCATTTCCACAAAAAATAACATATTACTCACCATTACAAAATTACTAACACAGAATTTTCCCGATGATTTTCGTACCAAAAATCTTTGCCGATAAGCTTTGAGTCAAAAATTTTATTGTGGTGGGCAGCAATTATAGGTGGCGCCAACTATAAGCCTTTATCAGTGACGATAAATTCACTGATAGTGTCGTCGTAGAAAGTACAAATTTTTGTAGTGATTTTGAATTTCTCCAACACGCAAACGTAAATTATAATTCACAATCAAACGCTATAATCTGAGATTCTTGGATATGTGATTACTTTAAAAAAATTCCTGGGTATCTTATTACTGAAGATTACCGTGTACCAAACGGCCCCTAAGATTTCCCTTGTTTGTTTACCCCATTTCACTCATTCCATCTCATTCTATTTTTTCATTTTTTTCAACTTTCCTAATCCTCCAAACCATTACATTCCATTTCATTTTTTTTTCAACAATTTTTTCAACTTTCCTAATCCCTATACAATATCTTTACCTTTTGTTTGATTTGGCCATTTTGGCCATCTTTGACCATTTATGGGGATGGAAATAGTGGTTTGAAAATGGTTTGTAATAGTTTGAAAATGATTTGTAAAAATGATGTAAGAATGGTTTGACTTTGCTAATTTCGAGGTGATATGAATGGTTGAGATTTAAAGATATTGTATAGGGGTTTGGAAAGTTGAAAAAAATGGTTGAAAAAAATGGAATGGAATGGAATAGTTTGAAGGATTTAAAAAGTTGAAAAAAATAAAAAATGGGAATGGAATGGAATGAGAGAAATGGGTAAGGCAAACAAAAGGTAAACAACCATTTATACTACTTCGAAATTTACAAAGTCAAACAATTTTATAATCATTTTAAATTATTTTACAAATTATCCTTCAACCTATTTTTTTAATTACAAAAAATAGAATGGAATGACTCAAATGAGTCATCCAGACAAGGGGTTACCTTGTGAGATATATCATATATATATGGCCTGTTTGACCGAGTTTGAGCTTCTCCTTCTAACTAGTAGAAGTAGAGAAGTAAAAACTGACTTTTCAATGACACAACAATTGAAAAGACTTTTAATATTAAAAATTAGGAGTAATTGTATGTTTGTCCTTCGAATTTTAGGTTCAGTTTTACTATACTCCCTAAATTTTAAAACGTTAGATCCGTTCCCTTCCATTTTTGAAATTTTTTAAAATTGCCACTTACGTTAAATATTTAACGAAAAATGCCGTAGATTTGCATTTGAAGGTGTTTTGAAGTTTGTAAAAGACTGAAATTATTGTTTTACCCTTAAATTAGTACGGGGTAGTTATATTTTAATAATTTTAACAATATTTATATGCAAAATTTATAATTAAATTCATATTTTGTCTCTCTAAAAAAAATTAAGATCTGATTTTTTGCATATAAATATGAATTTAATTATAAATTTTGTATATAAATATTATTAAAATTATTAAAATATAACTGTCCCACAATAATTTAAAGATTAAACAATAATTTTAACATTTTTTTTTTAACCTCAAACCACCTTAAAATATGAATTTAAGGCATTTTCTGTTAAATATTTGACGGAGGGGGCATTTTTACGAAATTTCAAAAATGAAGAGGAATGAACCTAACGTTTCGAAATTTAGGAGCACCCCGAAGTTCAGGAACAAACGTAAAATTAGTCCTAAAAATTAATGAGTATAAATAATATATGTTTATAGTTTTTTAAAAAACTCAAAAACAAGTTACTGAAAAGTCACTTCTCTTCTTCTACTAGTTAGGATGCAACTTTTTTTTTTTCTTTTTCTTTTTAAATAACTAACATAAACCAAAGTGACCATCATATTTCTGGTGGGTTGGATTAGAGCTATGACTAAAATGTTCTAAAGTATGCAATACTTGTTATAATATGATTTTTTTATTTCACAATTTAGTAATATTAGATTTATTTATTGGTCAATAAAATATTGTAACATTTTAGATAAAATTATACTCTTTGCTCAACATAAAATCCAAATAAAATATATTTTGGTTTAGTTTAGTTCAAAACAAAGCATTAATATCGTATTGCAAAATGCCGTAAAAAAAGAACGTGTTATTTCAATAAAACACTTTGAAAATAGACCATTTTGGTCTACGCACATCCTGTTATATTTTTCTTGACTTCTTCTCTGTCCTTATCATATCATGACAACTTGTTATTATTTTAAAGAGTTTTTTTAGGCATTTAACCAAAATTTTGGGTAGTTTTTTAGGATTTAGTCATAGTTTCACGAAATTAGGAATTTAGTCATAACATGTAATATTTTTTGTAACATGTAATATATATATGTGTAAAAAAAACGTTACATTTTTTACACATATATATATTACATGTTACAAAAAATATTACATATTATGGCTAAATCCTTATTTCGTGAAACTATGGTTAAATCCTTCAAACTTTACCTTTAAAATGACTAATTGTTTAATTGACTTTATTTTAAATTACTTTTTTTTCATATTTTTTTAAAAACAAATCAATGAGTTGTCATGATAGTTCTTGAGCTAAACTCAATCCCAATCGCATTATCTTTACAATGGTTCCTTGTAGTGAGAGAGTATCAGTGCATGGTACGAAAAAATTTAGTGGACAGTTTTTTTTTTTTTTTTTTTTTTTTCCTGTGAGAGTGAACATCCATTACTCGGTGAACGCTTCAGAATTCAATTACCAAAACCATTTTGTCTGCCACTTATAATGCTTTGCTTTAAAAATAATCCGAAGCAACCAAATTGCCTAAACACACAAAAGTTAAAAGCATAATTAAAGACCAAAACGACTGATCAGCCATCTAAGAGTGCACTAGAGCTCCACAATAAGTAGCGCATTTCAAGTTGAATTCTTATATAAAAATGAAATAAAAAGAAAGTCTTAAAAAAAAAAAAAAAGGAATGCTTTGAAATGGTTATAGATTTGACAACTAACGTATGGGGAGCTAAGAAAGTGGCGAGAGAAAGACAAAGCCAAAGGCTAATTTTCATTTAATAATCCCCACCGAAACCGAAGAAATGGGATGTGGTTGAACTCGGAGGCTTCAAATTTTGTTGTAGATTTGGAGTCACCACAATGGACTTCAAGTCAAAATAGTGGGTGAAATTACAAAAGGTCAAATCACAAGTGCGTAGTTGACTTGGTTGTATGAAAACAAGAAGTGTAATAATGCCAATATTAAGATAATGTTGCTGCATATATAGGTATTATCTCCATTTATCTTTTGAGAAAAAGAAAGGCTCATGATATGATTATTTATAACGCAATTATCTGCATTTTAAATCCACTCGAATTCTTTTAAAATGATGGTACATTGAAATTTTCAATTTTTAAAGGGTTTTTTTTTTTAAAACTACGATGGTCACTTTATTTATTCGAACCCAAAGTACAACTAGCAATAAGATTAAAGCCTCTAGCTAGGTCTATGTTGTATATAATTTTCAAACTATGCATTCTACTTAAGGTTGACACTCCGTTTGGTAAGAATGAAAGAAAATTAGATGAAAAGAAAAATGAGAAGTGATAAAAAATAAGAAGGAAAGAAAAGATAATAGTTTTTTCTTTTGTTGTTTAGTATGTTAGGAGGGAAAGAAAATTCTTAATCCATACAATTATTATTTTGCCCATCTATTTAATTATTTAATCTTTTAGAAAATAGACAAAAGAGTAATTACTCTTTATTGTGTAGAAAAAAAATTTCCACTTACTTTTCCTTCCATTATCGGAAGGATAAAAAAATTATAGGTCTCACTTGTTATTTTATCATTCATCTTTTCCTTCTTATCAAACAATCCAATTTTATATTTTTCATTCTAAAATCCACTCAAAATTTTCATTCCTTCTAATTTCCACAATACCAAACGGACTCTAAGTAGAAAGTGAACAAAAAATAATACACACAATATACATAACTCCTTTAGTACAAACTGAAATAATAATAAAATAAATAAATAAATATTGAATATAAATTGTAATGAAAGTATAAGTATGAACACATAGACAAAACTAAAAATTCAAATCACAAATATCAATACTGAATGTGAAGGTAATGGAAGACCTAAGGCTCGTGTGTGAAGCAATGTCCGGAAGAAAAGATTCGGCCTCTCCATGTTGTTAAGCGTCTGTCTCTAGAAGAGATATATATGTATAGGAATATATATATATATATATATATATATATATAGGAATAATAGGAAGGTAATATACGGTGCACAAAAGATTATTCTATTTCGACCAATTAAAGAATTGCTTGAACTTTTATCACACAAAAGATGAGCCTAGAACTCTACAACAAGTATAAATAATTTTCAGACACTAAGAGAATACTACTACAGAGAACAATTGTGATTTTATTTGAAATGAGGGAAAGGGAGGACGTAAGTTTATAGATTTTGGATCTTATCTTCAACCTTAAGATTAAGAACTATACATCACTACTTTTGCAAGACCCTGCACTCCTAAGAATTTGTAGGAAGATTTTTTTTTTTTTTTTGTGATATCATAAAGAATTTATTATCTCCTTTGTTATGTGCTTATCAAAGTAAACCACCTAGCGATGCCGTGTCATCCAAGTCAAGTCCTATAGTAGAGGTGAGTTGATATTTGTGGTATCAAGCCAACCCATCGGGTCGTACGAAATGGACGAGCCATGTAGATTGGGCCCATGCGAGCCGTGCGGGACAGGTGGTGGCCAATAAGAGATCAGGATGTTAATATGTGAATAGTTGTTGTAATTCAAATAAGCGTTAGTGATAATTAAGTACAGAATTATCCTGATAATCACGAATCGGGTAAGATCAAGCCGGACATGATCAAGGAACTATATCCTTATCCTTATCCACTGGAATTCGAATAAAGAGATATGGACAAAAAAACCCTACTTCATGATGTTGCGTCCAACCGCATTATAAAGAGAGTTATGCATCTCTAGTTCATAATTTTTGCTATTTGTGTGACCTAAACGTAATCCAAGATAAATACCTATTTTGACTGAGGCTGAACTATCTTCATTTTACATGTGGGTCAACGAATAAGATGAGCACGTATTGATTGGATGACTTGTCATTATAAGCAATTCACATTAAGTTATGATTATTATTATTATTATTATTAACAAAACCATTTCGCTAAGGCCAACAAAGAACTAGGACATTGTGTATACTTCCATGTTGTAGACGGATATCATCTTATTTTTTTCACCTTGCCTTTGTCCCAACAGTTGCAAATGTGGTAGATCCATATGAACACCTTATCCTTATTCTCGTTTAGTTTGAAGGAAATTAAAAAAAAAAAATCCTAAATCAGTCCACCACTCCCTTGAATTAAATCCGACCAGATTCACCTTAAAAAAAAAAAAAAAAAAAAAAAGAGACCTATCTTAGACATTTCATGAGAGATCTATCTCATCCACCATATTAGCCTTGTATTTTTTATTTCTTCTTCGGAAGATTTCATCCACCATAAGTTACTCTACATAATTTTAAAAAATTCTAAAAACAGAATTTTATTTTTTTGTTTGTTGAATTACGTATTACACATAATCTATTGCACAATCATTTTAACCTCTAAACGACAATAGTTACATGGTTAATTTCAGGATGTTTTAATCTGAATGAAACCACTCAGTTTAACTCCTAGATGTTATAGCGTGTAGGTGAATAGACAATTAGTGATTAGAAGCTAACTTCGTTCTTAAAAAATTTAAACGAAAATAATTTGAAAACAAAAGTTAAAAAACCTAGCTCGAACAAGACAATCCAAATGGTCCATTGATCGTGGCCACTAATCAGGCGGGCACGCCAAAATTCTTGAAAATCAGTTGGATTTGCATAACTCCTACGTCTAAGTGCGAGAGAGAATCTCTATACATAATAAGTTACACACTACAAAATGGGCAATTATACATAAATATTAAATACTACAAATTTTAGTTTCTTTTTTCACACGAGACTTTAATGATCAATCTATTATGTTAGGGACTTTTTCTCAATTCAAAAGAGGTGTTAGGCCATCTCCAACTCAATATTCTATTTTAGAGTTCTTTATACTTTATAATAGAGTAAATGTCACTACCGAACAGTATTTAATCTCCAACTCAATATTCTACTTTCTATTCTAAAAAAGAATATTCTCGTTTTATTTATATTTTTTTAATTATTTACAAAAATTAAGACTAAATAACAAATACTAAAAACTATTAAAAATTATAATAAAAAAGTTTTTGGCGTTGAACAGTGATACGCCATATATATCATATCACTGTTCATATACTCTAAAATAGCGCAAGATTTGGCGCACGGTTGGAGATAAGCAAATTCTCCAAATACCACTGTTTGACTCCAAAATAAAGTGGGGTTGAAGAAGCCCTTATTGAGCATTAATTATAGAGTGAAATAGGAAAACAACCTAAATTTATATAATAATAAAATAAATTCTTTCTCATTATAATTAACTTTTTTATGCAATAAAACTCTGAAAATTAAATATGATGATTCAAATTCTTCTTTACGGTAAGGTCCAAATTAATTAATGTGTCTGGAATGTAAAGCATGTCAAAATGTCGTTAATTACCACAAATATTACATCCACTTTTTCGCTCCTTATTCAAATCACCATCTACCTTACAGCACTGAAATCTCAATTATTCCTCATCATAATTAATAAATCATAAACACGTATGGTTGGGCACAAGTGTCGACAGGTAATTGAAGTGACCTTGCCACTAATCCCTCTAGAAGACAAACATTTTCAACTGAATGTGATCGCGTTCACCGACCACATTATATGGTGTGGGAAAACCCCTTATTACATATACTATTACTTCATCTTAGCCCATGAATCCAGATCCTCTATCTTTTTTTTTTCTTTTTTTTTTAATTCAAGTTTCTATCTCTTTGGTAATATTATGATAATTTAATAAAATGTTTTAAATTTTATATGTATATTTAATATTTTTTATATTTTCTTTAAAACCATTTCATGAATTATTATAATATTATTAAAATGAATAAAGAAGAAGATAAGAAGAGAGGATAGAGGATTTACGTTCTACCCAATAAGTAATAATTATTGGTTTAGAATTATAGTATTGGTCCGCTTCATGTTTTTAGACCGTAGAAGTAAAATAGTTGCGATTTAACTTTATGTGTTTGAGAAAACAATTCAAAGTGATAGAGAAAATAATTTTATGATTGCTAACCTTTTCTTAAAAGTAACAAATTATATTTTCCCAGTTTATTTCCTCGTAGAAAGATATTAGGCTTAGCTCACCTACCATTGGTAAAGATTTGTTGGAAATTAAATAATGTCTATATGTGAGCATTTAATGCAAAGCAAGCATATAAAATTCTAAAGAAAATAAAAATAGCAACCACATATGACTTCAGTTTCAAGGAAAGCATCTATGTGACCTTTAACATAAAGTCGACGTAACATTTTCTTCTTACACGATTTT
This sequence comes from Boehmeria nivea var. tenacissima, assembly GCA_018132145.1. Classification (NCBI taxonomy): domain Eukaryota; kingdom Viridiplantae; phylum Streptophyta; class Magnoliopsida; order Rosales; family Urticaceae; genus Boehmeria; species Boehmeria nivea. The sequence goes on along the minus strand of CM030876.1, from coordinate 9,868,849 downwards.
TCCTTGATCATTTTTATTAATTTAAGTTTGGGAAAAAAGAATCGTGTAAAATTTGATCCATAGACTTACTTTTCATGCTTAATGGCTCGATTTAGATCTTTTTTGACTAGCACTGACTGAGTAGTTGGACATAATTAGAGATAAACTTAGCAGGGTAAAAAGAATGTAAAAAAAATAAATATACCATAATTAGCTAAAGAAAATTGTCGCTACATCATTCATGCAAAATTCATTATATATATACATATATGTTGACGAAATTGGACAGAAATGACGGAATTGTTTAGGGAATTATTTGTGAGCAGAGGCATAGGAACAACTTTTTTTAGGGAGAATTAAAATGGGAATAATAATAGAAGCGAAATAATCTGGGAATAAAAATATAAGCGAATATTCGCTCCTAGCAACGATGCGCCCCATTGCACATCGCGATGCTATGCTGTAGCATGGTAAGGAGCATACTTTTTACCACACTCAACTATAAGCATTTAGCTCACTATTCTTTATAAACCCTTCAAGTCCTACATCCACTAACCATGTGGGACTTTGAGTTTCCTAATAACTTTTGGTTTTCTAATAATAAACCAAACTACAATCTAACACTAACAATATCTACTAGTTAATAAACCCGTCCTTAGTATGGATTAGAGGCTGCAACTCGTCTACGTAAAGACGGAATCACTAATAATGACAATCAACCATATAGTGGTAAATTCGTTCTCAGGCCTTGTGCACACTGTCTGTCAAACTATGGGAGCTAGTCATGCCAGAAGTTGTTACGTACCTTAACCGCAAGGAAAGGTATGCCGAAGGAAGTCACACACTATCTACGTAATAAATTATTATTATTATTATTATTTTTAAATAAAAGTGTAACAAATGAATGTAAAAGTTAAGTGATTAAAAATAAAATTAACGAAAAGCCTACTTTCTAGACACGATGTCCTTTAAGGAATGTTGCAACATTATAATACTAAATAATGTACATGGATAGCGACCACACACAATAAGTAAATGAGAAATGCTACGAACAGAAGCACAGTCGCGTCTGTACGATCTCAGACGTTCGTAACTGTGGGTCCTACAGCCACGATGGCTGAGATCTATGGCGCGTCTGATGTTAGTATCTCTTTAAGTAAATAAGCAATGTAGAAAAATACTAGAAATTGGTAATGAGATTAGGTGTGCACACCTATATCCGCGAGGTCATACCCAAATGAAAGTAATCAACTAAGTCTCAAACTATTACAGGTGACACCCGGTATTCTACAATGAAAGACTCATTTCTCCTTTTTGCCGCCTCACACTCCTATAGTGAAACCGCCTGCAAACTCCCCTCGACTCCAAATAGATCTCTATTGAGACCTCCAACAATATCCTTGAATGAATAAGGTTGCTATAAAAACTTCAAGCAGTACACCAAGCAGAGTCTTGTAACGAACAACACACTCATGTGATCACTCTGGATTTCTTCTCTGAAATTCTTTGTATGTTTTCTCTCAAAATAATCTCATTGAATAATACTCTCTATGAAGCTCTATCTTTGCTGCATGAGAATACATACAAACTGCTTTCTCGTTGTCCAAATCCATTCCTAAGAATGCAGCCAAGCAAGGAAAATAGGTAAATATTCGCCCACAAAACTCGGATGTTGCAGCACTCGCTGCGACATTTTGCGGAATTCTTGACTCTACAAAGATTTTCTGCGTTATAACTTTCTCGATTCCACGAGATCTTCAAGATAAACATGATTCTTCAAAGTCAAACTTCCTTCCAAAAGCTTGATAAACAAAGGCAAATAAACTTGCCAAACAAGAACATGAGACCATTGTCCACTTATTTGTACAATATTGCCTTCTTGCCCGGAGCCACCGGTGTTTGGTGCCACAATGGTGGTTCTTGAGCTTAACTTCTTCATGTTCAACGCGCTTGTTTTGGAATATATTCCTATAAAAAAAATAATTAAATAAATAAATCAGCATTCATAGTACTGTTCCAACAAGTAGATCTTCGGTTTAGTATATGATCTTCTTTGTACTATATAGAGATTCTATGTCTAGTAGTTGTTCCCTCTCTTGTGTAGGCCTATTAGCTTATGACACGTAAGATTTTAAAAAATCAAAATAAATTTTGATTTGGTAATAATTAGTTGAGAGACGATGGATGGTTTAGTGATTTAGTCAGCTTGTAAACTAAAATAAAAATAATAGTAATAATTAAAGATTTGAATCATAGAAAGAGAAAATACAAACAGAAGAAGAGGGGAAAAAAAATGAAAGAAATGGACGGCGGGTGAACGATTGGTGTCACTAATTTTTTTTTTCTTCGCTACATTTCATAGTTTTATCTTGCCAAGATTTTAATTCAATTAGAGTATGTTTCAAAAATATATATTTTAGAAGCAAACAAACATAAAGCTTATAAGATGTCATAGAATCGTTCCCCATATAAGAAGTTAATTCGAACATATCTCTCAACGTATAGGACAGCATAAATTTAAAAATGCCTTCACTAATCATTAATTAATTGGATCCATCTTGTTGATCAATCATATAATTATTGGTTTATAGTTAAATAACTTAATTTTAGGCTTGTTTAAAAGAAGAGCTGAATAGTTTATTTTTAGTATATTGACAATACAACATAGTTAGTAAACAAAATACAAATTAAGAAAAAATCAACCACGGCATATTATTTATAAGAAAAAGGCTAGCGTCAGACGCGACAGTCGCGTCTGATGCATCATGGCCGTCCATCATGGTGGGCCCCCACGTGGGTCTCACTGTGGGATCCAACACGATGGACGGTCACGATGCGTCAGACGCGACACGCGCGTTTGACGGAAGCATTCCTCTATTTATAAACTAAAACGGATCACTATTCACTTAATAAAAAAAAAGTGGTGGATATTTTTATTTTTTAAATATAGTGTAAAAAAATGCCTAAATACCGAAAGTTCCCTATAATTATTGATGTTAACTTGTTAAGCAAGAAAGTTTCATACGTCATTATGAGATAAATTAACTAAAATATGTTGATGACTGTGATTTTGTAAAAGACAAAAGTTTGAAAGAATTTTCATCTGAATTTATACATTTTATTTAATCTTACTCCATCATACTTCGTAATCTAAATACAACTATACCAAAAAAAAAAAAAAAACGCATACAAACAAATATACCAAGCCTGTTCTTAATGCATAAGAACTATTTAACCACCTATGTTAATTGTAATGTACAACATGGCAACAGAAAATCCAACCAATATTTTGCCAAAAATACTAATGTCATGATTTTGACACATCTTGGACTACATGGCCTAACAAACCTTTCTAGACGCAAAACATGCCAACGACCTCTTTTACCTCTCTCCCAAGAAATGAGATAGTTGAGTCAACAAGCAACAACAATGGGCTCCACCCAAAATATATACATAATAGAGAAATCGTAATAATGAGCATTTATAATGTTTGATGTGAAAAATAAAATAATAAATTGCTAATAAATTATGTTATACAATTATACAAGCTTTTTTTCTTTTACTTTTTAAAATAGAACTTCTTTGTTAGCAATTCTGGATTATTATATTTATATTTTTAAGATGTAAACATTAGCTAGTTGCTGTATGAATTATACTGATTAGACCACTTCATGAGTTAGTTGCCCTAATGGTTCAATCAATAACACCTATGCAAGTAATCTACTATGATCTCATTAAAATATCAAATAATACATACGTGATAATTTTTTTGTCCACTTTTTTTTTTAATTTTTAATTTTTTTTTTAATTTTTGGAAGTTTGTGAGAGTATGGTAAGCCAACCCCACGGCTGCTGCCGCCAAGGGAAAGTCCACCGTCTCCGCCACCGCATCTCCGTTTGTTTCACGTCAACATCTTTTAGAACTTTTTATTATTTATTTATTATTATTTTCTTTTTGGTTAATTTTAGGCTTTGTGACATTCTAAGAACTTGAAAGGGACGCACATCAACTCGCAGGCCTGTCTTGTAAGCGGGTCCTTTTCGATTTGCAATAATTATGTATACACAATCAAAAATCAAAATGAGAAAATTTGATCCACTCCTTTGCAACCTTTTTCCTCTTCAATTAATTGCCAAATATTTTTACTGGTATATTGTTTGGTTTAAATTTTTCTTCATATAACCTGCCTCTGTTTCAATTTAATTTTAGTATTCGATCAATTTTTTTTTCATAGTTTAAAAAAAATGACAAATATTTTCAAAATTTAAGAAATTAGTTATTAATTCATAAAGAATTAAAAATAATAAAGAAATACAGGTAAAATAGCATCATCTAGTTAAAAAATAGTTATTTCCTTAATTAATAAAAATATTGACTATTTTTTCAATTAATAAAAATATTAACTATTTTTGTAAAAAATTACAATTTGTTCAGTATTAATCTCCTGTTTTTATACATTTTTCTGGTCCAAGAATTATAAATAAATAAAAAAATATTTTTGCCTGTGAAAGTTTTTCTAGATTTCTTGGTAAGCTGTCAAATTTTAGGACTGAGGCTGTTTTACCAATTATACTAATATCCTACTAAATTGATAGAACGAGATAGAAGAGAAAAATAACACATTAGTTTAAAACGTAACAATATTACAATATAATTGGTCTTTAGAGACAATAATTGTCTATTTCAAAAGGACGAAAATCATATAATATATCTTCCTGCTTGAACAGTTGAATGTAACATTAATGTCTATTTCACGTTATATTACCATTTAAAAAAAAAATCATGCCAGTTCGGTAGTACGTCACTTTATAATATATATATATATATATATATTAATTGAGAAATCTGTAATTATTATTATGAGATTTTTAAGAATTTAACAAAATTTTTGACTAATTTTTTATGATTTAGCTTTAGTTTCATGAAATTAAGGATTTAACCGTAATATACATGTAAAATAATATATTACATGTAATATTTTATGCTACACAAGTAACATAAAATATTACACGTGTAACATTTTATGTTATACGTATGTACAGCTAAATCTTTAAATTCATGAAACTATGCTAAATCTTTCAAACTTTACCTTTAAAACGACTAATTTCTTAACTGACCCTTATTTTTAAGGAGTAATATAACGCAGGGCTTATTTATGAAGTTTGGAATCAAATCTCAAAGATGAAGAGAATTTTTTATAGTTTTTTTTTTTTTACAAAACAATTCTAAATTGTTAAATTTATTTTTTTAATAAATCCATATATTAAAAAGATAAATTTTACTACTAAAACCAGGATTTCGGAATAAAAGAACTCACCCCCCAAAGATGATTATATTTATTGTTAAATGTGACACCGTTCAACATGAATGTAACTGATTCTACAATCCGTCATGAATCATGATCACAGTGTAGTGAATTTGCATGCCATACATATATAATTATATATATTCTCGCTATCACACTTTTATCATCTTGAATTGACGATTCAGTCATGTTTTGAGACACCCGAAAAAGATGGTATTATCGCCAGAGAAGAAATAGAACCATGCTTTGTTGTCGTATGTATAAAAGGACCACAAAGGTCAAAAGCTCCATTTCCAAAATGAAACTAGGCGTTTCGATTCCAAAATATTATCATCTTTATCATCTTTATATGATAAACATTACATTGCACCATATTCACTGTAACGTCATTGATGTTGACTTAACATGTACGGTTCTTAGAGCCTGATCTGATCTATTTACCAATACGGCATTTATTTATTTATTTATTTATTTTGGAGTTTCAACTCTAAGAAGTATATATTTGTACTTTTTTTTTGCAAATGTAGTAGATATTTGTACTTGCGATATAAATTCAGATCGTTTATTCAGATCTAATATGCTGTATCTCTTTTTAATGTTGCTTTCTCTCCTGTTTTTAATTATCTTTTGACACCTAAATGTAATTAATTATTTCAAAATATAATAAATATGAGGTAATTAAAAACTTTTTAAGTATTTTTAGTTGTAATCGGAGTGAAAAAAAAAAGAGGCAAAAAAGAAAAGATGGAGATCCGAAGGTATTAATTAATGGATCCTTGTAACGCTGATTAATCATTAATTCAATAATTATGTGTTTAGTGTAGGAGGGGTAAGAAGAAGGTAGAATTGGATCGAATAGGTTAATCTTGATTTCATGTTTGTTTTACGTTTAAGGTTGGATAACTTGGATCATTTGTCCCGAGTCTACTATTTTTCTTTTGTATAGACACGGTAATTAGATATATATATATATATATTTATTTATTGTAACTTCTTATCATAAGACACAAATTAGTCATACGGATAATTCTAATATGATTTTAAAAACTTACTTCTAAAAAAATTAGGAATTATTAAACAATCTTTAAACACAAGGGATTATTTTTTAGCATTTCCTCCGTAATCTAATATATAATACAATATTTGTAACAAATTTTATTGAATGATTATGTTTGGGGATGTTATCTTCACAGGTTGCTTTGTTGAGTGCTTTCCTCTCATTTGTGTCGGCCGTTAAATAAAATACGAGTTAAATAGTGATATTTTATTAAGGTTTATTGGCACGTGGGATAATGGTTTAGTACCTAAATGGCTCCCAAGGCTTTTTCAGGTCAAAGTTGAGAATCGTATAAATTTCTTTTAAGTGGCAACCAAGTATAGCATAATGATAACCACTTAATTGAGACCACGATAGCGTATCTGTGACTGATTGAATTATTAATTTTTTCAATCGTAAAAAATCATCGGGGATTGATTTTTTTACTTTTGAGTCTGATATATTAGTCGTCAAAATCCTCATTTCTTACCGGTACATATTTCAAAATATTAAAAAAATTATTTATTAAGAATTTATTTAAATAAAATATTTATATATTTTAAAGATTTTTTTATAAAGTTTTCGACAAGTGTTATTTTATTAATGTTTTAAAGTACGTATTACTTTTAAAAGATTCATTCAATTTTAATATATTTTTGCAACTTACTCTCTGCCTTTAGTAAATGCAATTATATATATACATATCAAAGCTAAAGTAATAAGAACAACATTAATGGACGTTAATAAATAATAGAAATATGATCTCTCCTCAGTTGTTCTTTATCATCGCACTTCGACAATTTACGCACTTTTATTTACGTATTTTTTTAAATATTATAAAATAACTAAAATTATATAAGTTATCAAATTATAATTTGAAGACACTAATAATACAATTAATTGAGGACCATTTTTTTATTATTATTAATAAAGTGGCGTTACAAAAACGTTGAGTAATTGTAAGTTGTTTTTTGCGTTTTGTTTTTTTTCGCTACTATTGAAGTAACTGTAAGTAGCAACAAAGCATATCGAACTTTCTTTGTATTTTTTATTTGCTTTTTGGTTCAAATGCTAGACATCCCTTTATCACTGTTGCACTTGCAGATATATATTGATGACTCACACAAGATAATACACCTATATTTCCTTTTTTTTTTTTCTGCTTGTATTTTAATTAAAAAGATAAATTAAAGAAGAGGAGTTCGGTTATAAAGTTTCAAAAAAGGGAGACTTGCAAAATAAAGCATATTAGTTAATAATCTATGCCTTAATGATATGCTCATTTTATTTTCATTCTATTTTGTAATATAAATTTTGAGATATAAATTAAAAATATAAGTCATATTGAGATATAATTATCAAAATATAAAAAATAAGGCATCATGAAATCTCATTTTCAAAAACTCAAAGATCTGAATTTTGCACTCTCTTCCAAAATTCTTTGTAAAAAGATGAAAAATCCAAATTTATAAATCTCCGGCCCCAATTTTAAACCCACAACGATAATTTGCAGCAGTAAAATTTGATTATTTAAATAAATCATTAAGATTAAGATGATTTAATACTATTCAAAATCATTTCAATAATAATTTGTTCGAAAAGTAACAACCGTTTGTTCTTTTTGTATTCCTTGGTACTCATAACTCTCATCTTTTTTTACATTTGTACACAGTAAACAAGAAAAGAGAAAAAAAGGGCTTAAAACAAGAGAAGGCACAGAACTAAGCAACAGAAGAGGAAAAAACAGATTCTGCTGAGCGACTCATCGGCCTGCATGACATGCCTCCTGACTCTCGGGCTCGCGTTCCGGCGAGGTGGTACGAATTCGGATACGTATACAAGTTCGTTATCGAGTTACCGAACACCCTCGCGTACACCATCTCCCCGTAAATCCCTATGCTCGGATCGAGCAGGTTGGTCGCGATGCCTCTGCCCGGCGAGGGAGCGTAGACGCCCTGCCGAGGGCTAGGGCTGTTCGGTTGGTAAGGGTAACTGCGGTGGTAGAGTTGCGGGCCTGTCACGGTTGGAGTTGCGGGGCTAGGCGTCCGCGGTGAGTCGATGCCACAGAAGGGAGGCCTTCTCGGTATGACTATGCCGAGGCTCGGGGCCTTGCCCTTGGAGGGCCTCGCGGCCTGGCCGCGCCCGTAGAGGGGGACCAGCGAGGCCTGCGAGACCTCGGCTTTGCACACGGGGCACTGCTGCTGCTGCGGCTCTTGCGAGGCGCTCTGGAAGTGGAGCCACTTGTAGATGCAGGGCCAGCAGAAGAGGTGGCCGCAGAGCGTGACGACGGGGTCGTGCACGGTGTCTAGGCAGATGTTGCAGTCGAAACCGGCGGAGGGCGGGCTGTCCGTCTCGTCGGGGAACGATGTCCACTTATCGCACGGCGGTTTAGTCTCCTCCGCAGGGCCGGGTTGAGCCATGGCGTCTTGGAAGAACTGCTCCAAGGCCATCTCAGGGTTGTCTCTGATCAGATGCCAAAATCTGCATAGTACAAAGAACCAAGTGTGTTTAGAGAAACAAGAATCTTTGAAACTGAATGACAAGTAGAATTATTCTTCTCCAAAATGGCAAGCTTATAAATTAATAAATAGATTAGGCCTGAGGTTCTAAAGTCGAACAGATTGTGGGGTTTGTGACTTATTAAAAGGTATTATTAATTATGATTGCAACTTCTGGGAAAAAAAAATAATTAATCGGTCTTAAACTTAGGTATTCACATCTAATAAGCAAAACTAGTCAACACCACGCATTGAATTATTGTGGGCCTCATTGAAAGGATTTCTGTTAGATCCAATCAATTTTGCAATTATAGAAGAGAAAAATTACAATTAGATTGTTGTGTTCAAGTAATTCACCCCTTGAAACAATCTCTGATGAGAGTGAAGATTAAGTGAATCTAATAATTTGTAGTCTTATATATGTATAATTGATAATCTGAAAAGAATTATATATGTGAGCATAAAGTTTGTTCCTTCTACATCTTAATCATCTTGGGTCCCACAACAATTATGGAGCATCAACCAGATCCAAACAACTTGCCAAACAAAGGCTTAATCTTCTTTTGGGGTCATGGAAAATTGAGGGACGTTGGGTCATTATTTAATCATAATTAAGGTAGATGAACTAACCAAAACATAAATTCACCAAACAAAACATTTTATGAAAGCTTAACACCCCAACTAACTATTTACATAGTTCAAATATCACAGGAAGGTTAACCTAACTCTAATCATTATTCTTAATTAAATATATATAGCACACCAACTGAGATGTGGATTTCATTACCATGGAGAATTTTGGTTCCTGTTTGCACAATTATTTTTTTTTCATTAAATTCCACCAAATTTAGACACCCAAGGTATGAATCCAAAAATTTTGAAAACCTCTTATTTACTCTTTTTTTTTTTTTTTTGGGTGTTAAAAATCAGATATTAGAACAGAGTATGAAGTCCCAACTAAATTTGGAAATCCGAAAAAACCATTTTCATGACAACCCAATTGTTTCCTTAAATCACTGTAACAAGAGACAAAAAGTAACAAAAAGCAGAGAGAGAGAGAGGGAAAAAAAAAGGTTGAATTCTTTACTACCCAGCTGAGAAGTATGACATGACTCGCAAACCAAAAGACCAAGCAACCAAACAAAACAAGAAATAAATGAAAAGAAAAACAAGCGGTTATATTTATTTGGTTCTACGAAAACCATAAAATGGTCACTAGCTTTGTACAGATTCAAACAAAAGGTCCCTGAGAATTATCTTCGATTTTTTTTTAAATCACTTCCAAACAAAGCGTTATTAGAAATCAATTTGAGGATATCAAATATTGAATAATATTCAGATATGGATTTTTTTTTCTTTCTAAAGCTATAGAACCAGAACCGAACAAGTAATTAAGATAAGTCGACAAATTAACATGACTCAATTTCCAAGCTTTTACACCAAAAGCCAAAGATGAATAATAATAATAATAATAATAATAATAATAATAATAAAAACCATTCAGGTTGTTTGGCTTTCGATTTGGGTCTGGAAATAAAACAGAGTAACAGACAGAGAAGCTCGAGTCGTCCACCGAAAAACAAAAAAAAAAAGGACAAAATCTCATTTCTATCAACAAAAAACAGGTCTTGTTTCTCTGATTCATTCACAGAGAAATCTACCGAATAAAAACATATACATGTTCATAGTTTTCGTTTCGTTTCGTTTGTCGTAACATAGAGAGAACTTGAGAGAGAGAGAGAGAGAGAGAGAGAGAGAGAGAGAGAGAGAGATATTAAAGCGTACCGAGAGTTGAGAAAGGAAGGTTTAAGGGGATATATTGAAGGAACAAACACTGTGGCGTAGAGTATGAGAAGGGTTGGTAACAGAGCTTCAATGGCGGATGAGAGAGAGAAGAGAGAGACAGAGAGAGTCGAAGAAGATGAGAGGAAAGAGGTATAAGCGTGGTTTATATAGGGACAAACTTATATTAATGAGACACTTTTTTTCTTTGGCTGGTTTAGTTCCTTTTACCATTAGATAAATCAAAACAAATTATCAACTAAAACTAGTAATTATGTTTGCAAAAAAAAAAAAAAAAACCCTAAAACTAGTAATTAAAATAATTTTTTTTGGTTCCTTTTTAGCTTTGCTCTGCTCATGCGTGTTTTGTCTTCCGTTCCTTACGTACGCATCCACTTGATGCTCGCTATCTTTTTTGAAATTTTTTTTTTTTGGAGGAAATACTTTTCTTTTTCTTTTATTATTATTATTATTTTTTGTTTCTTTCTACTTTCTACTTTCTACTTTCTAGATAACTTTTATTTTTTTATTTTTATTTTGACGAGGGCTTTGTTTTTTTGTTGGTGGTTTAATTTGTTTATTTGATGGGAAGTAGAAAATTGGTCTTGAATCTTGCAAGTAGTTATTTCAATTTTATAAACAAATACTGAACAACTGTTCAATTTTAATCTATCAGAGCAACACTTGGAATCTGATAAGTAGTTATTTCGTGTACAAAGTCATATCATAATATCAGATTTTTTTTTGGGTTAAAATTTTATGAGATTGGTGATAAAGAGATTAAAATTATATAATTTCTTAGATGATAGACTAGTTTAGGGATGTTTTGAAGACCAGGATTTGCATTTTTAACATTGGAACAGTAATTACTTCAAGAAAAATTGAAAAGATATATTTTATCTTCTCACTTGCTCTGACAACCACTTTCTGATTTGTTTCTAACAATTTTACTCTGTCATTTTTAAAGTATACTATTCTGCAATTTATATGAGATACTACTATTTCAGCTTTTATATCTAAAATGGCTCTGTTTGCCAAAAAAAAAATTACAACTAGCTAAATTTTAAATAAAAGAAATGGTTGGGTTTCTCATTAATCATTTAATAAAAATGGAATATGCATGAACAAACTCGTCTTTTCTCATAGAGGAAAAAAACAAAAATGAATTAGACACTCTTCCTTTATTGGCAATTTGGCATGGTGATTTTAATGGATCAAGTGTCTGAGTTGAGTCCAAGCGATGTTACCTAACTAATAGACTTTAATCTGAGTTGTAACCCATTGAGAACAAGTGTAATATCTACATTTATTTGCACACAAAAAAAAAAAAAGTGTAATATCTACATGTTTGTACTCTTACACTCTTATCTTAACCAGTCTGCTAGTCCTACTATGTAATCACAAATTTTGACCTCAAAAAATAGTTAGAAAGATGTATCATTCATTTATTGCTTTTCTTGATGTAGCATTCATTTGCCCTTGTTTTTATGTCAAATCTTCTAAAGAAAAATTATGATCATTTAGAATTTCTTTATGTGAATGAGCTGATTTTTAAAGGCCTTTTGGTGCATCATATGAGCTTGGTATTGTATGACAAAGTACAATACGGTATTTGATCTTGTTCAAATTAATGTATATTATATAGAATAATAAACAAAATACAAATTGTGTTATCTAATAAAGAAAATACAGTCGCACTAGACCGTATTACATATTGGTCGTTTGGTAAGCTATTCAAATTTAAATCATTATTTAAATATGAGTTTCGTTGTAGTATTTGAATTAGCATTCTAAATGAGAATATTTGCGTTGGAAATTGAAAAAGTTATTTTTATTGTAGGAAGAGTATTAAAACACTGTAAAACAAATACTTAAGTTAAGAATTTAGATAATTTGTACAATATTATAAAATGCCGTATAACATAATAAAATACATAATACAATATATTGTAGTACAATATTATAAACCAAACATTATTTAGAGTTTGTAACATTTGTGGATTACATGGACATGCATTTTATCTTCTCGCTCTCAAAAGTAAATATTTCAAACAAAATGAGAAATAAAAAGACGGAGGGTAATGGATGTTGGAATATTTCGTAAGGACAACACAACCAAGAAAAATAAATATTCATATCGAACCAAAACAATGTCGAAGTACAAACCATAAGCCTACTAGAAATGCACATTTTTGTATCATGAGATACATAAAACATACCTAACTAGACACAATTCAATGAGCACGATGAACATGCGATATTACAAAACCCTATCAATCAATATGACTAATCCATGATCGATGTCTCTCATATATTCATCATTATAGATGAGATACTAGCATCGATGGCCCCTGAATTTGTTGTGCTTTGACAAGTTGGCCTTAAATTATGTTTGGCAATTTTCACTCTGAAATTATAAAATTTGGCAAATGAGTCCTTATCTTAAATTTTGACAGAATTGAATAAAATGAAGGATGCAAATTATTAAAATAAACAAAGTTCAAGTTGTAGTATTCCAAAACTAGACATGTTTAGGGGAAATCATTGCAAGTTACTCTAAAAATATTTGATGTTCTTTATCAATTTGCAACAATAATCCTTAAACTTGTCGAATTTTGACAAGTTGCCTCTTAAACTTTATTTATTTTAGCAATCTGCATCCTCTGTTATGTCCAATTCCGTCAAAAATATTCAAGAAGTTAAGTGGCAACATAATAAATTTAGGGGAATTAAATATAACAACTTTTAACTTTTTCATCCAAAATTTTATCGTCCATTAGAAATTGACACTTATTGCTAAGATCTTAAATTTAGAGTTATTTTAAAACCAAATAGTACTAGTAACTCTAAATATAAACAAGATTAGACCAAAGTGGTGATGACTTGCAGGTAGCTAGTGCACATTTTCACTGTAAAAAAAATCGAACAATGTCATTTGTACAAATTGATATTATTGGATATATATATATATATATATATATATATATGTATGTATGTGTGTATATGAATATGCGTGCAATGCATGCATAATTGAGAAGCTTCTTATTCAGCCCAAATGTTTGTATTATTCGCATAAATCAAAGTAACATATTTGTCTTTTAGACAAATTAATATATTATCCTCTTTCTATTATTAAAAAGGGAGGAAAAACGAGAACCAAGTGGAAAGGTATTATATAGATAAACTAGTAAAACTAAATAGGAATTTTATTATAAACGGTGATAAAGCATGATTATTTATTCAGTCCATATTAGTTAGTCAATTAATTAAGGGAAGGCACAAACAACTTGTAAGTTGTAACCTAAATAAGGTTGACTTTATCTGAGTATTTAAATGGTTGACCATTTTGGTTAAGTGAATTGGCCGGCAAGATAAAGTCAATGGTTTTTACATTGAATAAATTAAATGATATCGATCACACTCTAATTGAAAGATACTCTCTTCGGAAAAAGAAAAAAAAATGATGTTCTTCACATAAATACGAACGATAATTATAAAAAGATAACTATATAAGGTTAAATATAGTTTTTTTTTTTTTTGCATAAATAAATGCACATCTAGATTCTAGAAGGGAGATCTTGATTTGTTAAGGAATTACATTATAACAATCGCTTGCATAATTTGGTGAAGTACTTATAAGAATCAATTTTACATGATTAGTGGATGAATTATGTTTATCTATCATAAATGTTAGAAATTGTAAGTGAATTTCTGGGGCAAACTGCTATCAATTTTTAATGATGTTTTAACAAAATGATCAGTGTTTGCACTGATTAAAGAAATAATAATTTTCTTAATTATATAACATTTATGCCTTGATTTTTTATGAGCTAATGACTGATTTCTCAATTTTTAAAAAATTTTGTCATTTACTTGAAATATAAATAAAAAATGGTCAAATACTAAAACGACTCATAAGAAAATCGGTTACGAAGTTGAGTATATGGAATTTAAACAAATTAATTAAGTCCTTAATGAAACCTAATAGAATACAATGTTTATAATTTAATAAGCCAGAATTCGCTCATTTTAGCAGTGAAAATTCTCTGCACCACACTAGCATGATGGAAGTAAAAAGGAAAATAAAATATACCTCACTGGTTTTTTTATTAGTAATTAGGAAATAACTTTGCCATCTTTGTGAATTCGAGATTTCAAGTTGGTTATGTTGTGGCTCTTTCGAAGAAAAAGAAGTAAATAATTACGTGGAAAGTCTGGATAGCTACTATATTAGAGTTTGAATTTGTTTTTTCTTTCAAGAAAAAATTAAATGCATAGCGGTCTCCATTTTGATTCGAAACACAAAATTGTGTAGAAATTTTGGAGTTTGAATTTGTTTTTTCTTTTAAGGTATGAAGAATTAATTCTTTTCCTTTCAACTTAAACAAAAATAATACGAATTTTGAAATTTGATTTTGTTGAAAAATTACCTTCTGCAAGAAGTTTGGTTTCATAATAACAGTACAATCGGCCACCTCTATCTTCTTTAACTTGAACATAGATAATCTTTTTTTTTTTTTTGAGCTGAGAACGAATAGTATTGATAGTTTTGTCCACTCGAACAAATTATCTATGCAAGTGAGGTGCGCATGACAAGTAATTGACAAAACTAACATGGAATATATTTTGATGGAATGATTGATTTTGCAATAAAATCACAATTCAGAATTATATTTTACCAAAATCAGGAAATAAAAAAATACATGTCTAAATTATCACAAATTATAAAAGATAAAATGTTATTAATATCCCAAGAGTTTTTACAAAATCTTATAAAGATATACCCTAAGCTGTATCACAAATATGTCGTCAGTTTATCAAATTATGTCAAAAATATCAACTAAGCTATCAAATCATAACAAAAATATTCCCTATTATCAAATTTTTGTAATCTTTTTAAATTATTAGCTTTCTAAAAATGTTTATGTTCAATATAGCACTTTTATATCCTTCACCAAATAACATAAGTATCTACTTAATGTTTACTAAACGACACCATTATACTTCGTATTTATCGATCATTATACAACAAAAACATCCCACATGTTATAAATTATTTTAGATTGTTTGGGTTCAAAACATTTTTACCTATCAAATTTCTTAGTTTCTATAAATATGAAAAAAGTTAATTTGAAAAAAATATCATAAAGTTTGAGAGTAGGGGATTTGATAACTTGGGAAGTGTTTTTGATATGATTTGGTAAACAAAGAGATATTTGTGTTATATTTTAAAATTCAAGGTATAATCGTGACATTTTGTAAAACTTCAAGGAATATTTGTGATATCTTCTCAGTGTAAAATAAAAGCGATTGCGTAAGCTTTTTTTTTTTTTTTTTTTTTTCAATTTGCTCATCATTCCCAACTAATCTTATTTGGTTAAGCACCTGAAAATGAAAGCGAAAATAGATAGTCGAACTCTATAACACACTCTTCCATAATGAGAAATGCTTAAGTTCAAATTCAATCGTCTTGTCATTTTAACTATGCTTTTGGAGTAAATAATAGATATAGACTGTAAATTGTCTCAAAGAACATAAAATAATAGTGACTAATTAATATTTACAACTGTTTGTTTGTGTTCGTGTTTTTTTTTTTTTTTGATGAAATAATCTGCCAATATTATTGCGCGCTAAAGTCAGCCAAAGCCATATCTGAAAGGATTTAATACATTATTTACAACTGTTTGTTTCATATCCAAATCTCAAAGGGAGAAAAAAAAATAGTTTTAATTTTACTCTAATGTAAGTACTTACATAATAATTTTGAGATTTCACGTAAAATTGGCTCTAAGTGCGTTTGGTATGTAATAATCCAAGTGTGTTAGATACCCAAGAATCTAAATACACTAATATGGTTTTCAAAAATCTTAAATTACAGTTTTGGCTGTTGTTAATAATTTTTAATAGCATTTTTGAGAATATTAAATTACTGTATTTTAAAATTCAAACACCGCATAAAATCTAGAATGTGCTTTTTTTTTTTTTTTTTTTCATTTTCCCTTCCCATTTCAGTTGAAATTCTAGAAGGGAAAAAGAATTTTCTTTCCTCTACTTACCACTCGTGTTCATTCATGGTTTGAAAATTCTAGAAGGAAACAGTGAAGTGAACGCAAAAGCAAAACGACAACGTGCGTGATCATGGTGGTTGATCGTGCGTTTTAGTCCTCTTCACTGTTACGTGGCAGAATCTTATTGGATGATTAAGAGATCAGCGCATAAGCACATTGAAAGTTTGATCTTGATCTGACAGCACATATAATTCTCAACTTCTCATCAAGTGCAGATTTAATTTGAATCATAGGAATATCTGGGAGATTCTAAATAGTCGGTTGTGCAATTATGTGGCCTAATTTGTTGGCCATCAGAAATGAAAAACCAAAAGTTGCCAAACTTTTCAAACCTTTTAACTTTTTTTAGAGAGATGAAACAGAAGATATTTTCTCACAAGTGATCAAAGGAAAGTTTAAGAAAAAAAGAGATTGTTAACTGTATTTGGAACCTTGAAAAAAATATGATGCAAAAAAAAAAAAATTCAATCAAGTAAATAATTATTTGGATGGTGTATTTTAAAATTTTTGAAAATTAGTCTTTTTTTATAAGGATAATAAAATTTTAAAATAATTATTTTTTAAAATTTAAAATTATGGATATTTTTTAAAATTATTTTTTCAAAAAATAATTATTTTCTTAAAATTTAAAAATAATAATAATAATAATAAAATACAGTAGGAGTTTTATCAAACAAGTGATCGACAATTGTAGGAAACAACACAGAGCGATGAAACTGTTCACCTGTAATAAATTATATTATAGTCAAAGTCTCCAGATTTAATAATAATACATACTTCCAATATTTTAAAAATCTTGTGGCGAAAAAGTTAATATTAAAATTTTAAAAATTAAAAGGAGGATTCTTATGAATATTTTCACATTTTATTTCAAGATTCCGTAACAACAATCGTGGTGCTTTGATCAGTGAACTCACCTATGCCTAATGGCTTTGAGAATGTGTAAAGGAATTTGATCCGCAAACTATTTGGGTTATTGGGATAGCCATTTGGAGGTTTGACCAAATTACTTATGTTATCTGAAGAAAATAAAATAGTCATTCAGATGACTTATAATATTACTAAAATAATCTATTTTTGGTTGTTTGAGTAACCATTTTGATTGTTTAGCAATGTTTAAAAATCATTTACACAATAATTAATTATTAGAGGTCAAAATAATTTTGAATAGTGTTATTCAAATGGTTTACTAAATTGTTAGCAACACATTCTACAAATCATTTGAAAGTATTCAAAATGGTTATCTTTTTACAAACTATTTGAGTGAGTTCGAAATGATCTATTTTGATCATTTGTCAAAATGAAAATGAGTCATCTAAATGATGGAGCCAAACAACGGGGAACTTGTGACCAAGAATGTGTTTGGCAAACTAATGAACATGCTCACTAGAGCATTTGATTAAGATAAAAATAAATTTAAAAAAATTGAAAGAGGGCTCTGTTTTTAGCGTCAATTATTGATGCTGCTTGTTGCAACAATTTCGAGCTCTAAAGTGAGAGGATAGAGAAAAGGGAGACAAAATTAAGAACAGAAAAGTTATTAAAGTGGTCCAATTTCGAACTTCATATATATAATGATTAAATGAATGGATTGTACAATCTCTTTAAATAAAAGTATACTGTAATTTTTGAGAGTTCAATTACGAGTTCATAATCAAGTAGTAACTTCAAAATTAATAAACTGAAATTGAAGAGCTTTGATTAATTATTCATGTTTATTGGAGCTTGAATTTACATGTACATGATCCTTGGATCATCTTTCTAAGATTAAGAAAGATGTACTAAATTAATTAACATGATCGATTACTTGCATATTCTCATTGTATTAATTTTATTGCATTAAAATTTACATATGCATAAAATTATAAAAATAATAAAGTGTTTATCTTTTAGAAATAATATGATTATTATTATAGAGTGTCGGTGTACCACAAGGAATTTTTGCTATATACATAATCATTGTAATATTTTATAAAAGTGAATTGAAGTTCCACGCTTCTTTTTTCATGAACTTTGGCAGTATCATGATTTTTTTATGAGAACCGATTGGCTATCCTCTTTCTTTTTGTACTTAGATAACATATATTTGTCGTTGCAAACTTGTATGGTTGCTCCAAGAATCCAGCTACCAAATTAGAGGACTTAGTCACCACTACAGTGTTTAACTATGTAACTATAGTAACAATGTCTACAGATGTCTCATCGACCATGTTGGCCGAGTTGGAATTGGAGATGCTCTCTTCTTTCTTCTTGCTTTTGCACTCACTTGCCTTGTGTCCCTTCTTGCCACAATTCTAACATTTTCCAGGATCTTATTGTGTTTTCCATCGGTGTTGGCCTTCAAGACACCTTTTATTTCTGTCTTTGGTTTTCTTTATCCCTTCAGCAACAATAACATTGAAAATTTTGAGGTTTCTGCTCACGAAATCTAATTTCCTCTTCAATTCTCATATGCTTTTGCAATTCAACTTTGAAGTAGTTTCGTAATGATTGCCCTACTTGAAACACTACGCAAATTTGGACTATCAGTTCATGAAGTTTCGTGGGCAAAACTTGCAACTCTTGGATTTTATTCAAGTAGATTTATAGTATCAATCATCAAGAATTCAAGATACCTTGTATTCAAGCGCATTCAAAATCTCCAATGTGGACTACATCAAATTGTAGAGATAGTGCAACTTATCCGACCGAGTTTCGCATGTTTGTGGCACATTGCTTCATCATCCACATTTTTTTTTTTAAGGTTCAACATCGATTGGCTCCAATTGGTTAAAGTTTTAAGTCCAGCAAATGCAGTCTTCAGAACAAAAGGAAGAACAAGTTTTCCTTTCGGTGGGTGAAGTTCGTCCCGTGAAAGTACTCAACTTGAACATTTGGGTAAATTTACATGAATAACACTTTAAGATTGTTAATAAAAATTAATAAAACAGAAAGTGTTTAGGAAATTTAAGTGAGCAAAGGTGCATTAAGAAATACTTTTTAAAGGTGTTATTTGCCTAACTTAATGTCACATGTTTGATGGCAAATCTCACCGGATTCAACATTCACTTTATAGATATGATGAAAAAGCTAAAATAATGGCAAATCTACGATATAGATTATAGATATAATAATCTCCTTTCTTAATAAATGAATAAATTAATTGAATCATAATCGGACCTCGTGCTTCTAAATAGCGAATATAATATAGTGTGAATTTATTTTGCATTTATCTAGATTCTAGAACAACTCGACAGATGTAACACAATTGCCGGATCACAAATGAAAATGCTTAACGACAATATAAGAAAATAATTTATGTCTTGAACTATTTGTTTCTTTTCTTGAAGCCACCTTATTTTTTTTAATCATAGTTCATAAACTATAAATAATCAAAATGTTACCATCAAGCATGCCGATAATCGTGGATTAGTATTATATTGGAGTTGCATTTAACTTTTAGTTTTAGTGAGGTCCCAGTGCATTAATTGCACATTCCTAAAAGAATTTTATGATATGTATGCTTAATTTAAGGTTCATTCTCTTTCACTCTTAAGTCACTGAAGCTTAATTATTTGCAAATTTGATATGTACGTGGAACTAAGCTATTGGTTATCTTGGTCGGGGTTAGGATATGGAAGCTTCTCTTTTTTTATTTTCTTTTTAATTATTAATTTTGTTCTAATTTTTTGGTTTTTTAATAATGTCTCGTTTCTAGAAGCGTTGAAGTTTGGTCAAATGGCAGCAAGAGGAACAGGAGTAATGGAGATGAGTTCCTAAATTTGTACTCTATACAAGCACTTTGGCAATACGAGCCACGTGTCACGTCTGTGTGTTTATATATATATATTGTTCATTTATAATTTAGATTTTACATAGTACAATGCCAATAAAAGTTAATTAATAATATATTTTTTTAGAGTCCAATAAATAAATATATTTTTGTCATATGGGCTATTTTTAAAGATAATTTATTATTTAAGAAAAATACATGAGCAATTTTTAAAATTCTTGCTAAACTCTCAAACTAAAGTTAAAAAAAAATAAAAATAAAAAATGGAATGGTATTACTAATAAATAAATAAAAATAAATAAAAAATATACATATAAAATAAGGGCATTTCTATAACATTCCACTTAGTGGTGTGCCAATGTAACACTAAATAAATGTGTAGTAATGATATTAAAACATGTAATAATGATTCTTTACATCTCTCATATACTAATAGGTAGAGCACCGATGGGTATGAAGCACTACAGAATTAGCCATAAAATAATGAGTGTCAAAAGATCAAGCAATAAAAATTAGATCTCACCGTAATTAGAATTTTTTTTTTCGAAATTATTATTCTAAAAAAATGATGATTAAAATAATTAAAATCAAAAAGTAAAAAAAAAAATATGAGAGAAACGAGGTATCGCCATATTTTAGCAACGTATCGTTGCAAATATCAAACCAAGTGGCGATACATCACCCAAACTGGCATTTCAACACTTTGGCTCACGACGATCATTACCAAGCGCGCGTGGGGCATGTAGACGGGCACACGGATGCAGCAGCAGATGCACGGATACAAACTGATAGGGCGCAGAGTGCGCCTGATAGGCCGATATGTGCACGTGAGAGGTCCAGCTCGCCGATAACAACATCGAACAACGTCATTATGCCTTCAAACTCGAGTATTGTGATTTTTAAGTCAAATTAGGTGAAAATAATAATTTGGGAACGAAAAATACTATCTTAATTTAATGGGTCTTCGTCCAATTTGATGCAAGGGCCAAGATTTACCCAAAATAGGGCAAAAGTTAGAATTTAAAGGAGAAATCAGTTGAAGCTAAAAGGAGAGCCAATTTAGATAAGAAAACACTGAATTGATCAGAGAAGGAGATTGTGCTTTAGAGATAGAGTCTTGGAGATTCGCGAAGAGTGTTTTTTCAATTCTTCTTTATTCTTTAAATTCTCCTAATTTATTTTGTATTAATCATGAACCTTAATATTTTCATTATTAAGATTTATGATTGTTTGGCCAAGAGAGGGTAAGTCTCTCCTTCTATGAGAGATTGACTGAACTCAATGTTATCTTTTTCAACGTTTCATTGATAAATCGATGCATTTTTATCTCAATTACTTATGTTCTTATATGCTTAATTTTATGTTTTATTGCAACTGAAAAACTGGATAGAATAACTAGGTTAGAATCAATTAAACTCAAAAGCGGCAGTTGAATCGAATCAAGATAACAAGTAACATACTTTGGGAACCCGTAAAGACCAGAAGATGATCGAAATTTTCTAGATAGTCGAGACTAACCAATAAGGATCAGAAAGTAATCAAACTTAGTTCTCTAAGGCCATTATGAGTAATTTCTGACGGGTACCTTGGCTAGAATTAGTAACATAGCTCAACCAATATGCAAAAGTTGCGGTTGATTACACTCAACCAATATGCATAAATATTCTTGAAAGCATTATTTTCCTTGCACTTTAATATTAGATAATTGCCAAATGGATTAGTTATTAAAAGGGGATTTTTGAGGAATTCTTTTTTTTTTTTTTTACATACTAATAATACGTACTCCTTTTTATTACACTTTTAATTTATGCTCCTATTTTTACACTACAAATATAGATTAGAAATCAAAGAAACACACCACTAAGACATAAATTATTAAGTAACATTTAAAAATATATATATATATATTTTTTATAATTTCTCATTATGAAGCGGCTCTTAAAATGATTTTTTTCTCGTAATTCTCCATATTTAAAAATTTTATCTTTTATTTATAAATAAGCAGGCCTTAGCTTTAACTTTAAAACTTAACCATGCACTTTTGCTCTTTTTTATAAACCGATAATGAGACAGTGGGTATGTAACTAACTCACCGACCTTGCAATAATTTAGACTAGATCTAAACAGTTTTTCTTTTTTTTTTTTCTTTTTTTTAATGATTTTGAATCTATTCTTACGCCAAAAGAAAAAAAATTTAGCTAGAACACAAATATTTGTAATAAAATATTTAATATCAGTCACAATTAGATGATTTTATTAATATTGGTGTGTCAATATTTCACAATCTTTTTTTTTAATAGAAGCTATTATGACAAAAAAAAATAGTTTTAGTTTCGTTATTTGTAATCAACGAAACTTTTAACCATATATTTCAGTGATAAAAAACTGCAAAATATTCATCTTTACCACTAATTATACTTTTCCTTGAGTTTTTATTAAACAACACAGTTATGCTTTCAGTTTAATTATGACTATATACTAATATCGGCTCAGTATTCAAATTGAGAAATAAGAAAATACAAGCATAGCAAGAAAATATAGGAACATATTTTATTCAATTTAAATAAATAAGGAATTTAATGTGTACTACCATGGCATAAAAATGGCGTTTTCTCCTGTTCAAAATCCTTTTGTCTTTTAATAAAGAAAAGAAAAATTGTGTTCCGAGAAAATATCAAACTAAATGATGCCTTTTTTATAATACCAAAAAACAATTATGGTCTATTAAATTTGTTTACATATATACCTCGCTCACAGGAGAAAAAAACAGATTATTGAGCAAATAAATATATTTTTAAGAAAGTTTTAAGAAAATAGTCACTTTTAAACAATAATTTTAAAAAATAGTCACAGTTTTAAAATTTAAAAAAAATAATTATTTCTTACAACAAATTTTATGTGTAATTTTTTTATGTAAGAAATTTCTTACATTTGTATGAAATTTTTTATGGCTAGCTTTTAAATTTTTTGAAGCTGTGACTATTTTTAAAAAAATACACCATCTAAAATAACTATTTACCTTATTGATTATTTTTTGAATGATATTTTTAAAAAATAGCCAAAATTTCCCTGAAGTAAGAAAATAAATATTTCTTAATTGCACGATGCTTGCATAATACTATAATTTTACCTTTATATCCTTAATTCTTTATGGACTAATGACTAATCTCATAATTTTTGAAAACGTTTGGTTATTTAATTATGTAAAACATTTTCTATATTTCATGTTAAACTAGGTCAGTTGGATTACATACTTGAAAAATAAAATAAAATAAACTTATTTATGAATTTTCTAAAAAATAACTATAATTATTTTTTATAAAATACCTTTTTTCTATAAAAGTTCCACCCAAAATATATTTATGATTTTTTTAAATAGTGCATAAGAATTTTTTTAGGTATCATAAAATACTAAACGTATATATGATTTTTTTTTAGAACTTTTATAAGAATACGGTTTATTTGAATATTCCGGAAAATACAAAAATAAATTACGGTTTGTTAAATAAATAGCCATATTTTTATATATATTTTTAACAATTAGCCTATGTTTACTTTTATTAGCAAAATAGCCATACATTTGCGTCTAGATTTTTGAGACTGCAGTCATTAATTTTTTGAATTCTGTTTTTATTATTTGTTACAGACAATATTGTCTAAAATTTTGTGTCTCTGGTCATGAAATTTGTGACTTCTTTGGCTGCATATTTTTTTGCTATTTATAAGATATTTTTTATTTAGTAATAAGTTTTATGAAATTGGTTGTATAGGCAATCATTTATTTGTGAGTTGGTTATTTTGTTAATGGATGTTTAAATTTTTTATTGTGTTTATTTCAAATTTTATGACTGTATATTTTATTTATTTAGTCATAAATTTTATTTCTTTAGTCATAAATTTTTAGATGTTGACCTAATGGCTATTTTGTTAATATTTTAAAACGTGGGCTATATCTTTAAAACATAGATTGCAAAATGGCTAAATTCTTAACTGACCCAATAAATTATTGTTTTGAATTTTTTTTATGATTTTGTTTTTTTTAGCATATATAAAGGGGCAAAAGTAATTGTCAATTTGATATTTATTTTCTGTTGGGTAGTGCTTATCATGATTCCAGCTTGATTCCAGTTGAAATTCATCTCTGGCGTCAAAATTGCAATTTCATAGAGATGGGTATGCATTGAAATAATGTAGAGGCCGGTCACACATGGGAATAGAAAATAAGTCAACGATAACGGTAGGAAAGACGAAATAATGAATGTTTTGTAGAACGAATGTGCGAAAATGAATGAAAATAACATATACTAGTACTGAGAATGACATGCACCGTGGTCCGTGGGTATAATGCTAAGGAAGTCCATAAGGGTCAACGATACTACTACATGCATTTCTTTAGTTAAAATGTGAAGAATAGTTCAAGTTTCGAGAGAGTCGGAGGTCATAACGGTCGACCGGTTTGCGCAAAAAGTTTCCGCGCTCAAGAAGCGGTCGACTAGTTCATCGCGAATAAAAGACTTGTATTTTGCGAAATTGGAAAAAGGATTTGCTATTCTCGTACCCATTTGAGAAATATGGAGAGAGAGTCTCGTGGATCACGTTTTAGAGAGATAGAGTTATTTGGGTCTTCCTTTTGAGAGATCTTTAGTTTCTATGTTAGTTTCTTGAGCAGAAGTTGTAGAGAAACTTGTGTATTAGATATGAGAACGAGATTGTCATGGTGTGGGAGACTTTTCTTTAAGGTGTAATCAATCTCTTATTAGTGGATTCAACTGGGAGGCAATCCCGACTTGGATGTAGGAGGATTTAAGCTCCGAACTAAGTATAAAATCGCTTGTGTTCATATTTATTCTTTCGATTTCGTTTGTGTGTTCATTTGTCTTAGTATTCACGTGTGCTTTGAAGATTTAGTGTGAGTCAAAAGACACAATCGGGGGATTCCTAATCTCCACAAATTGGTATCAGAGATAGGTTCGTGGACTTGAAGATTGTTTTTTTTCTCGTGTTGACATCAAGTTGTCTCTCCTCTTGAAATTCTTTTCTACTTGTTGTACTTCGTTGGTTATGTTTTGATCTATTGTTCTCTAGCCAAGAACTTAAATTCAAGATAATGAACCTGAAGTTCAAAGTTGAAAATTTTTATGGAAAGAATGATTTCAACCTTTGGAGGGAGAAGATGATTGCACACTTGAGAATCTTGGGATCAGACGAGGCCTTGAAGGGCTAATCGACGTTGCCGCTGAGTCTCTCTAGCAAAGATCGTACTGAGATCATGAAGAAAGGGAGAAACACGATCATTCTTAGCCTTGAAGATCAAATTATTTTGAAAGGTGATAAAAGAATTCACGGCGGTGGGTATGTAGGTTAAACTTGAACCAACTTTATATGACAAAATCTTTGTCAAATTGCATTTATTTCAAGCAAAAGTTTTATGGATTTAAAATGGATGAAACTTTGTCTATTCATGTGTTTAATAATAAGTTAGTTTTCGACTTAGAAGCATTGGAGATAGAAATTGACGATGATGACAATCCATATTCTTTTTGAATTCGTTTCCCAAGGCCTATGATCACCTTAGGAACACCTTGAAGTATGATAGAGAAACCTTGTCGCTTGATGAGGTTATTGCGTCTGCATATTTGAAAGAATTAGAATTGAAATTCAATGGTAAAGGTATGAAATTCATCGCTGAGGGGTTGAATGTAAGGGTTGACTCGAGAAGCAAGAGTTGAAAGGTAAGGGTAAAAGTCGATCGACATGAAGGTCTAAGGTTAGGAAAGGCACTTGTCATTATTGTAAGGAACTCAATCACTATAGGCAAGAGTAATCCAAAAGGAAAAAAAGAGAGTGAAAAAACAACAGAAGCGAGAACTAGTTCTCTAGAGCGACCCATAGGACAGTAGGAATCTTATATTACTTTGATTCCGACTTGTGTGGTTCTCCTCTAGTTACTTTATCAATGTCTTACTACCAATACTTCATTTCATTCATAGATGATTTCTCTAAAAAGGTTTGGATCTACTTCCTTAGGAATAAGAATGAGAGATTTGACAAATTTCTAGAGTGGAAGTCTTTGATTGAATAACAAACGAGTAGGAAGATAGGAGACTAAGGACCGATAATGGCCTAGTGTATTGTAATTAATAAGGAGTTTGATAGGTATTCCGCCAATGAAGGAATAGCTAGGCAACATACTTGTACACGTACACCGCAACAAAATGGGATAATAGAAAGAATGAATAGGAGTATTATGAATAAGGTTAGGTGTATGTTCCTAGAGTCCGGCTTACCTAAGAGTTTTCGGCCGAAGCAGTTTCTACCGCTTGTTATCACATAAATAGGCCACCCTCCATAACTTTAGACCTTTAACTAACCGAACAAGTTTGGTCTGGTAGTGTTCCTAGCTATAGTCACTTGAGACCCTTCAGTTGTATAGCCTACGTTCATGTTATTCAAGGCAAGTTGAATGCAAAATCTAAGCAGGTAGTCTTCTTGGGATATCTTCTAAGAGTGAAAGGATATCGTGTATGGCTTATTGATGACAAGAAATGTGTTATAAGTCATGATGTAGTATATTCAGTAAACTTTGTTTTTATAAGGCTAACATGCAGGGAAAAGGTACCAGATAAAATGGAGCTAAAATTCGACCCGAACAGGCTTGAACAAATGTTGTTATGCAGTTTGCTGTGGACCGATTGGAGGAATTTCCTGGTTCACCATAATTGTTTTTTTCGGATTTTTTCCCTTTTGATAAAAGAAAGACAGTTTGTGTTTTCCCAAGTAGATTTGGAAGACCCTCGCACTTTAGCTCAATGGTGTGTTGTGCTCAGAGAAATCTGTGACGAAAAAAATGATATTGAGGTAGAACTCAGAATTGGTTGTGGAGATAGTAGAGCGAGCTCCGGAACATTCCAATAGGCGTGACCGATGTGACGAAGGTCACAATCAATGGTATATTACAAAACTTTTGAATGAAAACACTTTTGAGAGGAAAACCCAAGCCAAAAAATAATTGTTGTTCTTATCATGTTAGCATTTTGTTCTGAAATTAGGAATGCTTTTTCTAGTTTCCTTGACCCAATATTTTCGAGACACCACTTGAACTAGATAGGTAAAAAGAAATTCGAAGTAGAGATCGTTTGTCTGAAGGGTATGGATCCTCAGTAGTTTGCTCATAGCCACGTCAGAAGACTTGGGGTAAGGGTAGAGGCAATGTTGAAGGTTACAGCTGTGGATAGTTGGCCCTTACAAGTCTTGGAGGCGATCCAGAAAATTCAAGATCTTGACGAGATTATTATGTTGTTTTAGGCACTAGCCATAGGTAGACATGAGTCAAAACATGGATTTTCACAATCATATTAATTCTTTTTGTTCAAAGCTTATGTAATAATTTGTATAAAACTGTTTATTGCTGATTTTGCAAGGCAAAAAGCCCGCAGTTTTTACCCGATTTAAGGGGTTTTCTACATCACCAAATTTGTGTATCTCGTTTCTGCGTTTCTTATTTACTTATTAGATATTTAGTCCGTTGTATCTGAGAGGTTACCCTGCGCCCTCTAGGTTGCTTTAGGTATTCCATCAGGGCCTTCAAAAGAAATAGAGAAGCAAAAAGAGAGGAAAGATTGAGAAAAATATTGTAGAAGAAATAATTGTGTGAAGAAAAGATAAGAAGAAAATATACTGATTACGATTCTGTCTGTTAGTGTATTTAGAGTTAGCATGGTATTTTGGCAAAACTATATTTGCTGTAAAGCTAATATCGATTGTGATATATGCAATATGAAATTCTAGCACGAATGTCGGAGCTCGTTGTTATTAAGATTAGACTCTAGCGCGATGGTCTTGAAGAAGTTCCAGAAAGTGTTCCAGCTCCAGATTTCGAGGAGGCAGTTGAAAATCGACTAGATTCGAATCTGTTTGGATAATTATAGATCTCAAAATATATTTGAATCAAGGGGATCACGTATAGCCATATAATTTCGCCCTAGAAGTGCCACTAATAAAGGAAGTAACGTGGCAAACCCTATAAAGGAAAAGTACTTAAACCTAAGGTTGTAACTTTTTCTTTTAGTCACTTAAACGATATATTGTTATCATTGGGCGTGTGCTTTTCTATTCTCTCTACTAGGGTTTATCATTTTATGAGTTTGAGAGCTTGAGAGTTCAAAGCGGAGAGTTTATTCTTTTGGTATTTTGTGAGACCAAAGAAAGAGTTGGTAGAAAAGGCCTCGGGAGAGGTTCCAGTGGGAACGAGGGGAGCTTGAACACAAGGAGAGCTTGTGTGGACGTTCACGATAGAGGAAACGGGGATTAAACGACGACGGGTTGTGAGGAGGGAGTCCTTGAGCAGTAAGAGCGTATTTACACGTTTCATAGTGAATATATTTCTACCATCTAGGCAAGGCCCCGCGGACGTAGGTACGTTGCCGAACCGCGTTACCAATTCCGATGTCATTTACTTTCTGCAAGTTATTTTTAGTTCGCTCATTATTTAATTTATCCACTCATTGTATCACTGGTGTTCCCGTCTATAGACCACTCGTCAGGAATACCAGAATAGCTTTTTCACTCTCTATTAATATATTATTAGTTCTAGTATTCTTCTTTTTCTATTATTTTAGACACGTATATATATTTACAACACATAAAATTTTCCTATCATGATTCCTCTAGGAAGAAGTTAGCTAGTAAGAGCTAATTTCCCACCAAATTTGTGGATAAAAACAAACTATTTTCTACTCTATATATGCTTCCTTTCAAGCATGAGGCCAAATTAGACTCATTATCTCATTATTAGGTATGGAAGGATTTTGTCATGATATTGGATCGACAGTTTGTAATTGTACAAAAAAATATTTTCTGCTTATATATTCAATGTACCAAATACCAATTTTAGGTCATACATACACATTCGCATAGAATAATACAGCAAATTGAATTTTAGATAATAATAACAAATTGAGTCAATGCACCGATACAATTATATTCCATTTGGATGAACAAGATGACTTAAATTAGTTAATTATATCGCAATCTGTGTGTGGCGCGAATGAAATAGTTTTCAAAGCTGAGTCATCTCTCAGCTGTGTGGCTAGTTTTTTGCATATATATATATATATATATATATATATATTACAAGTGTTTGTATGATATAGTAGATTATATATAATTAGCTAGTTCAACATTTATAATAATATATTTCAGTTATAACGCCCTTGTTATACTAAATGGTATTCGTGTGTCAGATTAATACGATCTAGCTATATTGCTTTGTCAAAATCTTACATTCGTAACATTATATTGTTGAGTAATATATATTAATCCAGCTCTTTTTTATCAATGATGAGTCATATGTTTGTGCCATAAATTGTTAAACAGATTAATGTGCTTGACCTAATAAACTCTTGATTCTCTCGAAGATATTGTAACAAGGTATTATTACAGGACTCTTTAAATTATATATTCTCTCAATCTAAGCAATATTACCGGAATATTTATAGGGTTTTGAAGGCGAAAAATTTCAAATTCCGAAAACTTATTAATTTTCCTTTGGGCCCTCCGTTCCTCATGATTTCTGAAAACATGTATGCCAATTCCTCATTATGTTCTTACCATATAATTCTTCATTATTTTGGATCATCAGATTTATCATTTTTATGATCCCACACCTAAAAAATTAAATCTATCGATCCATAATTATTTACTATAAAATATAAAATAAAAAAACACACACCCACTAAAATAATCCACCAGAGAAGTTCTCTGAAAAAGTAAACGCCAGAAAATTCATTTCCGATATTATTGCAGTATGTGCGCAATATGCATAATGCACGTGACTTTGGTTCCAAAATAGTTGATAATGTTATTAGGCTATATACAATCTAGCTGTATTATTTAACATTAATAAGGATAATTAGAGACTAATTATTGATG
The DNA here is from genome assembly GCA_018132145.1 of Boehmeria nivea var. tenacissima. Lineage (NCBI taxonomy): Eukaryota > Viridiplantae > Streptophyta > Magnoliopsida > Rosales > Urticaceae > Boehmeria > Boehmeria nivea. The sequence continues at coordinate 9,838,478 of CM030876.1, read as the reverse complement.
ATGTTGACCATGCTACATCAAAGACCATTGACAAAGCTTCTATACGTACTACACTCAACAAATCAGCCAGTGATGTTCCCTTTCTTCTTTATATCTAATACCAATATATTCATTTGTTTTGTCTACGTTATATAATACACATATATACACTCAACAATTCGTTTGTACAATATTATTTTCTTCGTTCTCCAACGGTCTTAGTGCGAGACCTTTTCCAATTTGGAGTCTGGCTTTTCAAATATCCTAGAGGCTGCGTTGGCACGCTTAGCCAAGAATATATTAGATAGGCTGCTTCTAATCATTTAAATGATATAAATTAAGCTATATAATATTTAAATGAATTAAACTTCACGAGTTTATACTATATCAAACTTACTGAAATTATTTCAATCAGTTAAGATATAATAGGCTGCTTCAAATTATTGAAGTCAATCGAATTGAAATTATAGTTTTGTACACGTATTTGGAAAATGATATTGGGGATTAATTAAAGTTGCACATGCCTTCGGAGTTTTGGCAAGTGGTGAATTGGGTTGTTATGATATCTTAAGAGTTTTTTTTCCTTTTTTTTTTTTTTACATTGTATTATTGTCACGCAATGTAACAACGTGTTGTCAATGCACGCAGGCACAAATTGTTTAATTATGCATTATCCACCAAGATTGATTCTTAATAAGATGGTATCTAAGTCGGGCTAACTTGAGCTTCAGAATGCTTAGACTCGGCTCGTCAAGAAACTTTCGAGCTTGAGCTCAAGCTTAATAAGAGCCAAACCGAGCCGAGCTTTTGAAAGCTCAGCTTAGGCTTGGCAGGTAATTTTCGATCTCGAGCTTAATAAGAGCCAAGCTGAACCAAATTCTAGAACAGCTTGGCTTGTTAAGAAATTTTTCGAGCTCGAACTTATTAAGAATTGATCTCTTGGAGCAGCTTGAGTCATTCAAGAATGACTCGATTAAGAAGCTCAATCGAGCTCAAGATTGTTTTGAACTCGAATTAAGCTCATTTCAAACTCAAGTTCAATGTGAGTTCGAAAAAGCTCATTTCAAGCTAGAGGTCGAAAGAAGCTCGTTTTGAGCTCGATTCATTAATAATTTTTAATAAAAACTAATCAAAAAGCACTTTAAAATATTCCATACAAATACGTAGTCCACCATGAAACAACAATATAACAACATAAAAAAAAAAAAAAAAACTTGAAAACGAGATCAAACAAGAAATAAAAGTTAAATAAAACTCCAAAAAAATTGAATTTTGAAATTACATACATAAGAGGATAATTTTTTTAAAAAAAATATAGAAATAAACTCTTATGCGCGCTAGCTCGCGATCTCCTAAATGAGCTAACTCACAAGCTTTAACGAACTGAGTATATATGTGAGCTCAAACTCATCTCATTTATCAAACAAACAATAAAATGAGGCTCATGCTCAACTCGTTTCCATAATAAGTCAAACACAAGCGAACTTTTATGAAGCTAAGTCCCAAGTAACCTGCGAGCAGCTTGTTGGTTTAGAATAACCTATTTGAGTCTCTAATATGGTTGTTAGGGGTGTAGTATATAGTGATCATAGTGAACCCACTAATGAAATGAGCAGGGGACAAAGAAAGTAACTCCTACCCTTTTATCAAATATGTATATTTACACATTTATAATGTATTGATAATATAATTTTATAATAAGAAGGTTTTCTGGGAAAAATGTCAGTAGGTTTCATAAAGATAATTAGCCTTCATAAAGATAGATGAGATAGATAAAACGTTACTTTTTTTTTTTAATTAAACAGCATTTCTTTTCTTTCCTAATTAGCATGTAGCTCACGTCTACAAGCAAGTCAAAATCTTCGTGTTGCATTCATCTTCCTATCTTAGCTAGAAATTCATATATATATATATATATATATATATATATATATATATATATATCCAAGACACTGCAGACTAATAGACTCAACTACTTTAAATTTACACAACGCAACTTTGACTTCTCTACTTACTTTCTTTTATTGTTATTTTTATTTTTCTCGAAATTATAATTGGCTTCTTAACTCCTCAACAAGAGCTAAAAGTCAGATTGATATATATGTGTCCTTTCATGTCCAAAATTTGATTCGCATATATGTATATATACAACGACTTACTTTAATGTATATTTGTAGAAACTTTTGAGAGTTTTAGAGATTTGTTCAGGTGATCAATGACCTAATTCGGCACTCAATGATTACATTAAAAAAAAAAAAAAACTTTCTACAATGCTCCATTTAGTAGTATGTCGATGTAACATTAAAAAGGTGTGCAATAATTATATTAAAACGTGTAGTAATGACTTTATACTCATAGGTAGAGCACCGATTGATATGGAGCACTACAGAATTAGATAAAAATAATAATGAAAATTAGTTTGCTGCAACAAAAGTTATCCTTTCTTACCGTTGTGCCCAACGAAATTATAGTATGGAAGAGAAAGAATTATGCACGCAAACAAAGATGATTGACCACACGTCGGAGCTGAAACTTTTTATATCTTTATAATTTCTAATATAATAATTATTATAATTCCTTTTGGTGTTAGGTACAATAATCGCGTAGTTCAACTAATTATATCACCTATCAAGAATAGATTCGGATAATATGATTTGGTAATTCTCATTTTTTTTCTCGTAAATTATAGTAAATAATAAATTTATGGGCCTTTTTACAATGTTTAAATTAGTGGTGTGTCAATACAACATTAAAAAGGTATATAATAATGATATTTAAGTATGTAGCAATGATTCTTTACATATCTCATGTACAATGTTAGATAGAACACCGGTAAGTATGGAGCACTACAGAATTAGCATAAATTTATTTTTAAAAGATAGACCGATGTTTATAAGTTTTAAGAAAATAAACATTTAATTGTTGTAAAATTTGTTATAATAATTACTTTATGTAATAGGTAACTGGCTATTTACCTTAAAAAAGAAAAGAGCAAGCAATGATATGAGTGGTGCTGACAATAATATTTGTGTTTCATATCATATATGTGTCGTATCTTAATTGCGAGTACAAAATTTATACTAGACCCAAAAGCATCCTAATCAAATATCATATTAAATACCACCGACGAGGTGGTGTAGTGGCAATGGGAAGTTCATTTAGGCTTCCCCACCCTACAGGCCAGGGTTCAAGCCCCCACACCCTCAACTCCTAAAGTTAGATGCACTAAAGACCCCAATGGTCTTAGGTAGAGTGTGGTGGGCTCCTGTCGTGCAGATTTCAGGGACCTAATGGTCTCGCGCGGGGAAGCTTTGATAGAACCCTGTCACTCCTCGGTGGTCTCCAGAATTGCTACGACTGCCGATAGGGCGTGAGGGCATGAGCAGCACCATCCGATCTCCCGTTTTTCTTAGCAAAAAAAAATATCGTATTAAACAGCAAATCAAAAAACTCCCCGCATAAATACTATGTTAATTGTGCCCATTTAGCCGCTCGGAACAGATTGTCGTCATTGCAATATCAGGCAAAGAGATTATCTCCGCTCATAACCCGGTTGGCATTAAACTCTCAGTAGTTCTTCCCATATCTACCATCAATGAGTCCAAAAAGGTTGTTCAAGATCATGCGAAAACTATGGCAGAAGCTACTAGAGAGAGGCCTCTGCAATAACAGTTGGCTAGATTTATGGGAACAATCCTCTTGTTATACACTTACTAGACACAGTTTGGACTATAAGCCGCTGGTGGTTTCGAGTTTAAATTCTTCACAATGTGGCCCTACTTCTTTTCGCTTCAAGAATATGTGGACGTAACATAAAAAATTTCATTCCTTCGTCGAGGAAACTTGGAACTCGTCTTCCTTCTACGGATCCCCTATGTCGGTTTTTTTTGCAAACAAATGAAGAATTTAAAGTTTTTGCCAATATCGGTGAACGGTTTTTCTTTGGAAAATTTCAATTCGGAAGCATGTGCACACTCTAAGCTTGATAATCCCTAAAAATTTAGACTATATTCCTCAAAGAAAAAACTTGGGTTAAATGGCTAAATGATGGAGACAGAAACATGGCATTCTTTCATCGTATGGTTAAACTCTGCAAAGCTAACAAAGGAATTCCAATACTTGAGATAAAAAGGTCTTCCAACTTCCGATCAAGCAATTATTGGTGATTATATGTTAAGTTTTTACAAGGATATCTTTGGCCAACCAAAACAATTGTTCTTCGCAATTCACCATAATTTAATTTTGAAAGTTATCCCTCTCTTGGGCTTTTGGGTGAGTATAGGCTGAAGAATGGTCACCACATTGAGGAAAAGATGATTTTTGAAGGGTTGGGGGTAAGGCAATGGGGCGGGGTGGGCCTGGGGATGCGCCCTCTATCCCCATTCCCATCTTAAAAACTATCCCCCATCTAAAAAAAATTAGGGATGGGGATGGGGAATCCCCATGGGCCATGGAGAGATGGTACTCCATCCCCGCCCCTTCCCCATCTAAAAAGAGTTGGGAATGGAGAATCTTTATGGGACAGTTTTCATACCCGATCATTTAATCTTATTATAATATTTATATATATACACACACATATACTAGAGAAATCTCATCACAATCAAATGTTGAAAATTAAATTAAATCCTAATAATTAAGCATTAATTTCAAACTTAATTACAAACTATAAACTTCTAAAAGTCAATAATCTTAAATAAACTCAAAAAATAAACATAAAAAGTCGATAAAACATCAATATAAAAATATAAAAACTAAATAGAATTCTCTTTTCCTATATATCCCAATGGCGTCTATGTAACTTTGAAAAAGACTTGCTCTTAATAAGAGTCTTAAGAAAATTTGATACGCGCGTGAGATTTTGATAATCATTTATAAGTAATATAGACGACTTTCTTTATTAACATGATTTCTTTTTAATTTATTCAAAAGGATTGAATTTTTTGAAACTTACTATAGTTAACGTTTTTTAAAACTTTTTTAAATAAGATTTTTAAAAAAAGTTGATAAATCTAATGACTAAAATAAATAGAATTTAAGATTTCATGCATTGAATTTATGATTTGAGAAATATTTATATCTAATGAATTATATGTTGAAATATATATAAATGTCAACATATATTTTTTTAAAATATATAAGTATATGGGGCAGGGATGGAGCGAATAGTACATTTTCCATCCCAGGCCCATCTCTATGGGGAAAATAAAATGTATCCCCATCCCCGCTCCATTCTTTATTTTAGTGCCCCCATCCCCGCCTTATATGGGGGCGAAGCCTCACGGTGCTCCATCTCCGTGGGGGAAATTGCCATCCCTAGTTGGGGGATGATACACCCTGCCAATTTTATGATATTTCTACACTATTCTCTTGATTGTTAGACTATAATTGGTTAATTAGTTAGGTTTATTGAAGCATAATGCTATATAATTGTAACAATCTATTTTGGATGGGAGGATTATGTAATAAAATGAATTAGTTTCTCTCTCTTTCTATAATTTCTCTGTTCTTAAGAGGTAACACTTGCTCATAGTGCCTATCGTCACCGATCACCGAAATGTCATATCAATTAATATATTGAGGATAAAATAGAAGAAATAGTTGTGACAAACTTTGCACGTCTTTAACCACATTTTAATACACACTATAGAAAGAGAAGTATCAAAATTCCTCATAAATTTTAAAGCCTCATATAACTATCAATAGAAATCAAGTCACAAAGATGATACGGTCAAAGAAAATCAGCCAAAGATTTATTATGTCGCAAATATATTATCAAGGTAATAAAGTTACATTTTAAAATACAAGCCACAAGAATGTGGAGTTGATTAAGATAGTCCCCTTTTTATTTTTTCTGAATTCTTGATCAGTGACACCAGTTGAAAAGGAAGTACTATTATACTTTTCATCGCTATATATTTTCATCTACCCACTTTAGAACTAGTCAAGTTCAAAAAGTTCTAGATTATGAAAAAAAAAAAAAAATTAAAGAAAGCTCAAAGTCATGAGCTGGGTCCTTGTTTAGTCTTATGTGGTGACCAACTTCCAAAAACATGACACAAAGTAAAATTTTAAACCTGTCCTTTACCAAAATCTTCACAACTTTTATATACGCCAAAATTCATGCATTGTAGAAGTACATAGCTTCCAAGAACTTAAAGATCAATGAATTTTAACCTCATCACAAAATCAAAAACGCTAGCTAGGTCATGTTGAACAACATGTCGTCACTGATATTGAAGAAATTGGAACCACATGTCATTAGAAGAATAAAAGCTTGTCAAGAACATGTTTGAGTGAAGAAATTGCGACCACACGTCATCGTTGATGAAAATTAGAGACCGGTTTTATAACGGGAAAATTAAGTCCCTCCATTATTTTAGACTTTCAGTTCTAAGATTTTAATCTCGTCACGAATCTGAATAGTATTGTCATTTTTGGTCACAATTCGTGATTTCAAAATTTCAGAAGTATCCACCATGAGCACAAAGCTAAATAGTATTGTCATTAATACTAATATATATGTTGAATTATTTTGCAATAACTTTTTGCAACTATTTAAAATTAATTTTTACACTTATTATTATGGCAATGTTTATCATATGCTGTTTTGAAACTATATAATTTGCCTAGCCTGAACAGGTTTAGCCTAATTTTGATGGATAGGGAATGAAAAAATTGAATACATGTCCGATTTTGTCGTAGCAAATGGAAAACGACAATGAAATGTTGAAACCACTCTTTTGGACAAACGACATGCTTTCAGAAAAACGACACATAAAACTAAAAAGAGCATAAAAAAGGGTTTGAAAATGGATAGACAACATAATAATTTAATGATAAATGATAGTTATCTCTTAAAGGGATGTTATTTATTATTCACAATTTATTAAATTAATTAATTAACTTATTAAATAAATATAATATTTAATTATTAATATAAGAGAAATATGTAATATTTAAAAATTTAAAAACTAGTAAATTAAATAAAAAAATTAATGATTAAATTGAACAAATTTATAAAATAATAACGGAATAATAATGTGATAAACAATTGATTATTAGTATTTCCCTCTCCTGAACTTTGAAATTTTATAAGAAAAATTACCAATGAACCTTTTCTCTTTAACTTTGTTTTTGGTTAAATTAAATATGAAATAGGCGTGTGGTCAAACATTTGTTAAAAAAATGTATCCTAAGGCTTTTTTTTTTAAATCTTTTTCAATACTAATTCATGAAATTAGTGGAGTGTTATATCAAAGTTAAACCAGTCGTTTACAGGAAAAACGACACATATTCTTCTCGTCTAAAAGTTCACTTCCATGAAGTGTATGTAGTATTCAAATTATAATTTCATGAAGTTAAAGTTCACTTCCCAGCAAACAAATAATAATAATAATAAATAAATAAATTATGTATTAAAACGACGTGTAGAAAAGTGTATGCTAAGCCTTATAGAAGGAAACACCGTCAAAATATGGGAGCAAATGCTCACCTGGAAAACGACATAGTGTTCTTGCTTCCTAAAGTATGTTGTCGTTTATAGACATGAATCATGTCAGTTAAGGATTTAGCCATTTTGCGGTCTATGTTTTGAAGATATAGCCCACGTCTTGAAACATCAACAAAATAGCTATCAGGTCAATATCTAAAAATCTATGACTAAAGAAATAAAGTTTGTGACTAAATAAATAAAATATACACTCATAAAAAATTTGAAATAAACACAATAAAAAGATTAAACATCCATTAACAAAATAACCAACTCACAAATAAATGATTGCCTATACAACCAATTTCACAAAACTTATTACTAAATAAAAAAATATATCTTATAAATAGCAAAAAAACATGCAGCTAAAAAAGTCACAAATTTCATTACTAGAGACACAAAATTTTAGACAATATTGTCTGCAACAAACAGTAAAAACATAATTCAAAAAACTAATGTTTGCAGCCTCAAAAATCTAGACACGAATGTATGACTATTATACTAATAAAAGTAAACATAGGCTAATTGTTAAAAACAAACATAAAATATATGACTATTTATTAAAAAAACCGTTCATTTGAACACTTATTAGACACGAAGAAGTTAAAAATAAAAATGGGAGGACAAAAAAACCATAAAAGACTTCGAATTAGGAGAAATTATGCTATCTTGTCTATTTTTCTTATGAGTTTTTTAGGCATTTAACTAAATTTTTGGATAATTTTTTAGGATTTAGTCTTAAAATATCGAAATTAAAGATTTACCATAACATGCAACATTTTATGTTACACGTAACATATAAGTGTAAAAGTGTAACATTGCATATAATATTACATGTGTTACATTTTATGTTACATTTAATGTTATATTTTTTTACACGTATATATGTTACATGTAACATAAAATATTAAATGTTATGCCTAAATCTTTAATTTTATAAAACTATGGTTAAATCCTTCAAATTTACCTTTAAAATGACTAATTGTTTAATTGGCCCATTTCTTATATCACATTTAAAAAACTATCCACAACTTTTTTTATTAGGTAAAAGGCACATTGTTTATATATAGCTTGTGAGTATGTACCTAAATGGTTTAATTTTAAAACTCATAAAACAAACGGAAGTGGATGTGATGGTCCCTACCGTAGGGATCAAATGTGTGGTTGAGAATTGCCCAAAGAACTTTTTTTATTTATATTTTGTCCCTTTATTTATATTATATTACTATTTAAGCCTAATTTTTCAAAAAAAAAATACACTTTTGCCCCTAAAAATGTGTTTTTTTTCCCATCGAAATGCTAAAAAAAATCCAATAAACAACTTTGGAAAAAACGGCAAATTAAAATTCAAAATCTTAACCACAAAAAAAAAATAAAAAAATTTAAGATCGTCCCTACAGTAGGGACCAAAAAACGGTCCCTACCACAAACTTCCAAAAAAAAAAAGTATCTTCAATTTTCGTATTTAGTTAAAATACATGTTTTAGTATTTAATATATATACCATAGCAAATCGATATTATACCAATTACATGGTAGGTGATTATCAGCAACACACCAGAATGGTTGTTGGACACCCTAAAAACTTATAAAAATTTGTCACATATTCACTTAGTGATATATGAATTTATGACTAATTTTTGCAGTTTTTGAGTAAATATATGAACAATTGTTAATTTTTATGTAATTTTTAAGTAAATTTATGAGATTTTTAATATTTTCGTACAAAATTCTAATGAATTTTTTTTTGATATATGCTTGAGAGTTTTTAATCAACTAAGTGGTCGTTTTAGAATTCCCACAAAAACAAGTGCCAAACTGAAATTTTTGCAAGACGCATTATTTTGAATTTTTCCCTTCACAATTTACCTTTCATGTTATTTGCCGATTAAAAACAACAAGAGCGCACCTATGTATCGTACTTACACACACACACACACACACACAAATAATAATAATAAATAATTATTTTATTTAGATGAATTAAAAATATAATTAATATTTTTATTTATTAAAAAAATAATCATTAAATAGTCACTGAGAACATCTACTCATTTTATACTTATACCATAACTATTTTTTTAATTTTTTATTACATTAACTTTAATTTTAAAAGTCTTTTTCAAATTATCTATTTTTATTTAATTCAAAAAAAATTATTTTCCCCAACAAAAAAGAAAAAATAGAGTGGGAAAATACTCAGAATTTATATAACAATAAAAATAAATATATAAAATTTTAAAATAATTGAGTTTTTAATCAATTTGTTAATTACTTATACATATTTTTAGTAACTAAGGTAATTACTATTATTTATTACTATGTAATTTATTATATTTTTCAAAAAATTTGATAATAATTTAATGTAGGTGTTAAAAAAAATTCAAAAAAAAAAAAGAAAAAGAAAAACTTGCCAATCGGCAATCACCATGGTTGCTTTCTCAACCTCGTCTAGGACGTTTTGCGCTTTCAAATGCCCATCTTCTTCTCCGAGTCTCGCCTCGTTTTCACGCAGCAAAACTACCCAAATGGATTCGAAGCCCAGAGTTCTACAGAACCCATTTCCTAGGTGTCGCTCTCGGTCTCCTCCGAGGGACGCCATTGGAGAGAGCTCTGGCATCGTCACATTGCAGGAATGGCAGAGTTGGGGCTCTGAGTCTCCTCTTCCCAGCGTGGTCGACAGAATCGTCAGCGACTTGAGGGATTTGGAGACCGACGTCGATGCCCACATGAGCTTCGGTGGTCATGGTGGAAAACTACAGGTAATAATAGCTACTGATTGTCGTTGACTGTGTTTGGGATTACAACTTTACAAGTTATGGCTTTGTCTAGTTTTTAGGCATTTGTAAATGGTCAGTGTTTTGTTGGACTAACAATGCCTGATTGCTTTGTTTTTCTCTAAAGATCTTTGATTTGAAGTTCTGTTTGTTGAGTTTATGATTAATTTTAGAGAAACAAGCTACTTGTTTGTTTTTTAGGCATATTGGAGAAAATGTTCGTAATTGTTCTTTTTTAAGTGAATGTTATTTTCTATAATCTATATACCATGGCAAATTAGTAAAATACCCGGTTAAACTAGCTATTATATCAACAAATTACCCTGATATGTAGACTGTATACTGTATTTTAAAAGATTAAAGTTTGAGGAATTTTTCTTAAATAAGATCTAAAATTTGACCATTAGTTATGTACCCATGATTTTATTCGTGTTATAGAGCTGGGCTGTTAAAGTTTGAGAATTTATTGGTCTGGTTTGTTTGATTTCACACCTTCATTCGAAGCTTTGTATTAGTTGAATAGAAACTTAGAGATGGGCGGTTATAGGAAGAATTTGAAGTAACAAGGGTAGTTTTGATAGGTGCAAGTTTCTTTACTGGTTCGCTTTTCGTTTGTCAATTTTAGGGTGATTTTAAAATTCTCGAGGACAAGAAACACCGAGCAACATATCAGAGTCTCGGTGACTCTGAGCAAAAGCTTCAATTCTTTTCAGCTCGTCAAATAGCATGTCGCTTGCTTGGAAGTAGAGGATACCTTTGCCAAAAGGTATTGTTCTTACTGACTGTACAACATTTTAGTTTCATTTTTTTTTTCGTATGGCTTGATCTTGTTGAAGCATCAGAAAAGAAATATTGTGTGATTTTCTCTTTTTATTTTTTTTCGCTTTTATTTCATTTTCAAACTCTCTTATATAAGTCTTCTCTCGTTGTGTAGTGCTGGCTTCCTCAAGAAGATTGTATGTGTTCGAAGGTCACACCTTGCAAACTTTGGCCTGGAATACGGTTCTGGTTGTATATGCATCCAAAGGTTCGGGCATTTTTTTTCCATTCATTGATCACATCTGTCTCATATGACATCATTTCACAAAATAAGCGATAAACACTCGATTTCTCAGGATTTCTTACGGCAGAACAACACTGGCAAACTGTTGTGGCAATTGTTCGGTGTTCAGGCAGCAACTTTGTGTCTTTTTGGCATTGCCGAACATGAGGAGATTATGTGGAATGCATTCAAGCTTGCAGGTATCTTCAGTGTTGCTACGTCTACCTGAGAAATTCAAATTTTACAGTTTTTTATTGTGCGCCTATCTATATGATATATTAAATAGAAATCATCACATTGTCTCAAGCGAACAGTTTAGTGGTGCTTGTGTGAAGGGATGTTTCTTACTTGTATAGAAATGCTTTAGGATATTGGAAGCTAGAGAAGCCGAAATGGACAATTCTTACGGTTAAACCAGTCTTAACAAAATGGTTATTGCTAATATGAAGGTGGAAAACACAGGCCTATGTAATCCTCGGAAAATAGTACTAATGCAGACCCTAGGATGGTTGATGCTTCTTCATGGTGACATGCTTTAGCATTGTGAAGTCCATAGGTCCTGAAAGGCCAACTCTCCCCGTAATAGATCCTAAAAATAACTGCACTTGATTCAGCTACTGGAATCACCAAGGACACAAGTTTTTGACCTTATCCTCTAGATTTACAATTTTTACACCATTATTGTAACTAACTCCCAAATGCATTTCGTCTTAAATTCAGGAAAAGACAAGGTTTGGTGCCTTTATCCAAACAAGAATGCAGAGGTGCAATCAGTTCAAGAAGCTTTCGGGCAAGGATCTTCAGGCAATGAAACTTTGGTATAATTTTTGTAAGAGCTTGCTCTTTCCTGGTTGATTATCTGTTTTCTGGATCTATGAATTTCATTTATGAGATATCACATATTTCAGGCAGATTTGAATTATGAAACCTATATGGTAGCTTATAAGTATAAGATTGCAAACTAGTACTTTTTCTATCTCAGCGATTAGAAGCATTTCCTGATGATAGGATGACCAGTTGATAGAACTTTCTGCTACCAACGATTTAGTAAGTCGTACTCAAACGTGGCATATTTCATTATGTCAACCTGGTTGTATTCTGCAATATATCCTTTTTGGTGCAATCATAGGTCTTCCGTTATTTAGTGATTCGTAGGATAGATATTCTTCTATTCTGGAATGTGACGTATATATTTGCCTCTCCTGCTGGCAGGGCATCACCACATGAAACCTAGTTTGTTAACTAACTAACTAAGCATTAAACTCTTTAAGATGTAAATATAGAGATCTCATCCAATCATGTTCTAAGACAAACAACTGAAATGAGGCATAAGGAGTTTCATTTTGCATAAATAGAAGATCAAAAGTGGTGGTGAAATATGTGAATTTTTTTTCCGTTTTCCCTTGTTCACAATAAGAACTCCCCATATGGTATTTATGTTACTAGATGGTAGTTTACATGATGTTGCGGTTTTGTGGTGCACAGACAAGTGCTGATGAAACACTGAATTTTGTTTTAATTGATGGCACGTGGAATAACTCGGCTGCAATGTTCAGACGGCTGAAGGTATTTTTTCGCGCTCTAGTGCTTTTGTTTACTGCTTTAGATTGTCCTAATATCCTGGAATTATCTTTTCTGAATTAATGTGACATATATCCATTAGCACATAGAAGTAGAACTGAGTGGAAAATTAGTCTTTTTGCCTCTTGCTATTGGTTACACCAGAATGAGGCTATCACTAGACCTATTGCCAAATTCTTCTTCTTTTTTGACTCTTATTCTTGCAAAAGACTAGCTTCTCTATCAGAGAGAGAGAGAGAGAGAGAGATATTGCTTTCTGTGGCTGACAGTTACTATTAAGGGCTGTACCTTTGTTATGCGATTTTACATTCTTAGCTCGTTCTTGGAACAATGGAACAGAGATATCAGTTCCTTAATTGAGCTTATGATGTTTATTTCTTATCAAAAAGATATGAAAAAAATATTTTTATTGCAGGAAGGATAAATTTCAAAGATATGAGAATTTAATAGTAATGATAAGTCTCTTGCCTGGAAAATCTAAGAGAGAGCAGGGAAATCCAGAGGTGTTAGCATATATATATATAATATATATATATATATATATAGCTCTGTACAACAGAAAAATCTGCTGAAACTGACAGTGACTAAGTTAAGCATCTTTAGCACAAGAATTTTGAAGCTGCCATGTGGAAGCTTACCATGGATTTGACTGTCCACAGGATACAGCCAAGTCGGTTTGGGGAGAGCAAGACATGCCTTGTATATCCTTGGCCATGGGTGCTTCGGCGATGCATAAACTTCGGTAAAAACAAGAGGAAAAAAAAAAATCCAGTGACCACTTTTTTTTTTTTTGAACTTCCCCTTGGGCATCGTTTGTTCTCTTTTCTCAATTTAATTCGTAACGGATTTGTTGCATATTTTGGGCAGGCCCCAACCATCATGGGATCGAACGTGCACAGCAGCGGCAGCGATCGGGCTCCTCTCCGAGCTGCATGTTCTTCCAAAGTTCAGTTCTTATGGGTTGGATAAACAAGCTGAAGCTATCGAGGACGCGTTGGTTGTCTTGCTAGATGCTCTCACCACTCGACGTCTCCGGATGGGGAGGTCCATTACTCGTAAAATGAGGCACACTGGCAACATATGTTAGCAGCTTTCTGAGAACCATTTTGCACAAACCTCGCGATCTCGGGAAACATGTTGGAAACGTGAGGTGATTTTGTTGAACCTAACAATCCTAGCTTCTTATTTCACTTTGGAAAATCATCAACCTCACTATTCTATATATACTTCGTTACTGGTTTTAGGTTTCTGTCTACTGGTTTGCTACCGTGTCAACCGCAATTTTTTGCTCAAACAGAGTCGAGTTGTGCGATAGTCAGGTTGAGGCTCCAAGCTAACATTAGATCTTTTTTTTTTTTTTTTTTGCCCCTTCTCAACTGAAGGGATTAATGCCAATGAAAAAAAAAAAAAAAAAAACACCCTTCTTTCCATATCTTTAGAATGTTCTTCATAGCGGTCAAACTTTTGTTATAATAAGTTACTTGTGAAGCCAAATGTAACTCGATAGTTTTGCGCAGTAATGCATTGTCGTCGTCTTCTTCGAAAGTTCTGCATATTTATTTCTTTTTTGTTTTTTTAATGTCTTGTGTAGTAAACTACCTCGTTGCATGACAATGACAACAACTATAAGGGAGTTTACGTCTCTTACCATTTTAAGTTAGGTCATTAAAAAAAAAAAACAAGGAATTCCAAAAAGATATATATATATATATATATATATTTATATACGTGTGTATATATATATATGCAGTCGTGTTCATAGGACATTATGGCTGCTAGACTGCCAATCATATATTACTATTTACATTAGTACATCGTACAACCCTAAACTTTATTGTATTTTCTATCTAACGTACCAAAAAAACTATATACACATTATTTTTGTGCAGTGGTTTTTTCTCATAAAGATGATTAATAACATTGTCGCGCCAAAAAACATTGTAGCGCCAAAACCTATGGGGCCAAAAAAAAAAAAAATTGCAGTAACATAATAATAACGAACAAACCGAAATAGAAACTACGCGTCCCTGAATTATCTGTCTAATTATTGTCATTTGTCACATAGATTAAAATACAAATTGACAATATTAACGCGTCGTGTAATAACATCTTCTTCTTTAGGCCCTCCACGTTTCAAGCAACATTTCACTCTCAACCATTCTTCAATTCTCTTTCCTCAAAAAAAAAAAAAAAAAAGGGAAAACGACATTGTCTCTGTCCCACCAAAGGCATTGGTCTGTCTGTCTCGGAGGAGGCCGATAATACTGACAGCGATCCATTTGTGCAGATTTTTGGTCTTCAAGAGATAAAAAAAAAAAAACGACATCGCAAGAATGGCTTCCAATTATGCCGTTTTTGGTGCTCTCTTTTCCCTTTTGATGGCCTCGGCCTCCTCCTCCTCCGCCACCACCTTCCTTTCTGGTAATTTCCATGTTTGTATAATCATCACATTTCATAATTGATTAATGTTTTTTTTTTTTTGGTAATGTTGGTGTTGTATTGCAGATAGGGTGTTTGAGTCACATGGCTCCAATTCTCGTTCCCTCCTTCAGGCCAAAAAGAGTACGTATGACCTTCTTTTTTCTTTTTGTTTTGTCTGTTTATTCTTTTTGGCATTTTATTGTCGCTTTGATTTTTCTTAAATTTTTTCTTGTTTGTTGTTATTATTTTTGCTAAATATTATTATTATTATTATATATATATAGTTTTTTTTTTTTTGCTTTATAGTATTATTTTTACTCGAGCTATGCATTTACAATGGGAAAGGGTGATACAAGGATGTTTTTTGTTTTTTGCATTACGTCATTAGGCACGAATACCTCTATAAAAAAATAAAAACAAGGAAAATCAACGCAGTGTTTTGTTTCCATTCAGAGAAATATAATAATCTGCACAAGAAAATCAATCTTATGCTATGTTACTACTTATAGTATCAAAACAAAGTAAAAGAAAAAGTCTTTAAAGTACAAAATACTATTTAGTTTTTACGGGAAATAGGTCAAAAAATTTGGTACTCATCATGCTGATAATTAACATGTATGATTGCTCTTTTACTTTGCTTTTAGAGCATACTTTTATATTATAAAAGAATTTATAATGAGAATAAAACTTTTTTTTTTCACCTAAACCGGTTCTTCTTGTTAAATTATTAGATCTTTAATTGATGCACCATCTTTTATTAAATAATCTTTTTAAATTACTTTTTGATAATTATACATGCCTATAACATTTTAATACTGGTATAATTTCAATTACGTCTCTCTTTAGTACAATTTGGCTTTGAAGTACTTGGCACAGCAATGCCAAACTATACTATTTGAATCAGATTCTGTCTTTCCTTTTCTTAATGAACTTTGCAACACTGTGACAATCATGCATTGCAAAATACTTAGCCGCAATTAATTTGTTATTGATGTAAAAAGTCAATTGTTTACATTAACTTTTTTAACACACTAATTGGCAATGCATATTTGCCTGGTGATATCAGGAAAATTTTGATTATGCAACATGAGATTGAAAAAAATAATAATTTAAATTCTCTGTTTGATATCAAAGAACTTAATTAGCTGTTTGGCTTGGTTTTCTAACAGGTTGTGCTATAAACTTTGAGTCACAAAACTACACAATCATAACAAGCCAATGCAAAGGGCCTCAATACCCTCCTCAGGCTTGTTGCCAGGCCTTCAAGGAATTCGCTTGCCCTTTCACCGACGCAATCAACGACGAGCAAAGCGACTGCGCCACCACCATGTTCAGCTACATAAACCTCTACGGGAAGTACCCGCCGGGCCTGTTTGCCCTGCAGTGCAGGGAAGGCAAAGAAGGCCTCGATTGCACCGACATACTCGCGGTCAAACAAAAGAGTAGAGCTCAGATCTCGGCCGCCCCGCCCGCAATGCTGCTTCTCTTGAGTACACTTTTTGTGTTGGTGTACCATTTGTTCTAATTGAGAGGAGAAAAAAAAAATTCCCTATTTGCGTCTCACTGATTTTCTTTTGTTTTTTAATTTATTTGCCCTTCTGAATTTTGGTTCCTTTCAAGGTCTAGCTTCGCTATGATTTTGATTTTTTCCACTTTGTATTCTATTCAAGAAAAGGGTATAATATAAGCTCAACAAATAGTCTGTTGTGCCTTGATATGTTACGTGTACATTTTTTGAACAAATTCTCACTGCTGGCCAATTAATTTGTTATACCATACATGAATTGATAGCAAAATTATAATATTAGTACCTTTGAAGGTAGATTTCTTTCCAACATAGTTTATGCTAGAAAGTTGTGACATTTATAAATTAGATTTGATGTCCAAAAGAGATATGTCTTGTCAATGAGTCACTGCTTTTAGAGTTGAACGGTTGGGCAAACGATAATAACTCATCAAGCAATAGATTCATATAAAATAGGGTAATGCTTCATATTATCTTTAAAATAATAGATAAAAAAAAATTAAAAGAAAAGGATAAAGTTGTAAGAGCTGATCTAGAATTGAAAACGTTTATGGTTGTCTTTGTCAATTGACTGTGTAGTTTATCACAAAATGGATCCCATATAACTAGTGGACATGGTGGCTTGATTAGTCACGAATCATATGCTAAAAGTTTGTAGTTTGATCAAAAGAGGACTAGTTGCCAAGAACAACTTGATTCTCTTATAAAAATAAATAAAAAAAACAAATGGTTATTTTTTTATTGATAAAATTAACTATTGGACCTAAAAATCGGCGCATCTTTCTTCAATTTGCTAGTCCTAAATAGCTTTAACAATAAGCCGATCCCCCCTTTTGTTTTGACATGCTATGTAAATTATACTATAATATGATACAATAGAGACTCAAGACTATTATTGTATATTAAAAAGAAACTTCATATTATCATCATTCATGAAGTATGTATACGCTTCTTTTTATTTTATTCATTTTTTTTATCTTTGCTAAATGCTACTTTTGTTTGGTTTTGGGATGTGAATTTTGGCTCTATCCACTTCATTGTAACCTTTTTTTTTTTTAATTTGCTGAATATCCACTTCACTGTAACTTAACTTGGGAAATTCTTTAACATGGTTAAATAAATTCTCTAGAACTAATATTATAAGTTTTCTACTTTAATAATTCGAGTATTATGAATTTTTTAACTTTGCTAATTATATTGATATGTTGCTGTAATTTGACGCTAAAAGTTTTCCAATATATATATATATATATATATATATATATATATTGGAAAGTAAAAAATGGCCAATATTGAACTCCTATAGTTTGTTAAAACACCTTACCTAAATTTAGTAGCAAAAAGAACGTTTTTTTATTCTTATTGGAAGAATCAGCGACAATAAGAAAAGTCCAAGAAGCAAATCAGCAATAATCTATGAAATCAGAAATAGTTTATTTTATTTCAAGAAAAAAGTCAGAAATATATTATCAGAATAACCTTGACTTCAAACACATCTAGAGAAAGAAGGAATCATTAACATTAATGAGAACCAATTTTTCCAAAACACAAAAAAACACCACTCCACAAGTATTGGTTCAAATTAAGGTGCGAATAAAGCATTATGTTTGTGTCATACTCATAAGCATGAAAAGCAGAGCTAACTTTTGAAAAAAAAAAAAAAAGGTAGAGAGGATGAGAAATTCCCCGCCGAAAGAAGAAAAATAGAGGAATCCAAATCACAATAACAATGAAAGAAAAGAAACCAAAAGCAGTGTTGCGATTTTCCTAACGTCATTTTCCAAAATGTCTGGCTAGGACATTTCACATTCAACGGCTAATTAGCCTTTAATTGAAATTAAGGCTTGTTTCTTCTTGAAGCTTGGATTATATATTACTTTCAAAAAATTGTGAAATTATAAATATGTCATGTTCAATTTTTCTGTCAATAACGAACGGCTTTTTGGCAACATCTTGATGGGTCGGTCGTCTGGTCTTTGAAAAAATTATTAAAGTTTGGAAACAAAACAGGATAAAGCTTTGACTCGGTAACCATGTTGGCATGTTGTTGAAGCTCTATTTGGTTGGATTATGATCAATGATGGTAGTAAGAGAGAGAGAGTATTCAAGATAGACAATTATTTCCTTATTTACTTCATGAATTTAGAAAATAAAATGTTTTTTTAAGTTCAATTATTCATTACTATAAGAAGAAGGGAATTTTAAGAAAATAGCCATTGTTTACAAAATGATTTTAAAAAATAGTCACAGTTTCAAAAAATTTAAAAACTAGCCATTTAAGAAATTTCTGACACGTGTCAGAAATTTCTTACAGCACATTTTATGTGCTATTTTGTTATTGTCAGAAATTTCTTACAGTGTGTAATGGCTAGTTTTTAAATTTTTTGAAACTGCGGCTATTTTTTTAAAAACACACAGTTCAAAATGGCTATTTACCTAACTGACCCGAAAAAGAATACTAAACATATAGTAAAATCTTAAATAAATTGATGATCTTGATTAAATAATATTTTTTTTTTACTGATTCTAATTAAAGTTCAGCAAGCTAAATTAATGATTCGCTAAATTTATAAAATGATATAGTACAAAGAAATTTTTAGGACACATTTAGTATATAAATTAAGACATTCTTAATATAAAAAAAATTTATAACAATATTGAGAAGAATCTAACAAATATGTATATAATATGTTTTTCTTCAAAATTGATATCAATGGATTTATTTAGTTAACATATACGTGAAACAATAATAATAATTTATAAAATAATTTAAAAACGATGCATATTTAGATAAATTAAAAAAGTACCTCGATAAATTAATAAAGGGTCAGTTCGGTAAGTAGCTATTTTGGACTGTGTGTTTTTAAAAAATAGTCACAGTTTCAAAAAATTTAAAAACTAGCAATAAAACTATAAGAAAATTCTGACAATAACAAAGATACACATAAAAATACTGTCAAAAATTTATAACACTAGGCAAAAAATTTGTCAGGAATTTCTTTACATGACAAGTTTTTAAATTTTTTGAAACTGTAGCTATTTTTTAAAATTATTTTGTGAACCGTGGCTATTTTCTTAAAATTCCCATTAATAAATTACTAACTTTTCGATAAATTAATATTGATACTTTATTAATATATTGATAAATTAAGACTTTACTAAATTAATAAATTTTCTTGATCCCAATGTTATTAATCCACAGAGGTTTTACTATATTATTTTTTCCCTATCAGATTTTATTCCATCATTTTAATACAGCATTGTGTAGCATATAATATACATTAAGATATTAGTAGTTTATATATCAAATGGATTGTAAGGATTTTTTCTTTTTATAATATATTATCTTATATATTTATCTAATTATTAATTTATTTACCATATTGTGTCTGAGTTAGGATTGAATGGATTACTTAGGTATTATAATGCATGATCTAGCATTAATCTTTGTTGAATCTTCTACTAAAGGTATTATTCTAAGCGTAAGATTTATAGTTAAGAAATTTTGGCATATAGTATGTTTCTTAGACAATATTTGAGAAAATATCTACAGTTTTTTAATTGAGTTAACGGTTTACTTTTTGTTGGTAGACAATACAGTATAGTTACTAATAGTATACATGCTATTTTTCATTTGTATATTGTCTACTAATCATGATAAATTATTTACTAACAAAAATTGGACCATTCACCTATAAAACGAAAGTTGTAGACATTTTCTACATTAAGTTTTAAAATTAGATCATTTAGTCGTAAATGTGTATCTTTTGTAAAATTTGGTAGCTAATCTATTTTTTAGACCATGTTTAAAAAAAATATCTTTTTTTATTTGGTGAATGGTTCGTTTTTTGTATATAGACTAAATACCAACTTAATATAGATAGTGTTTATCTACAAATCATGATAAATAGTATGCATATAAAAAACAAACTGTTTACTTAAAATACAAAAATTATGAATATTTTCTTAAATAAATTCTAAAATTAAACATTTAGCTCTAAACTCTTTCTTTTAGTGTGTTTTGTGGATATATCAAGTGATACTTGATTGGTGTTTGCAAAAAAAAAAAAAAAGTGATACTTGATTGGACACCATGTTTTAAACCTTGTCACAATTATAAATAGACAGTTGTTCAGCGACACGATATAAACAAGCACTATAAAATCCAGTTGTCACGGAAATTAGGTCAAGATAGCAAAGAAAATGTGGTTAATGAGAGACGACATTTGTCATTCTAATAAATGTGACTTGACTGTTCTATGAAGTGGCACTTCATTGAACCACACATCAATTGTCCTATTCTTCTTTCTACAAGTCTCATGGACTGATGGACAGCAAAAGAGAAACGTGCCACAGTGCGTTCCTTTTGCTCGTAATGTTATGAAACCAAGAATTGCAAGCAATTAAATACAGAGCTTTGAAAATTGTTATGCGGAACCGTCCATGAGGTTACAAGTTACAACAAAACTCGATAGAGCTTTCATAAATATATTTTGCAGAGTCCAAGTTCTCAAAATTGTCATATACTAACACCTCCGGTGCAACCCATAGGTTATTCGTAAACAAGGATCTAAGACGACTTAAGATTCGAGGACTCACACTCAAGGACGAGGAGTCAAAGTCCGTGAAATCTCACGTCCCACAAATCATGATAGAATCCACATTATCTTGAAAGACAAGAGTCCCGAGAGAGGTAGTCACGAATTGACACCTCTCTCTGTAATCTCTGAAATTAAGGGATTGAATTGCGAGTTGATTTATCTCAAAGAGATAAATCTGAATTCAAATAAATAAGTGATATTTTTTTATAACTTAAAAGATAATTACAGAATATATTCAAATCTCACTAAAATTAAGATATCTTAATTTTGTTTGATCTCTCAAAAAAGAGAAAACATGATCAGTAGCATTCTAGAAATAAGTGTCATTTGGTAAGCAATTTTTCTCTAATAAGACTTTATTATATTTTCTTGGGAGATTTTGAGGAATACCCCTCTTTTATTGCACTTTTAATTTATGGTACAAAATTTACATTATAAACATAGCGCGTAAATAAATATAGCACATTACATAAAACATAAATTATTAAACGGCATTAAAGATAGTCTTGTTTTGCAATTCTCTCTATTTTCTCTCAAACTTGCTTATCTAAACATTGAAGAGCTAAAGACGAAGACATTAAAGACAAATCTAACGATTTAGAATTATTAAAAAAAAAGAGAGAAATTATAGTGAATACCCAATTTTCAAAACTTAATGTATGTTATTACCCAATCTTTTAAAAAATATAACCAATTACTCAAAAAATATAATTACTTACACAGTGGTAAGTGGTGGTAATTCACTTTGTTACAAAAAGCATGTGCAAGTAATTCACAAATTGACTAGATACCTAATTACTTCAAAAATTTGGGTATTTATTTTTATTGTTATATAAATTCTGAGTATTTACCTACCTTACTCAAAAAAAAAAACTCACATAATAATTTATCTAATAAGTAATTTATTATATATAAAATATAAATCCTTTTAACTATTCTTTTTAGGGGAAATTCTCAAGTGAGTTTTGATAATAAGATTTACTTTTTGAATAAATCTCACATTTTAAAAATATAATTCTGACCAACTAAAATTATTCTCTTTGTAAAAAAACCCAACCCTACCAGAGAATCTCTCATTATTTGATTGATGTTTTTTTTTTTTTTTCATTATTGTACGGCGCTGATTGTCAAAAACACCTCTGAGGCTCTGACGCTGAATTCTGTAAGGACAAAAAATCGCACTCTTTTATTATCTTATTTTAGTATTTTTTTATTGCTATTTTATATTAGTATTAGTATATGTATATATTATAGGTCAATAGGTAAAGTCATCTTTTGAATTTTCTAGCCCAATCAAGTGATCAACAGCTCTAAAAAAAAAAGGCAATACTTTCTGAAAAGAAAAGGAAGTTTCATGACCTGGAAATAAAACAGTTAAACAGAGACTTGTCACAACACCCAGAGAAACCATAATAATAAAGAAATAAACATAATTTAAAGCACTTCAATTTCATTTACTCTCAAAATTTCACAAACCCTCTGGGTTACCTTCAACAATTAAACCTAAGAAAAATATTTGAAAAAAAAAAAAAAAGAAGACTATATAATTTCAAACCTCTGTTATGAGGTCGAAACCAAAAATACCACATAGAATTTATCTGGATTTCGAAGCTCCGAGCCATGTAAAGACCAGAGCTTTTATCTGTGAGCAGTGACAAGCGTCTCGATGAATCTCAGCCCGTCGAACCTCGGCGCGAATTTGTCCGTCGACGACGTCGTTTTCTGCGACGACGACGACGAGCACGATTTCTCTCTCTCGGCCTTCGAAACCTCGTCCTGCGAAACGCAAATAACATTCTCAAAAATCAATTCTGATTCTCAATATATATACATATAATGAATCAAAAAATCGCAACAAAAAAAGAATCGGATTGAAGATTTCTGACCTGATACGAGGTTGAAGCGGCGGAGATGACTGTGGCGGAGGCGGCGGCGGCGACGGAGGCGGCGAAAATACTTGGCTTCTTCATCGCCTGCGATCGGAGAGAATTCTGGTTCTGGAATTTGGATATTCCCGCGAATATCTGGGAAAGTATTTTCTCGGAAGAGAATGAGCGAGAAAGTGAGAGAAAGAAAGAGTTTTTTTTTTTTTTTTTTCTCTGTGGGATGGGTGTGTTGGAGCGGCTTTGACGGCATATATATATATACACACACGCACACACATATGCATATACTGCATAATAGGGAATATTGTGTGTGGGTTTGTGGTAATTTTGTACATTTTACGCGGCTACTATTCCCACTTTGCCCTGTGAAATTACAACTTTGGTCTTCGGGATTTCGTTTAACGAGGGGTTTAATTGACCATTTTACCCTCCTGTGCCCAAGATATTTGTTTATGTTCTTTGCATTAGAGAATAGAGATAGGGATATGTATTTTCATGGAAGGGAATATACCTTATGTCCTTTTTCCCTTTAGAACATGGAAATAAAATTTAATAGTATTGTTTATTTTATTTTCAGAGTTTTAGAATTTAATGTGTATATATTATGGAATCGTAAGTAACATTTTGAATAGTTGGATATTGAAATTTATTCCTTTAGGCTTACATTTTTATATCAATTAGGTATTTGTGGTTATCTATTCTAAATTTAAATACTTGGAACGAAAATAAATGTTCTTTACTTTCACTTTAGGTGCTTAACTCTTTTCAATATCTTGTGAAAGCTCGCTTGATTTTTGTTGTTTATTTATACTTTAAGAAGGAAAAAAAGACCAAAGATAACTTGTGTATGTGGGCTTCTTCTTCTTTTTTTTTTCATTTACCACTAGAGAGTTATTTGCTTACATAAATATTTTAATATATTTTTTAAAAGAAATAGAAATATATGCATTTTAAAATTAATTGATTATGAACTCGATCGGTACTATACATAAACTTATCAATTTCTCTTTTTCTTTTATCAATAAATAATGTTTTCTTTAATTTTTCACGATTGTCTACGACAACTCAAACATAAGTTATTTTTGTCACTAATGTCTTTAAATAGCTATACACGATATAAGCATTTCAAAATTAAATAGCTCAGAAATCTTTCACAATCTAATGAAATATATGACATCAAGATTGCATATTATTGAAAGTGTAGTTTTGATAAGGAAAGAGACCAATCTTGTAAATGGGCATAGGGGCAATTTGGTAAAAGCAATCATCATGGTTTTTCCGCGGCACATCGAAGTTGATTTTTTTTTTTTTTTTCAAGACCACCCATTCACATTGTCATTGTGTAGAAGCCTAGAAGTTTAGCCATGATAGGCTGATATTTTTCCAATCAAACTCTCGAAAAAATGAGAGTCAATCATTTGGCGACACGTGTATGGGACCTGTCAGGCCACGCGAGCACCACTGGTTTCACAAAAATTAAAGCTACATATTCGGAAAGAAAATGAGTTATTATTAATTAATTGTTATGGCATTGGCGGAGTGGGAGGTCCAACTCTCCAACTGCGTCCTTTAATCAATGACGTGTCAGAATTGCGATGTGTTTTTACCATTTTGACCTCCGGCTCTACTCTTCTCACTGAATCACAAGTCATATCAAATAATTGATGAAAATAACCACATGGGTTGGTGCAGCAACTAGCAAGAAAAATGCATTATACTTCGTTCGAATACAAATTCAAATTACGTTTTATTATTATAATATAGTTTAAATTTGATTTTTTTTATTAGTATAATTATTGTAATAATATGACTTAAACTAAATTTTTTTCAATCGGATTGTAATATAAACAAAGCTATTAAATATTTATTTTTACGAAAAACGAGTGTCTGATACCTAGAATACGTAAGAGGGAAAGACAGAAGACTCGTTTTATTCCTGTCTTACTTTCATTTTTATGACCAAAGTTCTAATTTCTTTCAATTGCAGCGTTATATTTGTGATGTTAAGAGTGAAATAAAACGTATCATTCTAGTAGAATTTAGTGAAGCCTTGTGGTTTTATTATTTTGGCTCCACCCACTAATAACAAATAACTGATAAATATAACCGCTAATAGGTTGGTGTACTAATAAGGATGTTTTTTCTTCTTCTCCTCTTATGATGTACCCAAGCTCGAGTTTGGTGGTGGGATGGGAGTGAATCAGACCTCGCTCGAATAGAATTGGGTGAGCTCTTTCAGTTCAACTATCAATCTTCGAGACTTCGAAAATACCAATGAAGATATAAAGAGTGATGACATTTGTAAATTTTTTCTATTTGAGGAAATAAAAATTGATAAAAAAAAAAAACACGGTTCTTAGATCGACATTATTCAATTTTTATCAATTTTGATAGCTTTGTGAACTAGAAAATTGAAAAAGACAAAAAAAATTGTGGTAAGATATGACTTATAGTTTGAAATGATTTGGATAGTTAAACTCACTCCCCTTTTGAAATCTTTTTCTTTTTTTTTGGGCAAAAGTAAAAAGAAAAAAATTGCTGCAGATTAGTAAAATCACTTTATCTGATCTTAATCATATCCGATCTTGCTGAGATAAACATGAAAAGCAAGACCATAACAAAACAAAGATAATATTATTATTTTTAAATGTGGAGCCAGAATGACTCACTAGTTCAAATGCAACAAACCCAGTCTTCATCAGCTCCATTATGCATAAAAGGTCAATGCTAATGCTTTTCCAAATCCTTTCTTCTTATATAAACAAACCAATCTGACATATACATTTAATAGCTATAAGAGGGCAATATTGTCCTGTTATTGACTAGGTTTTTTTATTGTTATATTTTATTTAGCGCATGAGAAGTTGAGAACTAACACACCGGGAATTATTATACACTATTTCCATTGTCCATTTAGCGAGGCCATAGTTAGGTCTGACGACTGACATTATGGAAATAAATAAAAAATAATCATTTGTGTTCATGTCACGTGTCATGCCAATTATGATATGAACCACTCATATTGCGAAATAATTGAAAATGCTTTTGATTATTGCAAGTCTTGTTCACAACATGTATTGCTTAGATTTGAAAGGCAATAATGTAAAGGCAAACCAGCTCCTAAAGCACCGACTGGACAAACAAGCAAAAATTTGTCAAAAAAATGTGATTTGTAACAAGTAAAGCTAATCGTTATTATGCTACGTTTCGTTTCAAAATGTAATTTGCCAATGAAAATATAAATTGCAAGCATATTTTAGTTATAATTTTTTTTAAAAAAATTGTATAGTAGACATCTCAAATGACAAATTCTGAAGTATATGATGTTAAGAAAATTGATAAGTTAAAGGGAAAGGGAATTTTGTAATTTATTACTATTGATGTATAATTGAATTATAGAATCACGTTAACCCTCATTTTATGTTTCTTTTAATTTTTTTTTTTCTCACATATGACCCTAAAGTTTATGAAGATTGGTACATTATTGTGAATGACATGAACTAGGAACACCGTTATAATCAATATGTAATTAAAATTGTGAAATGTTACTACGTAATTAAGATTGCAAACTTTGGTTAATAACAATTTATTATGTGCCAGTATAAATTTTGAGTAACGAGGATGCGAACATATTAAAAAATAATGTAATGAGGAGGATTGAGAAATGACAACCCCTCGGGCCTACTGAACTCTGCGGCGCCACCCATCGTCATGACATCACCGCCGAGGCGACACTCCAACGGTAGCACATCGTCTTCTCCTCGCTTCGTCGACCAATTTCCCCAACCCATTGAGCCTACTGAACTCCACCGTGCTGTAGCATCGCTTCATCGTCTTCTCGTCGCTTCCTCGACCAATTTGACCACCTTATTTCCTTTTCAGTGTAACACCTCTCAATTCACTTACGTAGAAACACGTATAATAATCTTGTGTGCTACGAGCAACCATAGGATTAAGAAATAATCGCTGAGATTTATGGAATATTGAATGTTCCAAACAGAAGTGGTAAATAGACGTACAAGTGTATAATAATCTGGTGTGCTCAAATGTGCACAAACAAAATTTATCAGCAACCATAGGATTAAGAAATAATGGGTGAGATTGATGGAACATTGAATGTTCCAAAAAGTTGTGGCACATCGAACCATCTTCCTTAATTTTTTTAGTTTCGCTAGGGGCAAAAACGCCATGAAAAATGAACACGATGTTTGGTGTGTCACTTTGGAGACCAACATTTGGCTTGGACAGGTCGGGTCCGTGGGAACTTTCGTAGGAAAAACCTATGCACAAAAAACAAAACAAAAAAACAAAACAAAACAAAACAGTGAATGATTTTATAATTTTTCATAGATACTATATATATGTATAATAATATATATCTGTGTAGTTGGCTTGACCCCAAAAAAGTAAAAAAAAAATAAAAATAAAAAAGGTTCAAAAGTGGTGTTATTTGATCATATTACAAAAGATGGCAAGGATTGAATTAACAAATAAAGTACTAAAAAGCAAAAACTTGACCAATAACCGGATTCCCCAAGGGAAAACACACAAACTTCTTGTAATAATAATAAATATATATATATATATATATATATATATATTGTCTTGACGCTTGATTTATATATAATTGAGGTTGTTTTGTAATTTGTAGTGTTACTAGTGATGACAACGACTACTATATATGGGCATGTGTTGTTGGGCAATAAATAATGGTATTCTACTTGTGTTGTATTGATTGAAGAAGAGAAATGAGAGGCTTGTGTTATTGAGAGACATAAAGCTTTAATCAAGTGCACATGAAGCTGCTACATTGAAAAGCTGTAGAGTCATATGGCATTATGATTTATGGGCTAAAGATTGAATCTTCTTGTCCATATGGCCTACTTTCAAAACCCTAAAACTCCTGACCACCACACAAAACTGTGTAGCAGATATGTACGAAAAATTTGAATCCTAACTTCTATCCCTAACTTGCGTGTCGTGTGAAGTGACTTTTTTTTAATCTGTTATATATGATTTTTATAAATAAACTAAAATGTTTACCAGTTAAATTATAAAAACTCACTTATCCTACAAGTTAGTATTGGAAATTCAATATATGAATTGGAATCCTTAGCGAGAGAGAGAAAATCAGAGAGAGAATTTGTGTTTTGGTGCAAAAAAGGGAGAGAACTATAGCCCAGTACGAAAATATCCACCGAAACACTCAAACGCTCGTTGAATTTTCGTAAAATGAAAAGTCCGAAATATCTTTTCTGATAAAATATTAGTAAATATTAGAAATTTTCAAAAAAAATACATCATCATATACCAATAAAAAAAAATTGGCGTTCTGTAGTGTAATTTTACAAGATAACAAAACATTTCGCAAAATTTGAAAATTAAAATATGTACAAAAATGTATGAACTTTTGATAGTATCCACAACTTATCTTTCGTGTTATTTAGTTAAAGACTTTTCATATATAACAATATAGGGAGAATTTCAAAATAAAGTCATTATTGATGCCACTTAATAACTTATGTCCAAGTGATGTGCTCGATTTATTTCCTCTCTATGTTTGTAGTGTAAATTTTAGGGTATAAATTAAAAGTGAAACACACATAGAGCATAGATTATCATTGTACCAAGAATAGAACATTCCTCAAAATCCCCCTAACATATATATATATATGGTTTGGCAATAACATACCAACTAAAAACAACTGCTATGTCACCGAGTTACCATGATATATATGTTATATATAAAAAAATGGGTCATTCACCTAATAAAAAAAAAGGGAAAAACCCCTAATAAAATATCTAAATTTAGGTGAAATTCGAGATTTATCCCTATAGTTTTCATAATTCAAATATTATTATTTAGTTCACTTGACCATCTCAAGTTTCACCTGAACTCAAGGATTTCTCTTATAAATTTTTAGTACATTTTTTTCAATATGGTCTTAGACTAACCTAACATAATTTCATGGTAATGTCGAGAACTGATATTCCCATCGAAACAACCAGGGGTAACCAAATATCCCTTCAATTTACGACTAATTTTGAGCAGCTATACCAAGCAACCACTTCGGTTCATATTACCTCCTCAATCTTTTCCATCTTAGTTCTTGCCATAAAATCTTTTCCAACTTAAAATAGTTAAAAAGAACGTCATCGTTGTGATAAGATTGCAAAACGAACCAACTTTAACAAATTCACAACTGGATATTGGCTCTAAATAGCTTATTAGAGGTATATCCAATCCAACCTTATTTGGAGGTGAGTTCTATTTTTGTTAACCAAACTAGACCAAGCAATTTGTCAACTTGATACGTTTAGTTAAGAATATAATATTTGTGGTGGTTGTCATATTCAATATGACATAAATGAGCCACAAAATGGTGATTGAAAATTGGAAAAGATAGGAAACCAAAAACTAAAGAATCACCTATTGAACTTGAAGAAGATAAAGTTGGTGTCAATAGTGGGCACCAAAAGAGGCAAAAAGCAAAGAGATAATAAAAGGAAGGTTGAATGGACTAAGTGGTGTTTGAGTAGGATCAAAATCAGGAAATCTCTATGGTACTAATATTAAACAATTGTACATTACTACGTACTAAATGCTGTAATATAAATTTGAACACAATTTTAGTGGGAAAGTGGGGACTCGAAAATTGAATGAAAATTCACTTGGTGTGCTCATTTCTCCAAACCGGAAGTTTCGGGTCAAGCCCGGCGTAGTCCCATGTCAACCCAAGCCCCAAAAGAATAAAACTCATGAACTAAAAGAAGTAGCCCACTAGCAAGATTAGAAACCCATGTTTGTTTCCACATTGTCTAGTGGTGAACTAGTCCTTACACTTCCTATTCTTTCAGTACACACCACACTATCCAAATCAACGAAGAGAAATGAAACTGAGTCTATCAAACAAATCTCGCCGCCATAATGTCCCTGGTTTATCAATGACAAGCAAAATAATGAAATTTGCTAATTTAGTTGACCAAAAAGAAGGAACTCAAAGAATAGTCAATGAAACTTTTGACACCTTTTGCCTCTGAGAACAAAAGCTAAATTCCCTGCGGTATTTTTTTCTTTTAGAAGCTACTAGTTTTTCCCGCATTTAAGTAAGGAGTCTTTAATTTTATTCGTTTTGGTCCTTCCATGCGGTATTAGTATTTACGGATAATACTTAGAACCGAGTCGGGGATGGCTTGTAGTTTAGGTAGAGATCTTAAAAGTGGTTGCTTAGTTAGTTGTTCTCCTAGTAAGTAACTTAACTACAGACACAACAGCTCATATAACAAATCAGTATTCTTTTCAGTTATCATGTTGGGCATAGCTTTGGACAACACACTAAGCCAGTTGCTTAAAATCTGTTCACGGTTCACACAGATCTTCTACTTGAGATCAACTTTTGGACTGTGTCGTATTACCACTAATCAACCCTATGCAGAAAGTAGTGTAAAAATTTACTTATACTAAGCTGACTCATCTTTAGTTTCACTACTATAACGTTTTTCACGAGGTAGAGAAACTATCATGAGACCATAATAAAAGAAGATTCTCTATAGTTTACTTGGCCGTTGAAAGAGCTAGTTGGATAATAACTACTAATATGAAGAGCTGTAACATCAACCACTACAACAAACTATCTTGCTGAAGAATCTCCCCCTGATCGCAAAACTGTTTTACAACACCACATATCATGCTCTCGGATCCTGCCTTATAAGTTCTGCTCTTCCTGGTTTAACCTCAAGCAAAACCTATCTTCAATTTCCACCGCCTCTTCATCTACACTTAATGCCTTAAAACTCCGAACCCCGCGGTAAAATGAAATCTCGCACTACATGCATTTGCAAAACATCTGATTTAGCACCGAACCAACCTAAAACACTTTAAACAAAAACAAATTTCTTTCTTGAAAACAATGTAGAACTGTTCATCATAGTCTGAGTATTTGAACCACACTTCTCACAAGGGTAATCCTATTCAACACCGATTGAACCGACTCAACACTCACATAACCGTAGTGGGCACGCCACCAGTTGAGCTAGAAAATTCACCACCCCAAGCACTGCCCAAACAGTTCTGATTTTTTTTTTTTTTCTCTTTTTCCTAATCAATAGCTAC
The DNA here is from genome assembly GCA_018132145.1 of Boehmeria nivea var. tenacissima. Taxonomy (NCBI): domain Eukaryota; kingdom Viridiplantae; phylum Streptophyta; class Magnoliopsida; order Rosales; family Urticaceae; genus Boehmeria; species Boehmeria nivea. Next base: position 9,807,062 of record CM030876.1, on the reverse strand, counting down.
AGGTAAATCCTCTATGCCTAGCTCTTCTACAATCCAAAAATCACATTGGCAACACAAAGATAACCATTACAAACATCAAATCAAGCCCAAAACCACAAAACCAAGCACATAAAAACGAACCCAAAAAAAATTTATTCTTTCCAATCAAAATTATCATTGAAACTACAACAACACAACACGAAAATCCAATCCAAGGAGGCTGACATAAACATATCATCTCATTTGTGTTATTACCTCTCACGAAGAAGAAGACTTCATAGACCCAACGAACCCACTTCCCAAAAGCCTCTCCACATACTTCCCCAATATGTCAACCTCCAAATTCACCTTCTCGCCGACCTTCTTCATCGGAATCACCACTTTCTGCTGAGTGTAAGCCACGAGCATGAAGCTGAAACAGCTCTCGTCGTCGAACACATCGACCACAGTCAAGCTCGTCCCGTCGACGGCGATAAACCCCTTGGGAACCACGTACTTAAGAATCTCCTTGCTCGTCCGGACGGTGACCCAGAGCGAGTCCTCCTCGGCGGCCATGGCGGCGATCTCGCCCGTGCCGTCCACGTGGCCCTGCACGAAGTGCCCGCCTAGGCGGCTCGCCGGCGTCACGGCGCGCTCGAGGTTGACCCGCGAGCCCGGCGAGAGCTCGGCGAGCGAGGTCTTCCTCAGGGTCTCCGGCGCGAGGCCGACGGTGAAGTCGGACGAAGCGGCGTCGTATCGGGCCACGGTGAGGCACGTGCCGTTGACGGCGATGCTGTCGCCGAGGTTGACGCCGCCGAGGACGGTCTTGGCGGCGATCTTCATCTCGAAGCCTAGGCCGTCGGAGGAGGGTCCGATGTGCTTGACCTCGCCCATCTCCTCGACGATGCCGGTGAAGAGGCATCGGATTGGGGCGTGTTTGGCGAGGGGCTTTGGGGGTTTTGGGTTGGCTGTGAAGAGCCTGAGAGATCGGGGTTCGGAGATTGGGGTGAGTCTGAGGTGGGGTTTGGAGGGGAGAGAGAGAGAGGGTTTGGTGAGGATTGATTGGGTTTTGGGGAGAGAGGTTTTGGAGAGAACGCCCAAACGGAACGAAACCGCCATTTTTTTTTGAGCTTGTGTGGTTACTACTTACTGGTTACTGTCACTGATACTTGGGTAAGTGCTTCTTCCTAAAGTATTTGTGTTTTGTTGTGTTTGAACGTGAAACGGCGTCGTTTCACTTTTTGACCCCTTCTCCTTAAGAGGATGTCGTATCACTTTGGTCTCTACTCTACTTATAAGTTATAACTGTCTTCCTTGCAGCCCTTTTAACTTTGAAAATGGGTCAAATTGGTATACATTATTTTTCCCTTTTATTATTGAAACAAACAATAATAAAATAAAATAAACTAATACAAATCATACGATCGCTTTCAGTCGCTCTCTCTGTCATTCTCTCGATCTTTCTCCCTCTCTCAATCTAAGGAGACGTGTGTAGGTGGTTCGGCGACTCAGGTATTCACAATGGGGTGGTGGGGCAAATCATTATCAATCACTTACTCCTTGTTTGAGGAGGACATTTTGCACATTCCATCTCATTTTTTAGGATGGAAAAAATAATTTGAAAATAGTTTGGAATGGTTTGAAAATAATTTGTAAAAATGATGTAAGAATTGTTTGACTTGCTAATTTCGAGGTATTGTGAATGGTTGAGATTTAAAGATATTGTATAGAGATTTGGAAAGTTAAAAAAAATGAAATGGTTTTGAGGATTAGGAAAGTTGAAAAAAATGAAAAAATGAAATGGAATGGAATGGGTGAAATGAGTTATCCAAACAAGTGGTTACGGTGATTAATTTTGTGTCCCCTTTGACTTCACATAATTTGTCTATTAATCTCGGTAATTATGCGTAGAGTACGTGTATTCTATATGTTGTGATTAGGCAAGTGGCTACTGGTCGTTAGATGTCTGAGAGCGGCTACCAACCACTCGGCTAGCCTCTTGGCAAGCCAGGAAGCAGTTGCCAACCACTCGATAAGCCGCAGGTGCAGCCACTTGGCAAACCGTGGTGAGTAGCTTAGACGACTGTGGGGTGCTTAGTGCTGCACAATGGCACTTAGGAGGCTCGAGGGCACATGGTGCGACTTAGAGGCGATTACGAGCAGTTAGTAGTTGCTAAGAGTTGCTGGTTGCGGTTGGTCCATTGGCTAGAAGCCGTTTTCGAGCATAGTTGCATAAGGATGTGCGCACTGATTCTCAGATGCGCATATTTCTTTCGTTATTAATTTGAATTACGCAAATGACATATCATTGGAAAGCTCTATCAAAAATAGATATTTCGTTTGATATGCAATACGCTATATAAATTATAAATATTCTTAAAAGTACCCACAAAGGGATGAGAGAACGAGTGGTCAACTGGTTGGTTAGTGGTGTGGCCAGTGGTCTCTATCTCGAGCTTTCTTCCGCCGTTTGGGTTGTTTCTCAATCCGCAGCTCTTTTGGGCTTATATACCTTCTTTGGGCCTTATTTTCCTTCTTTAACCCTAATCCGAAAATGGGCCCGATAGGATTATTTAGGAAAGTTTTAAAAAAAATGCAACTTTCGAGCAATGTCTTTTGAAAAATGCCATTTAACTAAAAAATTGCATTTTCAATGCCCTTTTTTAAAGCTTAGACTACAATAAACTGGTCAAACTACCCCGTAGATGATGAGGAAGAATTAGCAAAGGTCGGGGTGAATTAGTAGTGAAATAATACCAAAAAATTGTATAGCTTGCAATTGACCCATTTAGTAGCATATAGATTGTAAATTTAGACTAGTATTATATCAATTTTAAAAATGTCACTTTAAAAAGGCATGTTTGGATTGATAATTTTGAATTCATATTTACATCTTATATCATATTCAATGCAAATGTCAATGCTAATATTTTTTTTGACAATACTATATTTGACATTTGATACTCTAATGCACAAATGCTATTTCAAATGTTATTTTGTTGTTTTATTATTATTTTAGTTGTAAAAACAAAATAGTTGATGTTAACTAATAGCAGAGAAGACTACAAATAATCATAATGACTTATTGGTTAGAGAAAATTTTTTTAATATATTATTAATTTTTAATTAAATGCTTAAGAGTTGACTAATCAATATTCTACTTCAACTGTCAAATTTTTGCATTATACCATATGGGTGCCAAATTTGGCACCATATACGGCATTTGCCAAATTTAGTATTGCATTGAAGAATTTTTTTATGCCAAAATGTCAAATTTTGGTATTGCCACACAAGTTTGACATTGCATTGGACATGCTCTTATATAACATATTAAAGAAAGACAAAATGATATTAAATGCAAACAAGAATTTTGCATTCGATAAATTTTCTCTTATTTTACATTTTCTTTCCAATAAAATACAGGAAATTTTCAAGAATCCACTATTATTTTAGAAACACTTTTATTTTTCTCCGTTATTATGTGTTGTAATTTGTAAATGCACACTACCGAATTAATAGTAAGAATAATGCTAGAGATACCAACTTTTTTACCAACTTATGTGACAATTGATGTGTCATATTTTGATTGGCTGGATATCAATCATTTTACTGAGGTGATAAACCATCACCAATAATAATATGACACATGAGTTTATATAACAAAAAGTTGGTAAAAATATTAGTACGTGTAGCATTGCTCTAATAGTAATTAGTACTCTCATATTAGGTAGTTTTGAAATTCTCTATTTCAACTCCAACCAGATAAACATCAGCTGTTTCTGTGAATACTCCCACAGATTGCCATTAACATCCTTGTGACTTTCTTGTGATTTGCGACTTTCCCAAAAAAATAAAAAAATAAAATAAAATCCTTGTGACTTTTTAAACTACTATTGTAATATTTGGCTCTCAATGATCACAAGTCCTGCTTCTTCCTTCACAACTTAGGTAAATAGTAATAATAATTATTATTATTATTTATGGTAAAACATAAACGTCACACTTATGATTACCCTTACCTATAACAAGAAAGACTGAAATAAAAAAAAAAATGGCTCAATCACTCACCATCCATCCAATATCAGAAATGGAAAAAGATGGACAAATAATAGCTGTGGCAGTTGGGATTTTCCAACTAACAAAAGGGAACAATGTTGAAACAATTACAAAAATACAAGTGAACCATCTCAACCTCAAGCCTCAACAATTTGTCAATTTCTCTCCTAACATACCTGCTCTTGCCTCAAGTTTTGTGTACCAATCATTTTTCATCACCACCAACAATCTTGCTTCCTGATGATCTCCAAATAAATTCAAGCCCGGCCTTTTGCATCGCCATTTTCGTATCGCGGAGTAAGACATGGCCAAGACCAAGAGGCTCTTGTTGCTGCTTGTGAGGCTTGCGGCGTTCGCAGCCACCCTCTCGGCTGTCATTGTCATGGCCACGAGCCACGAGAAGGCGAGCTACTTCGGAATCGCTTTCGAAGCCAAGTACTCTCAAACCCCGGCTTTCAAGTGAGTTTCTCTATGCCTTCTTGCTTTTTTTTTTTTTTTTTTTGGTGTTGATTTCTCATGATTGCTGAAGAACCTGGCTTTTTTCAGGTACTTCTTGATAGTAAATGCAATTGTGAGTGTCTATGGATTTCTGGTTCTTTTCCTTCCTCAAGAGAGTTTGCTCTGGCGTTTAGCCATTGCTTTGGATTTGGTAATTATCATTCAAGTTCTTGGCTCTTTTACTTCAAAGTTTCATATTGCTCTGATTTCAAAGCCTTCTCAACGTTCTTGACAATATAATAAGATATTAAATGTTTATATACTTCACTATTATAACTGGTTATCGCATATGCTATAAGTCTTTTTGTTTTTGACGTGAGTATTTTTTTTTTTTTTGTATAAAATAATGTTAGTACTTCCTAGAGTAAGATAATTTATTGGAATCTTGAATTAAGATTTTTTTTTTTTTTGGTTTTGAGCTAACATAGTTATTTTTTTTTATTAATTTGGGCTCTAAGATTAAAATCCCTTCTGCTCTTGCAACTTGCTCAACTTCATTAAGATAGTGAAACAAAAAATTCACTCCCACTCGATGTTAAAATTTTGATTGTTAGTCATGAACCATAATTAAGCTTAAGGTCATAAAAGAGCTAATTACCTAAGAATGGGTCCTTTTTTTTTTTTAATCTATAGGTCTTCACCGTATTACTGAGCTCGGGCGTTTCAGCGGCTTTGGCTATCGCCTATGTCGGAAAGAAAGGGAACACCTATGCTGGTTGGCTTCCGATCTGCGGCCAAGTCGAAGACTACTGTGATCAAATCAAAGGAGCTCTTATTGTTGGCTTCATTGGACTCATAATATACATGTTACTTCTTCTTCATGAAATCCACACTGTCTTAGATCCACTTCTCCTAAGAAAAGAATAGGGTTTATCTCTAGTTCAACTCTCACCATGTTAGTAGAATAAGCCTAGCTAAATCCATGTTAGTACTTAATTAGTATAGCAACAATTTATGATGGAAAATGAAAGTTTCTCTTCATCCTTGGAGCTTCTATGTATCTGGTATTTATGGCCACTTTAGAAACATGTTGCAAATTTCAGAAGCCATTCTGCAGTTTTTTGTCACAAATTTATGTTTACCTTGTAGACCAATCATCATCATCATCGTTGTCGTCATCGTCATCGTCATCATCGTCGTCGTCGTCATCGTCATAATATACTGCAACTTTGAAGTGCACGTTTGATGTTTTGAGTTTCAAAAAGCATTACTGTGTGTGTATGTATACTTTTTTTTTTTGTTTGTTTGTTTTTTTTTTTTAAAAAGAGACAATGTATGTATACTATTTTTTAAACACGTTGAAATGCTATTAATGATCGAATGAGAAATGATATTGAGCAAATTTGATATGATTTTTACATGAGTGGGATGATACTGCGTGACTGTAGTATTACTAAGAGCAATTGAGAGAGAAGAACATGACGAGGCAATAGCCAGTTATGTAGCAATAAGCAAGACGGAGATGCGTTTTTCGTTAACAGAAGCAATTTTAAGAGTTTGTCAAACATGGTTAAGCAAATTCTGCCCGACTTGTACAATGGATGGAAAAAATGGTTCCTTTCGATCAAGTTTTGAAACCGTAGACACCAAAACCTCACAAGACACTAAGAAAATGAAATCTTCTGTAAGCCTTCAAAATAGGAGCGAATGCTCTCATTCGTATTTCTTTGTATCATCACCAGTAGATCCCAACCGAGCGAAAACCGGAGTGTACCTGTGATTACGGATGACTGAAACCAGAAGATAAGTATTTGCAGCTAGGAATAAGAGGCTGGCCATCCATAGTTGAAAAAACACGTTCATTCCCTTGAATTCGAGCAAATAGCCCCACATCAACCAGTGAAGTTGAGCTGCTACCCACAAGATTATACAAGAAAGGCCGTTCCACCGAAGTCTCATATTGCTCCAAGGCAGAATCAAAGGCAAAAGACAAAAGAACCATACAAAGTACTGTGCTGTTATAACCTGTCAACAGTCAGCCAGAAAAAAATAAACATTTTCGCAATGGAAGCCTTGTTAATGTAAACAAATTCGACGCTACAGATCTTAAAATTAAAAGACAGAAAATCTCTCTCGTCTTTTTTTTTTTTGTCCTGTGAGATGAAGTTTCAGTCGCCTAAGCCACGACGAAACAGTTCTAAAAACATACGAAAAAGGGTGATCGTAGATGATTAGACAAACCTTGTTGAATGCCACAAATGCCACTGTCTGCAGAAAGAAGCAGAATGGGAGGTCTTGGGCAAAACTCAAAACAAGAACGAGCTGAACTATAAACTGAGGCAAAAATGATATGAGCTTCTCTGCTACCAAAAGTTCATGCTCGTATTGCAGGTAGATGTGGTAGAAATAGACAGAAAAGTTGTGCCTCGGGTCGGTGCGGGTGAGATGATATAGCAGGGCCTCATGCAGGAAATCCCACCCATATAAACAATAGAAAAAGGCGGTACAAAACAAGAACACAGACCCGGAAATTAAGCCAAAAAGTATTCTCTCCTTTGTTAGCACACTTCTTAAAAGGAACAACGGATTGAACATCTGAGCCATTCTTGTAGTCCATGATTCCCGAGATGACTTTTGCTCACTGAGACTCCAGCTTTGAAGAACAGGCCGACGACCAGATTGGAAGACTTGCGGATCAAGAATCAGAAGAATTGGAAGGGCATATATGATGGGATAGATTCTAAAGTGGACAATGAGCCCATACCAAAATGCAGCTTGTAAAACACGTCCTGTTGCAAAATGAAAGAGAAATTTCTGAGGTTATATAACTAATAGAAACATGTTCTGTAAAATAAATAAAGTCCCATGAGAAGCAAAGGAGAGCTTTCTTTTCTTAATTGAACCCTAAATATCCAGAAACACACAGATTTTAAATTTTTTACTCGTAAAGTTCATAATAATCCTCCTAGAAAACACCAAAATATGATTTAACAAAGAGCTCTCGTTCTTTTAACATCAATAGAAAGCAACTAATGGCTTGTTAAAACCATTAAGTCGTAAATGACTGACAAAGCAGCCTTTCATAACCTTCATGCTGCCACAATTTGTCTCCTCAAATAACAACAAAAGATGCATAGATCCGCGGTAACAACAATTCATATGAAAAAACTACATACAAACTAGTGTAAGGCAGAGGAGTCTCGAAGAATATATCTAGTGAAACAAAAGTACTTTTCTATAGATTCTAGCCCAGTAAAGAGAGACGGAATCAGAGTAAAAAGACCGAAACTCACACCGTTCATAAGACACAAGACGATCCAAAGAACCATGGCACAAACAATCGGCTCGCAATTTCCTCTAGTCCCAATAGTAAAAGTAAAGGGATTGAAGAGCCAACAAACCACAGACAGAATACGTCGATTCTCAGGCACGCCACGCAGCTTCAAAATAGCATGTATGAACAATCCCACAAGCAAATCTGAAATTTTCGCAAACCAAAACACTCATTGAGGAAAAATAAAATACCCTGTTAAACAAAATGCCTCTCGAATGAAATACATTTGCAAAAATGTACCTGAAGCTGAAAAGAGGAATTTGCCCCAAGAGCGGTGGACAAGCGCATTGGGAACGAGCAAAAACGCGAGCAGCGGCGAGTACCGATACGTGGATCTCTCAAAGGGAGATTTCCCGGCAGCCATTAAAGACGCAGCGTCCGAAAACACGAGGTAATCGACGTCCGTATACCTTACTTCCATATGGGTGTCTTGCCATTCTCCATATAAGATGAGAATGAATCTAAAAATGGCTGAGAGGACAATGAGAGTACTGAAACGCAGGAACGCCATTGGTCTAGTCTAGAGGAGATAAATAGCAGAGCCAATGCCAAACCAATTGTTCTTCTTTTTGCCCATAAAATTCAAAGCCGAAGCATTATTACTAGGTCCCGTAAAAGATTTTCAATCTTCCCCATAAACAAATCAAGTTTGCATTCAATGTCTATGCGACTGCAAAGCAAAACATGACAAGGGTTTTACTTCATTGTTTCTAATGTGACAAGATTAGCAAATAATGCAAATCGAAGAAGAAGAAGAACAACAACAACAAAAACAACGTTGTAAATAATGCTTTTTGCAGTGTCATATATATATGCTAAGACTTTGAAACACATACACAGAGAAAGAAAAGCCATGTCAGAACAAATAACATATACCGCACAAAATCCAACACGATCAAATTACAAACCTTGAATATGGATTGGAAGCTAAACTAACAAGCTTTGGTTTTTACACTTTCCAACTTCAGAAAAACGATGTTGGAGAAACAAACGTCGGCGAGGTCCGAGGCGCCAAAGGAGAGCTAGTCGGAGAGGTGGCCAGCGTTGTCGTGACTGACGACGGAGCGGGTCGATTCGCTCATTCGAGTGCTCTTTCGATCCAGACGCAACGACGTCGTTTGGTGGAAGGGCTCTCGGGGTTGGAGCTTTGGGAGGGGGGGAGGGGGCTGTGAAATTAAAGTGGTTTAATTGTTTTTTTTTTTAATTTATTATTAATGTTCAATAATAATCGTATGTGGTAATAACTACACTAGTTATTATGCACTTATATTAAACTCCAATAAAAACTCTTGAAAATCGCTTCCTATCGGTTTTTTTTTTTTTTTTGTTTCCTAACTAGTTCTGTAAACGGTACGGAAATGGAATTTTTTTTCGTTTTTGAGGTAAACGATAAACAGAAACGGTATTTTTGTTTTTGTTTTTTACAAAAACAGTAAAATCGTTACCTTATTTTCGTTTTTCTTTTTTTTTTTATTATTTATATGTCCAACAGTCATGAGACTGTTGATGAGAGGGAAAAAAAAATTCAATGGTCATAATTTTTTTTAATAAAGAATAAAAATAAAAAATAGAAATTTCGTTTTTTGTGGAAAACGGAAACGGAATGTGATCTATTCCCAATTGAGAATCTCCTTTTAAGTTTATTTGTGTATTATCATTTTGTAAAAAAGGCCTCAAGACGGGACAAGATGAGACATTTAGACAATAGGGCGGGTGGGCCTAAGCCCATTGTTTTTAACGTCTCATTTTTTCCACGGGCCAAAGAGGTATGGGACGATACAAGCCAACCCTCCTAAGTACTTTTTTGCATAATTACACAAACTAAAAAATTTTCAAACCTCCATAGATTAAGGATGTGTTTGGTGGCTAAGATGAGAAGGGATTGGACTAATATTACTATATTAGTCTTAATCACATGTTTCTGGTATAGTGTGATTGGATTAGTAAGAGTGAGGTCCATCAATAAAATCACTCTAATGTAGGATTAGGGGTGTAAACGAGCTGAGCCGTTCGTGAGCAGCTCGGTGTTCGGCTCGATAAAAGCTCGTTTGTGTTCGACTCGTTGTCTAAACAAGCCGAGCTTGAACATGATTTTAGAGCTCGAATAATAAATGAACAGAGCTTGAACTAACTAAAGCTCGGCTCGTTGAAGCTCGTGAACAGGCTCGATTATATGTTCGTGAACAGGCTCGTTTACGAGCTCGTGAATAGGCTCGTTTACGAGCTCGCGAACAGACTCATTTTATATTATATATAATACGATAAATATATATTATATATTTATATTATAAAAAAAAGATTTTATAAACTTATAATTTATAACATAAAAAATTAAAATTATAAAAATAAATAAAAACAATGTTTGCTGCTATTAGCCACTAATTAAAAATTAAGATGGCCCAAATAAAAAGCCCAATTTCAATTAGGGTTTTATTTTATTTTTTTTTATTTTTTCTTCCTCTTCCCATTTATTTTTTCTTCCTGTTCCGGTCTTCCCCCCCTTCACCAGCTGTCTCCCTCTCAAAATATCTCCCTTACTCGTCTCTCTCCGCCAGACCGCCGGCGCCGCCCTTCCTCCTCACGCGCGAGCTCTTCTGCATCTCAACCACCGGCCTCCGCGCGCACAGCTCCGTCGAGTCTCGCCCCGCACCTCGCGACCCTCTGCCGCGACTGTGATAACCCGACTTTTTATCCTTGTGTAATAATTTCAATAATCAAATTTAATACATGAGATTATTTTCTCAATATTTATGTTATTATGTCACACGTTATGTTTTATAAATTAACGGTAACTGTCGGAGTGTTAAGTTGTAGCGATGTATCGAGAAATAATTATAAGTCAAATTGTATGTAGTTTGTAGAAAATTACAAGTGGATAGGAGTAAGTGACATGTAGTTTTATATAACGTGACATGATGTCAAATGAGAGCAACTACCTTTAGGTTACAAATTTTATGAGGATGACACATGTTTTAAGAAATGAAGATTCCAAACCTTCTAGGTATTAAATCTTATTGAAAAGTGGAAGAGATATTATGGAGAGATTTAGGCTGTAGATATATTCCTAAATTATTCTTATGATATATAGAAAGTTTTATATAGCATATTGCATATTATTTTAAAGATCTTTCAATACGCTTTCTAGCGGTATATCATACATGTCAATCGGATTAGTATAGAGAAAGTTATGACCGTTGAAAGTTTAGTGCGCGAACCAGTCCGCGAAAAACGACATAGTTTTGAAGGAATACGTCAAAACGACATGATTTCGTAAATTAGGTGTATTTAAAATCCCTTGTACGAAATTGAAATCCTAGACCCCAATAAATGACGTCATTTAAGTGTGAACATGAGGATAATTTATAAATAAGAATAAATTAGAATATTACGGTAGTTTTTGACTGAGTCTTAGTAGACCGAGTCTTACAAGGATCAGGAGAAATATCCTCCCCCTTTTTCTCTAACCCTAGACACCACCTTAGTCTATAAATAAGACCTTTAGGCCTCACTTCACTTCACAAAAAAAAAAATTCTACGCTCTAGCAGTTCAAAAAAAAAAAAAAAAAAAAAGAGAGAAGAAACTCTGAGAGAATTTCTAGAGAAACTCTGAAGAAATTTTTGGAGTGATAGTCGACCATTGTAGAAGCTCTAGAGGAGTTACTCTGTCTACATAAAGGTATAAACAAACTCCTTCCACGTTTAAGTTCTAAGATTTTAATCCGAGGCTAACCGAGTATGGCGTTCTTTAGGAAAACGGTCGTTCGAAGGGCAAACTCAAGGAATCAAGCCTCGAGAAGCCTAAGCGTCAAATTGGAGGTTTACTCTCATAGCCTTATACTGAAATATAATTCTTAGGTTCCAAATTTTTAGGCTATACACGAATTTATTGACCTAAATTCTCTATAGGCCCGAAACTAGGGTTTTTATGCTACATTCCAATGTTTTAATTATTCTGTCCACCCAAACGATTTTTACTGCTTTTGAAAAAATTTATGTATGTTCCTTTATAAGTCTACAGTATATATTTAATTTTTCGGATTTTTCAGAGCTATGGATTTATTATGAAAAATCCGGAACCAAAGCTATACAAACTGTTCCAGTACGGGACAGTTTGCGCAGTTCAAATTCCGGCGACTTTTTGGGTGACTTAACGGCAAAATTAGCTTTCGACGATAACTAAAGAAATTTAGAAAATTAAATTTTAGATAATTTTTATGAAATAAGATTTTTCAAAATTCGGCCTTAAACCTTGGGTTAATCCTGATTTTTCGAAATAGCCGAATTTGCTTTTTGAAAGAAGTCCAATTTACACACGTTTTCTGTAAAAACTCGTAACTGAAAAGTTGTAGATTTTTCAAAAATAAGAAGGGTTACTTCAGCACGTTTTCCGAGATTCTCTACGGATTTTTCTAAAACTTTAAATGAATAATTCGGCCAATTTTAGCACCCAACTTAAAAACCTATTTTTTAATTAAGATATTATCCTATTTAATATTATATTATCTTTAAATGTAAATAAAACTTTTAATAGGGACTTAGTTGTAATTGTGTGACATAGAAAACCAAAACGCTCTGTCTAGAATGATTGGTTCTTAAATAAGGCGTGCTTTGCGATCTCCGCCACACTTACCTGGGAACCTCGTTCTGTCTAGGCAAGTTTGGCTCTGAAGCGAGACCATAGTACCCTTCCCAATCGGTCTGGGAGCGTTGCGGTGAATATTATCACACCGTTATAACTTATCCTTATTAAAAAGATTTTTAAAATAAACTGTTTTTAAAGTATAAACTACGCCCCTTTTAGAATGTTAGTTGTTTAGATAGAAGTTAAGAATTAGAATCCATACTTACATCAACTTATGATTTTAGGTTTCGCTCCCGACAATTTACCGAGCCTTACTCAAACAACCACTCGACTCAAGGTGAGTACAACCTCACTACAGTACGAAGTAGTTCAAAAGAAAATTTATGTTATGCAATGTTTTATGTGACGTATGTTTTATGAACCATGTTATGATGAAATGTTTATATGACGAAGTTTCAAAGCTTATGATATCATATTTTCACAATTTATAAACATGATTATGATGTTTTTAAAGCTCAACGTTTTCATGATGCATAATCAAGTGATAACTAAAGATAAAATTGTGTCGTACCGCCCGTTCTCCTTGTGTCGACCTAAGGGCATTAAGGGGACGGTTTAATTAAATGTTTCTGTTCTTCTTGTGTCGACCTAAGGGCATTAAGGAGACAGTTTCACGATATGTTTACGATGTTTTGGCCTTAGTCGCGAGGACCTTGTACACCCTCGTCGACTATTGGTCGAGCGCGCTCTACGAGGTACGTACACTATGATGAGGATCCTCTAGGATGAAAGATAAAGTTAGATGATGATATGAATGAATAATGAAGAAAATTTTGTCATGCATTGCATTAGTCTTTTTGTGAGAAAATAGTTGTTTCACTGGGCTTTTTAGCTCACACGTTTTTCCTTCGTACTGTAGGTAAAAAATCTTTGATGTGATAGCTGAATTGTGCAACGGCGGTGCAAGGCGAGCGAGGCGGGTTATGGAAAGCCACGAAAATATTTCCGCAAATTTAAGTTATTTTATGTTTAGCAAATTGTGTTGATAACAATGATATTTCTTAAGCAATAAACAAATTTATTATTATTAATATGTCTTTTATAAAGTACATATATATGTTTAAAAAAAAAAATTGTCTCGATTTTTTTTGTTCTACGTAAGTAAAGTAAGTTTTTAAGTGAAGTAACGGTCCGAAAAGTCGGGTCGTTACAGCGACTCCGATCGCCTCCTCGTCACGCCGCCCCCGCGCCGCTCCGGCCAGCTCGGCCGCCTTTCGCGTAACCCTGGCGCGCACTGCTCCGCGTCGCCTCCCTCGCGCGATACTGAGAATTGGCGGCCCCGACCCCTTCCCGGCGTCGCCTTCAGCTGCGCTGGCCCACGCCGTCGAACCGGACGAACCAGCTCTCGTCGTGGTCCGCTCCCTCTCTCATTGAAGCCAAGAATCCCCGCTCGAGCCACCGCCTCTCGCCGGTGTACAAGAGGCCCGATCTGCGCACAGTCGAGCTCCAGCCAGTGAAGCCTCGCGTTCCTCTTCAAATCGAGCTCGAAATCGATCGGTCGATCTGTGCTCGAGCTCAAATCGAGAACTCTAAACGAGCTCGAGCTCGAAGAAAGCTCGAACGAGCTTCATTGTCGAGCTGAGCTCGAGCCGAGCTCGAGCTTTTGTTGATCGAGCTCGAGCCGAGCTCGAGCCTTATTTTCTTAATTTTATCGAGCTCGAGCTCGAGCTCAGAAAAAACCTAACGAGCCGAGCCTGAGCATTTCAAAGCTCGGCTCGGCTCGGCTCGATTACACCCTTATGTAGGATAACTAATCTTATAGGAGAATTGTGAGATTATTAATCTCATGCCCAAAAGATGTGGGTCCCCTCTCAAAAAATAATTTTTTGTTTGCTTTTCAATTAAATTTAAATAAAAATTATAAATTGTCATACATAGTTTATTTTTTACTTGCCATTTATAATCAAAATTTTAAAAATATTATTATAATTCAATCCAATATCATAACAAACAAACATATCATAGTATTAAATCTTATCCAATCTAATTTAATCTCACAACTCATCTCCAATCCGACATACCAAGCTCCACTATAATAACATTAGGACCAAGAAAATTTTTTATTTCGCAAATTATAAACTTAGTAAAGTATTAATTTATTGATAAAAAAAAAAGTTTTAGTTTGTTAAGGTACTTTTTCATATTTATCTAAATATGCATCATTTCTAAATGTTTTACAAAGTATGGTCAGTTAGAAAACTAGTCATTTTAAACTGTATGTTTTTAAAAAATAGCAACAGTTTCAAAAAATTTAAAAACTAGCCATTACACATGTAAGAAATTTCTAACAACAATAATTACACATAAAAATTGCTATTAGAATATTTATGACACGTGTCAGATATTTCTAAAATGGCTAATTTTTAAATTTTTTAAAACTCTGGCTATTTCTTAAAATTATTTTTTAAAAAGTGACTATTTTCTTAAAATTCCTTACAAACTATTAGTGTAATTTCATGTATTTTTTATTAACAAAGTAAATGCATGCTGCTATCAATTTTGAGGAAAACCAAGTTATACTAAATATATAGTGTATGTTTCTTAATAAGATTATAACTTTTATATTTAAGAAAATTATTAGTTTATATATATATTAATGGGTGCTTTACATTCTTATAATGATGTTTCGGTATGATGACTGTGATATATTTATTTACCCTCGAGTTTCACCAAAAATCCAAAGTAAAGCCTCGAGTTTTAAATGGTCTAATGTTAATTTTGAGCGTTATAGGTTAAATTGGCTAAAAAGAAAAAAAATATGTCGTTCATTGGAATAAAATGGTCGGAAAAGGGCACAATACTCACATTCGCACGCCCACGGAACCATCCCAAGCCCCAACACATGCCCACCGAGCCATCCCGAGCCGCAACGTGTGCCATGACGCGGCCCGTTGCGTCGCGACACCTTTTGGTCGCGTCGGCGACCAAGCCACGACGCCCATACAGAGTCGACACATGCGATGAGATCACGACGTGACCTCCTTCAGTTTCCATCATCATGCCACAACCTCCATTGAAAAGTACTCATCACGCCACAACCAATAAGACAAAAGCCTCTCTCCACGTGCATGAAATATGCTCGAAGTGTAATCCAAGCTATATTCAGCCCTTAGATGAAGAATGAAGGGTGAAGATGACTGAAGAACATTAGGGCAACACTATTTGGATGGGGAGGCACAAAAATCAAGAGGAGAGAATCAATTTTGGAGGCTGAGAAGAACACCATAAGTGGGTGTTTGGGGTAAGGGATATTAGAGCGTCTCCAATGAGACACCAAATTGAGACGTAAAACCCAAATTTGCGTCTCTCCCCTCAAAAATCCACTCCAATCAACACACTATTTCTAAACCCAAAATGAGTTTATGAATAGTGTAATACCAAATATGGTGTTGCACTATTCATCAAACTCATTTTTTGTTTAAGTTTTGTTATTTATAAAATGACCCTTTAATTTTAAGATGTTTTTATTTTTGATCTAAATCATAATTTTTAAGTAAGATTTATATTGATGTTTTGGTTTTAATATTTTTAATTTTTTGTGTTTAATTTATTTAAAAAAAATCATCATTTCTAATAATTTAAAATGCAGTTACGTACCTAATTAAATGAACGTTTATTATTAGACAATGACATAATTTTGTTTGGAATTAAATTGTCATGTAATATTTTATTTTGGGTGAAATGGTATAATAATAAATAACTTTTTATTAAGTTATTGTGAAAGTAAAATTTAAGTAGGTTTAATTTGTAAACTCGATAAATATAAGGCAATTATTAAAAATTAATATAATAAGTGATATGAGAGGAATATACTCAGAATATTCTATTTTGGTGTTAAAAATAGTGTAATATATTGGAGATGAAATACTGTTTGATGCGACACTTACTGCATTTTGGCGTTGAAAATGAAAAAATCCATTGGAGATGGCCTTAGGAGGGGATATGATTGGATTTGACTAAATTTAGTCAAATCCTACGTTTGTTGCATTTTTTAGGTAGGATTAAATAATCTCGGGCCCACACTTGTATCACATGCTGATGGGATAAGTAATCCCATAGAAAGATGGTGGGATAACTTATCCAATGATATAATATGGTGGGATTCACATTAAAAATGATTATTAATTTATTTTAAAATTAAATTTAAATGAAACAAATAATAAATATTAATTGTTTAATATTTTTAAATGTACTTACTATTTTTTTAAATTTTTTTGAAATATAATTATAATCTAATCCAATACTTTACCAAACACATTATAGCACTAAATATAATCCAATTCAACCCTATCCTATCCCATCCTACATAATAAGTTTTATCCAATTCAATCCAATCCGGTGCACCAAACGGACCGTAAGAGGAAAGGAAGATGAGCTTCATCATTACTCTCAACAACCACTATTTTAGTTGGAGCAAGAGCTAGTATTTGATTTTCTTTAACTCTTTTCCTATTTATTAAGTTGTAATACTCACATTAGCTTGGTTTATTTTGTTTTAAACTTGTTGAACATGACTATTAGTGAGTAGTGTTTATCTGGGTTCAATGATTCTCTAAACATTTAAAGTTGTCATTTCATCATTTGATTGAAGTTAAAGTTTTTGCATTCATCGTGACTTTTTATCAAATTTCATAGTGCATTCATTTATCATTGGATTGAGTTACAATGTATGAAAATGATTTAATTAGTGAGAGTAAGTCCGAGAGGATTACAAACCAAATGAGAATGATAAAAAATGCAATTTAGTGATCGTGAGTCCGAGAGGAACCTGAGAATTTCACGACTAACGATAAGAACCCGTAATGCATGCTCATCAATAAAATTAATAGACATGTTGATTCTATTGATTGAATCGGAGATGGGAGTCGAGTATTACCTCATTCGTTGTACTTGCTAGCTAGACTAACGAAATGAATACAAACAAATTAAACTAAATTAAGACTAACATTAACTAAGCGGTAAATTAAATTAACGCTAAAATAATAGATAAATATGGGTTTAAGAAATTTTGATTCTCCCGTCCCTCAAGAATCTCAATTTTGATCAATTAATGGCGATTTCACACCCTTATCGGTCTAGAGTTCAAATGATACATGTTACCCGAACGAGCTTTATGATACTCTTATTAACTAACATGTCTATTAAGATGGTAGATCATGCATTTGAACCAAATGGGATTTCCTTCTTCCCATGCCATCACAAACATGATCCATAAGATACAATAAGGTAAAAAAACACGTGTTAATGCACATGGATCAAGAAAATAAAAGATAAAATAATAAGATATAAACATACAATAATTACATGTCATCTATTCATGCTTCTTCAGGTACAAGTCAGAAAATCTCTCTGTCACCTCTATTGTATATCAGCTAATAGCTATTTCTCAATTTCACGCTTCCAACTCATTACCCACCTTTCCTTCTATTCTAATATTCTATTGCTAAAAGGAAAAATAAATATTTTTTTAAAGAACAATTAATTTATGCAAATATCAATATTTGTCTTCAGATTTTTAAACAATACACGCTCTTTTTTTTATCAACCATTCTTATTAATGCATTTTTTAATATAAAAACTAGTTTTAGATATTTAAGTTGTTCAATAGGATGTGAACCATATTAAAAATGCCATGACTATTGCCTATTGAATATTAATCTGTTGATAAATCTCATAAAAAACACATCAATAATTGTCAATGGCCCCCAAAAAAGAAAGGTCAAACAAACATTTATATATTGAAATATATTTAGTGTCATCAACAATGATTACCAAACACACAGCATAAAAGATAATCATAATAGTGTTACCAAACAACTCAATTTTAAAACCTCAATAATAGGAGACCATATCTGCAAATAAAAGCAAGGTCGGTGACAAACTCGCATCTCATCCTTATCTCACGAAATCCCTCATATTTTTCACATTTCTTTATTCATAATATTTTAATATTTTTTTCGGTTTTGCAAAAATAATATCAATATTTTATTTCTTTTCATTTACGCCCCAAAATTGCCCTTTTATTCTCACGAAACTTCCTTTCCCCAGGCTTACAGACTCATACAAATCTCTCTCTCTCTCTCTCTCGTCTTCTCTCAAACGCTCAAAGCTTCTCTCTCTCTCTTCTGAAACCCTAGTTTCTCTCTCTAGCTCGTCTGTGTCTCGTGATCTCTGCGGCTATGGCGTCCGGATCTTCGGGTCGGGCCAACGCGGGCTCGAAGGGCTTCGATTTCGCGTCGGACGATATTCTCTGCTCGTACGAGGACTACGGAAACCAGGAGTCCTCTAATGGCAGCCTTGGCGATCCTGTGATGAGTTCTAGCTCTGGAAAGGTACTTCTGAATCTGACTTAAGGCCTAGGGTTGGGTTATTGAGCCTTGATTTTGAGGATTGGGATTGGTAGGGTTTGGGATCTTGTTGGTGATTGTGTAGTCTTCGTCGTTTTCGCGAGACCTTTTTGTTTAGTCTTGTTTTTCTTTCTTTTCTTTTTTTTTTTCTTTTCTAGTTTCCAAAGGTCTGATCTTTTTATATGAAACAATTAATTGTTCGTTTTTTCGTTGCGCTTGATTGTTTTGGGGTGAGGTTTAGGGAAACTTTGATGTGAAGTTTTTGTGATTCGAATTCGTATTGTGAGAACAGACGTGTTTGTTTTTTGTTCGAATCAGAGAAACTAAGCTATGAGCTAGTTAGGTTGAATGGTGGTTTGGGTATAATTGGTCTCATGAATGAGTTGCCAATCAACGGTTTTGGTTTGAAACTTGGAAGAACAATCTCAATATGAGACGCTACTTAAAAGTTTGAATGAATGAAGAAGTAGATAAACTGATAACGAATAGGAATTAATTTTTCTATCTGTAACTGTGGTTCGAATGCATATTTTGCTGTAAATCCAGAAAAAAGACCAAAGGAAAAAAAAAATGGATGTAGTTGCAATTGCCCCAAGAGAAAGCATCATTTTTTACTCAGAGAGCTTAAGCTATGAGTTACTTGGGTTGAATGGCAGTTTAGATATAATTGGTGTAATGAATTAGCTACCAGGAACTAAGTATCTGAGTACTATGGCAAAAGATATTGTTTTTCTATTTGTAGCTATTACTTGAATGGTTATTGCCCCCAAACTGAAGCAGCTGTATATTCCTGACATTTCCACGAGATTCAACATTACATACATGGCAGGTAGTGAAAGCAAATAGCTAAAGACGACCTTGACTATAAGAAAATTTGAACTCTATAGAAAGAAGTGACTTTTTTGTCCGAAGTTCCGTAGCCAGTATGCAGCAAAAACAATCTCGAGAATACCTTTTTTTCCCCTCAGAATGCATAATAGTATCATGTACTGTCTTCTTTTGGGTTATCTTTATATATTTCTCGTTTATACAAAGATTTCCAACAAAATACTTTCAGATTTTGGATTTGGAGGGGATTGAGACTTTTAAATACATCCCACATAATATTTGAAATCCAGATATAAAAATGACAAACTTGCTGTTTTTTCCAAAAATGTTACGTTATGGCGGCTAATATATATAATAACATCCATTATCAGGTGTATTGCATCAATCAATTTTATGCTTAAATGCTCTTACACTTCAATACATGTATACTATAGCTTAAATGACTGCAAGTGTGCTATGGGTATGGAAATTGCTTTCTCAGTCAGCTTTTGGAGCATAGTAGAACAAACCCCTTACCAAAATGGATTGTACACTTAGAGAACTGTTGTATTCATCACTTTAAGCTGAAAGGGTTTTATGGGCATTCTGAACTGAAAATATTATAGATTGTGCATATCACTTCAAGCTCTCTGCATTTCAAAAATTCTCGCTGAAATCGTCTTAATTTTGTTTTCTTAAAAAGATTCTGTTTTCTAGGTAATTATCTGAAGAAACAACACATATTTGGGTACTGCATCATAAAATTTTATATTATTTTTCCTGCCTAGTTTGGCACATTGCCGTAAGTTTCTTTAGTGGATCATAGGTGGCATTGTTGATTTGTTGTACTGGGTTTATTAATGCATGCACCTTATTTTTTTATCACTGAGTACAATATTTTGCTTTTATGATTTAGGATTTCCATAGCAACCGAAGGGGAAGATCACCGGTGTTTCCTGCTGCTGCTTATAGCCAGCCAGAAGATTCCTTCTACCAAGATCTGATTTCTGCTGTGGAGAAAAGTATGAAAAGGAATACTGATAACCTCATGCGCTTTCTTGAAGGAATTAGTTCAAGGCTTTCACAGCTGGAACTATACTGTTACAATCTTGATAAATCTATTGGAGAAATGCGATCTGATTTAATTCGTGATAACGGAGATTCAGATTCCAAGTTGAAGGCTATTGAAAAGCATCTCCAAGAAGTGAGTTGATTTTTTGACTTATGTGCTCCCAAAGGTTTACGTGTTATTGAAATTAGAAAGTTATTTCTGCTCAATTTATGTTTGTCTATGTTTTTCTGTTCTTATTTTTAATAGAATTTGTTGTGTTTGCGTTTGCATCTGCATTTTCCGTGTAGCATTAATCTTGTGAACCAAAGAATTCCTGCATTTTTTGTGTTTGCGTTGTTAAACTACTTAAGCACCTTTTGTTATATAATTTGTTTGCATATCTCTTTTAAATAGTCACTAATGGTTAAGTAGTTTGTATGCAAAGTACTTAAATAATGTTTGAAAGGATGAATGATATTGATATCTATATCGCATGCGTGCATCATCTTGGACTATACACATTTTAACCATAGGAAACCATCAAAGTAGTTTTTAATTATTTGCACAAAAAGTGATCATATAGGAAATTTGGACATATTAACATTATATCACGCATTAACATTGCAGTTTTGCTAATCCGTACATGCATTGTGGCCTATTTATTCAGAGTTAAATGAAATCTCAAATAGAGCTATCTTGAGCTTCTTGAGATGTCCTGTTTATAACTGCAAGCACCAGGAATCAATTGGGTGCTCTATTGTGTTTTGTTGGAGCCTTTTTCTTCCCTCGGACATTGATAGCTTAATGATTTTAAGGGAAAAGAAATAGCCCAGGAAAGCAAATGTGACATTTATAACTATTGAAGCCATATCGTGTGAATTTGTGATAGTTGTAATGATAATTCTTTTCCCCAGTCGTAGTTGCACATCCGCTGGGATAAATTTCAATGATTCAAGTTATAAGCCGTGTCATTGGGATATAATAACCTTGTTCTGCTTCTTTCTTATATCAGTGCATTTTAACGTTTTTTGGTGGACTTTCCCTATTAATTCAATTTCATTAGTACAAGCAATTAGATGCATAGATGAACTTAAATTCTTAAATCTCGTTTCAGGTTCACAGGTCTGTACAAATACTGAGGGACAAGCAAGAACTTGCCGAGACTCAGAAAGAACTCGCCAAACTTCAGCTTGTGCAGAAGGAATCTTCTCCATCGAGCCACTCCCAATCCACTGAGGGCAGGGCTTCACCACCCGTGTCAGAGTCCAAAAAGAATGACAATGCCCCGGAAACACACAACCAACAATTGGCTCTTGCCCTGCCCCACCAAGTAGCGCCGGTTCAGCAACCGGCCATGCCTCCCCCGCAGGCCCCCTCTCAGAATGCAGCGCAGCAACCACCATACTATATACCAGCTCCGCAGTTGCCAAACCTACCAGCTCCAGCACAACACCAACAGAGTCAGTATGTGACTCCTGATTCTCAGTACCGCACTCCCCAACTGCAAGACATCTCCCGGGTGGCGCCGCAGCCGACACAGTCTCAAGTCAATCCAACACCATCAGTCCAACAGTTCCCTCAGTATCAGCAGCAGCTGCCCCATCAGTTGCCTCAGCAATTGCAGTTGCAAAACCTGATGCAAGCCCAGGTTAGAACTCCGTCACCTGTTTACACTCCATATGCACCAAGCCAGCAGACAAACCCACCTCCGGAGACTTTGCCAAACAGCATGCCTATGCAAGTTCCGTATTCTGGAATTCCTCAACCGGGTACCAGTTTCGGGTACACTAGTGCTGGTAGAGCACCTCCACAGCAGCTTCCGCCTCAGCAAATCAAGGGCAACTATGTATCTCAACAACCTGGCGATGGTTATGGAGCTTCTGGGCCCCACGCTGCGCTTCCTCCGGGCAGCACATACATGATGTACGACAGTGAAGGCAGCAGAGCACATTACCAACCTCAGATGCCTCACTTCCCCCCAGGTGTATATCCTCCCTCAAGCGCCCCTGTCCAAAACCCGCCGCCAAACTCAGCCCCTAATCTCATCGTCCGAAACTCGCAGTTCATGCGAAACCATCCATACGGCGAGTTGGTCGAGAAATTAGTGAGCATGGGCTTCAGGGGCGACCACGTCTCGAGCGTCATTCAGAGGATGGAGGAGAGCGGTCAACCCGTTGATTTCAACGCCGTGCTTGACCGCTTGAATGTGCACTCTTCGGGGGTTCCTCAGCGAGGATGGTCAAGCTAGAAAAAATAATATGTTTTACTATTGCCTGACCTCTCAAATTTCAGTGACAATCATTGCGTGTTTTATTATGCATTGAATAAAGGCTGATATATCGTCCACGGTGTTCATTGTATATGGTTTGAGTTACCAGGGATCTTTGTATATCTATGACCTCTTTTGCAAGGCCTTATTGGTATTGGTTTAAGGCCTTGCTTTTTATGTTGCCAATAGAAACGCTTTCTATTAGAGTACTTTCATGGTCTCTTTTTTTCTTTTCTGTCTGTCTTTTCTCTTCGATTCGGTTCGTTGGCTATGTTTTTGTGCATAGATGAACCATGTAAAGTTGAAGTTGGAAATGAACTTTTAGTGCCTTAATGTTATTAGCAAGAGATTATAAATGAGATTACATCTCTTTATTTTTCTAGTGAAAATTAAATTGCCAAGTGAATGTCGTGACACCAAAAGATATGATAGGGTTTTTACATGGTGGGCATTGAGGCTTATTGAACAAGACGAAGAAACATGTACACAATTCAAAACCTAAAGACTAATGTACCCTTGCTTTGCATATTGACCTTTTCAATTTTAAGATTAAATGTTTAAATCAAAGGGCACGTTTGATGGAATGAATTGAGAATGAAAATATAATATAATGGAATAAAAAATAAAATATTATTCTAATTTAAGTGTTTGATTTATCAGTAGAAATGACACAGGAATGAAAAAATGGGTATTACATAGGTTAAGTAATGCTGATTTTTGTGTATGATGGAATGAGTATTTCATTAGAATGATGATTTTTATGCATTTTTGTCCAACCAAACATGAGAATAACTATATGTTCTGTTCCTATGAATCATTATTTTTCATTCTCATTCCACAAAACCAAACTTACCCTAAAGGTTGGTATATAACTAACAGATCAAATTTCAAATCTTCTTTGAAGTTTAAGAAATGGTCCATAATTCTTATTCTTTAATTGAATCTGGCGCAGCGGAATATGATAAAATCAAGCCAAATCCATAACTAAAGGATAAGGTGAGCTTTTGTTCTATAATTCTCAATATTTGATTATAAAAGCTGACTCAACAACACATTAAGCTAGCTTTTAATACTTAAGCCAAATAAAAAAAAAAAACGACAAGTAAAATAATAAACTAAAACGACAACAAAACTATTAAAAGTAATTATTTCTATTAGTGTCCTACATGAGAATCTATGTTCATTTATATGAGTCGTTCATTTTGAAATTTCACTCATTTATTACGATGCATATAAGCTATGATTTATGACCATTCAAAATCATAATGACCGTTAATATTATTAATAGCTAAAATGATTTTAAATAATTACAAACCATCTTAAAAGAAGAAAAACGTAGACATTTTCTAAACACTAGTCAAAGGCACGTGCTTCGCACGTGTGAACAGTGCACAGTGCTTGAACCCTTAAAAAAATACGAATAGTGCCTAAACAGGGGAAAAAAAGCAAAAGTGAACAGCGTCCGAAAAAAAAAAATGTTTTCGAAAAGTGAACAGTAACGCCCGAGGAAAAAAAAAAAAGGGACCAAAACGCACGTTTTGGTCGATGGGTGAACGGTAACCCCTTTTGCACTTTATATGTTTAGGATTTAGGATGACAAAAAAATATTTTAGACAACTAGTCTAATTTCCCATTTCGGAGAGCTATGACAAACATATACAAACGGGTAAAATTTCCATTCGCAACCATGCTCTCACTTTCTTGATTTCAAAGCAAGAAACCATAGCCGCTGAAATCACAACCCAAACAACACATCAACCGCTGATGCTGAAGAGGTGCACCGAAATCCCATAAACCTCATCGCACCATATAATCACTCCCCACCATAACCATAACTGTTCAGTGCCTTTTGGTATATTAAACGCTCACTCAGTCGCTTCGCTCCCCAAACGGCCAAACCTGCCTGCAAGCCACTCCGCGACGCTTGAGCCAGAGACCACTGAAATGACCAAAACACCCCTACTATTAATTTTCCAATCGACAAATAATCCAGTGCTTCGCGGACCACGATTACGTAGATCATCCACGTACTCCTCTTCGTCTCCGATGATCATCTTCCGATGAAAACCCACGGAGCCGTAGAAAGAAGTGCGAACCAGAAAGCCAAAGCGTAAGCTCGGTAGTACACGATCACAATCTCTCGCATTTATTTGAATATTCCCGATTTTTTTTTATTTTTAGCAAAAAAAGGAATAATATAAAATAAAAGGAAATTGATGTTTCCTTTTTTTTCTATTGCAGAGAAATTTCTTTCCCTCCAAGCTCTCTCTCTCTCTCTCTCTCTCTCGACAGAGACTGTGACTCTCTCTCTCACTCTATCGCTCAGTCTCTTTTCACTTATTCTCCGATATCTCTCTCTGAGAAAACCCTAGCTCGTTCGCTGATTCAACTCGGTACGGCATTGCGATTGGTCTTTTTTTTTTTGTTTTTTTTTTCATTCAATGTCTGTTCATTCTTTTCCTGAGTTTTTTTTTTTTCTTTGGGGGGGAATTTTGGGGTTTGATTTTTGTCGCTTGAATGAGAGGCTCGGAGACAGTGTCTGGACTCTGATTTTTACACGCGTGTCTTCACGGCATTGCTCGTTTCTCTACTGAGTCTGAGCTTCGAGTTCTTAAAACTTTTGAGCGATTTTGTTCTATTTTTCATTGAACTTTTTGATGATTATTTTGCTTTCATGGCTTATTCCATAATTTTTTTTGGTAGAACTTAATGTTGCTGAGAGAGTTTATTTTGCTTGCTCGTCTTACACTTTTTTTTTTCAAGTTTGTATAGAAACATTAGAGTGTCATTTCTCTGTCTTTGGTGTATTAGTTTTCTTTTCCTACTTCTACTAATGTCGATTATCATTAATATTTTCATATTCAAGCACATTATCGCTGAGATCGTTATTTTGTTTTGCTCGTTTTGATTTATTTATTTATTTTTTTTTTGCATTTCTGTTAGAAAATGTTTTGTTTCCCAAATGTTTTGTGCTATATGTTTGTGAGTACATTTGCATTAAAAAAAATAAGGCTTAATTAATTTTTTTTCTAGATCTTTGGTTAATGTATATGCTGTCTTTTCCTGATTGTCATGCCTTTTTTTTTTTTTCCTTTTGATGATAAAGATTGTCATGCTTGTTGTTCAAACCAGTTATTATGATTGTGATATAATGCTTACTATAGTTGGGAAAAATGAAAATGAAAAGAAAAATAAATTATTCTATATATGCAGTTTAGTTTTGATGTTTGTTTCTGGGCTTTTTAATCCTTAAATAGCTTCATATTTTCTGATACAGCCACTCCTCTGGTTGGCGCTTTTAGTTTTTGGTTTGATTCTGATTTACTTATATATTATGGCGAAAGATGATATCTCAGCTGATATTTTCCTGGTTTTTCTTTAGTTACTTTAGTTGTCTAAAATTGCATACAACTTGGCCATTTGTGGGATTTTGATAATTTCTCCAACTACCTTGTGTTTCACAATCTGTTTGTATGAGTGTACCTATACTTTTCTCTTAAATCTGTAGCCTGTATCTTATTATCATAAACATATGTTGATCAAAAGAACTGTTGCTCATTTCTGTTCAGCTAAAACATGGAAAAAGGGAATACCATTGAGGATGCAGGTGGAAGCCAACCTTTACCTCCACCACCAGCACCACCTGCGGTGGTACCGCCCAATGTAAAACCAGAGAAGCCACCAACACCCAAGTATTCAGTCATGAGTAGAAGAGGCGTTGGGCGAAGTGGGAGACGCATTTCTTTGCTTGCCAACCACTTTAAAGTTGCTGTGAATGTTCCAGATGCAGTGTTTTACCAGTATAGTGTATGTTCCATAAATGAATTAATGTTTTTACATAAAAAGAATTAGTATATTCTTTCTTTTCTGGAACCCATAGAACTTTGTTTTAATTAAAATATGATGTACTACTTGCAGGTCTCTATCACTTCTGAAGATGACAAGGAAGTTAATGTCAAGGGAATCGGGAGAAAGCTGATTGATAGGCTATACCAAACATACTCTTCAGAGTTTTCTGGTAAAAAATTTGCTTACGATGGTGAAAAAAGCCTGTACACTGTGGGTGCTCTGCCGCAGAACAAATTTGAGTTCACAGTTGTGCTGGAGGAGTCAATGGCAAAACAGTATGTTATTGCTATACTCTTTCCCAGTTTGGTATTTAGGTTCTTTTATTTCTCAAAATAACATCCGAATTTTCTCTGTGACAGGGAAACTGGAAGTCCTGGATACAATGGTAGCCCCAAAGAGAGTGGAAAACGGTCAAAGCGTTCGTTTAACTCGAAGACTTTCAAGATAGCAATTAGTTACGCTGCCAAAGTACCAATGAAGTCCATAGCTCTTGCTCTTAGAGGAGCTGATGCGGATAACAGTACTCAGGATGCGTTGCGAGTGCTTGATATCATTCTAAGGCAGCAAGCAGCTAACAGGTATCACATTCTTTTTTGCCATGGACAGTATTCATATCTCCAGAAGACTAAATTTTCGTAGTCAATGGCTGTTGATTTTTACAGGGGATGCCTTTTGGTAAGGCAGTCATTCTTTCACGATGACTCTAGGAACTTCACGGATGTGGGAGGAGGTGTTACTGGTGTACGGGGGTTCCATGCTAGCTTCCGCACTACTCAGGATGGACTTTCTCTTAATATGGGTAACCATTAATTGGTTATAGGCTATCGTAGTTCTGAATGGTGGTGCTGTTTTTTTATTATTGACATTTCTGCTCACCAATTATTTAGATGTTTCTACAACAATGATTTTACAACCTGGACCGGTCACTGATTTTCTTAGAGCTAACCAAGGTGTACGTGAAAATCGTTTTATAGACTGGGTGAAGGTAAAGGACTGGTAAATTGTGTCTAGTGCCGTAGGCTTCATTTTTTTCCTCTCTCCTGAGAACTCAATTTTTTGGTGACTTGCAGGCAAAGAAGATGCTGAAAAATATGAGAATTAAAACAAGACACCGAAATGTTGAATTTAAGATCATAGGCTTGAGTGAGAAGCCGTGCAATCAGCTATAGTACGTGTTTATCTTCTTAAAGTGTTCAACTTTGTTTTCCATTCCTTTCTTGTTCTTCCTATCTATGGAATTTTTAACTTTATGTCTTATTTATCTTCGCACAGTTTCCCAATGAAAGTGAAAAATGGCGATGCCACAAATGAAGGGCAGACCACTGATATAACTGTGTATGAATACTTCACCAAACACTGTGGTATAGAACTA
Organism: Boehmeria nivea var. tenacissima; assembly: GCA_018132145.1. NCBI lineage: Eukaryota > Viridiplantae > Streptophyta > Magnoliopsida > Rosales > Urticaceae > Boehmeria > Boehmeria nivea. The sequence continues at coordinate 9,778,939 of CM030876.1, read as the reverse complement.
ACTGAGTCTGCATACATGCCATGCCTTATTGTTGGCAGGCCAAAAAGGCCCAACTACCTGCCTCTTGAGGTGTGCATAGCAATCTACTTATCATTTTATCATTCGGACACATTCTCAGTCAAAGTTTCTGATTTTTCATATTATTTTCTTTTTCTATGGTGTTTTAGCTCTGTTCCCTTATTTCACTTCAACGGTACACAAAAGCATTATCCTCAACCCAGAGAGCAACTTTGGTTGAAAAGTCGAGGCAAAAGCCACAGGAGAAAACAAAGATTCTGGTTGATGTAAGCTTTCTTTGTCACCTGAACCAATTATCATATTTTTTTTTTCGGGCAACACTCTAACTTTTCCTTTTGAAATTACTCCAGGCTGTAAGGAATTACCACTATGATAATGACCCTTTGCTGGCTGCCTGTGGCATCTCTATCGAGAAGCAATTTACTCAAATTGATGGCCGCATCCTTGATCCCCCAAAGGTAAATCTAAACATTGAATGTCTGAACTATTTGCTTGTTGGCATGTAAATGTCTTTTCTGGAGGGAGGAACTGAAGTGGAAACTTAAATATAAACTGGAATGTGCATTCAATCACGTATTATTTTGCATCTTTTGTCTAGAGGAAGGGCAGAATCAATGTCAAAGGGGTGTGTTATTCCCTCAGATGGACTAATGTTTATGCTTTGCGTGATTTACAGTTAAAGTTTGGCAATGATGCTGACTTCTCCCCAAGTAATGGGAGATGGAACTTCAATAATAAGGTATTAATAGTTTTCGTCCATGTTTTATTTTTGCTTGAGCGATCATTTTCACACTTTCAATGTCAATAAAGGTGAAATACCATGAAATATTTCTTCCCCTTTTCTTTTTCCAGACTGTTCTAGAACCTGTTAGCATTGACCGGTGGGTCGTTGTCAACTTTTCGGCTCGCTGTGATATGAGTCAAATTTCAAGGGATCTCATCAGCTGTGGAAGAAGAAAAGGAATTGTATGTCAGTTTTTTTAATGGATCTACGATACCAGTTCTAAACTATTTTCTCACACAATGTTTTGTACATTTGTAGAATATTGAGCGCCCATTTACACTGATTGATGAAGACCAACAATCTAGAAGAGCACCCCCTGTTGCTAGAGTTGAAAAGATGTTTGAACGGATTAGGGAGAAGCTTCCAGGCCCACCTAAATTTATTCTCTGTGTCTTGTCTGAGAGGAAAAATTCTGATGTCTATGGTATGGCTGTATAGCTTTGTAATGTTTTGGGATTCTATTTCTTACCCTATACTTATGTTTTTCATTCCTTCTGTCTAGGGCCTTGGAAGAAAAAATGTTTAAGTGACTTTGGTATTGTCTCCCAATGCATCTCCCCATTTAAGGTTAACGATCAATACTTAACCAATGTACTCCTTAAGATCAATGCTAAGGTAAGAATATGACAGTTTGTGTATCTTTTGGTTACTTTTATCATACTTTTATCATTGTATTTCAAAAGTTATACTTATTATATGATTTTATTTGTAGCTTGGAGGGATGAACTCCTTGTTGGCGATTGAGCATCCTTCACGTGTTCCTGTCATAAAAGATACTCCAACAATGATTTTGGGAATGGATGTCTCCCATGGGTCTCCTGGTCGTTCAGATCTACCTTCCATAGCTGCGGTTTGTGAAATATATTTCTAGTTCGGAGTTTCTTAATCTTTCTACTTTCTATTTAGTAATAATGGTCATGTTTTCGTCACATTCAGGTAGTTGGCTCTCGATGCTGGCCATCCATTTCAAACTATGGAGCATCAGTAAGGACACAATCACCTAAAATGGAGATGATTGATGCTCTATACAAGCCATTGGCTAATGGAAAGGATGAGGGTATAATCAGGTATTAGACCAGGATAGAACACAACATTAAGCTGTTTGCAATTTTATGATAGTTTTTGGATTATTTGGTGCTGTTTAATATTATTCTCCCCTTGAATATTATCAAAATGAGAAAGACATGCCAATGTGTCTATTTTCTAGATACAATTAGCCTTGTACTGCACTGATTAGTGTTATGTAGTGCCTATTTATGTTTCGAGTAATCATTGCACAAAACAGGAAGTAAAAAAAATTTCTGAGATGTATTTAGTAGGATCTATCGATTTCATTTTTCTGTTTAAGACTTTGAACAAACTTTACTTTTGTTTGCAGTGAGCTTCTTGTGGAGTTCTACCAAACAAGCAAAGGACGTAAGCCAACTCAGATTATTGTCTTCAGGTATCAAACTATTGTTCTAGAATTTTTGGGGTTTTTATTTGATATGCTTTCAGTTTTGGATTTCTGAACTGCTAAAGCTTACTTATATAAAAATCTGAACATCTTTGATTTCTTTTCAGAGATGGAGTGAGTGAGTCCCAATTTAATCAAGTCTTGAACATTGAGCTGGACCAAATCGTAAAGGTTGCTGACGTCTTGGGTTTTCTGCCTCATTTTTCAGAATGTTGTCACTAATTCATGATTTGCATATAATACCAGAGCCCTCTATTTTATAGGCAGCGTTTTGAATGGCTGCAATGTTTTTCTGATCTTTGGTTTCTAGATAATGGTATATTAAGCTCATAAATTTTGTAGGCGTGTTAATGCTTATGCCCGATTTCTGCATGTGTGCTTTCTGTGAAAGACGTAATGAATCCAGGTTGCCTAACAAAATTATGCTGAGTCTTGTTTTCTTTCTTCTCTATCTGCCGTATGCAGGCTTATCAGCATCTGGGGGAGACTAACATTCCCAAGTTTACTGTAATTGTGGCTCAAAAAAATCATCACACTAAGCTATTTCAAGCTGGCGATTTAAGCAAGAATATTCCACCAGGTATGCCACTTTAAATCACCAGTCTGTTATTTCTGAATATAGTATGCTTATGTAGTTTCTCTTGACCTCTGTCAGGGACTATAGTGGACACAAGAATCGTTCACCCGAGAAATTATGATTTCTATCTGTGTTCTCATATGGGGATGATTGTAAGTCTTCTCCTCCAATGACTTGTTCTTTTTGTGCTCCCTTGTAATATCATTACAGTTTTTCCAGTTTAATTTTGTTACAAGGTTTCTAAAAGTTAGCATTCAGACCACTTAGCCTGTTGGTACAAAAACAACACCACAAATTAATTGTTTGTCTGGAAAAAACTGATTCTTGCTTCTGCGTGCAAATTGGGTTAGGACTTCCATCAAAGAGACCAACAGACACGAATTTTTATTATTATGCGTCCACATGATTTATTTCTTTCAAAAAGTTGCCATCTTCATTTTGATTTCCATTTTCTTTTTAAATGACAGGGAACTTCAAGGCCAGCACATTATCATGTCTTGCTTGATGAGATTGGTTTTTCACCTGATGACTTGCAAAACCTGATTCACTCCCTCTCATATGTGTAAGCATTTCATCTCCAATAGCTTTCCATGAGCCCAACTCAACAATCTCTGTTAACTCTATTACATGTATGTCTTTTGTAACTTGTGTCAGGTATCAAAGGAGCACAACTGCAATTTCCATAGGTAAATTCTGATCCACACCTTTTAGTTTCTTATGTTGGAAAAACAAAGCCTATTATTCCCAAGTTAAATCTAACAACAGTGCTCTAACTACTTTGATTTGATTTTCCAGTTGCTCCAATATGTTATGCCCATCTCGCTGCTCATCAGATGGGGCAGTTCATGAAGTTTGAGGATTTTTCAGAGACCTCTTCAGGACATAGAAGCATTGGCTCGTCCGGGATTATTCCTGTTCCTGATCTCCCGAGGCTTCATGAGAACGTCAAGAGCTCCATGTTCTTTTGTTGAGGTGTGCTGTTGGCACCTCTATATGAACATAGATTGACTCGTCTTTGAAAACTGCAAATAATAGTTGGGTTTTTTAGGGACATACAGATAGGGACAGGCAAACCACATATGACATGTCAGTGGTGAAGATATAGGTATACATACATCGAAAAGAGAACTTAGTTATGTTATCGGCATTATTTTATGCTACATACTACTATGGTCGGATAGTCGTCTTCTCGGATGAGGAGTCTAGCTCAACTATGGACCTTTTTTATGCTACATACTATGTTCGGGTAGTTGTCTTCTCGGTTGAGGACTCTAGCTTAACTATGGACTAATTGACCTTTTTTATGCTACATACTATGGTTCCGTAGTTTTCCTCTTGGACAACGAGTTTCTGGATAGCTGATCTTTCAAGAGAACTTTTTTTTTTCTACCACATACATGATATGGTGGATTTTTCTAGTTGCTCAAGCTGATGTTATCAAACATTTTGATTTGCTAAACATCAATGTTCTTGAGGTCTACAATTGCTTGCATTATATGGTTCTTGAGAAAGCTCAAAGAAGATCTGGTCCTTAAACTTGAGAGTTTGAGCTACATTGACTTATATATACTTTGCTCAGCTATATTAGATACAATCATGCAAATGTAAGGCTAATGAGTTGATGTGAAAGCCCTTGATACTCAAGAAGGGCTTTTCCACAAATTACTTGTATGGTCATTTAGAGATTTGGTTTGGTTGCTATGATCAAATCCCCATTTCTCAAGCATCTAGGAAAAATATATCTCTTACTATCCTTATAATTAGCTTAGAGCATTCTGAATGTTTTTAAAATTAATTTCCTTGTAAAATCTTGAGAATGTGAAAAGACAAACCAATTAAACAATCAAAATCAAATCAAACCAAACCAATTCTAGTTGGTTTGATTTGAATTTTTTTAATCGGTTTGAGCTTTTTATTAAATAGGTTCATATAAGTTGAGGATTTAATAAAATAATATCACTCATCAAAATTAAAGTTCAACATCATAATCTTACCCAACAAAGTTGATCCGCACTAGAAGTTCCACCAAAATCTTCCCCAAAATATCCAACACCTGATAATTAAGAAATAATAAAATTGTTTACTTCAAGTTCAATATCACAACTTTTTAGCAAAAAAAAAAAAAACCCTCCATAGATATAATATAATTTTAATTACATGTGTATATATAAGTTGATTTAGTTTTGTTTGGTTTATTAACAAGGTCAAACATGAATCAAACCAAACCAACTAAAATTTTAAAAATTTCAAACAAAATCAAGCCAAATATAATCGGTTTGAAATTAATTTAGTTTAGTTTAGATTGATTTAGCCAATTTAATTTAGTCCTATCAATTTTTTGAACACCCGTAATGTAGGGTATGGCAGGGCTATCCTAACATGTGTGTCCAAGCCCAAATTGTGATAAACAAAAGAAAATAAAAGCAATGAGAGTCTTCGGTATATATTTTTTTTTCGGGCATCTGACTGGGCAACAAAACCACATAGCTAAAGTAACCATCATTTTTTGCTACTTTGGATGTTCAAGAAACTTGTTCTGTGACACCTTGACCCGTATATCAAATCATGGAGATAAGTCAACAATTTGGCATATATTTTTGCAGTCAAAAGTTTCACCAATTATTATGCTTAGGCATGTTCATAGGCGGTTTCAGAATTCTTTTGGTCCAATCCAATCCAATGACCTCAAAATCAAATAGATGAGAATCTAGTTTTCAACTGTGCTATCTTACGACCTGAAAGTTAGATACCGAGTTGTAGGGGATTGGGTCGGGTTGGTTTGTATACGTTAGATTTTTGGTAACCTTTTTTTTTTTTTTTTTTCAAAGAGTGATTTATTTGGTTTTAATGATTGAAGTGCAAAGATTGTCAATTACAATTTCAAAACGAATTAAAAGTATAAAGTAAGCAGGTATATATTTGTAATTTTTAGCTAAACGTGTTTATATGTGAGGCATAACGGGTTTAACGAGTACATCAATTTTTTTAGAAATTTTTTTATCCCATATCACATTTGACATTCAAATTTATAACATATCTCTCATGACACCACTTTATTTATTAATAAATGTACAACATAAACGAGGCACAAATTATTAATATTTCTAAAATAAGACAATCCTCAAATCCTTTTTTTTTTTTCGGTCTCAAGACGAATTGAGTAAAAAGAAACAGATTGTGCGAGTTATATGCGAGTTTGTGAATACGCATAACATAATTAAATCATTTTATGCAAGATATATTTTTTCTTGAATGTTTATGGATAAGTTCACCATTACATTATGGGTATTTTTTTTTCTTTTTTTGGCCTTGCTCTTGGAAAGTTAGGGGGTGGAGAAACAACTTTTTTTTTTTTTTAAAACAACTTGAACGTCACAAATTAGGCTTGCTAATTCTTTCCAAACACTTATGGCGACGTGGCAGTTGATAATTGGTCTAGACAAAGCAGCTTGGTGACAAACCTTTTGGTGCATGTTAATTTGTTTCCCCTTTTATTATGAAACCAAAAAAAAAAAAAAAAAACAGAGAATATGATTCCACTAATCTCATAACTAAAACCCCAAAAATCAAGTGTGAAGGTGACATTTAACTTCATGCTAGTATTTGCCTCTGCTAGCCATTACTGCATAACTTGACCTTTGGTTTCCCATAACCATAATTGGTGTAGGCTTTAACTTCCTTGACCAACTTCCAACAACCCACTTTAGTGATTCAACAAAAGAAAAACGAAAAAAAATAAAATAAAATAATTATAATAATAAAACAAGTTAACAACCAACTTTAGTGTGTGCCATATATTGTATTATGTATTTTGTGTATATGTGTACCTCGAGAATTTCACAAAGAAATACCTTTTAAGTAGTGATTGAAAGTGCTTTTGATGCCCATCAGAGCACATAATTCCTTGAACCTACTTAATGTTAATGGATCTAGCGGTTAAAAAATCTTACAATTATTAGTTGTTTTTCTAACTAAATTAAGAAGTCATTTTTTTATGATGTGTACAAATGGGTGTATATATTATTATTATTATTATTAAGAATAATTAGCTATAATGCGTATAAGAAAGAAAGTGCTATTTACGTCCACAAGACCACAACTATGGTTCGCTTGGAATATGGCAGATATGCCTTCTTCTTTTTTTTTTACCTTTTCCATGTCACGTACCTTTCAACATCCAATATTTAGATACCCTTCAAAGACTATTTTACAAGTCTTAATTAATGGGTCTTTCCTTTATATAGCAAATAGTAGTTTTTCTTTAGAAAAAGCAAATGACACAACTTATGTGACCTTTTTTTTATTATTATTTTGTTGTGTTTTTCCTTTTTTAATTTCCTCTCTCATTCCTTGGAAAAAGTGAATGTAAATTGTAATGCACCTAATGGGTATATTACAATTTACAGAGAGCATATTATATGATTCGAATTGAAAAAGAAAATCATTTGAATGAAAATTTCATGCAAAACCATCCTTGACTTGACTCATAAATCATTGCATTCCACAGTATTCAGAGGGCCTAAATGTAGTATTATAAACAAATTAAAGTAGTGTTATAGTCAAGGTTTATAGCATTAGCAACTAAAAATAGAAAAAGGACTTTCAAGTTTGGCAATATATGTAAAACCCGACCTTTTTACCACATGTAATGTTTATGAAATTAAATAAATGCATGGGAATTTTATTCCAAACTTTTATATATGTTTTTACGTCACAAAAAAATAATAAGTAATGTTATAGTGTCGGAGCAAATTAAAAATAAAAACGACATGTAGTTTGACTAGAGGAAACTACATGTAGTTTAGGGCAAACAAGCAAATGTAAGGAAATTACGGGGCAATAAAATAAATAAAAATTTTATCCCCTAGGGCTGCATATTGGCGCCATTTAGAGTGTGAAAGGAGAGGATTTTGTTTCCTCAAATGTCTAAGTGAATATCAGAAGAAATCACACAGGATTTCTGTATCAACTCAAGATAGGTCAAATGCACACTTTAGGAAACAAATTTTTGAGAGATCAAGGGTGAATCAAGGGGATTATGGGCGCCATTTTTGAGGCCTTAGTGGCTGAAATTTCAGCCCAGTTAATGCATAGGAAAGTCAACAGAATCAGCCAGAAAAAGGAAACTTAGGAGATTACTAGAATAAGTCAAATATCAGGAAAATTAATGACAGAATATTTCCCCTTTCCTTCCCCATTTAGGCGCCATTCTCCCCTATAAATAGAGGCTTAGGCCTCACTCATTCCTCACACCAAAATCTGAAAGCTTCAGAGAAAAAGAAAGAAAAAGAAAGAAAGAGAGAGCGGGAAAGAATAGTAGAAATTCTGAGGAAATTCTGGAGTGTTCTTGAGAGGAGGAGTAAGTCTAGTAGAAAGAATTGAAGTTTTGTTTCGCCGAGGTTAAGGTATATCGAAAGTTTCTAATGTTTAAGTTCGATTTTTATTTTTTAATCGAGACTAACTCGAAGTTATCGATTATAGGATTTGAACGTTCGTCGGAACTCGAAGGAAAGCCAAGAACATTCAAACTCGAATTCGAAGGTTTGCACTTTAGTCACTTTGAATCCTAGAATATTGAAGTTAGGATTTCCTACGTGTTAGAATTTCGAGATTTAAAACCCGAATTTAAATTCCTCGTTTATTTTATTAAAATCGATGTTCTGCCGTTTTAATGAGTTTAGAAGCTGAAATTCGATTTCGTTATTAGATACCGAAACGTAGAAAATTTAATTTTAAGAAAGTTTTGTGAAATAGCATTTTTCGAGATTCGGTCTCCCTAACCCGATATTATGCGATTTTATTAATTCGTTATAATGGCTTTATGAAGGAAGTATAAAATCGGTAGGTTTTCTGAAAAAGTTTATAACTGGAAAGTTTCTTGTTTTTAGAAAATAAGGGGAGTATCTTCAGAAAATTTTATTAAATTCGGCCTCTAGGCCCCTTGTATACGAAATTTTATTAAATGGTTTATTTTATTTATTTCGTAATAAAAACTATTTTATTTAAATTATTAAACGAGTCTACAACGGGACGATATGGAAAACTGAAACGACCTGTTCAGAAGATTGGTTCTTAAATAAGAGCTGCTTTGTGATCCACTCCATACTTACCTAGGAACCTCGGGGAGTTCAATCTAGGTAAGTTGGGCTTAAAGCGGGGCCATAGCACTCTTCCCAATCAGCCTGGGGACGTTTCAGTAATTACTAACGTACCGTCATGGACTTGTTATATATATGAAAATGATTTTATAAAAGCTCGTTTTAATGATTTCCGTCCCTTTTAGATGAGACGTTGGTATAGTTTATGTCTAGACACTTACAACTAGTTTATGTTTAGGTTTGCCCGATCGCTCCCGACACTAAGCAAGAAAAGCTCGAAGTAGAACTATTCACTTAAGGTGAGTACAATCTCACTACAGTACGAAGTAGTTCAAAATGAAATGATATGCAATGTTATGTGACGTAAATATTTTCATGATGATGTTATGATGATGTTGAAATGTTTCAAGTATGTTGTCATGTTTTATATTTTTACAAGTTATAAGCATGACCATGATGTTCAAGTTATGATGATCAAGTTATGATGTTTAAGTTATGATGTTCAAGTTTTATGTTAAAGTTATGATCATGAAGCATGTCACTTAATTAAACAAGTGATAACTAAGTTAAAAGCTGTGTCGTACCGCCCGTTCTCCTTGTGTCGACCAAAGGGCATTAAGGAGACGGTTTTCCATGTTATGAATGTTTTTGCCTTACTCATCGAGGATTTGCTACCCTCGCTGACTATTGGCTGAGCGCGCTCCACGAGGTACGACACCATGATGAGGATCCTCTAAAGAAGAAGAAGTTAAGCATGTTAAAAGTAAAATTATGTAATGTATAATAAAGACTAAATTGTCATGCATTGCATACTTATGTTTTTTGTGAGAAAATAATTGTATTCACTGAGCTTTAGCTCACCAAGTTTTTCCTTCGTACTGTAGGTAAGAAACCTATGGTTTGAGATGGATTGTGCAGCGGCAGTGCAAGGCATGCGAGGCGGGCAATGGGAACCACTAATAAAGAAATTTCCGCCTTAGTATTTATAAATAATATTCAGACAATTATTATTATATAATTATGTTTTTCTTCTAGACAATATTGTTATGGTATTTGATTAATAAAGATGATGTTCATATTAAGTATAAGTATCAAAAAAAAAAATGTCTCTATTTTCCGCACCAAAGTATAAGTTAAGTACAAAGTATATGTATAAGTGATGATCCGAAAAGTCGGGTTGTCACAGTTGGTATCAGAGCGGTTTTCCTGCCATCCTAACTCGCTACCTTGCACAAGGCCATTATGCACAATTCAAGTAAGTTTATTTTTAATATGAAAATTTTTATATGTTTAAATTCTAATATTCGATGGAACCCCAGAAAATGGTATCAGCAATCGAGATTGAAGCTGACAGGAAGGCGACCGAAGCTTTCATGAAGACTAAGTCTCCTACTTTTGACGGGAGCAACCCGGATGAGATCACGGCATGGATAAGCCGAATGAATGGGATATTTCTAGCATGCCACGTACCCGAACGCTTATACGCGATCCTAGCCACCATGCAACTCACTGGAGAAGCCCTTGAATGGTGGATTAGGAAGCAAACAACACCGGGACACAAAAGTTGGATTGCAATGTGCCATGCACTAAGGGAGCGCTATCTGACGACTCCCGAAGGAAAGAGAAGGAAGAAATACTTGGACAACTGGGTGAGATGGCGTAGGTATGACTTCGAGACAGTGGAATACTACGCTGGAAGGTTCAGGACCGAGATTCTGAACCTAGCACCACCCGATGAGAGCCAGCGGGAATTGGTTGAGCTCTTCTGGAGGGAGTTACCAACGAGCATACGGGAGCTTTACTTAGGACCTGTAAACGTCGATGATGTGGAGGAAGTGATCCTTGAAGCTCTTGAGATAGCATCGTTTGCTGAAAATGACGATGAAGACGTGGCGGAATACACTCCCTTAGACTAGATTTAGAATAAGGAATTAATTTTATGTTAAGTCTTTATTATTATTGAAATAAGGCCATTGCTGCCATTATTATGTATTAATTCCTCTTTTGCAATGAAATAAAAGAATAAATTTTTGGAAATTCTATTTTGTGCATTTTCCTTATATAAAGTTGTCCTTATAAGCTAATTATGAAAAGACATAACAAAATTTTCCAACCTTAGGAAATGGAAAACATTCAGCAAGTCCAGTTCGAGGATGCAGCTGCTGAGGCCGATCTTGAAATTAACCAAGGAGCTGCTGTCCGAGGAAGAGGAAGGGGAAGAGCCCCTAGAGCTGCACGAGGTCGAGGACGCGGCAGAGGGAATGCCGCTAGGGCACAAGCGGAACAGCCACCCGCCCAACCAGAAGTAGCTGCACTGCTCGCAGCTATGCAGCAGAGGTTGGAAGCCCAACAGGCGGAAATGCAAGAGCTGAGGAATCAGCTGCAACAAGCCCAAGCCCAAGTACCGCCTCCTGCACCTCCGGCTCCACAGCCAGCAGTTCGCCCAGCCGCTGTAGTACTGGCAAACTCGGACCTTTATGAAAGGTTCAGACGAATGAAGGCGCCAGACTTTGAAGGGTCCCCCGATCCTTTAATCGCTGATGAGTGGCTTGCTCAGATACAAGTCATTCTGAATTTTATGAATGTGTCCGATGGGGACAAAGTGAAATGCGCGTCTTTCGTGCTGAAGAAAGAAGCACGCTACTGGTGGGAGACAGTAGCAATGAGAAGAAATGTTGAGCAGATGACCTGGGCAGAATTTGTAGAAGAGTTCAATGAAAAGTTCTTCAACAAGAGGGCTATGAACGCCCAACAGAAGGAATTCAATGAGTTGAAGCAGGGAAGTATGACAGTGTCTGAGGCTGTCACTAAGTTTAATCAGCTGGCAAGATTATGCCCTCGATTAGTACCCACTGAAGAAGAGCGAGTAAGAAGGATGATGGAAATGTTTAGGCCAGAGTTGGCATTGGCCATTGATAGTGGTCCCGAACCCCCATCCACCGTGGCCGACTGTGTGGCCCGAGCAATCAGGGCGGAGTACCGCCTAGTGCAGGTAAAGGAAGATCGGGCTCAGAACTACAAGGCCCGAATGGAGGAAAGAAACAAAGAGAAGAATGGTAACCGAAGATATCAAGGAGGGAATAACAATAATGGGGCAAGACCTCAAGGGAACAGTCAGGCCCAGACGGGGAATAATAATAAGAAGAGGGGTAAGCCCAATGGGAATCAGACTACAGACAACAGGAGGGTCCAACAGAAGACGGGAAATGACAATCCTCCCCCGAGATGCGGAAACTGTGGAAAGAACCATTTTGGTGAATGCCGCAAGGGGTCGTCAGCATGTTTCTCTTGCGGGCAAAGTGGGCACTTCATCAAGGATTGCCCAAATCTGAACCAAGCCCAAGGGAATATGAACCAGCAACGGAGCACAGCCCCGCGCCTCAACTCCATTCAACCTGCTCTCGAAGGACCCTTAATTTCCCAAGGAAGACTTCCAGCACCCCCACATCAGGCACAGCTCTATGCCTACACCAATGCAGATGCACTGGCCAGTACCTCAAACGTTGTTGCAGGTCAGACCTCACTTGCTTCTTACGAAGTTTATACACTTTTTGATTCGGGTGCCACGCATTCTTTCATTTCAACTAAATTGGCATTAAAGATAAGTGATAGTAAGGATAGGACTCCCAGACTTTTGAGAACAGCCTTACCTTCGGGTGAAATGTTATTGTCGGAATTCGTACTAAAGGGAATGCCGATAATGATTAACGGAGTCACATTACATGTCGATTTAATCGCCATCGAAATGAAGGACTTCGATGTCATTCTAGGGATGGACTTCCTTGGAAAGCACAATGCGATCATTGATTGCAGGCACCGAAGGGTCACCTTTAGGCCCAACGGTGGCGAAGAATTCGCTTTCAAGGGAAGATCGTTACTCAATCCCAAAATGATGATCTCAGCCATGCAAGCACGGAGAATGTTAGCAAACGGATGTATGGGTTTCCTAGCATCGGCAGTGGACAAAACCAAGGAAAAGGAGAATGACCCAAGCAGCGTACCGGTTGTAAGGGAATTTGTGGAAGTTTTTCCAGAAGAACTACCAGGAATACCCCCAGAACGCGAGATTTCTTTTGAGATCGAACTAATGCCGGGAACAGGACCAATATCGAAGGCTCCTTATCGTATGGCTCCTGCCGAACTAAAAGAACTTCAGACCCAACTCCAGGAGCTTTTGGATAAAGGTTTTATCCGCCCCAGTTACTCTCCATGGGGTGCTCCAGTGCTATTTGTGAAGAAGAAGGATGGAAGTTTCAGAATGTGCATAGACTACCGCGAGCTGAACAAAGTCACAGTAAAGAACAAGTACCCCCTTCCGAGGATTGATGATCTGTTCGACCAGTTGAAAGGAGCGTCAATCTTTTCGAAGATTGATCTCCGATCGGGTTATCATCAATTGAAGGTAAAAGATAATGATATCGCCAAGACGGCGTTTAGAACGCGGTATGGTCATTACGAGTTTACGGTTATGCCGTTTGGACTCACAAATGCTCCCGCAGCATTTATGGATTTGATGAATCGCGTTTTTCGCAAGTACTTGGATAAGTTCGTCATTGTGTTCATCGATGACATTCTGATTTACTCGAAGAGTCCAGAAGAACATGAGGAACATTTGAGATTTGCACTTCAGACGTTAAAGGAGCATCAACTGTATGCCAAGTTCTCAAAATGTGAGTTTTGGCTAAGGAAAGTTCACTTCCTAGGACACGTAGTGTCTGCCGAAGGTATAACGGTGGACCCTGCGAAGATCGAAGCAGTGAAGGAATGGAAAGCCCCACGAAGCGTCACTGAGATTAGAAGTTTTCTCGGCTTAGCGGGCTACTACAGAAGATTTGTGGAAGGATTTTCCAAAATAGCAGCACCGCTAACCGCTCTTACTCGAAAAGGGAAGAAGTATGAATGGACTCCGAAGTGCGAAGAAAGTTTTCAGGAATTGAAGCGACGATTGACAAGTGCTCCAATTCTAATAATCCCAACAAGTGGAGAACCGTTAGTCATCTATAGCGACGCCTCCAAAGTTGGACTTGGCGCCGTCTTGATGCAAAACGGTAAAGTAGTAGCTTATGCCTCACGACAGTTGAAGGATCATGAGAAGAACTACCCCACGCATGACCTAGAAATGGCTGCTGTGGTGTTTGCTTTGAAGATTTGGCGGCACTACCTTTACGGAGTTAAATGTGAGATCTACACAGATCACAAGAGCCTTAAATACATCTTCACACAGAAGGAGCTCAACATGAGACAACGAAGATGGCTCGAGTTGGTCAAGGATTACGACTGTGAAATCCTATACCATCCCGGGAAGGCCAACAGTGTTGCTGACGCACTAAGTAGGAAGGAGGAAGCCAGGCTCATGACCATTCAAGTCTTTCACCCAAAGCTACAAGAAGAGATCAACGAGCTGGAACTTGAGTTTATGATCGGAAGTTTGGCGAATCTGACAATTCAGCCAACTATCTTTGACGGAATGAAAGGAGCTCAAGAACTTGACCCTGATTTGGTGAAAATTGCGAACGAAGTTCGCGAAGGAAAAGAAACATCCTTCACCCTATCTGAAGATGGAATTCTTCACCTAGACGGGCGACTCTGCGTGCCTAATGACGAGGAGATGAGAAAACAGATACTCTCAGAAGCACACAATACACCCTACTCAGTCCATCCAGGAGCGACAAAGATGTACCAAGACTTGAGAAAGCACTTCTGGTGGAACGGGATGAAGAAGGACGTGGCTGAGTACGTCAGCAAGTGCTTGACTTGTCAAAAAGTCAAAGCAGAACATAGACATCCCGCGGGTGAATTACAACCAATAGAGCTGCCAGAGTGGAAGTGGGACCAAATCACCATGGATTTTGTGGTTGGTTTGCCAAGAACAGTTGAAGGTTACGACGCAATCTGGGTTGTCATTGATCGGTTAACCAAGACAGCTCATTTTATACCGATCAAAGTCACTTTTTCAGTGGAACGACTAGCAGAGATATACGTCGCAAGCATAGTACGTCTTCATGGAGTCCCACTCTCCATAATTTCTGACCGAGATGCTCGATTTACATCGCAGTTCTGGAGATGTGTTCAACGGACTCTAGGAACGCAGCTCAAGTTTAGTACAGCTTTCCACCCTCAAACAGATGGTCAATCTGAAAGGACCATCCAAACACTGGAAGATATGTTGAGAAGCTGTGTCATGGACTTCGGTGGATCATGGAATAAGAAATTGCCATTGATCGAGTTCTCGTACAATAACAGCTACCAAGCTTCTTTGGGCATGGCCCCATACGAGGCTTTATATGGAAGAAAGTGTCGATCCCCGGTTCACTGGTATGAAACCGGACAGGCCAGTCTTGATCAGACAGACTTCACAAGAGGGACAACGGAAGCGGTACAGCTAATTCGACAGAGGCTCGAGACAGCGCAAAGCCGACAGAAAAGCTATGCAGACAAAAGAAGAAGACCCTTAGAATTCCAAGTAGGGGACGCTGTATTCTTAAAGGTAGCACCCCTAAAAGGCGTTATGCGATTTGGAAAGAAAGGGAAGCTCAGCCCCAGATATGTGGGACCGTTTGAGATTATCGAACGGATTGGAAAAGTTGCATACAGGTTAGCCCTCAGCCCCGAGCTATCCTCTGTGCACAACGTTTTTCACGTCTCAATGCTGAAGAAGTATGTGTCAGACCCATCCCATGTGATAACTTCAGAGCCAATTGAAGTCCACGAAGACCTAACATACGAAGAAAAGCCAGTGAAAATCCTTGACAGACAGGATAAGAGGCTGAGAAATAAGGTTATACCCTTAGTTAAGGTCTTATGGAAGAACCACAAGATAGAAGAAGCCACGTGGGAAAGAGAAGATGATATGATGGTTCAGTACCCTGAGTTATTTTAATTTCCATGTACATTAATTTTCGAGGACGAAAATTCCTAAGGTGGGGAGATTGTAAAACCCGACCTTTTTACCACATGTAATGTTTATGAAATTAAATAAATGCATGGGAATTTTATTCCAAACTTTTATATATGTTTTTACGTCACAAAAAAATAATAAGTAATGTTATAGTGTCGGAGCAAATTAAAAATAAAAACGACATGTAGTTTGACTAGAGGAAACTACATGTAGTTTAGGGCAAACAAGCAAATGTAAGGAAATTACGGGGCAATAAAATAAATAAAAATTTTATCCCCTAGGGCTGCATATTGGCGCCATTTAGAGTGTGAAAGGAGAGGATTTTGTTTCCTCAAATGTCTAAGTGAATATCAGAAGAAATCACACAGGATTTCTGTATCAACTCAAGATAGGTCAAATGCACACTTTAGGAAACAAATTTTTGAGAGATCAAGGGTGAATCAAGGGGATTATGGGCGCCATTTTTGAGGCCTTAGTGGCTGAAATTTCAGCCCAGTTAATGCATAGGAAAGTCAACAGAATCAGCCAGAAAAAGGAAACTTAGGAGATTACTAGAATAAGTCAAATATCAGGAAAATTAATGACAGAATATTTCCCCTTTCCTTCCCCATTTAGGCGCCATTCTCCCCTATAAATAGAGGCTTAGGCCTCACTCATTCCTCACACCAAAATCTGAAAGCTTCAGAGAAAAAGAAAGAAAAAGAAAGAAAGAGAGAGCGGGAAAGAATAGTAGAAATTCTGAGGAAATTCTGGAGTGTTCTTGAGAGGAGGAGTAAGTCTAGTAGAAAGAATTGAAGTTTTGTTTCGCCGAGGTTAAGGTATATCGAAAGTTTCTAATGTTTAAGTTCGATTTTTATTTTTTAATCGAGACTAACTCGAAGTTATCGATTATAGGATTTGAACGTTCGTCGGAACTCGAAGGAAAGCCAAGAACATTCAAACTCGAATTCGAAGGTTTGCACTTTAGTCACTTTGAATCCTAGAATATTGAAGTTAGGATTTCCTACGTGTTAGAATTTCGAGATTTAAAACCCGAATTTAAATTCCTCGTTTATTTTATTAAAATCGATGTTCTGCCGTTTTAATGAGTTTAGAAGCTGAAATTCGATTTCGTTATTAGATACCGAAACGTAGAAAATTTAATTTTAAGAAAGTTTTGTGAAATAGCATTTTTCGAGATTCGGTCTCCCTAACCCGATATTATGCGATTTTATTAATTCGTTATAATGGCTTTATGAAGGAAGTATAAAATCGGTAGGTTTTCTGAAAAAGTTTATAACTGGAAAGTTTCTTGTTTTTAGAAAATAAGGGGAGTATCTTCAGAAAATTTTATTAAATTCGGCCTCTAGGCCCCTTGTATACGAAATTTTATTAAATGGTTTATTTTATTTATTTCGTAATAAAAACTATTTTATTTAAATTATTAAACGAGTCTACAACGGGACGATATGGAAAACTGAAACGACCTGTTCAGAAGATTGGTTCTTAAATAAGAGCTGCTTTGTGATCCACTCCATACTTACCTAGGAACCTCGGGGAGTTCAATCTAGGTAAGTTGGGCTTAAAGCGGGGCCATAGCACTCTTCCCAATCAGCCTGGGGACGTTTCAGTAATTACTAACGTACCGTCATGGACTTGTTATATATATGAAAATGATTTTATAAAAGCTCGTTTTAATGATTTCCGTCCCTTTTAGATGAGACGTTGGTATAGTTTATGTCTAGACACTTACAACTAGTTTATGTTTAGGTTTGCCCGATCGCTCCCGACACTAAGCAAGAAAAGCTCGAAGTAGAACTATTCACTTAAGGTGAGTACAATCTCACTACAGTACGAAGTAGTTCAAAATGAAATGATATGCAATGTTATGTGACGTAAATATTTTCATGATGATGTTATGATGATGTTGAAATGTTTCAAGTATGTTGTCATGTTTTATATTTTTACAAGTTATAAGCATGACCATGATGTTCAAGTTATGATGATCAAGTTATGATGTTTAAGTTATGATGTTCAAGTTTTATGTTAAAGTTATGATCATGAAGCATGTCACTTAATTAAACAAGTGATAACTAAGTTAAAAGCTGTGTCGTACCGCCCGTTCTCCTTGTGTCGACCAAAGGGCATTAAGGAGACGGTTTTCCATGTTATGAATGTTTTTGCCTTACTCATCGAGGATTTGCTACCCTCGCTGACTATTGGCTGAGCGCGCTCCACGAGGTACGACACCATGATGAGGATCCTCTAAAGAAGAAGAAGTTAAGCATGTTAAAAGTAAAATTATGTAATGTATAATAAAGACTAAATTGTCATGCATTGCATACTTATGTTTTTTGTGAGAAAATAATTGTATTCACTGAGCTTTAGCTCACCAAGTTTTTCCTTCGTACTGTAGGTAAGAAACCTATGGTTTGAGATGGATTGTGCAGCGGCAGTGCAAGGCATGCGAGGCGGGCAATGGGAACCACTAATAAAGAAATTTCCGCCTTAGTATTTATAAATAATATTCAGACAATTATTATTATATAATTATGTTTTTCTTCTAGACAATATTGTTATGGTATTTGATTAATAAAGATGATGTTCATATTAAGTATAAGTATCAAAAAAAAAAAATGTCTCTATTTTCCGCACCAAAGTATAAGTTAAGTACAAAGTATATGTATAAGTGATGATCCGAAAAGTCGGGTTGTCACAATATATCTCTAACCAATTACGTGTAGGGTCAAGTGGTTAATTCTGGCAGACTCTATTATCACTTAAGATTGAGCACCATGTGTTAATTGGAGCACATGAAGTTATTGTTAGAAATTTGCCCTATTTTAGCTAACTATGCTAAGAGGTGTAGAGCTTGAATATCCCAACTCAATCAAAAGAATTTTCAAAAAAAAAAAAAAAAATCCTAATCAACTAGATTGCAAGCTCTCAGAATCATGCATAGGGTTTTTTTTTTTTTTTTTCTTGTTAGCTTAATATGACATCAAGAACGGTGTTATCATTTCACCCCAAAAACAAATATGCAGGAATTCTTTTGTGCAATTAGTTTAGGTGTTGTTTACATAAGCAATTCATGAGACAAAAAAAAAATTGATTCATTTGTCATGTATAACTAACTAAAATATTTTTTAAAAAATGGTTCGTCTTTTATTCTCTCTTTTTTTTTCCCCCGTAAAATAAAAAAATAAAAAACATTAATATTGATCAAGTGTTCTTGTTGCCTCTACTTATCCATTTTCTACTTTACATGAACCACATTTTCTATCCAAATTGGAACCCTAACCTTAATTTTGGCAAACATTTGTGGTCACTACAATCACATCCCTTTTGTTTCCTCCGACTACATCATCAAAGCTAAGTAAGTGTGTTTTTTTTGTTCCGCTAAATATTAAAGCTAAGTTATTTCCATGTCTTTTCCATAATGATTTTATTCCACTTTTGAATTTCTTCTTTTGAGTTGTAAAATGTTGATGAGACCCCTTATTCTTAAACTCTACAAAAGCTAACATCCAAGTAACCTTGCCTTCTCTAATATATATTTTCAAAAACCTCAAAAGTGAACAAAGGAGTGATTCGAGCATGCTTTATATTGGATATTCTCTATAATTGTGTCAATGATAACTTATTCTCATAATATCCAAAAAGAAATTCCTTTCCGCAATAAGGTTGTTAGTGTGACAAGGGATCTAAAGGAACATACGTGAAAATGAATTTCATTATGCTTGTCTACTTAATGTAGCTACGAATTAATAATTTTGTTAACTAAAGGTAAAGATAGAAAGAGTGCTAAGCGAATGTTTATGCCATTTCACGTCCAACTAGCCTTCTTATGTTAGGTTAATTAAAATTTGAAACTAATTATGTTTTTTTTTTTTTTTGCTCGAAAACTAACTATGTATTTAGTTTGTGATTTCCTCTCGTTTATTTTAAGATTTCACGATGACAACCACTAGCGTGGAGCCAGGTGGGGGTGAGTAAGGCAACTTTTAAAAATTAAATTTTATACTATAATTTTTTTTTAAAATTATAATTTTGCCCCCACGAGAAAGTAATTTTTTAAAATATGCCCCCACTAATACTAAATTTTTAAAATATACTCCCACTTAAAATTGTTCATTAAATGTGCCCCACTAAGATAAATTTCTGGCTCGGTCAAGACAATAATGTGATATAACATGAGTAAATATGAAATTTTAGTCAAAGAATCTAAATTCATGTTAAAGTCATTGTGTCTAATTACAATTCCAAAACCTCTCTACATATGCCTCATATTAATTAATTAAGGCTTGTAGAGATTAGCCACCTTAATAAATGGTGATTCCTCCTAATAATAGAGTTCATTGTAGACTTCACAAAGTTCCTATTTACGCATTGTATGTTTGATATTAAATGCTGAAGCGTCAGACAAGAATAAATTGTTTTTAGTTCTGCATGTTAGAAAGATTTGCAGTGCCAATAATAAGAATTTATACAAAAAATTATAGAAAATAATTTTTAAAAATAACTCTATCATGTGTTTTGATTTTTCAAAACAACCCCTACGCTGTAAATTATTGAAAAATAAAGCAAAATATAGTTATATCAAACACAAGTACATATTATTATATAGGGAATTTTAAGAAAATAGCCATTTTTATAAAATAATTTTTAAAAATAGTCACAGTTTTAAAAAATTTAAAACTAATTATGTAAGAAATTTATGACAAAATTTTTGCCTAGTGTTAGAAATTTCTGACAGTTTTTTATTGTGTATTTTTGTTATTGTTAGAAATTTCTTACAGTTTTATGGCTAGTTTTTAAATTTTTTGAAACTGTTACTATTTTTTAAAAACACACTGTCCAAAATGACTATTTACTTAACAGACTTTATTATATAATCTAAGAATAAAATCTAGAAGCATTACAAATTGGGCCAAACTTAAAATAAAAAGAGAAAATGAATAAACAGAGGCAAGAATACGGTAACATTAGTTGTTGTTACTGTTGTTTGCCTTTCTTTTCTTTTTTCTTTTTTTTTAATTTCTTTTATTTTATGGAAGGAATAAAACTAAGCCATAATAAGTATTTAGACCTACATTGATTGAGGTGACTAGAGTTTAAGCAAAGATTGTTACACATGCACTGTACAGATACATGATCAGTATTTGATATACATGCATGATGCATATATCATGGTAATTTTTCTTTTCTAACTTATATAAAATAAAAGCATTTAATCCATTTTCAATATATATATATATATATATATATAGAAATGTCAATTAATATTGGAGGAATGAAATTAGGGTTAAGCTAGCTACTGGTTCTTTAAATCAAATATTGTCTGGTCTATTGACAATTTGACCATAGATATTTATCGTGTCAAATTTAGCCCATAGCTTGTTTTTTGAAAAAATACAAAAAATATCTCATTTATTTATGCTAAATACACGTTTGTACCCTCAATTTTTTGTAATACAAATTATCCCACGTGATTTTAAAAGCATACTAAAATTATTGACCAAAAATTATATTTTTGAAACACTCACAGAATATTTCTTTTTTTTTTTTCTGTCTCCTTTTTATATCTCTCTCAATAAGATTTTGAGAAGTAAGCTGGAAATTCTTAAATTTCTTAACCACTTTTTATTTTATTATACTTTAAAACAACTCTTTTTCCTTATGTGTCAAAATGTGATTAGAGAGATAGAGAAAGATAAAGAAAAAGAGGAAATACAATCTAGATTCCACTATTAGATATGCTAATTTTTAAGGTAAAATACAATAAGTATCTCGTGTGTTTCATTGAAATTTCACAATTTATACTATGAGTTTGTGATAACACAAAATTTATCCTTTTTTTTAAATTGAAAAAAAATATAACTTATTTTGACTTTCAGTAAAAAAAAATGCACATAGAATTGGTATGACTGAATTTTCTTGCGCATAATTAGTTAGAAATGTAGAGCTAAAATATACAAGGAAATCATATCATGCAGTCTTGTCCGGGTACCTTGTATTACAAACAATCGTCAAATTGACACTTTGTATTCTAAAAAAATATTAATCAAGTACTCTGTATAATTGAATGATAAATTTATGAATTTCCCCTAAAGTTTGACACCTTTCTCAAATTGGGACTTTATGTATAAACTTATTAAATTGGTCCCTATAGTTTAACCTCTGTATCGTTCTGGTTCCTCTATCAGTTAAGTTAGATGAAAAGCTAACATGGTAGTTGATTTGATATTTTTGTTTTTTTTTTTTTGGGATAAAACTTTCATATAAATCCTTGTTTAAATTTGTATAGTTCTTAGAAGAATCAAAGAGAAAATATAAACTCTCACACAAGGCGACACACATGTAGGCCTGTGATTAGAGGCCTCTTTTTTTTTTTTTTTGGGCATTTGCCCTTGCGTTAAAATTTGACCCTATTTATTTTAATTTTCAATCTAGCCCCCTAAAAAAAGCATTTTTTTACACGTTTCGAGGGGGGAAGTCTATAAATCGAGGGATTATATGTTGCTTCCTTGCACGCAAAAAACGCATTAGCTCACCGAGTATCTTTTAATATGAGGATTAAAAATATAACAATAATAAAAATGTCACAATTTTGATATCAAACTAAACAAAAAATATTGAATATTAGGACCGATAATTTGGTCCAGACACGTGACACTACACAAACACTACACGATGTTAACGGGTCTTGGTCTTAATCGTGTCGGACATGATTAACACGATTAAATAATTGATAAATATGACACGAACATGATAACAAGATAAGACCCGCTAAGACACAACTATTACTTCAATTATAAAAAAATATACACTTTTAACATCCATTTACATGAACTTAAAATTTATTTATTTATTATATAATATTTTTCATCCACGTAACATAAGAATTACCGTCCTAATTATACACATTATCAAGATTAGGCCTTTAATTTTATATTTTTAAATTTTTTTAATTTTAAATTTACAAAATATAATTAAAAATTTATTGATTTCAACCCAAATAGAGCTAATTGAGCCAATAAACAAGAGAGTGACACGACCCATCTAAACTCAATTAGACATGACTTATAAATGAGTCGTAATTGAGTGACACTATTAACACGATATATTTAATTAGGGCATGTTTAACTCTAGCCAAAATTCTTTGGGTACGATTAAGATACGACACGCGATACGAATTGCTACGTATAATGAATATAGATAAAAGGAAAAACAAAATTGATTTTTTGAAAATAAAATAAAAGATGAACAAAAAGGGAAAAAAAAGAGAGAGAGAAAGATACTGGCACATCATGGAGCCCCTTGATGCGGGGCCTGGTGCGCGCATAGGCTTATGTCGAGGGCTTTTTTATACATACATTTTTTTAAAAAGTTTTCAAACTTCGTATAATTTTGTTTTAGGCCTATTGTTATTTGCCATGAAACTGGCTACTCGCCAAAATAATGTTGACTAAATTTGTCAATCTCTTAAAATTATACTAAAATTAACAATAAAAGAATGATTGCATTAACTCTCAGTAGATTCTATAATTAGAAATAATAAAAAGAAAGACATTAGGAGATTTTGTAATAATCCCACGATACCATAATTATTTAAAAAAAAATCATAGTACTATGAATCTCGATTGACTTGCTCCGAGACCTAATATCCTAACTAGTTCAAAACATATTGTTATGTGACTTAGATTCGGATTGATAGAATGTTGGACGCCACAAACAGTTGTGGAAAGTTGTTACATAAGTCACGTGAATGACACAAGGTAAATCATTGTTTAAATATGTATAGTTCTTCGAAGAGCCAAAGAGAAGAGTAAACTCTCACACAAGGACTTTTATGAAAATAATCCAGGCTCTCATTTCTCATTGCATTAGGTGGCTATAGGGCTAAAATTTAAAGCGACGCTAAGGTGGTTTTGAAAAGTCATAATTTATGGTTGTTTTATCCCTCTTTGAATTTTGAACGCCGTTTTGACTTCCAACTCGACCTGTATTGTACCCATCATCTCAAACCCTAATTTAACAACTATAAATGCGCCAAAAACCAAATTCACACCAGATTTGATTAATTGAATCCCAAAATTTTTACAAGAATTCGATCTCCCAAACAAAAACAGATTGAACATTGAAAATTGACAATCAACACGAACAAGGATTATTGTACGAAAACGAATTGAATGTACTAATTGATACGAAATGAACCCAATTTATACCCAAAGAAAAAGTGACAAACAAAAAGATCAGCCATCAATTGACACATAACAAAAGAAAACCTACTAAAAATTGACGGAAAGACACAAACAAACATGAACGCAATGAAACCTTTTTTTTTGGAATGAATTTTTTTAAATAACAATAAGTCGACACCAAATTAAAAGTAAAAGGATAGGCAAACCTAACGTAGAGACCTTGCTTTGATACCAATTGATACATCCCACTTTTATACTTTAAAGGCCAATTTGATACAAGAGAAAATTCTATAAACATCCATCTATTAAGTTGAAATACCACAAACATACTTTGTATTTTTTTATAATACAAAATATATCCCTTAGTTTTTATAAAAGTACCAAAAATGTACCATTGACTATAATTTTGTCAAAATTAATTTATTAAAAGACTTTATTGCCCTTTAGCTATTTTTTGTGATTTTAAAGCTCTAAATTAAAAAAAGGCTCAATTTTTAAAATACAACCCTAATCAATTCGGATCTACCACCTTTGAACTGTAATTCCGCACCATTGAAAAACTTTTTTTTTTTGCTACCCCGTTTCTTTTTCTGATCACAACGTGGGCCGGCTTTCTTGAAGATTTTGTTGTCGAAGCCGCAATTGTCGATAAGAACAACGTGACCTTCTTGATTGGATGAACGTTGGTGAGAAAAATTCTAAAATTCTTTCCTCTGATACGGTATATGATTCTTTTGTTTGGTTTAAGTATGGTTTAAAAATTATAAGAAATGCAATATTAGAGAATCTGAGTGCTAATATGTCGTTGAGTATCTAGATGAAATATTAGAAAAAAGCAAAAGTTCTTATGGTCCATAGAATCCTATTCTTTGTTGTTATCACTTGAAACCATGGTCTTTTTCAATGATTACGAGTTAAGTTTGTTTGAGCTTGAATTGGAGAGTCAATGTTTTCTTTCTTTTTTTTTTTTTTCCCTATAGATATTTCTTATTTTCTGGTTCCAATGAAGTAAGAAATGGATAGCATTTGATTTTAATTTTAATTTTTTGTATTTTTATTATTGGGACTAATTAATATTTGGTTATTTATTGATCTATATTTTAAGAAAGCGACCAATATTTCAAAAAATTAAGTTATTAGCTAATAATACACAAGAGAACTTAAGATATAAAGAGCGCACATCATTCAAAAAATGATTATTTACTCAATTATCTCTTTATTATTTTATTTCTTTGTTTTATTTTTTTGTGTAGTTTAGCATCTTCAAAAGTATTTAGTTCCAAGTCAAAGGAAGTCAAAAGTAAAGTATATTTTATGTTAATTCTAAAAAATCAGCGGTTGAAATTTGTATTATAAAAAACACAAAGAATAAACGTGAAATTTCAACTAAATAAAAGAAATATTTTAATATTTCATTCTTCTTTTTATACGATAAATATAAAATAAAAATTAATAACACACAAAGACATAAATTATTGATTCACTTAAAATGTTTTATTCCTACAATTCTAAAAAACACTCTCTCGATCTCTCTCATTCACTTCTTTTCCTGTGGGCCCAAGTAGACCACCTTTGGCGTCGGGAGAATCCAAGACATAGCTCGTTTTCCTTTGCTCTTTCTCTGGGAACGGCGGGACCCACAGAGCGGTTCCTTGGAATATCACAATCCAACGGTCCAAAATCTCACCCACCAATTGGTATCCACATCCAATGGCCCCACTCTCTTTGCCCATGCCATTCTCTTCTTTGAGCCCTTCGACGGCGACGATTTTTTACATCTCTCTCTCTCTCTCTCTCTTCTCAATCCCATCTTTGATAAACTCAACCAAATCCCAAAAGAAAACGCAAAAAATAAAAAAAATTAAAATAAAAAATAAAAAGAACAACGTGAATACATACATCGATACATGACACATGTAGATACATGCCTTTTATAATATATATATTGTAGTTTTATATACATTTTGATTTTGTTAAGGAAAAAAAAAAAAAAACCAATGCAACGAGAAAAAGGTCGTCCACCTTCTTATTCTTTAGGGGCAATTTTGTCATTTAAGTATTTCCGCGTGTGGGGACCCTAGGACGAAACTTCATGTGGGTCCCACAGGAGGAGTTATTTAACAAACCCAAAAAAAGGTAAAAGAAAAAAAAAACATAATTATTCTCAATAATTCGCTAAATTACGAATTACCCAAAGAACAATAAATTATTGGGTTTTACCAAAATAAAAGTTGTTGATTTCCCACCGTAAGATCAAAATCCTACGGCGCAGAGACTGTAAAAAGGATTTAAAGAATAAACAAAAATAAATCATGCTCTCTATGTGCTAATCAAAGTCGAAAAAGTCATTCTTAGCTTAGAAAAAAAAAGTCAAAAAAAATTCATTCGCCAAGAAAAGAAGGGAAAAAAAAAAGAAAAAAAAGAAAAGAGGTCATTGAATTCACTAAGCAACGAAACCCAGCTTAGAATCGCGCCACGTGGAGGGTAATTTGGTAAATTCGTCAACGACAATAAATTAATTGTTCGTACACGAGTGCAAGAAAACTTTAACATATTCTCGGTTTCACATTCAAAAGCTTCCCAAAAACTACTTCCAAATCGGAAAGAAAAAGCAAAAGACAAGCCAAAGAAAAATTACAAAAAATAAATTAATAAATAGAAAAA
This sequence comes from Boehmeria nivea var. tenacissima, assembly GCA_018132145.1. Lineage (NCBI taxonomy): Eukaryota > Viridiplantae > Streptophyta > Magnoliopsida > Rosales > Urticaceae > Boehmeria > Boehmeria nivea. The sequence goes on along the minus strand of CM030876.1, from coordinate 9,752,261 downwards.
GAAAAACACAATTTTTTTGATATTTTTTTTTCCTTTTGTATTTTCACATTGCTCTTGCAGCATATTATCTCTCTCTCTCTGATTATTCTTTCCTTTTTATTTTTCACTTTTTTATTTTTTATTTTCCCTTCAGTTTCATATCTATTGTTGTCCTCTGATCACACCCTTTATTGAGGTTTTTTCTTCTTCTCTGAGAGTGAGAGAGAGAAGAGAGAGAGAGAGAGAGAGAGAGGGAGAGAGCTTTGCTCTGATTTGCTTGAAAGATTCGAGAACTTTTCTGGGTTTTGATTGTTGAGACTAAAAATTCACAGGAAAAAAAAAAGAGAAAAAAAAAAGAGAGCTCTCTCTGTGCTACCGATGCCAGATACTCGGCAGAGTCAGAAAAATGGCATTCCAAATCAATCCGATGGTAACATGGAAGGTGACACTTATTTTTTGTGTACCCTTTTGGGAGTTTAGAGATCTGATCATGGCTTTTATTTTATTTTTTTCATGAAAACCAAAAAAAGAAGAAAATGATATTGTTGCTTTAGAATTGGTGATCATGGCGTTTTGGTCTCAGCTTTTTTGCCAAAACTGCAATGTGTGTGTGTTTTCTCAGTTGGGAATTATTGAATTCTTTGAAATTTGTGCTTTTTTTTTGTTCTGTGTTTTGTGTGGATTGTGTGTTTTTGTTGTTGGGTTTTGAGGAAGTTTTTGATGGTTGATGCAATGTTCATTAATGATTGTGAAAAAAATCACCTCTTTTATTGTTTTTGTTTTTTTGGCTTGGTTTAAGATTCTGGGATTGGCTTTGAAAGTGATTCTTTTGATCCTTGGTAACGTGTTGGCTTTTAGTTTGACGAGTTTTTTAAAGGTTGATCTAATGCCCATCTGTGGTTTGTAAAGAATCTATGTTTTTTTTTTTTTGGGTGAGTGATTATTATAACATTTTGTTGTGTGTCTGGTCGTTTTTGCTTGTTAGATTGAGAAAATCAAAGCTTTTGTTTTTGTCGGTAAGGTATTTCTCCAAGATGGTGTTTTTTATTTTGGTTGCCTAGCTGGTTTCATTGGGGCTAGTTTTGCATATTTAGACTGACATTTATAAAAAAAATTCTAATACGTTTATCTCTTTTGTAGATGCAATTTGGCGATTGAAAATCGGTGATAACCAGGATGGGGATGGGTTGGCTCAATCGAACTTATTACCCGATCGACCTGGTGAACCCGATTGCATATATTATTTGAGGACTGGTTTGTGTGGATATGGAAATAATTGTCGTTTTAATCACCCTGCTTATGCTTCACAGGTAACTGAAAACTAGAGCACATTCTTATCGAAAAGCATTTTCATTTTTAAGTGCAGCTCTTATTCTGGTTTAGATGTCGCATTTAAAGACTTTTGTCACGGCGATATTGTGCTTTGCAATGTGCATTTTTTGTACTAGGTGTTAAATTTTCCTGTGTACTTGACGGAGTTTCAAATTGTCAAACCTTTTACCGTGTTACTACAAATGCAGGTTACTCATTACAATGGAGATCTTCCTGAAAGAGTTGGACAACCTGACTGTGGGGTAAGACTTATTTTCGGGGTTTTCTGGGAAGTGCTACTATAGTTACATTCCTTGTTGCATTTCTTCTTTCTGCGTAATTTGCTAGGATATTTGAAGTCCGAAACTTAGGAAGAAAAGGTAACAAATAAAATGGAGTGGAATTGTTTTAGGCATTTATTTACTTGCTCTGGATTAAGCTTTTGTCATGAAAAGTAAGCAAATATGGTTGATTATGGTTGTTTTTGGCATTTACTTAATAGGCATATAGATTACAACTGGAAAAACTAGACATGTCAAATAACCATTAAAAAATTTACTGAAATAGCAGAATGGTGTTTTGAGAATCCCCAAGGAATTTTAAGCCACTTGCATCTGAATCTCCAGAACATTGTTGTTCACAGTAGATACTATTGCGGTTCAAACAAGTTGTTTCACAAGTTAATGTGCAAGACATGCAATCAAGATGGTTTTGATGTCTTGTGCATTACGAAGCTCGATTATAATTTTAATTTCCTATTATGAACATAGTTCCTTGTCGTTTTTTTTTTTTGTTGGGATGCAAGTATAAGGATTTGTCTGTTCTTTTAATTATGCATAACTATTTATTAAGGCTCATGCTTGAAATTGTGGTGTTGCCGTCTTTATGCACCTTTTTTTTTTTTTTATGATTCACTGATCTAGAAATGATTTTTTTTATGCTCAATTTTGTATTGATGATTTAATTACTTCTGCTCTTTTAGCTAGGAGTTTGGTCAATTTATAAATCTTCAACTACTATTTCATTCTTTATGCTATTCAATAAATGTTTATCCTATTTCCCATTTTAGAAGCCTTTGGTGCTCTACATGTGTATAAATACTCTTAAATTCCTGAACGTTACGATCCAAGTATTTATAGTTTCTTGGTTGTTTACATATGAGAGTTTCTAATCATTGTCAGTGTAATTATTCCTTTTTCTCTACTGGACTCTGCCTCTTCAAGATCTTTGTGAGTTGTGATGGTTAACCTCCGAAAGTGTGCCCTGCAGTATTTTCTGAAGACTGGAACATGCAAATATGGATTGACATGTAAATTTCATCACCCAAGAGACAGGCGTGGTGCTGGACCATTGTCGTTCAACGTTTTAGGTCTCCCGATGCGCCAGGTCATTTAGGCCCCTTTGTGATTTAATGACTGATTATCTCTTGATTTGCTCACATAGATCACGCATATAATAATGTATTAATGTGTATTATAACCTCTTTTTAAGTCCTGTTTAGCAATTTGAAATTGGTTCTTTTCAGGAGGAAAAATCGTGTCCTTTTTACATGCGAACTGGATCGTGTAAGTTTGGACCTGCATGCAAGTTTCATCATCCCCAGCCTGCGTCGCCCGGAACTGTGATTCCCTTTACTCCTCCTCCTGCTTTTGGATCGACAGGTTCCACTGTTCTGCCTCCTTCAAATCTACATTATGGAGGTGGACTTCCGGCATGGTCCTTTCCAAGAGTTCCGTATATGCCCAGCCCTCCACAACCACAATCTTACATGCCTGTTGTCGTTTCTCCTTCTCAAGGCATCATATCTGCAGGAGGCTGGAACACCTATGTGGTTAGTATATTCTCGGTTAAACTGCGGGTTCGTTTGGCAAACGGGTTCAGATTGTGGCAATTTGAATTTTTTCATTTGATTTAGAAAATTTGAATTGGGTAGTTTGAACGAAAAATTTAAATTATTGTTTGGGTCAAATAATCTTAATTGAAAATATTATTTGAATTGTTGTTTGGGTAGATGTGAAATGTGTGATTTTCAGTTATAAAAAGAGTAGTTGAAATGTCAAATAAAAAAATACTATTCAAAATGGATTCAAACTGTTAAAATTTGAGGAGGGAAGAATTTGATTTTTAAGGGTTTGAATGAGTTTTTTCCATTTGAATTTTATCTAAAAAAAAATTTCCGAACGACGATTTGAATTGACAAATTCGTTTGAATGGCCCAAGATGGGTTCAAACCCATTTGCCAAACAACCCTTGTGAAATTCTAATAAATGTGTACATGTCCCCATTGGTGTCATGAGGTTCTTATGTTCGCTTCTGTTGTCTGTTATTTATTATTATTATTATTATTTTATATCACGGTTGAATCCGTTGCATATTTATTCTAACCGCTGCTATGATACCACGATTGTTGTGTCGGTTAGGTGTTTAAGGCTATATCATCCTGTTGTTTCAGGCTTCGGCTTGTCTTAAGAGTTCTCTTTAACCTTGGAATTTTTCATTATCTTTTTAATTTTGACTGGTTAGTTGTCGAATGCAAGAGAAAAACAGTCCTAGAACCTTTTTTATCTCATTATTCTTTATCCAGATGCACAGCAACTATTAGTGTTCAAGATTGCGTCCAAAGTTGCAGACTGGCATTTGTTGTCCGACATAGATGTAGTTTGTCTTTTATTTTTATTTTTTCACTTTCTAAAACCTCAGGCATTGCCTCGTAATCTTATCGGCATTAAAAGTCTCGTTGGTGTTGAACTTTGTCTCATTTGCTCGTTTGTTCCTTTGTTAGGTTAAGAAGGGCTATTGAAGTTGATTTTTTCTGTTTGTAACAACTATTATGTTTTTCCTTATCAGGGAAACATGCCTGTGTCCTCCCCTGGTATTCTTGGACCCAATCTTGTCTACAACTCCAGAAGTCCAGGGGAGTCGGGTTCTGGTGGACAAATTCAATTGTTGTCAAACTCAAACCCAATTCTCCCTGAGCGACCCGATCAACCAGAATGCCGCTACTTTATGAACACTGGGACTTGCAAATACGGAACAGACTGCAAGTACCACCACCCAAAAGAAAGGATCGCCAATTTAGCAGCCAACCAATTTGTTCTTCCCTCGAGGCCCGTAAGTTCTGGTTTCTAATGCGCAACACTTGTGACTTTTATGTCGTAAACTTGTATCAGTAATAGGGGTTTCTTTATCGGCTATTTGCAGGGGCAAGCTGTATGTTCATACTACATCACGTCCGGAGTCTGCAAATACGGCCCCACCTGCAAATTTGATCACCCCCCTATGTCTAACTACAGCCTGAGCCTTCCCGCTGCTGCATTTGAGCTAAGTTACCAAAGAAGCTTCGGAACAATACCATTTTCCGAGACGTCTCACTCCATGCCATCAAAATCTTTTGATGTGGTCCAGAAGCCTTTGAGCAACAAGAATCAGAACTCGGAGACGAGGCTCTCAGAAGACTCGGTCAAACAGGCTGATTCTTTGGCACACTCGCCACCTTCTTCTGAAGCTTCAGAAGATCAATCTGGGTGAAGAGCTTTTTGTTTTATTTATTTTCCTTTTTTTTTTTTTCCTCTTTTCGGCAAATGTCCTTCTTTGGATTAGCATCTTTGAAAGGAACATCTCAACTGTTACATGTACCTTCCGTCCCCCATTTTCGCCTGCAATTACGAGGAGTGAATAGGTCGCTTGAGATCGGTTTGATTATGGAAATCTTGAGGGGTTGACGGAAGGCATTTTTTTGAGGTGAATAATACGCAGGTGGAAAATTGTAAGATTCTTCTCCTTTTTCTCTCTTTTTTTTTTTTTTTTTTGGGATCTTTGACTGCTTTTTGGAATGTTGTTGCTCTCTTATTTCCCTCCTCACTGATAGTTAAATTACACAAGTATATTTGGAGAATTTTTTTTTTTGGGTAAAAAAACGTATATTTGGATATTTAAGCCTGCTAGTTCTTACTCTGATTGATAGCTATTCTGAAATCTAATTTTGGTCATGGACACACAAGTGTTACAATGTAGTCATACATATAAATAAAATCATCTCTTTGGAGCTTGGTATGATCATGGTACTTTTATAACTATAATATATTGGCCTCCTTTAAAAAAATAATAATTACATATTAAATTGTGCTCATGAAAAAAGGGGGTTGCTAGGACATAAAATAAGAGTAGTTGGCAGGTTCTTATGCGACAAGGTAGCAAAAGTACTTTTAATAAAATTATTAATTTGATTTTAACTATGTTTGAACTTTAAAATAATCCCTCCATCTTTTTACTATTTTATAGTAATTTTTACTAATAACAAAAAAATATTCAAACTACTGTGAGAAATTTTTTAATACTTTAAAATTTAACAAGTAAAAGTTGAAACGTTAATTTTTTTTTTTGCACAATGTGTTAATTTTTTTTCCTGTTTTTATTATAAAATTCTTGTCATATCTATTCTTTTAATATTTTAATATGTGTTATTTTTTGGAAACGGTGTTTTTTTTTTTTTTATTTACTGCAGTTTCTCTACTATAATCCATTGGCGATTAAAAAAATTAAGACATTTTAAGTGTCAATAATTTATGTTCTAAGAAGTATGCTCTCTTGACATAATGTAAAACATAAAATAAAAATTATAAATACAACACATAAATGACCATAAATTATAATGATGTTAAAAAAAGGCATTCGTCACCATCTCTCTTCCATTTATCAAAGTGGTTTTGGTATTTAACCAAACACGTTCGTAATATGAAGTTTGGACGTCTAAAATGATTTGTACACTAATTTCACTAATTTTTATTAACAGCCTTTTCTTCTTCTTTTTTTTTTTTTTTTACTTTTCGATTAAGAAAACATTGAAAAAGAGGAGTCTTAATGCAGGTGATTTAAATGTATCATGTATTTATCACCTTGTCACCGTGCATTGATTTGGTAGGAGAGATTCATTTTTATCATTTGGACAAGTTCACGTGCAATGAGGTGCATGGTCACGTGAGAAGCGGGGAATAGAATCATAGACATTCTGAATCTGTTCATGCTCGCGTGTCCCCATATCGATCCAATGCTGTGGTCCCCACTTCTGATCATTCTCATTTACTGATCAACCATACATACCAACATCAACCTTTAATCTCAGCCGTAGGATCTTTATTCAACACACCTACTACTCTAATCTACTACCCAAACCGGACGACATTGCGCACACCGCTCACCAACACATGTTTTATTTAACACTAATTCGCCCGAAAACTTGAAACGAAGCGAAAATCCTGTCATTCAGCAAAAATAGAAATAATAATAATAATAAAAATGAAAAAAAAAAACAAATAAAAAAACTGGTATTGGGTCTTGGCGCTGCTAATGCTAACGTGTCGTCCATTGCAAACAGCAAAATCGCCAAAGAAGCTAAAAAATGAAAGGGAAAAAAATATTGGGCTCATTAGCAAAATAGCATGTTAAAATAATATTTTTTAAGAAAATAACTCAATTATTTAAAAATTAAGTTATTAGTCACCAGGCTCATGTTGATTGTCCAAAATACCCTTGTTCGCCCAAATTTTATTAGAATCTGTAACAAATATTGTTACAGATTGTAACAATATTTGTTACGACATGTAACAAATGTTGATACAAATCGTAACAAACAAATGTGTGATAAAAATTATATATTTCGCCCAAATTTTGTTACAATTTATGACAAATATTGTTACGGATTGTAACAATATTTATTACGACATGTAACAAGTGTTGATACAAATCGTAACAGACAAATGTGTGATAAAAATTAGATATTTTGTTATATATGTGTATCAAAAGTTGTTACCTATTGTAACAAAAATTGTTACAGTCTGTAACAATATTTGTTATAGATTATAACAAAATTTGGACGAACATAGGTATTTTGGGCAGTCTTGATATATGTGAATGGGCCTGCATGCTAATAACTTAATGGAGGATTTTAAGGAATACCCTATTTTTGACACAATGATAATCTATACCCCATGTGTATTGCACTTTTAATTTATATCCCAAAATTTACACTACAAACATAGAGTGGAAATGAAGGGAGCACACCACATGGGGTATAGATTATTAAGTGACATCAAGAGTGGCTTTATTTTGAAATTTTCTCTAACTTAATTATAACAAACTTAGGTCAATTCCTTAGAACTAAAGCTAAAACAATCAATTTAGTTAAAAATCTAAAAAATTTAGGGTTTTAACTTTTATATGTCATTTTTTTAAATTCAGATATTCGGTTTGAATGATAAGAGGTTGTCCTATACATTTGAATAAAAAAAATGAATTAAGTATCTTTGTTAGAGTATAAATATTTTATGATAAATTAATCTAAATTTTAACTTATTTATTCATTTTACAGTGTTTTAATATTTTTACTACAATAAAGTGTAATTTTTTTTTTAATTTTTAGTGCAAATCTTATTTCTTAAAATTTTAATTCAAATAATACAACTAAACTTATATCCAAAGCTAAATGACAAACTTTACATAACTAGTTGTTCTTAGGCCTTTGAAAAAGCCAATACAATGATTTCGGAGTATCATTAAAATTGCTTTGAGATAATCCTCAAAAAAAAAAAATTGCTTTGAGATATCTTTTTAGCTGCAGTGTAGAAATTGGAGAGATTGGATATAGGAATTATTGAAAAAATGAGAAAATTACAGCTCTATACTCTCTTGATTCAATATTTACGAAAATATTTGAGAAAGTTAGATACTTACATAAATATTCAAGCAAAATTCAAAGATTTGTTGATTAAATTATATTTTATTTTTATTACACTTTTACCCTTTATATATATATATATATATATGGATATCCAAATTAAACATAATTATTTTCGACAATTTCCTTTTTTGTGTTTTATTATAAACTTATTGATGTAAAGAGTTTTTTTTTTAATATTATTAACACTCAATATTTTTTTTGCTCTCAACGTTTTTATTACTATTTGTTATGTGTTTTTTTTTTCGTAAGTAAATGTTTTATTACTATAGAAATATTTCTTTCTAATGAATTTAGAACTTTTAACAAGCTATGAAATTATTTATGTGGAAATATTTTATTTCTAACTAATTCATATTTCTTATGAAAATACCAATTTGTATTTTCTAGCAAGTTATGAAAATATTTCTATGAAATTATTTTATTTCCAACAAATTCAATTTTCTATGAAAGTATTTCTAACACAATCTATGAAATTTCATAATGAAATTTTTTTATTACTATGAAAATATTCTATTTCTAAACAATCCAAAAATTCTATAAAGGAAGTAGTTTGCTCACTGATAAAAACTATTGACAAACCATATATGTTTTGTTCTAACCTAAATTGCCAAAAAAGGTTTAGAATTATATGTACAAGCGTAGTAATTTGTTGAGAGTAAATTCAAATTGTTTGTGATAGAAATATTATTTCTTAAAAATATTTAAAGACTGCTCTAATATGTTCTAATAACTTCATGTTTCGAAGACGTTAGTTGTAAAGGAACAATGTCATCAATATATATTTTTAACTAGCTGATGACATTGTTTTTGTAAACAATGCTTATTTTAGTAATTTTCATTGTTAAAATATATTTTTGGAAAAATCCTAAAGTCAAAAGTTTGATTTGTAAATATATTTTTACAAACTTTACATAACTAGTTCTTCTTAGGTTATCCTAAACCCTTTTCAAAAGCCAATATAATGATTTCGGAGTATGATAAAAATTGCTTTGAGATATCTAGTTTAGTTTAGGTTTTTATGCTGCAGTGTAAAAACTAAAAGAGATTGGACATAGAAATTACTGAGAAAATAGGCAAACGCATGAGTTCGTTGTCCTTGTATGTGTTGGACTAGTGAATGAAATTATTACATTCAAAAATTGGATTGTTTTCACGTTTAAAATTTTACTGTGCAAAACGTTTGGCCTTTTGGGATTCATAGTCATTTGAGTTTGATGGTTATATATAAGAACATCCTCAATGTAATGTTAAATTTGCATGTCAATGTCAAAATTTGACATTTTAGTATAAATGATATTCTGTAATGCAATGTCAATTGACAAATACTATACATAGTGCTAAATATGATACCAAGTATATCATAATGCCAAAAATTTGACATTTAAAGTAGATCATTAATTGATCAACTTTTAGACATTTAATTAAAAATTAATATTATATTCAAAAAAAATTTCATCTTACTAAGAAATCATTATGATTATTTGTAGTCTTATTTATTATTAGTTAGCATCAACAACTTTTATTGGTTTTTACAACTAAAAAATAATAAAGCAACAAAATAAAATTTAAAATAGCATTTGTGCATTGAAGCATCAAATATTAAATATAGCATTTTTACCTTTTTGAGTGCTAAATTTGACATTAGCATTTATATTTGCATTGGAGAGATGGTCTAACGTTTTGATTATTATTGCTTGTAATAATAATAATAATAAAAGCAACGGCTGTTTGTTTTGCCATCTTTGTATAGAAATGTAATAGACTATTTTTAAAACTTAACTACTTAAGTAAGTTATAGAAAGAAAGTGTATTAGAAAAAATTAGTCTATTTGTTGAGTGTTTAGAACCTTTCTTCTTTTTTTCTTTTTATTTTAATTTGTGATAGAGTTTCGGTCACAATTCGAGTTCACCAAAAATAATATATTTATCGTGGTTAGATTCATCGCTATTAGTCTTTGTATCTTGAGTGACAAGCACAATGGAAATCTCGAACATTGTTGATGAGAGAAGGATCTGTTTTTTTTTTTTTTTAAAAGCGTGTAATATACATACCTTGACTTTCATCAAATTTTCATTTCGGCGTTGTCGTTAATGTAATTTAGTTTGCTCTCAAGTTCATCGTTTCAATTTTATTGTAATATTTATCATGTATAATGGTTTACATTTTAATTTCAGTTTCCTCTCATCTCTTTATTATACCACATTTTATCTGACAATATGTTAATAAAACATCATTAATTTTTATTTACAAGGTAATAATAATTTTTTTATAGGAAAAATTCTATAATAGCCCACGCATTTTATCGAAAATCCAATTTTATCCATCTGTTTTTAGTAATTATGAAATGGTTTTTCAGTTTTTTAAATCGGTCTAAAACTATTATTTTGTATTGACTAAAACTTAAAAATGTTCTAAATAACAAAACTACCCTTTATAAAGGACGCTTCTCCCATGGGGGATATTCATGTGGGGGACAAATGGGAAACAAATGTGTGGTCCAGATTCATCCATAAAATTTTCTTTATTTATTTTTTAGTCTTTTATTTTTACTATATTACAATTTAGGCCCAATTTTTTAAAAATATTTGCATTTTGCCCATAAAATGAATGCGTTTTTTTCACCAAAACGGTAAAAAAAATCCAACAAACTGTTTTGAAAAAAACTGTAAATTAAAATTCAAAAATTTCTGGATGAATCTGGGGCATATATTATTGTTCCCCATTTGTTTCCCACCAAAATGTTCTCCATTTGAGAATTGTCCCTTTATAAAAATCATTAATCCAACCTCCAATATCTTTATAAATTACACTTATACCCAATATTTTACTTTTATTTTCTGAATATTTTTGAAAACTATACTTATACCCAATATTGAGGTATAAATGAACTTGTATTAATGGTTTTTATAAAATGTAGTTTTATTTTGAAAAAAACTAATTTAGTCAACGCAAAACGATATATTTAGACCGATTTAAAAAATTAAAAATCATTTCAAAATTACTAAAAACAGAAGGATGAAACTGACATTTTTGATAAAACTCAAAGATTGTTTTAGAATTTTTTTTTTATACATAAATTTAAAACATCACCAACATGGATGAATTTGTTAACAATTTAAAAAGTATTGATGAGAATTAATTATTTATAATTTTTTTGACAAGACATGGAGTAAAAAAAAAAGGTGAAAAAGAAGAAGATGGTGAAAACAAAGCAAAATAGCAAATGATGAAGAAGAAGCGCATGTGTCCTCTCTCCTTTACTCATATCCCTTTGAATTAGGTAGTATTCCACGGCTTTAAGGTGTCTGCTGTCATTCTTTCTTAACCAATAAAAAATCACTAATCGTTTCTTACCGTGTGGAACGAACCGTTCCCTACTAAAATTTTTTCTAAAAATATCAATTTGACGATCCAAAATCGTTCTTTAACCATCAGTCCATCATATTATCTACCGAAGACTATTTCATTAATTAGTTGAGTTTAACATAAAAAAAAATATAGTAATAAAGGAAAATATTTAGCATGGTATGTTTTATAATAAATAACGATTTTAGATCATTAAATTTATCTTGTTAATGAGTTTAATTTTTTATTTTTTTAAAGTCAATTTGACGTTATTGCTGTGCTGCTGTTACTTACCATTCCTCTTCAAATTTTAGAACCCTATAACATGATAATGAGCCGGTGCTAATGATAAATGAGAGATTTATTTATTTTACCACTTTAATTTTCTATAGATAAAAAAAAAGAGAAATTATAGTGAATACCCAATTTTTAAAACTTAATGTAAGTTATTACCCAATCTTTTGAAAAATGTAACCAACTACCCAAAAGATGCAATTACTTACACATAGGTAAGTGGTGGTAATTCACTTTGTTACCAAAAGCATGTGCAAGTAATTCACAAATTGACTAGAAACTCAATTACTTCAAAAGTTTGGGTATTTATTTTTATTGTTATATAAATTCTGGGTATTTGCCTACTTCACCCTAAAAAAAAAGGTTGAGGGATGCTGTCAAAAAAGAAAGGTTGAGGGATCAATATGTTATTCTTAAAATTTTAGGGTCATAAAACCTAAATACCTAAAGTAAAACTGAAAACAGCCCTAGCTTTAGTTTATCTCTCGACTCTTTCTATTCTTTCTCGCGACTGTCATTGTTTTTCGGATCGTAACTCTTAGGCGTGTTTGAAGAGCCTCGTGTTGCTTTGCTCTTCGTAAGTTGATCAGTTTTTTTTTTTTTGTTATTTTATCAATTGTTTGGGTTTGTTCTAAAAAGTGTGGATTTTTAGATGCATGGTTTTTGTGAAAAGGGGTTGTGAATAGTTTAGCAAACTTAGGGACTATGCTATTGATTTTGAAGTAGATAATGCTAATAGCAATGGCTTTAATTGGCAACCACGTTTTCGTCTCTGTGATTTCATATATGTTTCGAAAGATACGGTTGTGCTTGATTGCCATATTTCACATTTTTTTTTTTTGGGCTGTTGTGATGGTCTGACGGATGTTCATGTTCATGCTTAGTTTGCTTGAAAAAATGAAAATCCACACAAGAATGAAAATCGCTATATTATTTGCTTCAGAATGATCTAATCTAAGACCAAAAAATAAAAACATAATTGCTAAAAGAATCTATTTTTTAGACTAGCTGGCCCAACACGGATACCTGCCCGAGAGCCTCTCGATGCCGCCTGACCGATGATAATTCGGTCGGCTGTCGAGATTTTGGTACATTTCCCAACAAAGCTCGGGTTGCTCGAATTTGGCGTCGATACCCGACTGTCCGCTTATTGTGAAGCCCTGACTATATCTGTTACAATATTGAGGATTTTTTTTTCCACTCATTGTATCGTTTTCGTTGTTTATCTTGAAATGCAGATTCCTTTCCTGTTCCTGTGATTTGTAATCTGTTCCAGTTTTCAGTTACGAGAGAATGACGTCGCGTTTCTTTGCCCAGGTTTTGATTCCTGTTTATTTCATTAAATAAATTGCAGTTTTGATATGATTCTTATTTCTTTCCAAAGACAAATAAAACTCGAGTCGTTTTCGTTTTGTGGTGTTAATATTAGCCCGGAAGTGACTCTGAAGAGGAGGAGAGTGATTATGATGAGGAGGTCGAAAACGCAGGTGAGGATGCGGACCAACAAACTGGAAGTCGGTACCTTCAGGCAAATGCTAGCGACAGCGATGACTCTGATGGCCAAAAGCGGGTTGTTAGATCGGCAAAAGACAAGCGGTTTGAGGAACTGTCTGCTACTGTTGATCAGATGAAGAATGCGATGAAGATTAATGATTGGGTTAGCTTGCAGGAGAGTTTTGATAAGATAAATAAGCAGCTTGAGAAAGTCATGCGTGTCACCGAGTCCCAAAGGGTCCCTCAGCTCTACATCAAAGCTCTTGTTATGTTGGAGGATTTCTTGAGTCAGGCTTTGGCGAACAAGGATGCTAAGAAGAAGATGAGTAGTAGCAACGCCAAGGCCTTGAACTCAATGAAGCAGAAGTTGAAGAAGAACAACAAGCAATATGAGGATTTGATCAATAAGTATAGGGAGAATCCCGAGAGTGAGGAGGAAAAGGACGAAGATGAGATGGAGGAGGATGAAGGTACTGAATCTGAGATCGAGGAGGATCCTTATAAAATGACAATGTCCGCTAGTGAAGACGAGGAGGATGAGGATGAAGGAGAAGAAGAAGATGATGAAAGGGATACTCAAGCCGAGCCTGGGTGGGAGAGGAAATTGAGCAAGAAAGACAAGCTGATGGATAAACAATTTATGAAGGATCCTAGTGAAATTACCTGGGATATAGTTAACAAGAAATTCAAAGAGGTTGTAGCTGCACGGGGCAGGAAGGGGACCGGAAGGTTTGAGCAGGTAGAACAACTTACCTTTTTGACAAAGGTTGCTAAGACCCCGGCCCAAAAGCTTGAGATCTTGTTTAGTGTCGTCTCTGCTCAATTTGATGTTAATCCTGGCCTCAATGGCCACATGCCCATAGGTGTATGGAAGAAGAGTGTGCAAAACATGTTTTTAATACTTGACATTCTTGTCCATTATCCCAACATTGTGGTGGATGACATGGTGGAGCCCGATGAGAACGAATCCCAAAAAGGACCAGACTACAAAGGGACAATTATGGTCTGGGGAAATCTGGTGGCCTTTTTGGATAGGATTGATACTGAGTTCTTCAAGAGCTTGCAATGCATTGACCCACACACTCACGAGTATGTCGAAAGACTCAAAGACGAGCCTATGTTTTTAGTTTTGGCCCAAAACGTCCAAGATTATTTGGAACGGGCAGAAAACTTCAAAGCTGCGGCTAGGGTTGCCCTAAGACGGGTTGAACTCATCTACTACAAGCCACAAGAAGTTTATGGCGCTATGAGGATGTTGGCTGAGCAGACACAAGTTGGTGACAATGCTGGAGAGTCGGGTGAGGAGCCCAAGGTTGAAGATAGTAGAGGTCCACCTGCTTTTATTGTCGTCCCTGAGCTTGTTCCTCGGAAGTCCACTTTCCCAGAGAATAGCAGGACTTTCATGGATATGCTGGTCTCTCTCATATATAAATACGGAGACGAGCGAACTAAAGCCCGTGCAATGCTTTGTGATATCTACCATCATGCTCTCCTAGATGAGTTTTCCACCTCCCGTGACTTGCTGCTAATGAGTCACCTGCAAGAGAGCATTCAGCATATGGACATTTCGACCCAGATTCTTTTCAACAGGGCCATGGCACAGCTTGGTCTATGTGCATTTAGGGTCGGACTAATTAGTGAAGGACAGAGCTGCCTTTCTGAACTATATTCTGGTGGACGGGTAAAGGAGTTGCTCGCTCAAGGCGTCTCTCAAAGTCGGTATCATGAGAAAACTCCAGAACAGGTTACCTACTTTGGCTGCTTCTCTCTCTTTTCATCTTTGTTAATTTTTCACAATTGATGCTAAAAACTCTTTTTTTGCCTCACTCGTCTCTGGCTGTACAACAGGAAAGGCTGGAAAGGAGAAGACAGATGCCGTATCACATGCACATAAATCTCGAGCTCTTGGAGGCAGTCCACTTGATATGCGCTATGCTGCTGGAAGTGCCGAACATGGCTGCCAACGTACATGATGCGAAGCGCAAGGTCATAAGTAAGACTTTTAGGCGGATGCTTGAGATAAGCGCGAAACATTCATTCACCGGCCCGCCGGAGAACGTCAGGGATCATGTAATGGCTGCCACAAGGGCCCTTAGCAAAGGAGACTTCCAAAAGGCCTTTGATTATATCAATTCACTTGATATTTGGAAGCTTCTAAGGAATCGTGAGCAGGTTCTCGAGATGCTTAAGGATAAGATCAAGGAAGAGGCTCTAAGGACCTACCTCTTTACCTACTCCTCGTCATATGAGTCTCTGAGCGTGGATCAGCTCACCAAAATGTTTGATCTCTCGGAGGTGCAGATCCACTGCATCGTTAGCAAGATGATGATCAGTGATGAGTTCTATGCCAGCTGGGACCAGCCAACTCGCTGCATTGTTTTCCATGATGTCGAGCACACTAGGCTGCAGGCTTTGGCATTCCAGTTGACGGAGAAGATGTCAATCATTACAGAGAGTAACGAGAGGGCATTTGATGCGACAATTGGCGGTGGTGGACTCGATCAGCCTGCAAGGCGTAGAGATGCTCAGGACTATGCTGCTGGTGGAGTAGCTTCTGCAGGCGGGAGATGGCCGGACAATTCGGCTTATTCTCAAGGAAGGCAAGGTGGCGGCAGTGGCCGTACGGGATACACTCGTGGAGGAAGACTGTCGGCATCAGGCCAGACAGCAGGTAGTGGATATTCGAGGGAGAGACCTGGCCAGTCCCGAGGGTTGGGTAGGACTGGTTCAGCTGCGAGGGGGTCCAACGCTGATTCTTCCACCCGTATGGTCAGTCTGAACAGGGGAATTCGTGCATAGAGAAACATAGTAGTTGCGGCAATCGACGAGAAGAAACTCAGCTTTGGGATTCAACATTTTGATAAGAGAGCTTTTCATATTTTGATCTTTTGCCTGTTCTAAAATTTTGTTAGAAAATTGTTAAAACACTTTTATCATATGAATATGGCGATTTTGTATGCTTTTGTGCTGTGGCTACGAAAGTGGGCCAACTCTTTCCTTGTGCTTCTTCCATTGCCTATTTCGGCTTTTGTGATTTTGTGTCAAGTTAAATTTTATTCTTGCATTATCCTATTAGCTCCAATATTTCCTTGAAAGTTTAAATTCGTAAAAGAGAAGCAGAAGTTACTTAATTCTATTCTAATTGTAAAGAAATCACATTTTGGAGAAAAAAAAGTTCCAATCTTAGGCCAACTTAGCCTTATATTTATCAACTTTACAAATTAGACCCACTTATATTTTACTTTCGCAATAACTTAATAAAAATTATTTATTATTAGACTATTTTAGCCAAAATAAAATATCTTAATTCCAAATAAAATTATGACATTGCCTAAAATAAACGTTTATTCAATTAAAAAAAATTACATTACAACACACAACGTTCATTATAGTCTTGGTTGTTTTAAGTTTTATTGCATGTTATGTATTTTTAATTTCGGTACTCGTTATATATATATATATATATATATATTTATTTCGATACTCTATGTATACGTTGCTTTCAGCTTATTCAATGTATTTTTCATTTATTATCCGATATAATTTTAATCTATATATCAGTGTTTTATTTTAATTAGGTACGTAATTGTATTTTAAATTATTTGAAATGATGAGTTTTTTTTTTTAATAAACTAAACACAAAAAATTAAATATTTTAAAACCAAAGAATCAATATAAATCTTACTTAAAAATTATGATTTAGATAAAAGAATAAAAACATCTTAAAATCAAGGGGTTATTTTATAAATAACAAAATTTAAACAAAAAATGAGTTTGATGAATTGTACAACACCATATTTGATGTTATACTATTCACAAAACACATTTTGGGTATGAGAATGGTGTGTGATTGGAGCTGATTTTTTGAAGTCCTTAACGCAAATTTTCGTTTGCGTTTGCGTTTGCAGCACATGCTGGAGTTGGTCTAAAAACTGAAGGGCGCAAAAAAAATAAAAAATAAATAAATAAAAGGGTGAAGTAGGCAAATACTCAGAATTTATATAATAATAAAAATAAATATCAAAACTTTTAAAGTAATTGAGTTTGTAGTCAATTTGTGAATTATTTGCACATGCTTTTGGTAACTAAGTGAATTACCACCACTTACCACTGTGTAAGTAATTGAATCATTTGGATAATTGGTTACATTTTTCAAAAGATTGGGTAATAACTTACATTAAGTTTTAAAAATTGGGTATTCACTATAATTTCTCTAAATAACAGAGAAATAAAGAGAGAGAGAGAGTATTCAATCCAAAAATTGTAGAGCACTAGTAATGAAAAGAGAAAAGTTGGTATTCAGCAGAAAAAAAAAAAGTTTGGTCTTTGTGCAAAATGGTTTTTGGACGTGTGAACTTCACTCTCATTCCCATACAGCCAGTCAAACACATGTGGCTAGAATGGCTACACAAGCAAAACCAATTAAGTAAGCTATTGTTATTAGCTTAATGAAAGAAGGCATATAGGAGAAGCTCTTCCTTTTCTATTGTTATAAAGAGATTAGTTGGGCTTGATGGAAGGACGACCAATTGACACACGTGGCAAGAAAGAGAGGAATATATGGTGAAGGGAGGGAAGAAGTAAAAAAAAAAAAAGGGAAATTCAGAGAAAATAATTGTGTAGTTAATTAAAATAAAAAATGAGAGCAGAAAATATAGGGTGCATAATAAAAATCTTTCTTTGATTTATTTGTTCTCTCATTATTATCTTAGTTTATCATTTAGCATTATATATTATTTTCACAACACGCCATCATCACAAGTATCTAATCACTATTATATTTAGGTACGAGTAAATTCGTAATTAATAAATAATTTTCTTTTAGATCACATATATTATATATACTTGTTACTTTGCTCAAAATAAATCTATCATTTTTAATATTAATGCAATCTTCTTATATTTATGTACATACTTGATTCATATAAGTAATTTCCATGATTGCACAATTATATTATTTAATAATTGATTCTATGTTTGTTATCTATTATCAATCATATATTTTTGTGAAATTAAAATCATATCTGATTCATGAATTATTATGTGTGATGCACTAGTTTTTGTGAAGTCAAATTTTACGTTTGAATTGTTGCTCTCCATATTTCGAGAAAGAATTATGATATTCTTCGTACATATCTTTATTGAATATTTAATGGTAAAAGATCCATATGGAAAAACTAAGAAACGATATGATCACCATAAAGTAGTGATACTTCACATGTTAAATATGAGCAGATGTGTCTGCAATTGCATGATTTTAAAACAATCGACGAGTATAACTCCACAATGTTAATTATTTCTCAGTTGAAGTTAGATGGAAAAAATATTATAGATGCATACATGTTAGAGAAAACGTTTTTCTGCATTCAATGCTTTGAAATTGGTGCTACAATAACGGTATCGACTATCAAAAGCGTGGTTTTAGAAGATATTCTAACTTGATATCTAGTTTGTTTGTCGCTTAGTGAAATAATAAGCTCTGGATGAAGAATCATCAATAATGACTTATAGTCTAAACACTTGATGGTGTGCAAAGCTGTAGGATACAAATGGGTTTTTGTATGAAACTCGATACGAAAAATGTAATTGTGAGATGTAGACAAGACTTGTTGCAAACGGTTTCTCACAAATGCCAAGTATTCTCTCGTGCTGGATGTAATTATTTTTCGATATTTAATAGCCTAGCAATCTATAAAGGACTTGATAGGCGTTTAACATAACCACATACTTATATGAAAATCCCTGAACAGATTTAAGATGCCTAAACATACAATTCTATATCCCGGGATACATGTTATTTATTGTAAAGATCTTTTTATGTTTTGAAACACTCCGGACGCATGTGGTATAATTGCATTAGTAAATATTTATTGAATGAAGGGTATGTGAACAACACAATTTGCCCTTGTTTTATCATTAAGAGGTCAAACTTTGTGTTTGCCATTATTACAGTATATGATAATAATATAACTATTACTGGGAGTCTAGGACTCTTGAAGAGATCACCAATATAGTTTATTATCGAAAGAAATGATTTTAGATGAAAGATCTTAGGAATACAAAATTTTGATTCAGCATGCGGATCGAGCATTTATCCAATGAAAATTTGTCCATCAATCAACATATAAAATAAGGACTTATTCATTTTTACCAGGATAAAGTACACCCATCGAGTACCCTAAAGGTTGTACGATCTCTTGACGTTAAAAATGTCCTTTTAGTCATCGGGAAAATAACGACGAAATACTTGGTCTTGAAGTATCGTATTCAAGCACAATTAGTGCTCTAACATATCTTACAGATTGTACTCGCTTCGATCTAGCTTTCGCTGTTAATTTTCTTGGAATACTTTATATTAGCTCTGCCTTTGTCGAATAGCTCACGTGTGACAAACATGCTCGAGTATGTACACTTGACGGATGTTACCAATTTGGGCCACATGGGTTTTCAAATTCTAGAAACCAATTACCAAAAATCAAGGGGAATTGTAAATAAATGTCATTCTAAGTGTCACTTAATAATTTATGTACCAAGTGGTATATTCTCTTAATTTTTACTTTATGTTTATAGTGTAAAAGTAAAAATATAAATAGTCTTTTTAACACATTAATAATTTATATTCCGTTTGTGTTGTACTTGAATTTATACCCTATTTTTACGCTATAAATATTGAGTAGAAATTAAGAGATTATACAAAAATTATAATGAATACCCAATTTTAAACACTTAATTTAAATAAATACCTAATTTTTTTACAAAAAATATAACAAAGTATCCGAGTGATTCAATTAATAATAATTTGTGGTAATTGACTTAGTGACAAAAAAATATGCACAAATAATTAATAAATTGATTAGTTACTCAATTATTTCAAAAAGTTGGAATTGTCATATTAACACGAAGAGTTTCAGAGGGGCATTGGTGAAAAAATATAGTCGAAAATAAGTTACCCCATGTTTGGCAACCCCTCCCAAACCATCCTATTCCATTCCATTCTATTCCAAACCATTTAACTTTCTAATCCTACAAACCATTCCATTCCATTCCATTTTTTTCAATCATTTTTTTTCAACTTTCCAAATCCCTATACAATATCTTTAACCTCTTGTTTGTTTCTCCCATTTTACTCATTCCATTTCATTTCATTTGTTTCATCTTTCCTAATCCTCCAAACCATTCCATTTTATTCCATTTTTTTTCAACTATTTTTTTCAACTTTCCAAATCCCTATACAATATCTTTAACTCAACCATTCGTAGCACATCGAAATTCGCAAAAGTCAAAACATTCTTACATCACTTTTCTAAATCATTTTGAAACTATTCCAAATTAGTTTCAAACTATTTTTTCCATAAAAAAAAAAAAGATGTAATGAGCAAAATAATTGCCCTAAACAAGGTATAAATCTCAACTATTTATACCATATCAAAATTCGTAAAGTCAATCTATTCTATTCATTTTTGAAACTATTTTTAAATCATTTTAATTATCTCAAGAGATGAGATCTGATGGGCAAAACAGTTTGCCCAAACATAAGGGTAGGATCCTTGGTATTGTTCAGAAGAAAAGGGAGGGCAATTTCGTCATTTCATTACTAAAATATATATATTTTTAATTTTTTAATTTAATGATTAAAGAGAAAGGAAAATCATAGAAGCGATCAATCCGGGTTTTCTTTTTTCTCAGCCTGAGAGAGAAAACGCGAGAAAACAAAGAAAGTGAGACGGAAAAATCTCTAAAGAGAGACCAAAAAAAGAGAAAAAAAAACCCAAACACACATGGAAGCTTAGGCGATTCATCCAAGGAGGTGGTTGTCGATTTGAATTTTTTTTTCTCCCTCAATCTCGATATTCACCTCCAGAATCTACCATCTCCATTTCTAGGGTTTTTTTTTTTTTTTTTTCATTTTTTCTCCACTTTTTCCGATCTCGGAACTCCATGCGGCGAGGAAGCAAAGCCACAGATCCATCGAGAGCGAGAATCGAGAAAAACCCGCCGGGCCTCGGCGCCGCCGCCGCCGCCGCCGGAGGTTCGAAGCCGGCGCTCCAAGAGGTCCGGTTCAGAGGCGTACGGAAGCGACCCTGGGGCCGATTCGCCGCCGAGATCAGAGACCCCTGGAAGAAGGCGCGCGTGTGGCTCGGCACCTTCGACTCCGCCGAGGACGCCGCGCGCGCCTACGACGCCGCCGCCGTCTCGCTTCGCGGCCCCAAGGCCAAGACCAACTTCCCCAACCCCAGCCCCAACCCCAACCCTAACCCTAACCCTAGCCTCAGCCACGGCGTTGCCGATCTCGCCGCCCGGCCCACCTCGAGCAGCCTCAGCAGCACCGTCGAGTCCTTCAGTGGGCCCAGAGTCTCCTCCTCCCGGGCCCACCCGACCGTCCCCAGGCCCGTCAAGACGGCGTTCCCGCCGGAGGAGTGTCGGAGCGACTGCGATTCGTCGTCGTCTGTGGTAGACGAAGACGACGGCGAGGACTGCGTCCTCACCTCGTCGTTCCGGAGAGCCCTGCCGTTCGATCTGAACCTTCCTCCGCCGATGGACGGCTCTGATCTGCTCAACGACGACGACGACGATCTAAAAGCCACTGCTTTGTGTCTCTGATATAGTAATGTACGTCTTGATTATATATGGATCTGAAAAAAAAATGTTCCTTTTTTTAATATTTAATCTTGATTTTGATCTGTTTTATTTTCTCTGAAGAAAATTACAAAAAAAAAAAAAAAAGGGGAGAAGAAATTGGGGTTTTTTATTTTCATTTTCCTTTTTTTCCCCTAAATATTCCACTTTTTTAGATTTTACTGTGTTGTAGACTAGCATTTTTTTTTGTCCTTTCTTTTCTTAAATCCCATGAATTTCATGGGCATTTGGATGTTGTCTGTATTGTTGAGATAAGCTAATAGATCTTATTACTAATTAGTGGATCCGATCTGGGCACTCTCTATTTTCATTTTGTTACCTCTTATGTACAAACTTTATCTAGTTAATGAGCATTAATAATTGCTAATTGCATTGCACGTTTGCTCTTGTTTGCTGATCTGTGTGTTGCTATTTCCTTTTCTGTAATGAATTTATCTGCACTTGTTTAGTATATTGGCAACTAAAAGCACGGAGCTTTGTTTGGAAAGTTGGGTTTTTTAGTTTTATTGAGCTCTTTGTTGATGTAATTATGCTTGTAAATTTATTTTTGTTATGATATGTTTTTTATTTTTAATTTGGTGAGAACGGAAATTGTTGTTTTTGGGATAAGAACTATATCACTTTTAGGTGCAGAAAAGTTATGGGCATAATAGCCTTAGTCTCAGAATTCATGAATGTGGAATTTGAAGATGTGGGTAGTGGGAGATGAACTTGAGTTCGATGAGAAGGCACATTCCTCTCTATATGGTTTATGCATATTTATTTATTTGTTTTATTGCTTAAGAGACCATTTATTGAGCACACGTGATATGCCATATTCTTGTTCAAGTATTGGTTGAATAATACCCAGAGTTCAAGGACTAGCACTATTTCTTAGCTAAAAGTTTTTACAGTCTCTCCATAAAACTGCTTGATTACCAATCCACCCTGATGACTAGTGACAAATGAGAATTAAACAAAAATGGTTTATAGTTTTGATTTTATTTTTTTGCAAGACAATAGTTAAAATGGTTTATAGTTTGAACCCTTGTATATGGGTAAGAGGGCGTCAAGTTTATAACCAGTTTCTAGAAGGCCTGTTACCAAGTTACTATGCCAAATCTACATTATAAATTTCTTGATTTGTGGAGAAAATCTCGTATTGATTTTTAAACCAAAAACAAAATACCCTACAGGCAAAAGATCAGTTTGTCAAATTTGTAAACTTGCCTTCTAAAAAGTACCCATCTTGAGGGATGAGTTAGGACATGATCGGATGTGTAGTTAGTTAATCGCTTTTGAGTTCGGAGCCCTTGCGACTCGTGATGTTGCAAGTGTTCTCGGAGTTGCATGGTTAGTGGCTCGCGAGGTAGATCTTGCCATAGTCTATGGCTAGGCTACCTTTCGATTGCTAGGTTAGTCTCGGTGATGCAACGAGATCAGACTGCGATTTGTCAATTGGAAGCGCGTTGAAAAATCTCAAACTACAATTTGAGTTTGGTGCTTAGATTTGGTCCGAGTGCATCTTGTTCTGGATATGAATGTTTAGGAAAAAGTCTCAGTTGGGTATCATGATCTGGTAGAGGAAACTGCAAGCCTTGGCTGAGTTGGAGGTTGAGACTTGGTCAATTAGCCTTCAAGTCCAAGTAGAACATATTGTCAAGACTTGACAAGTTTGGGAAGTGGAACTAGAGAGAATTTCATTTGTTGTGATGAGGGAAAAAAGGGGTAATTCGCACTCACAATTGAAAACCGCAAAAAGAGAGTGTAAGTGGTTGCTATAGAAAACCGCAGAAAGAGAAAGTGTAAGTGGTTGCTGTTGATGTTATTTTTCTTTCACCTCTTCAGCTCCTCTAAAGATTTGTGAAGGTCTAGCTCAATAATATGACTTTTAAGGACACCAATTTGTGACTCTTGAAAGTGTAGAAAAGAAAGAAGGTTCTTTAAAGTGGGGTTTTGAAATATGCAATTTTTGGACAACATATTTTGAAAATTATCACTTCAAAGAAAAATGTTACAGCACATGTCACTTTTTAGCAACTAATTAGACTAAATTGTACCTTTCTTTAAAAATGAAGACGGCAAATGGAAGAACGAAATAGTAGTTTGCTTATAGAAATAATAATATGGTTTGCAATTGATTTATTTAGTGACATAGGTTGTAAACTTGAACTTTAAACTTGGTATTTGATCAAATTTTCTCTCAAAAGTTAAGCATGTTTAAAAAAAGTTGAAATTCAAAATATCCTGTCAATACAATGTAGAATTCAATTCACATATGTATATTGCGTTTTGATCGTTTTGATATTGTAGGATTTTTTTTTTGGGCAAATGGAAATGTTCTTAAATTGAATCAGAGAGAAGTGTTATCCCAACAGGGGTGGGAACGAGAGAGAGCCAGAAAAATCTGCTACCTGGTTCCTATTTCTTGTGATCCAAGAAAAAGAAAGTACATCAAACTTAAAGGAACAAGGTCTAAGACATGATCAAACATGGGCGTTCAATGAGTTTGTTTGTCACCTTCTACACAACTTTGTTCCATCTTTTTCGACAGGCTATTTTTAGTTGCTTCCAGCTCTGCCTGAAGACAGGAAGATGTGACTAGTCTGCCTGCCCTGATCGCAACAGCAGCTCCGCGCCAAGTTCCCGGTCCAACGGTTTTCGAGGCCTTAGGCGACATCGGTAAATAGGCTTATTCAAGAATTTCTTAAATTTTTAATTTTAAATAGATGTATATTTTTCGACACACTTTTTAATTTTTACTACCAAAACAAATGAACAAAAACACACTATAAGACATATTACTAGATTAAAATAATATCCAATGTTAAAAATAATATTTAAAAAATAGAAAGCAGTTAAAAAGAAATAGAACTCTAATTGTATAAGGAATGATAACAAAGAACAATTCTCTCACTTTTTTATGTGTTAAAATGACCATTAATATAGCTTTAAGAAAATAGCAAAATAGAGATGAGTAAAGGAAGAATAAAGATAGTTTAAATAAAAAAACTATTTTATAGAAAACATAATTTTATAATATCGTTTCCTCTAATTAGACTAGTGTTTCTTTAGACGTATAGTAATTTTCAATTTTTTAAGATAAAATAGTTCGTTTAAGAATTTCTAAGTTAATGAAATTATTTATGCTAATTACTAAAATATACATTTAATTTAAAGTAAAAAAATAGCATTGGCGGTAAGATTTAAATAAAATAGTCAAATATCTTTTTTTTTTTTTTCTCTCTTATGGGACTTTATTGATCTTTTAAGTACAATTTTTTTTCCTTAAAATCAAGATTACCTCCCTTCAATAGAAGCCTAGGCTTAAACGGGGGCCTTAAGCCATGGCCTAAGTGGCCTTGCCCTCGGGCCGGCCATCACAACAACCGCAAAGCTTCCCTTTTTTTCCTGAGACTGAAGCATCAATGTTAATCTTTGTGATTTCCTACTTAGGTGCATTCCATTTAGTCTCCTCCCTCAGTTGCTCGAGAGAGAAAAACAAAGACCTTTCATATTAGTACAACTCTATGCCTCATGTGCAGATTCTCCTTCTTGGGATCCAACACTAAAGCCATTGTATGAACGAGTAGTTGAAGCGAAACGGTGGTCCGCTCGGAGGGGCCTTGGGGACAGCGAGATACAAAATCAATCTTAGGTTTTTAGTGATCCCTCATATTTATAAAAATATATATATATATATATATATATATATAGAAAAGTAGTTTTTTATGTGCGAGATTCAATTTGAACTTGGGTGATAATTTGGTTCTTTATCAATTTTATAGTTAAAAATCTCCCTTTAATTTTTGACAATGTTAGTCCGTATGTGGCATGTGCATATTAAAATGTGACCTAGGATGTAATTTTTTTTTTCTAAGATCAAAATGCTTTGTGACATTTTTTAAAATTGCTAGTGGGACCCCTTTTGAGATTAAATGTGAACAATGCTCTCAATGACGTAAATTGATATATACACCATTAATAATTTATGCATAAATAATGTGTTTATTTAATCTCTATTCTTTTTATAGTGTAAAAATAATGATAATAATTAAAAGTGCTAAAAAATAATATAAATTAATAGTGTGTAAAGAAAATATTTAATACCTAAATCTGTTACTTTTTTATTAGAAATTTTAAGAAAATAGCAATTTTTTATAAATAATTTTAA
This sequence comes from Boehmeria nivea var. tenacissima, assembly GCA_018132145.1. Classification (NCBI taxonomy): domain Eukaryota; kingdom Viridiplantae; phylum Streptophyta; class Magnoliopsida; order Rosales; family Urticaceae; genus Boehmeria; species Boehmeria nivea. Next base: position 9,726,311 of record CM030876.1, on the reverse strand, counting down.
AAAATAACCACAGTTTTAAAAAATTTAAGAATTAGCTATTTCAAAAATTTTTTGTATGCGTGAAAAATTTTCTTACAGTCATTTTTATATATAATTTTGTTATTGTAAAAAATTTCTTACACGTGTTATTGACTAGTTTTTAAAACACACAATCTAAAATGACTATTTATCTAACTGGCTTTTTTTATTAACATACTAATATTTTGCCATTCTTCTTACTTTTCTCATTTGTGAAGCAATTTTTATTTAAATGTGATAATTTTGAAAACATATTTTACAAAAATTACATTTTTCAAAATTTAAAAAGGGGCATTCTTCGAAATCACCCTTTTTTACTCCAAGGGTCTTTTTGGGACCTAGTCCAGGCAAAACGGGCATTTCGAGTACGTGAAAAAGAAAATAGAAACAAAGGGAAAAAAAGAACTGAAGCTAAGAACAGTAGAGAGTTTTTATTTCCTCAGCCAAGAAACTTCCTGCTTGGTTCCCGAGAATCAACTCGGCGATTTCCGATGAGCGTATCGGATTAGCTCATCTGGGTCTTCGTCAGAAATCCACTATGCAGCGACTGAGATCTTCTCGGACCTTAATATCTGGCGCTTTGCCGGTCTCTCAGCTGAAGAAGAGAGCTCAAAATTCATGGCTTGCTATTCAGGACACCTTTTTCTCTACCAAGGTTTTTTCTCTTTCGAACCATAAAACGATTTATTGGGTTTATTTTTTTTCCCCGATTGGGTTTGTTTGATTTTACAATCATATTGTTTAGGGTTTAACGATTATATATATATATATATATATGTTTCTGATGTTGATGATTTAGGATATATTCGAAAGGCATAGAGTGGTTTTCACAGTTGGAACTTCCGTGGCTTCAGTTGCCACAGCTTGGTTTGGTGAGTTATTTTTGTTGGTTTTTTTAGAGGTATTTGGGTGATTAATTAATGTTGAGACTTAAAATTGTGCCAGGGACAACATGTTTTGAAATTTTTTTTTCTGGGTATTGTTCAATGAAGGCTTTGATGAAGCGAAACATTTGAGAAGTGCTATAAATTGAGTGGTTTTGATGTGGGCAGGGTATTCTTTGCGGCACCTACATGAATCTAGAGTTGATCAAAGGCTTGAATCAATAGAGAAAGCTGTAAGAAAAGATATTAAGTGTCTTTTGATTGGTTTTCTTATGTCCTTGGTTTGGTTGAAATTATTGAATCGACTTCTATTGGCCCTTCTCTGTTTTTTTTTTCTTCAGAAGAAGCTTTTAGCAGGATTATTATGTTTGTTCTATACAAATCATAGCTTTTGTTTTGTTTTGTTTTTCATGTATAGTTTAAGTTAGATAGTGGTTCATGCAATTGTTGTTTGAAACTGTTGCTTTGTTTCTTTGGCTTATTGCTGCTTAATGTTTATGCTCTATACTGTCGTAGTTTCTGTTTTCAGGTCTTCTTTTTTCGTGTTCTGTCATTTTTTTTTGTACTTATGACTTCAAAACAGTTAATTGCTTTGTTTTGTTTGCTTATTGCTGCTTATGGTTTATGCTCTTCAATTGCATAGTTTTTGTTTTCAGGTTTTTCTTATCTGTTTCTACTATAAGTTCGAGAATGCTTCAGACACATATATTCTATCCTTTGTGTGTGTGCGTGTGTGTTTTTTATGACTTTAAAACAGTTATTGCTTTGTTTTTTTGGCTTATTGCAGCCTATTAAAGTGTCTTTTCCTGCTCCCTTACGTTCTTCTCGAGATTTTGACATCGGCTTGTGGTCTTCAATTTTGATGACAGATGAAAAACAGTCATTTAGGTGACCATTCAGAAATTGAAAAGATTGTTAATTCTGGAGGTTTAAGCACTCCTTCATGTATAGCCACTGCCGGAACCACTTTGATCATTGGGTTGGCCCCTGAATCTTAGTTCCTTCGCAAATGTTTTAGTGCTTCATATTTTTTATGATAAATGTTTAAACTCAGTAGGTTCGAGATCTTACTTTGTTTATGTTATTTTCTTGTCATTATTGGTTAATGGGATGGGGAACTATGTTTATGGTAAGAGTAATTTTTATGTAAGTTAAGTTCCTAAGGGCACCCTTGGTGTGCCCTGTAAGTCAATTGAATTGTATTTGGGAACAATATGATGATCATATTGTATAACACGAAAAACACACTTAATACTATACAAATTCTAGTATCTATTCAAAAAAAAATTGTGAAATTTTAGACTTTATTTCTACTCTTATGTCTAAGACTATTTTCTCACTCTTTAAGTATAATATCACAAGACAACACACAACTTGTACAAGCAGCTTGTATACTACGCATTGAAATTACAAACTTGGTACACCGACTTGTTCTTAATTGCTCTTCTAAAGAATTCTGTTCCAAACATTTCATAAATTACAAAGAACATTTGCTCAAGTTGCTTTGTCACCTCAACCTGAAATCAGCTTCATTATGCATGCAACTAACTAATGTTTGTCACGCTATCTCCGTCTCTGCAGGTATTGCATGGGCTGGCGAGGGGGAAGGTGGTACACGAACAGGAAATTCAAAAGGGAGCAGATGAAAATGTTAGGGCAGCTGAAACCTAAAAGGTGGCAGCTGCTCGGGCGGGTAAATCCTAGAGCTTTGCAGCTCCAGATCCCGTTTCTGAGACGACCGTCAACCAGATCAAAAGCATCAGACAGTGCAACCAAAGCGTCTGAAAAGACGAAAGATGTTCCTACATGTAGTTCAGTAGGAACTCCTTGTTAGTTGAACAAAATACACACAATATGAAAGGAATTGCGTCTATGGGAAAAAAGAGAAATAATTGTCTATAATCTACTTGATAGTTTATTACTTTTATGTTATTTTGTAATGGTGGTATTTTGGAGGAATAATATTCGTCAATTTATTTATCAGTTTTATGTACCACCTCTCTGTTTTAATTCCAGATGGGCTTCAAGGACTATAACTTCTTTCTTTTGAGTAGAAGAAAGAAACTTGCTCTTGGCACCATGAGTTTTCCAGTTTGATGGTTATTCGTGGACAATTAACAGAGCATAAATTGCATAGACAAAACAAGTATTACAAGCTTTTAGTAGACTACCTTGGCTTGTGAGTAATGTTGTATAAATTAGACGTATCGCATCAATTTGAGACCCTTCTAATATAATCCTAATTGCAGATTTTGGTCTCAGGCTTCTCCATTATGTGGTGGGAATGATTTAAAAGGTCAAAAAGAAAGAAAATTAAAGAAGATTGCTAAGTCCTATAAGATTTACCAAAAATTGAAGAAAAAAGTTAAATAAAGTTAGATTCTATTCTCTAATATGACATTGAACTGGGTCAAAATTTTTAATTTTCAGATTGTGGCAAAATCTAAAGGCCTCATTTTATAGGTTGCTCTATATTTTAGAATTTTTTTTTTCTTTTTCAGCAGGGACAAGATGGGTCCCCCCAAGACGACTAGTTTAAACCGCTTATGCAATCTGTTGACAGAACAAAGAGGTCTATGATAGAGATTCAGCTTCACATGTGAATACCCTCTTTTGTTTTTTTCTCTTTTCCTTTTTTTGCAATTATATGCAATGACAGAACCTTCAAGGTGGTGGTTGTACTGAGACAAACACTCCAAAGCCTTTTTCAAAACAACATTGTGTTAATGGCCAATACTTTAACCTCAATCATATTTGTCTTTCTTTTCTTTTTATCTGCAGCTGGGATCAGAGCAAAGTCTCTTGGCACTTCTGATTTCAGCTTTTATGGAAACGATGGCATTTGTTCTTCCATGGTGGAGAGACAAGGCTATGCTTGTGAAGAGCACAAGGTTTGATATCTGATGATTGAGTTTGAGTAACAATTGACTGGCATGCTATGTTGACAAATTTGGAAATTTCAGGTAGTCACTCGAGACGGCTATATTCTAAGCGTTCAGAGAATTCCGGCAGTGCGGCCTGAGGAGGAAGTGGGAAACAAGCCGCCAATTCTTCTGCAACATGGTGTCCTCATGGTTGGTAATATAGGTTGGATTAGTCTCACTTGTAGCCCCTAAACTTTAATGAAAGTCCCGTTTTAGTTCCTAAGGAACTTATTCTTCTATCAAAAGAAGTTGTGATACAGTTGTTTAGGCTAATGAGCTTTGTTGAGAACTTTCTTTTTCTCTTTAGCTCCTGAACTTTGATAAATGTAGCACAAGTGTGTGGTTTTGAAAGATAGAATGAGATTTTCATCATAGTTTAGGGACCGTTAAAAGTCTATTTGTATTGGTCTTGTTAAAGAAAAATGCTATGGATGCAAGAGTTCCTTGAATTTTGCACAGGATGGAGTGACCTGGCTGCTACTTCCGCCGCATCAGTCTCTAGCGTTTGTCTTGGCCGATAATGGCTTCGACGTGTGGATAGCTAACACCCGTGGTACGAAATACAGCCGCGGCCATGTATCTCTAGATGTTAATGATCCGGTAAATTCTCTGTCTACCTGTTGTTGCTGTCTCCCCAGTCCCCTCTTTCCCTTTTGGTTTGATGTCGTGATTGATGTTGCCGGTTGTTTAGTCTTATTGGAATTGGTCATGGGATGAATTGGTGGCTTATGAGATCCCAGCTACGCTTCAGTACGTTCATGATCAAACAGGACAGAAGCTGCATTATGTTGGGCATTCACTGGTGAAGATTATCATAAATCATGAATTTTATTTTTATTTTATTTTTATTTTTTCGCAAATCTATTTTGTGTCATTACTTTCTCTTTCCTTTGCTTAGGGAACATTGATTGCTCTGGCTTCTCTTTCCAAAGACCAGCTGTTGAGCATGTTAAGATCGGCAGCCTTACTTAGCCCAATTGCTCATGTGGGTCAGATGACCTCACCGCTTGCAAGAAACGCTGCCGAAAATTTCATTGCTGAGGTAAGCTCAAATTCCGTTCGCCTTCCCCTTTTACCTTTTTCAGTTATCCATCGAAGTAACTTCTTCATTGTCGTTATTGTCTTACCTAACAGACATTGTACTGGTTAGGCATTCACGAATTTGTTCCAAGAGGGTAAGAAACTCTTGCTCCTAGAAACTTATTCCGTTGCTTTGATGCTTTTAATAGAAATTTCCTTTTCAGAGGGATAGCTAGAGAAATTAGAATGCTATTTTTGTTTGCTAAATGCCGATGAATATTCATTTCGCAAACCTAATATTCCGTAGTGCTAACACGCATGTCACTGAAACATATGGGACTCTTTGATCCGTATACATGATATTGGAGCAGAGAGGCTGTAATGAAACTTATAAAGGATATGTGCGAGAAACCCGGCATTGACTGTACCGACTTGTTGACCTCTTTCACAGGTAAAGTGTTTGGTGGAAGCCAAAATTGAGGTTAACCCACTTGCTTTGCCTTGTGGCGAATGAACTTTGCTCTGACTTTCCTTACTTTCCTTTCTGTAATTAGCATCTCCCAAGTTACATTGTTTGACATGGAAATTTTTCCCTTTTAATATAGGAGAGAATTGCTGCATCGATTCTTCCATAGTCGATGTCTTCCTAGATCATGAGCCTCAATCAACGTCGACGAAAAACATGATCCATTTGGCTCAGAGTAAGACTTTCTACTTGGTGATCTTCGAACTATGAGTAGTGGTAAACGACTTTAAAAACTCCTCGGCCTCTTAAGATTAGAAGGTCTGAAGGCTATTCAGTTCTAACGGGTAGGGTTTTCGAGCAGTGATAAGAGACGGAACAATCACAATGTTTAACTACGGCGACGAGAGCGAGAATTGGAGACACTACAGACAGCGTAATCCTCCAACGTACAACATGACAAGCATTCCGAATGACCTGCCTCTCTTCCTCAGCTATGGAGGCGCAGATGCTCTTTCCGACGCCAAAGATGTGAGCCTATTGCTGGATAGCCTCAAGGATCACGACGGAGACAAGCTCGTGGTTCAGTACCGGGACGATTACGCTCACGCGGATTACGTTATGGCCAAAAACGCCAAGCAAGCTGTGTATGATCCTCTCATAGCGTTCTTTAGGCTTCAATAAGAATATCACTTGTAACAAAGAATATAAGCTCTTTCTATTCTTTTACTAATATACGACGTCAGTTGATATAATAAAAAAAAGGTGAAGTAAACAAATACTCATAATTTATTTAATAATAAAAATAAATACCAAAACTTTTGAAATAATTGAGTTTCTAGTCAATTTGTGAATTACTTGCACATGCATTTGGTAATTAAGTGAATTACCACCACTTACCACTGTGTAAGTAATTGAAGCATTTGGGTAGTTGGTTATATTTTTCAAAAGATTGGGTAATAATTTACATTAAGTTTTAAAATTGGGTATTCACTATAATTTCTCATAAAAAAATCGCTTGTTAGATATATTTTTTTACTCTCAATATATGACGTCATTTGATATAATAAGAAAATGAGTCCTTAGGACATCATTACGTTTCAAATTAATCTTTTACTATCCGAAAAAAAAAAATGAAAATAGTGCACACATAATCCCCTTTCAGATAGTTAAGAAAAAAAAAAAATCTTTAGAAAGAGCATTATCCAAAAAATATTCTCTATATGCCGACTTATATTTACCCCAATATATATAGAGCTTTTCTCTAAATCTCTTATGCTTTACAAAGCTGTCTTTTAGCCTAAAAAATCTAGGAGAAATAATAACAAAACGTATGAGTTTGAAGTTGGAGGTTTTACTACGATTATTCTTATTGCTTTTGTGAAAGTAAAGTATAGTTGAATTTCTTATCCGATCCCATCTCGGGTGAACGAAATTAAAGAACCCAAGATGATATCAGGGAAAAAAGCATTTGTTTGGGCAAACTATTTTGCCCATCCCATCTTTTTTTTGGGATGATTAAAATGGTTTGAAAATTATTTGGAAAATAGTTTGAAAAATGAGTAAAATGGTTTGACTTTGCGAATTTTGAGGTGATATAAATGGTTGAGATTTAAAAATATTGTATAGGGATTTGAAAAGTTGAAAAAAAAAAGGTTGAAAAAAAATGGAATGAAATGAAATAGTTTGTAAGATTAGAAAATTGAATGGTTTGGAATAGTATAGAATGAAATAGGATGATTTGGATGGTTTTCCTAAACAATTGTGCACTACTATTTAGGGTCCTGAGTTTTCTATTATTTCGGGTAAGTAAAAAATTTTACTATCATAGAAATATTTTCTACTCAAAGTGGGTCATATTTGTGTGGCCTTTTTGAGTTGACCAAATGACCAATAAAAATTCAAGATTTTACCTTTTTTAACGAGCTCAAGAGCAAACATCGTATCCAATCTTCAATTCAACTTGGTCGATCTTGTGGGACGTTTTGCTTTTTTTTTTTTTTTTCATCTCCTCTCTCTAACTCTCTCTCTCTCTCTCTCTCTCTCTCTCTCTCTCTATATATATATATATATATATATATATATATATTAGTTCTAATACCTTCTTAGTCACGGAAGATTCTAGTAAGGCACTTACCGGCGTTGTTTTTTTTTTTTTTTGAATTAATAATTGATTGTAAAACTTGATCAAACGTTAAAGTGCGACGTTATAGTCATGATTTGGTATTTTGGTATCATTGATTTCTTTTTGTCACGAGGCTTTCTTGGTATCCTCATGATCGAAAATATTATTTGTATGACCTATCACAGCTCGGTGTTGTAGTGGATGAGGTACGCATTTTTGTCTTCTTGACATAGTTGTATCTAATTGAGTTGTACCAATTAGTTAATCAAACATGAGGATTTTTATCTTAATCAATTTGTCATAAAATGTTGGAAAATATGGAGATTGTTAACGTCGACGATCGAAAAGAAGACGGTTAGAGATCGACGAGTTCAAGAAGATACGGAATGAAATCCTTGGAAGCATCATGTTGCAATTGGAAGGAAATCTCATCTCAGTTTCCTCAAACTCGGTTGTGCATGAGACTCTTTTTTCTTCTTCCACATTATTGTGGCTAGTTTATTCCTAATAATTATTTTTTAACATTAATCAGTCACACCATAGCTATATGTGATATGGCTCTAGTCTTTAATTAATATGTCAAGCTTAAGAGAGATAACATAGCCAATAAATATTTTTCATTAGGCCAAAAGCAAATGATGTGTTCAGCCATCCTTTTTTTGAAGATCTGTGTACAAAAATCGAACTCCTTACAATATGTGGAATAAATGTATCCCCGTCAATATGAAGAAGTTGTTGATGAACTTAAGATCAACAAACCCATATATACTTGAGAATTCAGATTGGCGCAGTAGATTTCTTGATTACTCATGTTATTGCGGTGGTCGCAAAAAGCTACTTTTTGAATACTTTAAGGTATAATAAGCTATGGACTCTTTGGTAAATATTGGAATTTCTTATGCAGTTTCGTTTTTTAAGCGTATATTCTTCATGCTTGCTGTACGTGTTTTTTATAATTTTAATATTTGTATACATAGATAAATTCTTACACATTTATATACTCGAACTTACAGTAAATGTGCACTTTCTCACTTGTTTATATGGAACTGCCATTTGGAATTATCATGGGCTTTATTTCTGGAAAGAAATTTTGAGGTTTTTGTTATTATTATTATTAATTTTTTTTTTCAAAGTAGGATTATGTTATATGTACATAGATGTAGTAGAATTTTTTAATCACACCCACACTTACTAACCATTGCTTTACTTAATAGGACATCTGAACTTCATCATTAAGTTTTTTAGATGCTTTATTTAATAGAACATCTGGACAATGACAATTCAGTTGTGATACCCTTTAACTATTTTCCTTCAGAACTAATTAGAAAACTTAGCATTTGTATTAAGAGTTAACTCGCTATACTGGATTTGGCTTCTTGTAACTAAGATTTTTAAATTAAATTTCTTAATATCATTGTGGGTAGTGTGCTAAGTGCTATTTAAACACCACGCCTCTTAGGTTTTACAACGTAAATGTATATGGATTGCAAATGCCTTTCTTTCTTGCCTTAAAATTGAATTCCGTGTGAACGTCTCTTACCTTAGCAAGATTGTATGTAATTTTTATTTTTTATTTTTGAAGCATTGTATGTAATTTTTTTTTAAATATATCTTATTGGACAAACTTTCATTTGAATTAATTAAAATTAATCTTATGGCTCTATTTCTCGATGGGAGATTCTGTATTGGTGTACGGATCAAAAAACAAGTGGGCGTGGAACGATGGTGTATGTGAACTTTTGTGCTTCTTACTACACCAAATTTTGTTGTTGAGAAAAAAGAAATCAAAAGGGAAAAATCAGGTGGTGAAAATCCTTGTTGTCCCTCGCATCTGCTTTTGTGTTTTACTCTTTCTGATTCTTGGGTTTTTCAAAGTGAAAGCTCAGAACAATATAAAAGGTGTTTTATTATTATTATTATTATACGAATCTTCGAGGCAATTTATTGAATTATGAAATCGAAGTGTGGTCACCACAGAAGGGGGTGTCTCCAGGCAATTTATTAAAAATTTATTATTTGTTTAATAATCAACACAGAAATAAGATAACATAGTGAGTTTTATCAAAATGTTATTAGTATGCCAAATTATATAATATCATATTTATGTCTTGAATTTGCAAAATTATACAAAATAATATATCGTATCCTAACATTGTATTTGTGTCGACTTTTTTTTGTTCAACATAATATAAATTTCATTCTATTTATATTATTATTTTTTATGGCATTCCACGTTTTAAGAAAGTACTGCAAGTACATGTCGTTATTTTCTATCGTTTTCAATTTTCCTATAATTTCTAGTTTTTACAGTCATTTTCTAGTTTTACGATCGATTTTCAAGTTTCTGTAGTTTTTATTTTTTAAGCCGTTGTTTTTCAGTTTTACTGTTTTTGGTTTTCTTTTACAATTTTCTGTCGTTTTAATTTCTCTATCATTGTTTTTTCCATTTTTTGTCGTTTTCTAGTTTTACTATTGTTGTTTTTCAATTTTTCTGTCGTTTTTCATTTTTATGTCGCTTTTAGTTTCTGTCGTTTTTAGTTTTACTTGCATTTAAATTTTTATTTTCATTGTTTTTCAACTTTCTGTCGTTTTGAAACTTTTCCGTCGTTTATCATTTACCTGTCGTTTTGAAACTTTCCTGTCGTTCTTAGTTTTTACGTCGTTTTCCAGTGTTTCTGTCATTTTTTTGGTTTTATGTCGTTTATGCGTTTTTGTGTTGTTTTTTACTTTCATTTTTATGTCCTTTAATGCATGTTATGTTATTTTTCAATTTTCTGTCGTTTTTCATTTTTATGTCGCTTTTAGTTTGTGTCATTTTTTAGTTTTACTATTTTTTATGTTCTTTTAAAATTTTCTGTCGTTTTTAGTTTTACTTACATTTAAACTTTTATTGTCATTGTTTCTCAACTTCCTGTCGTTTATCATTTAACTGTCGGTTTTAGTTTTTACATCGTTTTCCAGTGTTTTTGTCATTTTTTTATGTCATTTATCCGTTTTCGTATTGTTTTTTACTTTCATTTTTATGTCCTTTATAGTCATGTTACATTGTTTTTCAATTTTCTGTCGTTTTTCATTTTTATGTCATTTTGAGTTGCTGTCGTTTTTCAATTTTATTGATTTTTATGTTCTTTTAAAATTTTCTGTTGTTTTTAGTTTTAGTTACATCTAAATTTTTATTGTCATTGTTTCTCACCATCCTGTCGTTTTGAAATCTTTATGTCGTTTATCATTTACCTGTAGTTTTTATTTTTACGTCGTTTTCCAGTGTTTCTGTTGTTTATGCGTTTTTGTGTTGTTTTTTACTTTCATTTTATGTCCTTTAATGTCATGTTATGTTGTTTTTCAATTTTCAATCGTTTTTCATTTTTATGTTCTTTTAAAATTTTCTGTCGTTTTTAGTTTTACTTACATTTAAATTTTTATTGTCATTGTTCTCAACTTCCTCCTGTTTAAAATTTTATATCGCTTATCATTTACTTGTCGTTTTTGGTATTTACGTCGTTTTCCAATGTTTGTGCCCTTTATTTTTTATTTCATGTCGTTTATGTGTTCTCGTGTTGACTTTCATTTTTATGTCTTTTTATGTCATGTTATGTTGTTCTCAGACTGTGACTGTAACTGTATCGTTTTACCTGTAAATTGTACGTTTCAACTACTTTGTCGTTTTTATGTATTGTTTTCGATTTTATTTGTCGTATTATTTTGTTTATTTATTGTATATTTATTTGTTGTTTTTGTAACTTAGTTCATAGATTTGTTGATCCAAGCGCTGCTCAATTTTTTTTTTTTTACACACTATTAGTTTTTATTTTTTTGATGTTGTACTTTTTTTTATATAACTATATTTACATATAAATATGAGAAAAGAAATCTAAATAATATAATTTGAGGAGAATAAATTATTAGTGTTGTATTAGGTAAGGATATTTTTCATATTATTTAGTTTTTTAGAAATAATAGAAGGATTGTTCAAAACCCAAATCAATTTGGGAGAATTTCAAAATAAAGCCATTATTCATGTCACTTAATAATGTATACTTCATGTGGTGTGCTCTCTTTTGTTTCCACTCTATGTTTGTAATGTAAAATTTAGAGTATAAATTAAAAGTACAACACACATGGGGCATAAATTACCATTGTGTTAAGTTTGGGGCATTCATTAAAATCCCCCAATCAATTTTTTCCCCATTACAGGGACGGGGCCACCTTGGGGTCAGTGGGCTCTAGTCCTCCATGGCCCATTATAATTTGTGACTTAAAATTTGAATTTTTTTTTTAATTTTTCTTTGAATAGCGCCAAATACCCCCACCCCCTCCTAAATTTTTCGAAAATTTTATCTTAACTAGTTGTTGCACGTGGATATGATTCATTTTTTTATATTATTTTTTATATATTTTTTCTTTCATAGGATTGTCAATAAATATTTTAATTTTAGAAAATTATATATTTACGTTAGTCTATTCAACTAAATAACTAAAAGAAAACAATTCTTTATAAATAAAAAGATGACATGTGAGTTGTTGTATTTAACTAATTGAATACGTTATAATAAAACTTTAATAACAAGTTATCAAATTTGGAACTTGGCATTTAGAGATAGAAAATAATACACAAGACAAACAATTTAATTATTGAAAGACATAAGAAAAAAAATTAGAATTCAGAAAAGTTGAAATAAAAATATTACGAGAATAATAATAGAGAAAAAAGGGGAAAAATATGTATATCAGTTGACTATTAGAGTTTAAAATCAAGTCATCAATTAATTATTTTGAGGGCGAAAATTTCATCCAAAAAAGGCACGCACAGCACAAGAAAAATTACAATCGGCAACGGTGACGAGAAGTTTTTTCTATACTCGAGTGGTAAGAAAAAAAAAACTAAAATCAAAGGGAAAATTAAAGGAGAGAGAAAAGACTAAAACATATACAAAAATATTTATCTTTTAGTATTGAAAGGGCAAAAAAAAAATTTTATGTCTTAATCCTTTTTTAGGATACCAATTTTTACGAGTATAATAATTCTAAAAAAATAAAATGAGAAAAAGTATAACACAATGTGTGTCTATCGATCAAGCACAAAAAATTACAATCAACGGTAGTGGCAAAAATTTTTTTTTGACACTTGAGTGCTAAGAAAAAAAGAATAAAAATAAAAAAGAATTTAAGACGTGAGAGAAAAATATAAATAAAAATATTTACCTTTTAGTCCATTTTTCAATGGAGGGGGCAAAAAGTAAAAAAAAATTTAATTTTTAATCCTTTTTAGCAAACGAATTTTCATGAGTATTACACTTAAAAAAAATCGAATTAAAAAAAAATATAACACAATGGGTGTCTATAGATTAAGCATGAAAAATTACAATCATGTTGACGAAAAAATTTTTCAACACTCGAATCGCAAGAAAAAGATGATTGAAATCAAATAATAGATAAAAGGAGAAAGAAAAGGACTAAGTTGCAAATAAGAAATATTTATTTTATAGTCCCTATTTTAGGGGCTAAAGCTGTTTCTTGAGTGCAAAAAAAAAAAAACTTTCGTGGGCCCCTTCTTGTGCGTGTGTCGGATGAATGCACAAAACTAATAAAAAAAAAAGTTTTTGTGGGCCCTTTTAGTTGTTTATGATTCCGAAAGAAAGGGGAAAAAATTAAAAAAAATAAAAATAAAAGGCCAACCAGAGAACGACAAATGTCACTCCCTGGCTGATTTGGGGATGAAATTTTCGTTCAAAACGGCGTCGTTTTGGATGAAAATTCGTCCAACTTTCAATACTTATTATATAGTAGGATACCACTCTTGTTAAATTGTATTACTATAAGCTCCCTCTAATCTTAATTTCTGGTTCGGGAAAAACACCACCCATTAAAGTCTATGTCACACATGGTAATTCAACACTCGAATCGCAAGAAAAAGATGATTGAAATCAAATAATAGATAAAAGGAGAAAGAAAAGGACTAAGTTGCAAATAAGAAATATTTATTTTATAGTCCCTATTTTAGGGGCTAAAGCTGTTTCTTGAGTGCAAAAAAAAAAAAAAAAAACTTTCGTGGGCCCCTTCTTGTGCGTGTGTCGGATGAATGCACAAAACTAATAAAAAAAAAGTTTTGTGGGCCCTTTTAGTTGTTTATGATTCCGAAAGAAAGGGGAAAAAATTAAAAAAATAAAAATAAAAGGCCAACCAGAGAACGACAAATGTCACTCCCTGGCTGATTTGGGGATGAAATTTTCGTCCAAAACGGCGTCATTTTGGATGAAAATTCGTCCAACTTTCAATACTTATTATATAGTAGGATACCACTCTTGTTAAATTGTATTACTATAAGCTCCCTCTAATCTTAATTTCTGGTTCGGGAAAAACACCACCCATTAAAGTCTATGTCACACATGGTAATTCAAGTATAAAACAATGAATAAAGAGGAATTTCATTTTAAAACTGAAATTTAACAGTACCTAATTCGTCATAGAAGTTTAAGGGTATAGGGCACATATCAAAAGCACAACTTTTAGGTGAGTAACACAACCTATAAGGATATTGGAGCTGAAAGTAGAATTTTTTTTGGTTAAAAACTCGATGCTCTATGCTCAAAATAGAAGAAAATGATAGGTTTTTGCTAAGGAAAAAGACTTTCGATAGCCAAGAAGAAAAGGAAAACTCACTGTTCGATTTTGAAGTCACCTTCAGTCTAGAGAATTCTTGAATTCGTTTGTAATTAATAAGATTAGTCACAATAAGGACCGTCACAGTATGCAGAAATGGGTTATATGACAACATAATTGGAATTGAGTTGGGCTTTTGGGCTATTATGTATGTGTATATATAAATATATATATATATATATATATATATGAATATCTCAAAGTGAATCGAAGTCTGTATTAGTGGTTTCTCATCTCGAATAATATGGCTATATATTGTGCTAAGTTTGAATTTCAAAACCATAACATTGAATTGTAAAACACATTCTGCAAAAAGAATAAAAATCTTTTATTTGTTAGTTATTTTGTAAATGTATGAAAAAATGAACATGCATAAAATTATCAAGCATTATTAAAGAGCATCAAATACGACATATTATAGCTATTAACATTACTGTCACATACCTTTATTTACATATACAAAATACACAATTGATTTTGAAATATATTAATAATGCCTCTTTATGTAGTCTACATCGTTATCTAGTCTTATCCATCCCTTTCTTTCTATCAATTTCAAACTATATCATTAATATATCTAAAAAAAAAATGGCGTAAATACATAATTAAAAAAATTACAAAACAATAGTTAATTTATATTAATAATTCATTTTAATTATATTTTAAATAAATGTAAATATGTGAAATTTGTTTAAAATGTAACTAAAACAAATTATCATCAATATAAATTGATTAGTGTTGTATTCTTAAAAAAATATTTACGCCATTTTTTGCAATATTTATTTTACTATAAAAGTATATCTTATATAATTCGAATTGTATAATCATGAAAATTTGTATGTTATGCAAGTCAATAAAGGCTTTCGACATGTATCAAGTATGACTTCTCTTTTAGTTAATGTTTTATAAAATGGTGAGGGCAACAAACGTGAGGTGATATAAAATAATTAATTACCAAAATAAATTTTTTTATGTATTCTTATTTATTAAAATTTTGAAATTTTGATATTCAAAATTAAACTTTAAAAATGGCTATTCATTAGATTTTTTAACTTCCATTAGAAAACAAAAAAACATAATCTTTACAATGCCACAAGGTAACAATTAATGAAAGCCATAACTTACGATTTTTCTTCTTACAAAATTTGTAAGAACTGCTCGCGTTCTGCATTCCCAACCTAAGTCTTGGCATCAATTTTGCTTTTCATGACTTCAAAAATTTTTCCAATTTCACGCATGTCACCAACTTTTATGTATTCTAATGACATATTTACGGATGAATCTGCAAAACCTAAAAAATTATAACATATTCAACTAAACTACACATGTATAAAAAATATGATACACTTGTATCAAAATATGATATATGTGTATAAAATATGATAATGACTAATTCTTTAATTTTATGAAACTAAGGCTAAATTCTTAAAATATAAACATATAAAATTATATGATACATGTGTATAAAAAATTATAACATATGTACAGATAAATCTGCAATACCTATAAAATTATAACATATTCAACTAAACTACACGTGTATTAAAAATATAATACGCTTGTATCAAATATGATACATGTGTATAAAATATGAAAATGATTAATTTCTTAATTAATGAAACCAAGGCTAAATTCTTAAAATATAAACATGATATACAAGGGCAAAATTGTCTTTTATTCTAACTCAAATTAAGAGGTTCAAAATTTTAGTTTAAGAAAATATTTTAGCTACTATATCCAGTGTGCTCTTTATGCTCTCACGATCGCAATACATACACATATAAAATTTTAAAAATTAATTTTCATATTTGTATATAGTGATACAACTTATTCCTTAAACATGTAACTACCAGACTTAGGCACATGTCAGATATACGTTGCATATAAATTTGTAAAAGAAGAATTAGCCCCCGGTATTAGTAACAAAACAATGTGAAAACCTCATCATGTGTGCGACTTGAGAATAATGTCTGTCAATTTATAAAATCTATTGTTAATAAAGTATGTTAAAACAAAATAAAAACATACTTGAATGTTGGTTGAAATATGATCAATGTGAATGTCCACATTTCTGAACTTTCTCATCAAATCCAATAAATCAGACTCATAGTAGCCTTCCATTTTTTCCAATGTGATATCAAGAACATCACGCCAATTTGTCTCTTATTAAATTTAAGCGTCATTAATTTGTAATATGCGTGTTTAAAAAAAAGAGATAAATCCCATAAAAGTACAACTCTCTTTTTGTCTAAAAAATACTACCTTGATTTATCATATAAGCACTGAGTTTGAAAATTACACAAATAAAATGATAAATCAAATCCAGTTTGTGAAATAATGTAAAATTTTGTATAAAGATTATTATTATACTTATTATAGTAAATAGTTCAAAAGTTAAACATTAAATAAGTGTCATAATATTCTAAAGTATACATGAAACTAGTTCATTATGTGTATGTTTTTTTTAATAATTTTTATATTATTACGACTTAATATTACGTTTTATGTTTAAATATATTATATTTTTATAATCTTAATTATTAAATATACATATGTAATATTTACTTTGAAATAAAACTAAAATAAAATATCACTAATATTATGTTACAAATTCTTTTATAATGTATTTACGCCAATTTTTATAGAATATATTTTACTATCACATGATATCTTTTCAAATTCATATCATAATAAACTATTATATCGTTTGTGGTGAAAAGTGAATATCTAATATTTCTTGGGCCAGTTAAGAAATTAGACATTTTAAAATTAAAGTTTGAAGGATTTCGCCTTAGGATATCAAAATTAAGAATTTAGCCGCAACATACGTATAACATAATATGTTACATGTAACATACGTGTAACATAAAAATATTACGACTAAATCCTTAATTTTATGAAACTAGGGTTAATTCCTAAAAAATTAGCTAAAAGTTTGGTTAAATCCTTAAAAATCTCTACTTTTAATTATAAACATCGATTTATCTTATGACATCCCTATAAAAACATACAAGTTACAAAAAATCCTTCCAAAATTTAATTATTGTGTTGTATTCTTAAAAATGTATTTACACTATATTTGCAATATCTATTTTACTACTACCTTATAACTTTTATAATTCGAATTGTACAATTACGAAAATTTGTATACTATGTAAATCAATAAAGGCTTTGACACGTATCAATTAGGACTTCTCTTTCAGTTAATGCTTGATATAATATTCACGAGAACAAATGTGAGGCGATCTAAAATAATTAGTTACGAAAATAAAAAATTTTATGTACTATTTTAATTAAAATTTTGAAATTTTGACATTCAAAATTAAACTTTGAAAATGACAATTCAGTAAATTTTTTTTTTCAACTTCCATTAAAAAACAAAAACAACATCTCTACGATGCCACAATGCAACATTTCATTAAAGCGATAACTTACGATTTTTCTTCTTGTAAAACTTCTAAGAAATGCTCGCGTTCTGCTTTCCCGACCTAGTCTTGGCATCAATTTCGTCTTTCATGACTTCAAAAATTTCTTCAATTTGATGCACGTTGTGACAACCCGATTTTGTCCGACCCTTCAATAAATAAATTAAATATTTATTTATTGAAATATAATTCTTGTTATGTAAAATTATTATTTAATTTGGTGTATAAAAAAAAAAGCTACATCAAATTAACTATGTTCAGTAGGTGCGAAACTACGCGTAGTTTTGCGAAAAAATAACAAAACTACATATAGTTTTATATATGGTCACGGTGCTAAAAATAGTTTTAGAAATAGCATTTTTAAAAGTGAATAAAGCCAAGATTAAGTCCAAATACATTTCAAGATTTACCGAATAAGGTTCAAACCGAAAATGGTAACTTGGGTGAATTTTTATTAGGGGCATTAAGAGGTAATAATGGGAATTAATTTTCTTCCCTAATTCACAATTCTCTACGCCCATTAGGAGTCAAAAGAAAAAGGCTGATTATCTAATCAGCCATATTATTCAAGGAGCACAAAAAAAAAAAAAAAGTCTAGAGAAAAAAAAAGGAAGAAAATAGAGAGAAAGAAAGGAGAGAAAATTCAAGAAAATTTCTCTAAGGAGGCCGACCCTATAGTAGTGATTTAGAGACTCCATTTCATCCTTTAAGGTAAGATTTTATCCTCTCAAAAGTTGATTTCAAGTCTAGTTTTGAATTGGTTTTTACGTGGTACGTTTTTCTCCGAAGCGTTCGAAAGCAACGATGCAACGGTTGACGTCGATAGAAGAATCGAAGGGCTCAAGAAAAATCGACCCAGGTAAAAATCTTGAAGCTTTAATACGTGTATAAGAGGTCTAGTTTGTTGATGGTTGAAATCTAGCATGATTAAAATTTTTAGGATCATGATTTACATGATAAGATGAAAATTTCGGATGCTGGAAATTTTAGTATTTTCTGCCATATTTTGGACGTATTATTTCATGATATAATAAGGCTCAAAAAATTAAAAAAAAAATCATGAACGTATATTATTATGTCTTTTTCATGCCTATTAAATTTTGGACCTAGATAATATGTATATTTTTCTATAAAAATCCGGATGCATAAGTTGCGCAGAATTGCATTTCTAGTATGGCAGTTTTAAAAATTTTATATTAGCGGTGATATTTTATATATGAAACAAATATTTATATCAAAAATAAATTTTTTGTGAATCAATATATATGTGTAGATATTACATATTAAATTTTTGAATTTATTGATGTGTAAATTAATTTTTAAAATTTCGGAACCATGATATGCTCGGTATGGTCTTTCTGGGTAGATTGAGCAGTTGAAGGTTTTTTAATATTTTGATCACTTTAACGTCAGATCTGGGTTTTGATTATAAAAATTAAAATGTAGAAAATTTAATTTAGAACAACTTTTCAGAAATATAACTTTTACTAAATCTGTCTCTAAATTAATGAAAAACGTATTTTAGCAATATATTTATTTCTGCCTTGTGAAAGAACATTATTATCCGTTGATTTTTTAAAAAAATTTATAACTGGAAAGTTGTAGATATTTGAAAATAATAGGGAGTTACTTCAGAATATTTTCTCGGATTTTGAGTGTAATTAATAATATTATGGAATTAAAATTTAACCCTTAAATTCGTTTCTATTTTTGGTAAGTTTTAAATCCGAATTTTAAAATGATGATGAAGAGAAAAATAATTATTTCCATGTATATTAATGACCTATAAAATTTGGGATAATTTTATAAAAGGACAGTTTTGTCAAAATTCCTTCTATAAGGACTAAATTGCAATTTATTAAAAGTATAGGGTCTAAACTGAAATTTCAATATAGGTCAAATGATTTAATTTTAATAAATGAATCTTATAATTAAGTTTTATTAGTCCCAGTAAATCTGGGGACTTCTTGATGAACACCTTTACGTTACCATGTAATCGTTTTAAAACTTTTTATCATGAAATATTTTAATGTTAATCGCCAAGCGTTACTTAGACTCAAACCTTAGAGAGTTAGTTTAGGTTGAGGGATTCTATGAATAACTAGTTTTGACCTTATGTCATGATCCTAGGTGTTAGAGCACCGAGTTGACCAAACACCGAAGTACGAAAAGTCTAAGTGTTTGAACAACCAAGGTGAGTACAATCTCACTACAGTACGGATTAGTTCAAAAGAAAAAAAAATGATATTCTTTGTCATGATAATGTTATGTTTTCATGTGTATGATAATGTCATGTATGATGATGAATATGATTATGAATTGACGTTCATGACCTTGTTTATAATCGCTAAGCAAGTTTCATTGAACCATGTTATGAACAATATGACGATATGATGAGCTACGTTATTTTATACTATGTCACGTTGTATGTCACAAGATTTAATAAGTGAAACATAAGTTTAAATACTGTGTCGTACCACCCTCACTAGTGAGGTTATGATTCCGTCTCTTGAGTCGACCTAAGGGCAGTATAGGGCGGTCTTTATGAAAAGATATGATATGACGGATCCATGGTCGTCGAGGACATGTACACCCTCGTCGCTCATGGGTTCGGCGCGCAACTCGGTACGTACATGTAATGACCTGAATTTAAAAGCACTATGCCAGTTAATTAATTTGAATTTTTGCCTCAGTTGTGACCAATTTGTAAAATTAGTTAGTTTCGTCAAATCTGGCTAATTTGGAAATATGATTTAAACTATGAAATTGGTATGGATATTTTGCAAGTTCGAAATTTTGTGATGTGTTAGGAATTTATTTTATTTTGAGAATGGCATTAAAATTTCTAAGTTTCGACGTCCAAATTAATTGTGCAATTTTAAAATTTGCACGAAAAAATTCATACCGAAATTTAATTCGTCAATTTTTGGCCATTTGGGCCCAAAGTGAGCCCAAGCCCACTAGGGCTTTTTCTTCTCCTTCTTCCCCTCCACTCAGCCGACAAAACACCCCCTTCCCTCTCAAAATTTTCTTCTCACTCTCGCTCACTCTGCCTCACCTCCATACCCAACGCCGGTGACCAAGCCCAGCTCCGGCGAGCATCTCCACGTGACACCGAGCCCAGCCCCGCTCTCCCCTGCCCTCGCGCGTCCCCTTCGCGCAGCCCCCGCCTCCGCTCGAGCTCGCGTGCCCCTGCGCCGTCCTGCCGCCAGCGCCGGCCCCGCGACGTCCGCGAGCGCTCCCCTCCGCCGGCGAGCTTCGCCCAAGCCTCGCTGGGCCTCCTCCGCCCCTCGCCCAGCTCGTGCGCGCGCAGCCGATGCCGGCCCAGCTCAGCCCGAGCTCCGCCTCGCCGGAGCCTCCGCGCGCCGACCCAGCCCAGCCGTCGCGCCTCCCCTCTGCCGCCGCACGGCCTCGTCGCTCCGCCGCGAGCACGACCTAGCGCCGTTCGACCCCCACGCCGGTCTAGCTCCGCCCGAGCACCCGTGCTGCTCCCTCGCGCGCCCAACGCGCTGCGCCCTCGAGCCGCTGCTCCGATCCGCGCTCCTTCGCGCTTCCCAGCCTCCGCCTAGCAGCGCCGCCCGATCTCCGCCCCTGTCGCGCACCGCTGCTGCGCGCCTCCGGCCGACGAGCCCAGCCCTGAAGCGACGCCGGCGTGCACGAAGCTCCTGCGTGCTCTGCGCGAAGCTCTTTGCGTCGCTCAGCTCCGAGCCATCGCGAGCTCCGCGCATTCTCGCGGAGCTCGTCTTCGCCGTCGACGAGACCCCGCGACCCTCTGTTCGCGACCCAGCACGCAGCGAGCCTCTGCTCCGAACTCGCCTAGCCCAGCCTCTCGCGTTTTGTCGAGCTCGCCTCCGCACCGCAGTGCGCCTCCTTGAGCCGTCCTTGCTCGAGTCGGAACGTTAACAATGCAAGTTCGAACGCTCAACCTTTCACCGCCATTAAGAAGTGTCACACCACATACTCCAAAGAGGGACGTCGAGAGAGGAAAACCGCGAGGACCAAGTCAGGGAGGCTTAGGACCTCAGGTAAATGGATCTCCACTGTGACACGAGTATGCTTTAACATGTTTGAATATATTGTGCATGTGTTGAGATTGTATAAAGCGTGCGATGCTTCTAAAGTTGTGGCTATTAAACTGTATGGATCCTCATCCTCGCTAAGGCCGCGAATACGGGCCCTCGATCATGTTTGTCTTGTTTGTGCAACGAGCCTGTAGGTATGGGACTATAGGTTCGTTTATGATACGTTGTATTTTTCTAGGTGTGTATTGTGCGTATGTTCATTTATATGTTTATCTGTCTGTGGGTATGGGACCACAGACATAAAACTACTCACTTCGTGGTTCAGGTTATTGTGCAGGGTGTGTGTGTCTGTTTGTGTGGGTATATGTGTTAGTATGACTTACATGTCGGTGGGTATGGGACCACAGGCATAAAACTGTTTCTGTTGTTGTTGAGACTTTATTGCAGGTCAAAGAGAAAACTCTAAGACAAGCTAAGAGGGGTGAAAACACTGTATGTGTGCGGGTAGGGCCTGACGAGGCCGCAAGTCATGATCGGTCCCGAAATAGCCCGACGGGGTCACTTATCATATTTCGGGGCGGCCTGAGAGCCTAGGGGAGGTCGGTGGACGACCTTCCTCTGTGTGAGTACCTTGCTCATTTGGGTGGGGCCCGACGGGGCCGCGATCATGATTTGGTTCCGAAATAGCCCGACGGGGCCAGCAGCCATGATAGATTTCGGAACGACCCGAGGGACCTCGCGAAGGTCAACGAACCATCTTTCAGAACGGCCCGAGGGGCCTTGGGGAGGAGAGCCACGGCCCTCCCCACAGTTTATGATGTGACGATCCGGATCGGCCCGACGGGGTAAAGTGCAATAATGAATTCCGAAACGACCCGACGGGGTCACTGGCCGTAAAAGGTTTCGGAAAGGGCAGAGAGGCCCGAGGAGGATGAGTCCTCACAATCTTAAGAAATATCGGGATGGTCCGAGGGGCCAAGATCCATAGCATGTCCCGAATTAACCCGATGGGGTGATTGCGTAATCAATCCGAAACAGCCCGACAGAACCACCGGTCGTGAGAAGTTTCGGAACGACCCGATGGGTCTCAAGGAGGTCGGTAGACGACCTTCCTCTTTATATGCTGTGTGCTGCGATCATGATCGATTCCGAGATCGCCCGACGGGGCCATTGTCTGTGTGAGGTTTCGGAACGACCCGAGAAGTCTCAAGGAGGCCGGTAGACGACCTTCCTCTTTATATGCTGTGTGCTGCGATCATGATCGATTCCGAGATCGCCTGACGGGGCCATTGTCTGTGTGAGGTTTCGGAACGACCCTCGGAGGGTCCAGAGTTTAGTTCTAGATCGACCCGCAGAGGGTCCAGAGTTGTTTATTTCTTAAACGACCGCAGAGGGTTCAGAGTTGCTTAGTTCTAGAATGACCCGTAGAGGGTCCAGATTTGTATAAGTTCCAGAACAACCCGCGAACGGGTTTAGATGTGTATTAAATTTTGGAATGACCCGTGAGAGGTCTAAAGAAGGGGTAAGGCCGATGCGACCTCCCTAATATTATAGAATCAAGAATTCTTAAATAGTAAACCGTGTGCACACATATTTTTATAAGCTAAGTCAGAGAGTTGTGAACTTGAGTGAAATTAGAATAAAGTATGAGATTAACTTTATCGAGATTAATGGATCGCTGAATCCGACCTCGTTACATGTCACAACCCTTTTGCAGGTATTGTATCTTGCGTGAGTTCAGTACATTATATCTGGAATCTACTCCGCGTGCAAAATTATTTAAGAGTGACGTTTACTCTTCGAACTACGACGACTCGATCGTTGAGTTTATCCATTTGTTGAATTATAATATTGTGATACCTCTTGATTGTATGTTACCTGCAGACTTAGCAATTTATCTATCTAATCCACTTATTGAGCTATTAGCTCACTAGTGTGCTCATGTCGCAGGTATTTTATTAAGAAAGCAGAAAGGGCGAAGCGATAACGACGGGAACAGCGAGTGTACACGGGACCGACCTGTAAAACTTTACGTGGACTACCGGCTAATCGTTGGCAAAGAAAAGTTTTAAATTCCGCATATTTTTGTACATGTTAAAATTAAATTTATTTTGGTTATGGTGAGGATTGGTGAACCTCATGTTTAATATTAAAAGTTTGGTTTTGTAACTTAATTTAAAAAGTTCAAATTTGACCGTATTTTTAGGAACCAAAATATTGTTTTAAGTTTTGGGTCGTTACAGTACATTTATATGATGAGGATCCTCTAGAAAAGATTAGTAATAGATTAAATAATCAAAACTAATTTGGTCATGCATTGCATATCATGTTTTGTGAGTATTAATTGTATGTCACTGGGCTTTTAGCTCACTTCGTTTTTCGTCCGTACTGTAGGTAAGAAACCTATGGTGTGATGTACCATGGGTTGGAATTCGACAGTGCTTGAGGTGGCGAGGAGAGGGTTATGGAAACCACTATCTTCCGTAAATTATTTATATGACATATTTTATATTTTTATTTTCTATGCATAAGTATGAAACTTAAGATGTGTGAACTTATTTTATGTCAAGGTTTTATTATTTTAATTCACGAGACTTCTTCTTTTATAAACAAGTTTGAGTTAATTATAAGTTTAAAAAAAATAGTTGGTATTTTTACAAGATTTTAGTAGGTAAGATAAGTAAGTTTGACAACTCGGGTCGTTACACACGTAAGCAACTTTTACATATTTACAGATGAATCTGCACAACCTACAAAATTATAACATGTTCATCTAATTTACATGTGTATCAAAAATATGATACATGTGTATCAAAATATAATACACGTGTATCAAATATGAAAATGACTAATTCCTTAATTTAATGAAAATAAGGCTAATTTCTTAAAATATGAATGCAAAAAAGGCTAAAAACTTAAACCGCAAATGGACAAATAACCTGATATATCTTTTGCTCTAATTTTAATTAAGAGGTTCAAATTTTAATTTAAGAAAATATTTTAAATAACTCAAATAATAAAATTCAAACTTAAAATCACATATTTGATCGATTTACAGTACCAAGGTCTCATTTCCAAGTGAATAAAATCCTAGCAATAAATAATAATCATGTGCTCTTTAAAATTAATCTCAAACATGTATACTGGCAATTTAATCACAACAAAAATGATTTTGCATACCATTATTAGTACGAATATTTTTTTCAACTCAAATAAAAAAAAAACTTGATTTATATATTTTGTTGGGTCAAAATTTGACCCGAGACTCAAGGCCCAAATATTCTTAGTTTAGGAGTTGATGATGGGCCGACCCATACGAAAAGCCCAAGTTGCGATAACAAAGAAGGCCCGAGTTGGCGGCACGCCCACGGACGATCGATGACCGCTCAGGCGACCGACAGCCGCCTGACACCTTGGCGGGCGGATGGTTGCCGGCCGATGTCTGGGGAAGATTGGCAGCCGCTCGGTACCCCGATAGGCGATGGCAGCCGCCCGGCACACCGGTGGGTACTTGGTAGCCGCCCAACACTCCGCTGGGTGCTTGGCAGCCACCTGGTACACCGGCGGGTACTTGGTAGCCACCCAACACTCCGCTGGGTGCTTGGTAGCCACCTGGCACACCGGCGAGTGGCAATCGTCTGTCCCTGCATTTCTTGCTTTATGAATGAGTCTCTTAGGTTTTGAAAATCTTGTGATAATGATTTTCGCTTGATTTCGTCAACAAGTCACACAGAAGTCGAGATTATTATAAAGGTCTCAGTTCACGTGGACAACTAGAATGACGTTCCATCTCACTCTTCATTATGTACGGTTATAAATAACCAAATAATTACGAGAAAAGAACAAATTAAACATTTGATCAGAATTACAATCAGAGTTATCTCTCCAGTCTTTATTTTATCTCTTATTTTTTTATTCCTTTATTTCGGCATTATTCTTCACATTTCTTGCACGTATTTTCTCTCTTACAATTTCAATTTGAATACTAAATCAAACTTATATTGAAACATCAATTTGAATTCAAAGATTTTAATCAAACAATATTCAAATCAAAATTATCTGAATTGATCATTTTAGATTGCTATTCAAATTAACGACTCTATTTTTTTAGTCATATCTTTGAACACTTGCTCAAGTGACAATTTGGTGTCATATATATCTTTGAACACTTACTCCAAGTGATAATTTTGGTCTCAAAATTATGAGAAGCCGCTTTTTTATTCTTATACTTTCCATTAATCTACTCTGATTAATTTTTTATGGAATGAGAAGTTGTTGTTTAAATTATACTAACTAGTAGTTTGTTGAAAATAATATAAAAAGTAACTAAAAGAATTGTCATCAAACAATTTAATTAAATCTGGCACGTGGGAACTGCTATTGTTTTATTTTATTGGAATCCTTAAAGTACATTAAAAACTAATTAAATCATGCCTAAAATAATGACGGTTTAGACTTTTAGTCTTTTTTAGGCCCATATTTTAAGAATTTAGTCATAATTTCATGAAATTAAAGAATTAGTCATTTTCATATTTGATATACGTGTATCAAATATGATATTATAGTATACGTGTATTAAAAACATAATACACGTGTATCAAATATGAAAATATTTAATTCCTTAATTTTATAAAACTATGGTTAATCCCTATTAATATAATTAAAAATTGGTCGATCAATATTTAAGACGTAAGGACTATTAAAAATATCTCATGATTGTATACATATATTAATGAAACCAAAAAAATAATAAAGAAATAAAAATAGAAATACAAATAGTCATCAGCCAAACTGAGCAAAATTGGCTGAGGTGAGTAAGGATTTAATTATTGTTGAGCATAATGTCTATTAACAATAATGGGGTGTTTGGGGAAACATTAGAATAAGTTATTTAGAATGGTTGTTGATTTTTCAAATTTCGAGATGGATTAAATAATTTATATTTAAATATAATGCATTAAGATTAAAAAAGTAAAAAAAAAATGAGAATGAAAACATTTGAATGAGGAACCATATAAATGAGTTTATCCAGACCCATTTTTTCGGTAAATTGATACCATATGCCATATGTATTTTCAAGACTGCTTCCGTCTTTTGCATTCATATCAGCATTTAAATCTTATTGATTGTGTTATATGTTCATGATATAAAAAAGACATAATTATTATAAAAAAATAACGAGAGAAATAATAATTGATTATGAGTTACTTGTGTGAAGCAATTTCAACTGACGTGGCTACACTAGACAAATTTGGCAACCATATCTCCGTACTTTTGCTCAAGTAACAATTTGGTCCCAAAATTTTGAGTAGCCACTTTTTCATTCTTATGCCTTCTATAAAGAAAGTTTTATTAATTTTTTTTTAGGAATGACCAAACAGTAATTTTTTAAAAAATAATACAAAAATTAAAGGGATTGTCATCAAACAACTTATTAAAATGTGGCACGTGGGAATTGCACGTGCTTCATTCTACTAAAGTCCTTGAAGTATATTAAACTAATTAAATCCTACCTAATGCACTATTATGAAAAGATTCGTGCTTGTAGTGTTTGAAGTACAAAGTAGAAACACATGTACTTCAAGCCCTTGTAGCAATATATATGTACTTGCATTGTATTGATAGTTGTAACTTGTACTGCAAAGGAACCAATTTTTAAATTAAAAATATTAAGCCAAAATCTTAAAACTCGTGAGTAGTACTACTAGCTAGTTTTGAATTAGAAACTACATCCTAGCTAGCAATAATAATATGTGATCTCTGTCTTGTAATTAATTCAGAAGGTATGTATATACATATATATAGTTATATGTATTGAAGCCAATATTTGATATGTGTTCTTTTTTTTCTTTTTCTTTTTTTTTTTTGTTTTATTTTGGGCCAGAGGTTTGATATGAGTTTCTTCTTCTTCTTGTGGGCAATCTTATTGAGCACATTGAAGATATCGATATTTATTCTGTAAGTCTTTCACTTTTTAACTTCCTTCAGCAATTAGGACTTTTTTCACTTTTTAGCTGCATATAATTGATTTCAGATTATATATAAGAAAATAACATTAGAAAAAGAAGAGAAAAAGTTGTATTCTCATCAGTAGTTAGTTTTTTTTTTTCTTTATATATCTCATTTATTCGATGCCCTTTCTTTATGAATTTTTGTACATTTTCCTGAGGGAGAGAAAAAAAAAAAAGCTTGAATTTTCTCTTGCTTCTATTTTCGTTTGTATATTTCGTTGACTTTTGGATGTGATTCAGTCTTTGCATTCGTAGAAGAATAAAATAATTCTCTACATATATATTCCCAATAAATATATAGATATATATATATATATATATTTATAAGATCTTTGATAATAATCGATTAAGTTGTGTGCACGGATTGGGTTGGAAGTAGGAGCGCCTCTAACTCGATCCAACTCGAACACGTCGGGTTGAGAAAAATTAAATCCAACCCAACCCGATTATGACCTAGTTGGATTTTTTTTAAAAAAATTACACACATTTTTCTATTAATTTAAGCCAAAAAATTCATTTTAATTAAATTTTTATAAAAATGAATATAAGGGTAAATATCACAATACAAAAGTTTGGACTAGTGGGACTTTGCTTTTCAAGTATAATTTTAGGATTCAAATCCTTTAAAAGAAAAAAAAAACTTATATATATATATATATGAAATAAAGTTATAAGCATCAGATTAGATTGAATCAATTCAATTTTTAAAAATTACATTCCGTAACCTAATCCCAAAATATCGGGTTAGATTGGTCTAAATTACATGCGGGTTTTGTTGGGTTACGGTTCATCGGATCAGATTTCGAGTTAAGTTGTTGGGTTGCTTGGATTGGTGGGTTATTTGCACACTCCTAAATAGATAATTAAGAGGATATATATCCAATACCCATCAGATTTGACTTCTTATATTTGTACATGTGTGAATTTATACATGTTAAATCTCATGCTTCTATACCTAATTTCCCTTGCACGAACTAATTAAAGAATCTGCAGCTTGACCATGGAAGGTACTTATATCTCATTAATTTCTGTTTTGTCTGCTTAATTAGTTGACCGATCTACAAGCATGTAGATTGCAATAGTTTAACAGTTTCACGATCAGATCGATTATTGAATTCCAGGATCAAAATAATGAGGGAAAAACATCTTATAAAAAAGGATTGTGATCGAGTAGATTTTGCTAATTTTATTATTTTTTGGGCGGTCAAATAGTGAGGAAAAACATATTTCTCATGAAAGAAATTAAAAAAAAATACAGATTGCAAAGATTTTTGCTATATTAACATTTTTTTGGCTATGCGTAAATTGATTTTTGGTATATATGTACATGGTGATAAATGATCCATCGAAATCATTGATATGTTATAATCATGTAGATATATATTAATTTGTCTATATATATCGATGTAGTTATATATATATCCTATATTCCTATTTATTCGAAGATTTAAGTTATAGCTTATGTGTAAGGACATGTGCTTTGAAGAAGTTAATTTTTCTTCACTTCATCATGAGAGAAAACATTCTTTTCCATTACGTAGTACTCATTGACGATGTATTTTCTATATATATTTAGTACTTTCTTAGTAGTTAAATTTTCCAACACATATATATGTCATATGTTTAGATTAACCCTAATTATGTAGATCTAGATTTTGCCTAATTAAATCTGTATATGCCTGGCAGATTGTAGTTTTTACTCCGAACAAGCTTTCGAAGATTTATGGTCGCTAGAAGATAGTTGGACACCGCCTCCTATTGAAAAATTTCACATAAATCTTTGTCAAGGGTTTGGCTTTAGTCCTCATCTTGAGCAGGGAATTTCACTCTGGGAAGAGATATCTAGTATTGAAGACAATGGGTTATCAAAAGAAAACACATCAATTGATGATCAACATTTACAAGATAGCAATTTTTCAAGCCTTCTTGATACCTCAGATGGTCCAAATAGCAATAGGTTTGTTGAACAAGAGAGTAATCAATATGTATTTCGGAACAATAATACTTGTAGTCCTAGGGTGGACTCAAACATAGTTGACAAGCAAGTGAAGGGCGCGGGAAAAAGATCACTAGTTGGAAGAGGGTCTCGCTCTAAGGCGAAGGAGAGAAAATCTAAGATCGGAAATTTTGAAACTGAAAAGAGAGGTGTTCAAACCGAGGGAGTGGAAGAAGACTCGCTTGCGAAGAAACAAGACCATAACGCGAAGGAGAGAATGCGAAGGATGAAGCTCCATGCAACTTATCTTGCCCTTGGTTCATTGCTACCCATTCCAAAAATATCCAAGGTCATTACACGATCTTATTAATTGATCATTGCTAATTACATGAAATTAAGTTTCTAATTTTTATTTTCGATTTTCAGTACTTTCTTCCAAAATTAGGGTACTATAGAAGTACATAATCATATTAGAGAGACACAGATTGTTATTAAAGATCATTAATTAGAGGGTCACAAAATTAGGCTTCTATATTTTTTTTTTAATTTTTCAGGTTTCTTTCTTTTATAATTAGGGTATTATATGAACCATGTAATAAGGTTAAAGTATTATAATTAATAAAATGTGAAAAGATCATTATATACTATTAGAGCTAGGGTCATGCATATGGGAAAGATTAGTTTTGTTTGGCTATTTCTTATTTTTTGGCCATATTTTACAGAAGAGATGGACTGCTCCAGTAATCGTAGACAAAGTTCTTGATTACATTCCAGAGTTACAGAGTGAAATAGAGCAACTAACTCATAAGAAGGATAGAATTCTCTCAGCTATTGATGAGAAAAAACAATTATTACTTGTCGCCGACAAGCTGAGGATGGATTCGAAAGCCGCCAAAGACCTAACTGTTTCAGTGAATGAAGTGAGACAAAGTGGGCTGATCTTACAAATATGTCGTAAGAGAGATGATGAAGCAATCAATGTCTTCTCGAAGTTGCTTCAGAAAATCGAAGACGAAAGCATTCGCGTTGTCAGTGCTTCGACTCTTCATGTTTGTGATGAGAGAGAATGCTACAACATTCACATTCAGCAGGTATGCCATTTTCCTTAATTCTCTAGCCTACTAAGCAATTAGTTTTGACTATGTGTGTTTGTACTTGAATTGGTGAACATATTAAACTAATTGACAAGTGATCAAGCATTACTTGATTATGACACAAACAGAGAGTTATATATTATACATATATAGAGAGTTTAGGGTTATAAACTCCAATTAATAAATAAATCTATAAACAGCATGATAAATCTATAACGATATATATATATATATATTTAGAATTAATTAGGCGTACCATAACATGCTAAATACACTAAAGAATAAGTGTACTTTTTATACTTAATTATGACACAATTGGATTGAAATAAATAGGTAATAGTGTTGTTTGATTCCTTCATTTGGAAGATAAGCCTAATATATGTTCACCTTATCTTACTTTACATGCTAGCTTGAATAATTAGCAACACTCCATATATAATAGTTAGCATATGGCATGAGCTGACCAAAAAATATCACCACAGCATTAGGTCTATCTACAACATTAAGTGTTATTGATTCCTGTGAGTTACTTTTCTTTTTTTGGGTATTAAAATCACTATCGGAATGACCATTTCCAGAAATTATCTAATCAATAAGATTTTAAAGATTGTAATCTAAACCTAATAAACTTGAACCGTATAGAAGAAATGTAAAGCAATTAACCGTCTCTATGAAGTATATTCAGTTACTGGTTGGAGCTTTGGATAAGAATAGAATCTGCCTTGGGATGTCATGTGATCAACATATTGGTATAATTAATGCCAGTACTATAATTATCGTATAATTCAGATCACTTATTATATATATCCTCACTTGTTACATTTAAACCATATTAAGTAATTAAGTCGTATTGGGGGTGTTTTAGCAAGCATGAATAATATATTATATTACATTGCTAATTTACATTTACAAAGTAAGCAGTTTTGCCTGCTCGTCGGTGTTGTATAGACTAATAGTTACGTGATCATGTAGAGTTGTGGTAATAGGTATCCGTAATCATATATACTAGTCATTATTTTATAATTATTTTTAATACTCTTGTGTTGTGTTTTATATGTTCTTCTAAGTTATGTGTCGTTTTGATAAATCAAAATGTCGTTTCTATAAGTTTATTGTCGCATAAATCACTTATATACGCTGTTTTTCTTAGTAGTTTGTTATCTTCCAACATTTACTACCACTTTTACAAGTACACAATCGTTTTTATCAAAATCACGTTGCTAAGGTGATTTGTCGTTTTTTGCTTCATGTTGTCGTTTTTCAAAAATAGTGTCGTTTCTCGTTTTCTGTCGTTTATCATTTTTTAATCATGTACAGAGTTGTGAGCAATAGAGATTAGAGATCTAATCATAGAAAATTTCGCGCACTGCCTAATATTTTACTATTACTTTGTCATTTTTCATCATGTATTTGGTGTCATTTTGCATATTACGTCATTTTCAATATCAATTTTCGTTTTAAGCACATGTAATCTAATATTATGTCCTTTTTTTAAGTAGCTAGTTTGTCCATTCTCTACGTTAATATGCTGTCATTTTTACAACTTTTATGTTGTTCATTTCACATATGTTTAGATATATGTAGATACTAAATGATCTACATGTCTATACATCTATCTATATATATATATATATATATGTTTATATATGTGTGTATATCTATCTATTTGTTTATACATCTATACATCATATCTATATCCATATCTATATTTATATATAGTGCTTGCGCGCAATATATAGATATTATAAATTAACCCACGTACATCATCACATAAAAGAAACTACAAATTATCTTCAATGAAAATTTCAATGATGTCAAACTGATACGTATTTGGCAATCTATTTGGACACAGATGAATGAGAGTTCAAGTTTTGATAACGGAAGCGACTACGTTACAGCTTTGAAAGAACAGTTTATATCATGGTTGAGTTAATTCTTTGGATCGGCTTGGACTTGTAAATTTCTCAAAAAATTTATAACTTGAGATATAATGCAATTTATTTATATTTCAAGTGGGTCGAAGGTTATTCATGTAATATATTTATGCTTTTGCAATTGACCAACTATAGATTATGGTTAGTTATCATGTCTATGTACAAAATATGTAACTTGAGTTTCAACAATTGTCCGAACTTATACTTAGTACCTCATGAGATCTCACTAATTTTAGTATTTAGATTTTTAGTAAATTGTTAGGCAGATTATACATTCATTCCAAAGGGCATATCTGACATTTCAAAGGGCAATTAATCATAGCGTAGATTTTAACTAGTAAAGTGATTATGAAACTATATATACTAGATTGGTGATAAAACGTTTGCTTCAATGTATGGCTGAAAAGTGGTACAAATTCGGCAAATCAAACTAGATTAATTGTATGAATGATAATATAATTTGTTTTGGCTAATTAATGATTTTGTCTAAAAAATTTCTAATTAATCGTTCTGGTAAGAAATTATTAATTAGATTTCAAAGATCAATGATTTCTTTTTTACTACTCTACAAAATATCCAATCTAATATTGGACTTATTTTCTTTTATTAAATAAAGTAACAAACTAAGCTGGAATGGCTTTCAAGAAAGCATTAAGAAAAATACCGAGTAGTACTATAGCCTGATGGAGAAGTCTAGACTTAAAGAAAATGCTAGTGTTGAAAGAACAATAATTAATATAATAGACGAAATGCATTACTTCCGATCAAAAAAGAAAGATTAAAAAAAAAAAAAAGCAAAAAGCTTACATTCAAATATTACTATTAACAATTTTATTCATCTTCACCTAAATTCAATTCATTTTCCCTCATCAACCAAGTTCTCAATCTTAAGGTGGAGTGAATTTATTTTGATTAAATTATGGTTAAACACGTATCAATAATTAAGTCTCCGCGACCAAACTTGTCTTGACCCCATAAAATATCAAATTCTTAATGTATTTGTTAGTGTTTCTATAATTGGCATTTTGTTTGCAAATTAATTATCCAATATTATGCTTTTAATGCTTGATTAATTTGCCTTTATTATTGGATGTTTTGACTTGATCTTGAGAGAGCTGGAATTATTTGGCTTGATATCATCGTATCTCTCTTTATATGGAATGGTAATATTCGGCAATTATTGGAGATTTCGTTTGATCTTCTTTTGAGAGTTTTCGGCATGGGTGTTCTTGAGGGTGTTACTCACACACAGGTTGAGACACCTTGTCTAGGTGTTAGAAACACCCGGTCTGGCGTACGAGAAAGGAAAGTTTCTAGAAGATTGTTTGACCAAGCTTCTGATGTTCATCTCTACAGCTCATGTCGATCTTTGCTGATATTCTCACTTTATGAAGCAATATTCACCGAAGTAATGAAGAGAATATCACACATTTAATTGAATAATTAATGTGTGATATTTATGGAAAAGTCTCTCTTGGCTTAATCTTTATATTCTCAAGTTGAAGACAATTCTATGCACTCACTTTTGTAATTCTGTACGTTTCTGGGTTTGAGAGAAAAAGAGAGTGAGAGAGAATTGTTCATGTATTCCTTCTTGTGAGAAAGAAGAGTGTATTCGGTGAGGGTGTTCTTTATGGGTGTTACTCAACTGTAAACTGTATAAACCTGGTGTCACACGGGAGTGTGTTTGTGTAGGACGAGGGGAGCTCGTCAAGGGTAGATCACTAGGTCAAAAAGGGAGAGCGGCGGAAGAGAGTGGAGGGATTCCAATCTTGTATAAGTCCGTGAGTCCTTGTTTGGACATTACTAGTGGATCTTTACATCTGGGCGTGGCCCCGCAGACGTAGGCGTTGCCGAACTGCGTAACCAATTCTCCCGTGTCATTTTATTATTCTGCTCATTTATTTTTCTGCACCCTGTGTTGTTTATCTTGTTTTAATTTCACCCTGTGTTCTTTGTTGGTGTTTCTGACATTAACAAAGAACACCTTCTAACAAAACGGTTCTTACAATTGGTATCAGAGCGGGACACTTACTCTAAGTGAGATCCGTGGTATTTTCAGTTCCGTTTTGTCAAGATGGACTTCCTAAGAGAAGGAGGATCGGTGCAGCGACCACCACTTCTGGATGGTACAAACTATTCTTACTGGAAGGCACGAATGAAGGCTTTCATCAAGTCAATGGATGAAAGAGCATGGAGAGCCATCTTAACCGGTTGGACTCACCCTATGAAGGACAACGAGAAGGGAGAATCTGTGAAGAAGCCAGAAGTGGAATGGACCGCAGATGAAGACAGACTCGCCAACTACAATTCTAAAGCGTTGAATTCTATTTTCAATGCTGTAGATGCGAATCAATTCAAACTCATCTCAACCTGTGAAATAGCAAAGGATGCTTGGGAAATTTTGGAGACGGCCCATGAAGGTACTCATGCTGTAAGATTATCTAAGCTTCAAATCCTCACAACTCGTTTTGAAAATCTCAGGATGAAGGAGGAGGAAACAATTGGAGAGTTTAATGCTCGTTTGTGTGATATTGCAAACGAGGCATTTGCTCTTGGTGAGAGATTTTCGGAAGAGAAGCTTGTAAGAAAAACACTTAGATCCCTTCCAAGAAGATTCGCCTATAAAGTTACAGCCATAGAAGAAGCTAAGGACATCCAAAAGATGAAGTTAGAAGAGCTCATTGGTTCTCTCAGAACTTTTGAGATGAATCTTGATGAAGAAAAGGGCGAAAAGAAAGAAAAAGGAATGGCTCTACAAGCTGAGGAAAATGAATATGTCTACCATGATGATGATGATCTAGATGAGTCAATGGCCATGCTGTCAAGAAATTTCAACAAAGTGATGAACAGGTTTAACAGAAACGGTCCAAGAAGAGGAGGTTCAGGAGGTACTGCACCCGGTGTTCAAACACCACGAAGAAACACCAATACCAGTTATAATAATAATACTAATGCAGGTTCAGGTTCACGAAACAAACCTGGTGGAGTCAACAATTCTGATTTCAATCAAAGGAACAAAGGAATCCAATGCAGGGAGTGTGAAGGATTCGGACACATCCAGTCCGAATGTGCCAACACCATCAAGAAGAGGAACAAGTCATTGAATGCCACATGGAGTGACGGAGACTCTGACTATAGCAAGGAAGATGAAGCCAACTTCACTGCATTTGCCTCTAGAACTGATAATGCAGGTGTTGCAGAAACTGGTGATTCCTCAGTTGCTGTCTCTGGTGTTTCAGGAGGTGCTAAGACACTGGTGTACGAAAGCAGTGACGATGAAGGACTATCTGAAGAAGCCCTTATTCAATCCTACCATTTGATGCACAGAAAATGGAGTGAAGCGACAAAAGCCAATGAGAAGCTCACTGGGCAGATTATTCAATGCAATATTGAGAAGAACAACCTGAGAAGTACTATCTCAGATCTTGAAAACAAATTGATGGAGAGCCAAACAAGTGTTGCTTCCCTCACTATGGAATTAGAAGGCATGAAGAAATCGGTAAAAATGTTAAATTCTGGTTCTTCTAGTCTTGATGATATTCTAAATGCAGGAAGAACAGATAAGACACATGTTGGCTTGGGATATACTGGAAATTCAGGAGGTTCTCAAACTACTTTTGTCAAAGCTAGTGCCTCTGGAGTAAAAATTCATGATGATATGAAGCAGAAAGCCACTGTTGGAACACTCGTCAGAACACCGGCTGTTACTCAGTCGGGTGTCGCTCACACCAGAAGACTTCCTGCAGATTCGAACCAAAATAGAAGCAGGAGGAGGATTCCTGTATGTCACTACTGTAACAAAATAGGTCATATTCGACCTCGTTGCTATCAATATTTTGCAGATTTGAGGAGAGCTGATAAGGAGAGAGCTTCAGCCCCAAACCGCGGCAAGCAAGTATGGATTAGGAAGACTGAAGCTAGATGCAATGTTGTGTTCTCATCTCTCAAGGCTTCTGCAGAGCATTCCTGGTATTTTGACAGCGGGTGTTCCAGGCATATGACTGGTGAGAAGGCGTTTCTGGTAGATGTTCAACCAAGTGTTCAAAGACAGCGGGTTACATTTGGAGATGGTGTTTCAGCAAATGTGGTTGGTAAGGGTACTCTCAATGTTCCTGGTTTACCAAAACTAACTGATGTTTGGCTTGTTGAAGGATTGAAAGCAAATCTCATCAGTATTAGCCAACTGTGTGATCAGGAACTGTTTGTAAGCTTTAACAAAAACAAGTGTTTGGTAATTGATGAATCAAACACCTGTGTCATGGAGGGTGTTAGATCTACCGATAATTGTTACCTTCTCACTACCCCTATAACTTGTCTTAAGGTTGCAACAGACGAAGCAGAATTATGGCATCGAAGGCTTGGGCATATGAACTATAGAGGAATGAAGAAAGCTATCTCTGTTGATGCAATCCGTGGCATACCAAGTCTGAAATCCAATCCATCTGGATTTTGCGGACCATGCCTTGAAGGAAAGCAAGTCAAGGTGTCTCATAAGGTGTTACAACACCTGGTTACAACACGAGTTCTTGAACTTTTGCACATGGATCTTATGGGGCCCATGCAAGTTGAAAGCATTGGAGGGAAGAGGTATGTCTTTGTCTGTGTAGATGATTTTTCTCGCTACTCATGGGTACACTTTTTACGTGAAAAATCAGATACCTTCGATGCATTCAAAAGGTTGTGTTCCAAACTCAAGACAGAAAAGGAATGCAACATTGGGAAGATCATAAGAATTCGAAGTGACCATGGCAGGGAATTCGAGAATGTTATTTTTGCAGAATACTGTGATAAGCATGGGATAGCACATGAGTTCTCTGCTCCTATAACTCCACAGCAGAATGGTGTTGTTGAGAGGAAGAACCGGACAATTCAAGAAATGGCTCGGGTTATGCTAAATGCCCAGGGTGTTTCACACAGGTTCTGGGGAGAAGCCATGAACACCGCGTGTTATACCATCAACCGGGTGTACCTGAGGCCAGGAACAAACATGACACCTTATGAAATCTGGAAAGGGAGGAAACCTACTGTGCAGTACTTTCATGTTTTTGGAAGCACTTGTTATATTCTGAATGACAGAGAACACAGGAGCAAACTTGATTCAAAAAGTGACGAAGGGGTGTTTCTTGGATACTCCATCAACAGCCGTGCTTATCGGGTTTACAACAAACGAACGAAGACTGTAATGGAGTCTGCTAATGTTGTTGTTAATGATACAGGTGAAGATATCATGAAGGTCTTAGATGGTGGAGAAAATGAAGATTTCAGAAGTGCAGAAGTTTTTGAAGGTGTTACCACTGGTGTTCCTAACACTGCTTCAGCTACAGAAGGTGTTTCAGACAGTGTTACTAACACTGAGATTGAAGATCATCAAGGCGATGATGCTGAGCAACCACCTAAAAGACCATCAAGAAGGGTTCAAAAGAATCATTCTTCTGAAGATGTGATTGGAAGTGTTGAT
Source organism: Boehmeria nivea var. tenacissima (assembly GCA_018132145.1). Taxonomy (NCBI): domain Eukaryota; kingdom Viridiplantae; phylum Streptophyta; class Magnoliopsida; order Rosales; family Urticaceae; genus Boehmeria; species Boehmeria nivea. Next base: position 9,688,334 of record CM030876.1, on the reverse strand, counting down.
GATGGAGTTCGTACCAGAGGAAAGCCCAGAGTCAATTATCAAGAGATGATTGGGAATGTCTGTTTTACCTCTACCATGGAACCAAAGAATGTCAAAGAAGCTTTGGAGGACGAGCTATGGATCTCAGCCATGCAAGAAGAGCTCGGGCAATTCGAGCGGAATGATGTTTGGGACTTGGTTCCACGACCAAGTGATGTCAATGTTATCGGAACCAAGTGGATTTTTAAGAACAAGACAGATGAAAAAGGTAACATTACACGCAACAAAGCAAGGCTGGTAGCACAGGGGTATACTCAAATAGAGGGCATTGATTTTGATGAAACATTTGCACCTGTTGCTAGACTTGAATCTATTAGATTATTACTTGCTGTTTCATGTACTCTCAGATTCAAGTTATTTCAGATGGACGTAAAGAGTGCTTTCTTAAATGGCATTCTTAATGAAGAGGTGTACGTTGCTCAACCGAAAGGCTTCGAAGATCCACAACACCCGGATTATGTGTACCGGTTGAAGAAAGCCCTCTATGGATTGAAGCAAGCCCCACGTGCTTGGTATGAAAGATTGACGGAGTTCCTTCTAAATCATGGCTACAGTCGAGGGGGAGCAGATAAAACCTTATTCATCAAGAAGGTAAAATCCGACATCATTATTGCTCAAATATATGTTGATGATATTGTGTTTGGATCGGTGTCACAACACCTGGTGGAGGAATTTGTTGAACAAATGAAGACAGAATTCGAGATGAGCATGGTAGGTGAACTTACCTACTTTCTTGGATTACAAGTCAAGCAGTCCAAGGATGGTATCTTTATCTCTCAAAGCAAGTACGCCAAGAATCTGGTGAAGAAATTTGGTTTGCAAGGTGCTCAACACAAACGAACACCCATTGGTACTCACACCCGGCTTACAAAGGATGAGAATGGTGTCTCAGTTGATCAAAGCCTATACAGGAGTATGATTGGAAGTCTACTTTACCTCACTGCTAGCCGTCCTGATCTTTGCTACAGTGTAGGTGTGTGTGCGCGTTTCCAAGCAAACCCTAAGGAGAGCCACCTAGCAGCAGTCAAAAGGATAATCAAATATGTAAGTGGTACCATTGACTTTGGTATTTGGTATTCTTTTGATACTAACCCTAGTCTTGTTGGATTTTGTGATGCGGACTGGGCTGGTAATGCTGAGGATCGGAAAAGCACATCTGGCGGATGTTTCTTTCTAGGAAACAATCTTGTATCCTGGTTCAGTAAGAAACAAAATTCTATCTCTCTCTCCACCGCCGAGGCGGAATATATTGCTGCAGGAAGCTCTTGTACACAGTTGATATGGATGAAGCAGATGTTAGAAGATTACGGTGTCACACAGGGTGTTTTAACACTGTACTGTGATAACACCAGTGCTATAAACATCTCCAAAAACCCGGTGCAGCACTCTCGTACCAAACACATAGACATACGGCATCATTTCATCAGAGAACTTGTTGAAGAAAAGATCATCAGCTTGGAACATGTGAGCACTGAGAAGCAGCTTGCTGATATCTTCACCAAAGGCCTTGATCACAAGAGGTTTGAGGAGTTAAGGTCCGAAATTGGTCTTTGTATTGCCTAAGTTCTTTAGTTGTCGTTTATGTAAAAAAAAAAAAAAAAAAAAAAAAAAAAAAAAAAAAAAATTGTACAGGTGCTGTGTGTTTTGGTGTACCACCATAGCCTTTCTCGTGTGTGTCTTCCTCAGCACGCCTAAAAGGTGGTTTTTGGGAGTTTCCCTCTACACCCATTTCTTCCGAAAAATTAGGGATTTTCTTTCTTCCTTTTTTCGATCGTGACCCACGATTCTCTACCCCACTCTTGTGTTGACTTTCCCTTCTCATCCCCTTGACGATTCTCTTGTGTTTGAGTGAAAAGATTGTGTCTAGGGTGATTGTTCCTTTTTCGGTTTCTTAACTGTTCGGAGTGGGTGTGTGATTTTGGGTTTGGGTGTTTTTCGTGTGGCGATTCTCTTTGTCCCAGTGGTCGCCATTGTTAAAAAGTGGTGGTGTCTGAAGTTTTTGGTTTAGTTTGGTGGTTGTGTATTTTTGGTTTGGTATTTTTCTGTGAGGTTTTTCATTTGCTCGGTGAAGATGGTGAAAACTGCAGGAGGCAGTGGGTCTGGTTCGAAGAAATCTCCGCCGAAAAAGAAAGCTCCGGCGAAGAAAGCTGTTGCAAAGAAGCCTCCGCCGGCAAAGAAGGTTCCGGCCAAGAAGAAATCAACGAAGAAGGATGAGGGCTCTTCTGACCCTCCGGTTCCCGTCCAGACTGACCCAATCTCCGACTCTGCCTGCAAGGAGATTGTTGCGTTCAACCCTCCAGAAATTGTTGCTCGTCTCCATGATGTTTTGAATCGCTCTTCGCGCCAAGAAGAGCCTGTTGAAGAAGACGAAGGTGTTCCTGCGCCTGGGTCTACAACACCTGGGTTAGATATCCCCAGAGCTCAGTCTGAGGAATCTCATTCTCTCTATTCAGATGCTATCTCTACTTCCATCCATTCCGAGGGTAATACTCCTCGTTCAGGTCAGTCTGCATTTCCTCCATCTGTGATTGTTACTGCTGGTATTGCTGTTGAAAAAGATGTCATCCCTGGAGTTCCAACACCGGCTAGTGAGGACGTTGTTCCCCCTTCTGTGAATGTTGAAGTTGACACTGTCGTTGAGGAGGTTGTTGCCCCTGGTGTTCCAACACCAGAAGATGAGCCTGCTGTTCTTCCCTCTGAGAGTCCACCGGCTGTGCCTGCTCCATCCTCTGCTCGGGGTCCTCATTTCACTGATCGGTTTCCCCCAGGGGTACCTCGGAGGTCATCTCGTCAATCTGCCTCTGCCTCAGTCTCTAAGGAGAAAGGTAAAAAGAGGGTTCGTATTGTTGATGTGGAATCTGAAGATGAAGCGTGGAACTCTGAAGATGATGCTGAAATTGATGCTGGTCTAGCATCAGAGGAAGATACACCACCTCCAAAGAAGCAGAAGCAGGTGTCTAAGGGAAAGGGTCATGTTAGCCCTGGTGTTGCTAGAGGCAGTTCAGCCAAGAGGAAGAACATCAAAGTCAGGGGGAGTCTCGATCCATCTTCTGAGTCTCCATCTGGTCCAGGTTCTGTTCAACCTATTGTTCTTCGTTTTGAGGGTCTTAAAAAATTCTGGGATGATGTCTGTTACCGCAATTTCATTGCTGAGCGGTCTGTTGATTCTGATTTCTTTGAGAAGTCGGGCATAGTAGACTTGTTGAAGGAGCAGCATCTGTATAGGTCTGTTTCTGATCTTGCACCATATGTCACTGAGATTGTTTTGGAATTCTATGTTAATTTGATCAAAGACATGTTTGATCCTCATGCTGATGATTATGGGAAAGCATTTGTCCGAGAGGTTTTCTTTGAGTTTACTCCTGCAGTCATTAATGAGTATCTCGGTCGTGGTGGTATTAAGGAGGCCATGTTTATTCCGGACTATGATGAGATCATCAACACTCTGACAGGAGGTGTCAATACCACCTGGGGCAAGAACAAGTCTTTCCCTGCCTCCAAGCTGACTTCCAAGTATGCTATTCTGCATAAGCTGCTTGTCACCAACTGGCTTCCGAGCAATCACAGGACCGGGGTTCTTAAGTCGGTTGCTGTTCTGCTGTTCAAGATTGGAACGGGTGTTCCCTTCAACCTTGGGAAACTCATCTTCAATCAGATTGCTCGCCATGCCGAGTGCTCCTCTGCAAATCTATCGGTTGGTTATCCCTCTCTGATATTTGGGATCATGGCTAGTCAGAATGTGGATGTGGTTCGTGCAGGAGAAAAGCTTGAGAAGGATGTTGAGGACTTCTCCATCAGCAAGAAGCTGTTTCAGGGTCATCATGTTCAGGATATTCAGGGGGAGTTGCTGTTTCCTGACATCCCCAGTGTTTCTAAGGGTGTTGCAACACCCATGTCACAGGATGATCGTGCTGTTACTCTGAGGTTTCTTAAGGCTGATCTGGCGTTTCTTGAGGCTCAGGAGAGGAGTATTGCAGTAAGGAAGAAGGAGACTATTGCTTTCATCAGTAAGCTGGAGTCCACTGGTGCCTCCTTGTCATCTCTTCCTTCTGGTTCTGGTGGTGTTTCTACAAGTGTTCAGCCCGGTGTTCCAGATTCTGCTGCTCCTGAGGATCCTGCTTCCACCTCTACTGCTGCTGCTGATGATGAAGATCCAGCTCTTGTGGACAAATCAAGCATTTAAGCTGTCTGGTCATTTTCTACTTTCTACTTTTTGTCTTTGTCTTTTTGGTTGGCAAAAAGGGGGAGTAGTAGTTATTTGTTGAAACTTTCTGTTATTTTACTTCCGCTTCAAGACTCTGGTTCTTACCAAGGTGTTACTTCACCTGGTGTTTCAACTTTTCATTTGATTCGTTTAATTGCTGAAGACTATAGACAGCCTGTTATTGGATAATCTTCTTCAATGGGATTTTGCCAAACAAAAATGCCAAAGGGGGAGATTGTTAGTGTTTCTATAATTGGCATTTTGTTTGCAAATTAATTATCCAATATTATGCTTTTAATGCTTGATTAATTTGCCTTTATTATTGGATGTTTTGACTTGATCTTGAGAGAGCTGGAATTATTTGGCTTGATATCATCGTATCTCTCTTTATATGGAATGGTAATATTCGGCAATTATTGGAGATTTCGTTTGATCTTCTTTTGAGAGTTTTCGGCATGGGTGTTCTTGAGGGTGTTACTCACACACAGGTTGAGACACCTTGTCTAGGTGTTAGAAACACCCGGTCTGGCGTACGAGAAAGGAAAGTTTCTAGAAGATTGTTTGACCAAGCTTCTGATGTTCATCTCTACAGCTCATGTCGATCTTTGCTGATATTCTCACTTTATGAAGCAATATTCACCGAAGTAATGAAGAGAATATCACACATTTAATTGAATAATTAATGTGTGATATTTATGGAAAAGTCTCTCTTGGCTTAATCTTTATATTCTCAAGTTGAAGACAATTCTATGCACTCACTTTTGTAATTCTGTACGTTTCTGGGTTTGAGAGAAAAAGAGAGTGAGAGAGAATTGTTCATGTATTCCTTCTTGTGAGAAAGAAGAGTGTATTCGGTGAGGGTGTTCTTTATGGGTGTTACTCAACTGTAAACTGTATAAACCTGGTGTCACACGGGAGTGTGTTTGTGTAGGACGAGGGGAGCTCGTCAAGGGTAGATCACTAGGTCAAAAAGGGAGAGCGGCGGAAGAGAGTGGAGGGATTCCAATCTTGTATAAGTCCGTGAGTCCTTGTTTGGACATTACTAGTGGATCTTTACATCTGGGCGTGGCCCCGCAGACGTAGGCGTTGCCGAACTGCGTAACCAATTCTCCCGTGTCATTTTATTATTCTGCTCATTTATTTTTCTGCACCCTGTGTTGTTTATCTTGTTTTAATTTCACCCTGTGTTCTTTGTTGGTGTTTCTGACATTAACAAAGAACACCTTCTAACAAAACGGTTCTTACAGTATTAAACGTACACATTAAAGCTGGCACATGTATGTAGTGCACGTGCAAAGCTTTAAAAGATTCTCCAAGGGGTTTTGGTTCATGATTATGGAGTACAAGGGTAATACATATAGTCTTGTACTTCAGCCTTTCGAGCAATGTACTTCTAAATGTTCATACGTTGTACCATATAAGAAAACTCTTTCTTTTCTTTCTTTCTTCTTTTTTGTGTTTTTTGTTTTGTTTTTAATTCGAGGACAGCTGTTGTAGAAACTATACAACCTAAAACTATAAGAAATTACTAAAATTTATTAATGAACAACATTGTTACAATTTGATGAGATTCTTCTTTACTTTTAGTTCTTGATATTCTTGTGACTTGTGATGAGGAGCTTATTAATTGAAGGTTCTCATATTCACTTTTTAACTTTTATTAATTTAATATAATATTCTTTTTTTGTTCTTCTTTAGTGATCTATAATAGGTGGTATATCTATTGTTGAATTGGTCTCAACCTTTAAGGTACTTCTTTCTTTCTTTCGTTCTTTCTTTCTTTTGTCAAGTAGTTTTAGGGGTTTTTTTTTTCTAGGGTAGTTTTAGTTGGTGCCACTAATTACACTTATATATCTAACCTCACATCTATTTATTCCGGCACAACAAAAAAAATCACATTTATTACATATAATTAAGGAGAATATAGAAATGAATATTATGGTACATATGTAGCTTTCTCTTTTGGAAATCCCTAGTAGTGGAGCTAGTTATTAAATGTCTATAACTAATTCTCTCTTTTCCACTTTTAAAAAATGCCGTTTCTTGTTCTTGTCATTCTTTTTTAAGACGATAAAAAGAATCTAAAATTCCTAACTATCCTCTTCCATCTTCATTCAATATTAAATTCGTTGACTTTTTTTGATAAAAGCATAATATATAGTTCGCATGATAATTGAACCAAAAAAGACCTCTCCAATATATACAAAATGTCCTTGGCCTTTGATTATCAGGTTTTGACTCCTATATTCATGTACAAAACTTATGCTTGTGCTTTTTTCCTTGTTTACAACTATTCGCGCTGATCTAATAAAGCAGCCTGATGAACATGGGAGGTATCTAATTATCAATTTCTTATTTTTTCTATATGTGTGTATACATATATATATATATAAATATATTTATATATATATACATATGTATCATCCTCTCTCTCTTTCTCATAACCCTTTCGAAGAAAAACCTAGATAAAGAGGAAAAAAGAAAACGAAAGACAACTTTTGGTATTCAAACACAGTCTGAAAATGTATATATATGTTGGGAATTTCTTATGAGGTTATGCACATTAATTCATGAGTAGTACTAATTTTTTGGTAAAAGACTAGTTTGTATTGCTTTTCTTACATGTTTTAACCTAATTGAATCATTGGATTATATGCGTCCGTACGAGAAAAATACATGTTGAATTAGTTTGCCGTTGCATGATTAAGATAGAACATGTAACTATTTTTTCCCACCTCTATTATAAAAACCCTTAGATATTGCCTATATATCCTCTGAATTCCAAGTATTTTTCTTGCAAATATAGCTGATTATTTGTGTATATACGGCCAGTATATAACCTATATATGTATTAATGTTATCAAACTAATATATTTATCCCATAGATAACAGTTTTCCCTCCGTCCTAGAAGCGTTCGAGGATGATATATGGCTGCTAGAAGATCATGCAAGTACTATTGCGCCATCATATTTCGAGAATCAGATCATGCTTGTAAAGAGCGAGATTTTAATCCTTATGATCTCAACGCGTAAGAAGAAACATATAGAATTGACAATGGATCACAAGAAATCACCGCGATTGATATAACAATACTTATTCTGCTCTTCTTGAAGCTTATGATGAACAAAACATGTTTGTTGATCAAGAAAGCGACATGTTTCAAAGAAATTTATTACACCAAGTTTAAAGTGTTTGACTGGCGCAAATTAAAACAAAAGCCTAAAGTCCTTATATAGTCTAAAGACTCCCACCCCCTTTCTTCACACTCGATGTGTGACTTTTTCTTTTCTTTTATATTGCCAGAATCTCAATAATATATATATATATATAAATATATATATATATATATATTTGGTAACTTACAATTGGTTAGGATTTTTTAGTGTTCTTTCAAATGGATTCGTTACCGATTCTTGTTCTTTAGCTGGCGTTGATTTTGTTTACTGCAATAATTTTTTTTTTAATCTGTCAACACATAAGTGTAGTGCTTTTGAAGTTTTAATAATTGTTATTTGTCCCTGCAAAGTGAGTTCTTTTTCCTTTTCATTCCCTGCAAGCAAAATGAATCCTATACCTAAAACTGAGATAATTGGTTTTTGTTGTTGTCTTGAGTTGAAATGAAATCTTGTGTTCAAAATCTCATTGAATATTCCAAAAAAATAAGCCTCGGTGTATTTTTAGATTATGTGGTTACTATGTGAATTTTAGTTGATACTTTGGTGTATTAGAAAATTTTGGGTTTGCCATTTATGATTTAATTTGTTTCTGATATTGTTTTGATTGACAAAGGTTCTCAAAATTGAGTTTGAATGTTCTTGTGTTCTTGGTTTTTCTTTTATTTTTAATTTATTTTTTTGAATTTTTATTTTTTAAACAAAAAGACAAAAAATACCCTCAAAAAAGGTCTCATGTGACTCTCACATGTAAATTTCCGTCCAAAATTGACGGAATTTAACAAAACTACATCAAAATGCAAATAAACTGGAGGTAAGGGAGCCAAGTGTTAAAAAAAAAAAAAGGGTAAGATTCTGGATTGCGAAGGCAGGTAAAAGACAAGGGCCAATGCTGCACAAAAAAAAAAAAAAAGCCTAAAATAATTTAACTAAACAATGCATCTTTCTCGATCATCAAAAATTTTAATTAGTATATGATATACGATGGCAAGTAAAGCAAGAAAAATTATTTAGAGATGTCAACGGGGTGGGTTTGCCCCACCCTGCTGCACTCAACTTCTGCCCCACTTATTTGCAGATCCCCATTTACCCTGCCTCATTTGTCTCGCAAGACAAATGGACCAGGTAGCACAATGCCCGCGGGTCAGTGGAGCTCGGCAGGCCCTTGCCCTCGTAGGGCAAATTGACTTCCAAAAGTATGAGTCGATCCCAAAGGAATTCTTGGTATGGACTCACACATCAACTTTCCATAAAACTTCCTCAAGCTTTGCAATATCCCAAGCAAAACGGCCTGATATAAATTTAGAGACTTTCAAGAAAGAGGAGTTGCGAGAGTATTTGGTTCGAACAAGGCTCGCCATTAAACTTTCTGGGCAATGAAGAATTCACCGAGCTTGTTTAGCCACAAGAGCTTCGTTGAAACGCTCTGTCTCTAAAACCAAGCACCTTTTTATAATTGAGAAAATTTAAGCTCATGTCACATTTTACATTCAAGTTTACAATCTATGCCACTATTACATATCATGCCACTTTTTTTATCACCAAATTACTATATTGCCCCCTTGCAATTTTTTTTAAAGTGGCATTTTTCAAAATAAGTTATGCAAAAGTGATATTTTTTAAAATTTTCGTTTATAATTATGTCTGAAGAATTAACAGTATTCACGGTTTCTTGTCTACATAGGATGGACCTTTATTTTTGTTATATAATCGGAAATTTTAATATATATATATATATATATATATATGTATACACTTGTTTTGAAGTATTAAAAAAACAACATATTGTAAGAAAATTTTTAACAAAAATAGTCAATATTTTTTTAGAAATTTTCTAGTGTATATTGGCTTTTTTTTTTTGTCAAAATTTTTAATGAAAGCTGTTTTTTAATATTTTGAAACATATGTAAAAATTTTAAAAACTTATTTAAATATGAGATTATTGAGTGAATAGTCAATTTTTAGATGATTTTTTAAGAAAATAGCCAACGTTTTCATTAATTAAAGAAATAGTCATTTTCTCAACTATATGATAATGTGATGTTATCTTTATGCGCTTAGTATTTTAAGGAGCTAATAACTAGTTTCTTAATTTTTAAAAACGTATGTTATTTGTTTTAAACTTGGATTAAAAAATAGCTAAATACCAAATAGCCTATTTAAATTTTTGCTAATTGTGTAACTCCCCTTATATATTATTCTCAGTGTTATAGTGTGCAAGGTTTAATTTTAGCTAGAAGTTACGACTTCAAATTTACCCACCAATACTTATTCTCAATTTTTTTCCCAAAAATTCTTTAAGCTGTTAGAAAGGAAAATGATAGATAGCAGACAAAATATTGGCCATGTGTTATTTATTTATTTATTGAATTTAAAAAAGACATGTATTCATAATAAAGCAAATTGTAATGAAAATTCAACTTCTAATTAACCCCTAATCTAAATAAATATCTAATTTTTTGAAAAATATAACAAAATGCTCAAGTAATTCAATTACTTACAAAGTGGTAATTGATTGAGTGGTCAAAATCATGTGCAAATTACTTTAAAAAACTTTGTGTAAATTTTAGTATTTGCCTACTTCATCCTTCATAATATTATTTTGTAATTAATATGTAAATGATATTTGTCTACGTTTTATAGCTAAAGGAAGTGACAATTTCACACGGTTTTACATATAAATTTCACAACAAAATAATGATAAGAGTGCAACAACAAAGCATACAAACCACGAATACTCTTTTTGCCTAAACAACAAATAATGCAGTTTAAACGGAATGCACAAGGATTGCATGATAATAGTCCATCAATTTGTCTAATTAGTTCTTACTATATATTAACCATACAATTTCTACTAATTGTTCACCTCATTCGGCAAAATGGTTCACTCATCGATAACTTTTCTTCTCCTACTAGTGGCTCTTATTTGCATTCCAAAAGCCACTGAAGCAATTAGAACTAAATTGTTTGAAATCAGTGATGGTCAAAATAGAACCAACGATGTGGATTTTTGTAAATCAATTGTGGACTCACAAGGCTATACATGTGAACACCATGAAGTAAGAAATTGCGATGCTAAAAAAATATAAAATTAGCAATCAACCTAGTTCACTATCAATTTTTTTTTTCTATGTATTTGTCACATATTGACAATCAACATTTTACAGTATTTTTTTTTCCCTAGCTGCTAATTCCAAGTGGTATTTCATTGTTTTCAGGTGACAACAGAGGATGGTTATGTTCTCGGCCTGCAAAGAATTCCCGCTGGGCGTTCCGGCCAAAAAGCCGACAAACCACCCGTCTTGTTACAACACGGAATCTTCAGTGTGAGCAATATTTCTACCACGTTACTTGTGCGTGCATGCTTCACATAAATTTTCGCGTATCGACGACTCGAAATTGATTTGAGCACGACACGAAAATTAAACAGGACGCTACAACATGGATGTTCGATTCCCCCAAGGAATCTCTAGCCTTCATCCTGGCCGACAACGGATTCGATGTGTGGCTTGCCAATGCTCGAGGCACGGCTCCTAGCCGCGCTCACAAGTCGCTTAGCCCTAATGATCCGGTGCTAATTAATACTTTGACTACAATTTTTTTTCCCCATTTTCATGTTAAACAATATCATTATGTGATGTTAAAAAAAAACATATGTTTTTCTCTCTCTCTCTCTTTTTTTTGTTCCCATTGTGTTTAGGGTTATTGGGACTGGTCATGGGATGAATTGGCTGCCTATGATCTTCCTGCTTTCTTTCAGTATGTTCATGACCAAACAGGGCAGAACCTACACTACGTTGGACATTCGTTGGTGCGTATCAACACACACACGCAACACAACACTAAAGAACAAAACAAAACACTAGGATAATTGCAAATCGAAATCTCCCAACCAAAATTTCAAGGGAGAGTTTGATGACACCCTGAGTTTAATGATACAAAACACAAGGATAATTGCAAAACAAAATTTCTTTTTTGTTTCCTCTTGAAGCGTTTTTAAAATGTTATCAATTTAAAAAAAAAACAAAAAAAAATATAAAACAAAAGTGTCATCAAACAGACCTTAGCGTTTCTGCCCATTTTGACATTTATTTAGGGCATGCATTTAATCTCAAATTAAATTTGCTCCAAATGTTTGACTACAAACGACGCGACAAGATATTTTTATACCTGCCATACTGAGTGTTGTTCTGAGCACCAATTAGCACTCCTTTTAATTTAAATGTGTAGTGTTGTACTATTTGCTAGAGATAAAAAAGTGAATCCAAAATCTTTTGACAACTTGTAATCTCAGGGAACTTTAATGGCTCTCGCGGCCTTTTCACAATACAAGCTATTAAACGCGATAAGATCGGCTGCTTTGCTTTGCCCGATCGCTTATCTTGGGCGTATCCCCTCGTCGCTCGCCCGAGCTGCAGCTATGTTTTTCCTAGCTGAGGTAAGGCAAACCCTTGTGGCTTGTTCATTCATTTCAAGATTTGGGATAATTAGTACATGCATAATTACAAGAATCGCGCAAATTAGCGACCAGAATATTGGCGACCATAATTGACAAAAAATTTCATAACTTTGTTTTCTTGGCAGGACGTTTATTGGTTGGGTCTCCGTCAGTTTGTTCCCCAAGGGTGAGAAACTAACTTAACAAACTCATCATAAATCAGAAATTTAGGCCTTCTATTTTCATTTTTTCTAATAAAACATCATTATCATGGTTTATTTATTTATTTATTTTTTAAAGAAACCAACATTGCAAAATTTTAAGAAAATAGGCAATAACTAAATTATACCTGGAGCAAAAATTTGTGTTAAATTCTTTCACGTTAATAAATTTTTTACCGTTTATTAATTTTGTTTCTTCAAATTTTGACTACTGTTTAAAAGCCCGCTCCTTAAGTAGCATATTTATCTCGCTCACCTAAAAACAAAGGAGTGGATTTTCCTTCAAATAATAAGTTCCATTTAATATGTACAAGATAGTCCATCTTTTTTGCAGTAAAAAGAATTCTCGGTTCAAGCAGTTTTTTTTTTCCTTTTATTTTTTTCAACTCCCCAACAGACAAGGATTTTCCAAACTGCTTGATCATATATGCAATCTACCAGGCATTGATTGCTCCAACTTATTAAACTCCTTCACAGGTGATATTTTAATATTCCATTCTTTTCTTTAATTTGCTAAGCAATTGATTGAAATTTCCTTTCCATATCACTAAAAACCACTGATTTAATTACTTGTATATATGGCAATTGAATAGGTCCTAATTGCTGTGTCAATAATTCCAAGGTAGACTTTCACCTTGAGCCAACAGCGACGAAGAACTTAATTCATCTAGCTCAGAGTAAATTATGAAACTCCATACCATGTCTAATAATCTTCTTGCGCGACGCATTTTATAAAATTTCAAGCACGTTTTTATTCGAAGTTTTATTTTTATTTTTTAAGTGATCCGAGGGGGGTCGATAAAAATGTATGATTATGGTAACGGGCACGCAAACGCGAAGCATTATGGGCAACCGGCTCCCCCAATCTACGACATGAGTAGCATTCCGAATGGCCTTCCTCTATTCCTCGGCTATGGAGGGAAGGACAAATTATCCGACGTAGACGATGTGAAGATTTTGCTTGACAAGCTTAAAGATCATGATAAAGACAAGTTGGTGGTACGGTTCATAGAGGATTATGCTCATATGGATTTTGTTAGGGGTGTCAATGCCAACCAAGTTGTGTACAATCCTTTAATATCCTTCTTGAAGCTTCATTAGAGACTGTCTTTAGGCATTTCACGTCCAATTTTATTGTTGTACTCTATGTGCATGCATTTTATGTACGTGTTGATTTTCTTACTGAAAAAGAAGGAGAAAAATGTCTTGATGCTTAAGATTTGATACAAGTTCGCATAAATATTTATGGAGCATGTTAAATACTTTTTGATACGTCATATTTATTATGGCGGTCGGATTTAGTCTTTTAGAACTAAGATGAGTTCGTCTTCTTTGGTCAAAATGATATCTTGCGTTTCCACGTACGAGTTGTACCTTCTGTTGCATGGGTAATTAATTTGTATCTTTACGGTGGTTCTTAACATATATTTTCTTGAAATACAGTGTATTTAGGATTGTGAGGTATATTTGTGGGGTATACACAAGTCAACTAACATGTAAATCATCCATTCCTTAATAGCCTTTTAGTTCATTGAAATATGCATTATTGTAGGTGTCCACATGTGAAGAAAATATCATACTGCATGCGTATATTTGAAATACCATGTTGATCTGCTTAATTAATGACAAACATGTAAATTTTACTTCCTTCCAAATTTTGATTTGACTTTCGTTTGAAGCACTTGGCTAAAATTTCCATAATGTCCGCCCATTTTTTTTTTTTCTACGCGAACAAGACAATAGTATATTTGTATATTGTAGAGATAAATAATTATACACTCTGATCAACAAAAAGTCGGATTATGTATTTGATTAAGTTGAAAAACCTTAAAAGGCAATATCCGCGCCGACATCGAAGTACGTTCTAAAGGAATTATCATTTATATTAATATCCTCTTAGAAACTTGCTCGGACTTACTTGGACCTAAAACTTGTCCATTTAACCCCAAAATGTGGAATAATCATGCGTTTCTCCGAACTTTAAAATTCCTTCAAAAAGGTTCTTCAACTTTTTTTTTTTTGCTATCGAAAAAGGTTCTTCAACTTTTTCTTTTTAATAAAAATGAACATATAGAATGAGTACATGGACAAACGTTTGATGAAATATTGATTGAAAAGCTAATACTAATTTTTGAAACTAAAAGTTTACTTAAAGAATTGAGACTTAGTTTTAGTTTTTCAGTCAAATTTTATTATTAGCATTTTAATGAATATTTTTGGGGTCATACACACACACATATATGTATGTATGTATCCGTGTGTGTATGTATGTATCCAGTGGCAGAGCCATTTGCTCCAGCAGGGTAGAATAAAACATAAAAACATAATATATTTTGAATGTATAATTGAAAATACCATTTAACTTTCATTTATTAGCAAGGCAAAGTTACAAGGCTTTAAATTTTAATGGGGACCAAAGAAAATTTTTCTCAAAATATAAGTGCAAAAACTAATTTTTATCGATCAAGTAGAAAACTTGTTGAAAGGGAAAATTTACCTACCATTTATTCATAGGATTTCAAAATTCGGAGGAACAAATTCTTACTTTTAAAATCAAAGGTTAAAATGGACATATGCAATAATTAGTGTGATAACTCTAATTTCATATGCGACAAATTTTGAAATAGGTATATTTCAATTAATTTGTTTACAATATTTTCTTATTGAACTAATTTGATTTCAATAAATGAAAAGTTTAGTTTAAAAGGTAAATTACGATAAATTTCGTCGTAATTAACCTAATACGAAAACGACGTGTCATTTTCGATAAAACGACATGAAAATGTAAATGGTCACTCGATTTAACTAAGTGACATATTATATGTCACAATTATGAATCTAATATGTGACAATAATTATTTTTATATAATTTAAAAATAATTATTTAGATCATGTATGAAATAGTGCAAAAAGGCTATTTTTGCAAAATTTAAAATGCCAAATTAAGTCAAAATATTAACCAAATTATGAGGGATCAATTTTTGAAACAAAAATTGATTAAATAGCCCTTATGGTCGAAATTTTGGGAGGGAAAATGAAAGAGAAAGTCAAAATTTTTATCTCCTCACCTAACTCTAATAATTAGGTGGTTGGATAGTAAGAGGATTAGGAGTTAATTGAGAAATTAATCTCACTCCTTTGGGACTCAAAAATTCGTCCATTAAGGGGTCTAGGGGCTGAAAGTGGTTCAGTTTTAATCCCTCCCTTAGAACAAAGAGAGAGAGAGAGAGAGAGAGAGAGAGAGAGAGAGAGAGAGAGAGAGAGAGAGAGAGAGAGAGAGAGAGAGAGAGAGAGAGAGAGAGAGAGAGAGAGAGAGAGAGAGAGAGAGAGAGAGAGAGAGAGAGAGAGAGGAAAGAAGAGCATAGTGAAGGAGTTCTTCATTTTCTTCAAGATCTTCAAGAGGTAAAACCATGTCTTTTAAATCCTAAATTTATTTTTAGCAATGTACATTGTTTTACATCATGTTTAGAATATTTTAGAATGCCTAAAAGATTTAAAGAACATGTTTATTTATCCTAAAAACGTTGAATGTTTAAGTACTGGAAATCTTTCAGCTTTCTGCCTTAAATTGTAGCTACTATTTTATGTATATTTAGGATTCCATAAATCAAACGAAAAATCATATATGTAGATTTATGTATATTGTAATAGTCTGTAAAATTTTATGACCAGAAAATGTGTAATCTGTCCAGAATAAATTCGAGAGTAAGAACTGCTCAGTTTTAGGTCTTTTGGGTTTTTGTTTCTGATTTTGAGTTATTTCGTATATCAAAAGTTTGAATCTGTTAATGCCGATTTTTATGATGATAGATGTATGTCTTAGGATATTGTATATAAATTTTTGTAATAATTTGATGAATGTAGAATTTTATAAAAATCAAGAATCAAAGACTGCCAGATTTACGTTTATGGGCAGTTTTAGGAGTTTGTGAAATATTAAAACTTCTGATATTTAAACGGCATTTAGAAATTTTTTTGAGAATATAGGGCTGTATAAAAGTCATTTTTGGACATATTTCACTTACAACTTTTCATAAGAACTTGTTTCTTTAATGAAGAAAAATAAGGTTTAAGTTTGTATAAACTTCTGCCTTTTAAAGAAACTAAATGATTCGACTGTTTTCTGGAAAAATACCCTCTAATAAAAGTTGTTTATTTTCAAAAATAAATATAGGTTACTTCGGAATAATTTCTCAGAATATGAACCGTTTTTCCAGAAAATGAAACCCTAGACGATTTAGGGTTAAGTTTGTGTTTATGTTAGAATAACTTAGAATCTGATTTTGAAATAATTTCAGAAGAGAAAAATGTTTGTTTTAATGAAAGCTTTTAATCTGAAAATTTTGGTTAATTTTCACGAAAGGATGTTTTTGTCGAAATTTATCCTTAAGGGGTTAAAGTGTAATTTATTATAAAAGTAGGGACTAAACTGTAATTTTGAAAAGTTAAAGTTCAAAGAGAAGATTTCTAAAAAGATTGTGGGGAGTAAAAGTTTTTGGAGCGTACGGCAAAGAAGAATAGTGACCCAAGTCCACAGTCAAAGGCTTCCCGGGTAGAGTCACCTTTTGATGTGGCGAATTGTTTGGGCCCGGCTCGTCAAATTGGGCTTCGATCTAGTATGGTATTGGTCTTGGATAAGGTACTGGTCTCGGATAAGGCACTGGATTTGGATAAGGCACTGGATTTGTAGATCGTCAACCCGATTTAATGAGCCTATAGTTGAATCCCCACAGTGAGATGCTGGATAGTGAGCTGGGGTGACAACCACGAAGGGAAGCACCCCTACCCTACGCTATGTGAGTCAGTATCTGCAAGAAATGAAAAGACGAACGGGTTGTAGAAAACCCGATGATGGCCATAGCACAAGCTATCCAAGTTAAGAGGTTAAGGAATAATGTCCGTGATTTATAGTAAAATAAGCCAAACTCGTACTTGGAATGTGAATATTGATGATATCATGAAGTATTCAATATCTTGACCATGAACATGTATTTGGTAATCAAATTCAATGCACGAAGTATGTAAACAAGTAGTTTGCTATCATGTCAAGAAAGTACGTGTGATTACATAATCAACCAAGCAAGTATAATCAATCCATAATATAGAGAAGTAATTCATTATTAGTTGACAAGATAATTAGGTAGTATATTGGTAGTAGCGGCCGTAATCGGCGATGGGCGTAGCAGCCATGATATGATAAAGTAGAGGCATTTAGCCAAGGCCTGGGGCCATGATATAATGAGATAAAGGCGTATAGCCGGAGTTGAAGCTGTAATTGTGATATAAAAGTATATAAGTTTATTAAATCGTTATAACAGGAATTATCCCTTATATATATGTCAAAGCAGGTTTACCGAGGATCTTTATATCAAAATGCCCTTGTGATAACCATAGAAAGCCACACAGGAATTGGTCTCTGGGACATCATATGTGTGGGGACACAGTAATCCACTCACAGCAAGCGGTCCATTTCGGACGATAAGATAGATGGTCCCTGAGGGACGATAATGATAAGCGTGGTCCCGGAGGACGATAATATAATGGCTTGTGAGTGGACGAATAAGATGAGAATAAAGAAAACCAGCGGAGGGCTATTCAGAAGGACATAATTGATAGTAAATTCATCAGTTTACGTGATGAGACATATACACTTGGGACGGCTTCTAGATCTAGGGCTATGCATGTAGTCAATCAATGTCACATAAGTGCGTAAGGTGGGCCCTATCATGATTATTCTATATGACATATAAAATAAATATTCATATAGTATTTTGGGTTCTAACTATAACATATGAATATAATAATTTAGTAAAACGGGTAATTATATAGTCACGTTATTCAAATGACATAAACGATAATCATGTGATCAAATAAAGCATATGATTAAGACAAATAAAAATCTAATCAAGTAAGACATATTTTCAATGCAATCAAGACTATATCAAGTATGTAAACATGTATAATGAGCAAGCGTATGACTATGGTATGTAAATAACTAGCATGACATGACATGTATAAATGTTAATGATAAATGGTGATCATGTCATATTTATATAAAAAGGTTATGAACTCGTCAGTTTTAAATGAAATGAGAATGTAAATTGCGAGAAAATAAAATACAGGACATGGCCTGATTTGCGAGAATTTAAATGACTGAAGAAATAAATAAAATAAAGCACAGGACATGGCCTGATTTACACGAATTTAAATGACTGAAGAAATAAGAAAATAAAGCACAGAACATGGCCTGATTTGCATGAATTTAAATGACTGAAATGTAAAGCACAGGACGTGGCCTGATTTGCGGGAATTTAAATGACTGAATAAATAAGAAAATAAAGCACAGGACATGGCCTGATTTGTGAGGATTTAAATGACTGAAGAAATAAATAAAATAAAGCACAGGACATGACCTGATTTGCAGGAATTTAAATGACTAAAGAAATAAATAAATAAGATAAATGGTATAATGTCGGGACAGCACATGGGTCAAATCCACAGACATTAACCAAGATCACGTCATCGGGACAACACGAAGTCAAATCCTCAGATGACAGATTTTAGATTATGAGTGAATATATATTGTATAATAGTATAATATAATATGGTACTTATTATGTACCTAATATATATAATATATAATGTAGTATATATATAGTATATGTAATGTAGTAGTATAATATGGTACTTATTATGTACCTAGTATATAATATGTAATATATAATATATGGTGCTTATTATGTACTTAATATATGATATATAATATAATATATAGTATATATAGTATGATAGCATAGCATGACATGGTACTTATCATGTACATAACATGGTGATGTATGGTATATGTGACATGATAATATGTGTATATATATGTGTAGTAATATATAATATAGCATATAAAACTTAAGTTGTGGTTAAGGAAAATTGTCATTCTTTTGGTAATATTTAGTTAGAGTAACTAGATGATATCATTGGATAGTAGGAATGAAACTTTTTAGTCTCTTGGAGACCAAGTAATCAATGGCTTGTGGATAAGTGAGCAAAACATGTGTTATGTTGATGGATAAGTGAGCAAAACTTGTGTCACCCATGGAAAGACATGTGGTTGGTATTATGAGTGCTTATGTGGCCATCCAATTAGAGTTTGAGTTGCCAACTAATCACCATTTTATTGTAAAAAATGCTAACTTTGACACCTCACCTAACATGTCATCATGGGTTAGTCATAAGATGGCTATGGACTTATGTAGTTTTGCTAGATTTTGTGTCAAAAATTGTCCTTTAAATAAGATCACAAGTGTCACATGAATTCAAGAGAATAATGCACAAAATTTTGATTTGATAAAAAATTAAATGGTGTCTAAATAGTGTTAGCAAAAATGAGGTTATTTATTTTCTTTGTCTAACAAACAAATATCATACTTAAAAATATGCTTATGAATTTTCCCAAGTAAAATTCATAAGCTTCTAAATATGACTCTATTTGTTAGCCTTACTTAATATTTTGAACCTTCCACTACATAACCCAATAAGTCACCCCTTGTGGGCTTGGGTCCCTAGATTAAATAATTATGTGCTTTTGATAAAAATATATTTGTTATTTTTAAAAATAAGTGATTTATAAAATATTCATAATTTTCTAAAGATTAGCACATAATTATTTAATCTATGAGTTGAGAATTTTACCTTAGCTTGTTGGGCCTTCAATGGACTTTTGATGAGCTTCCACGAGCCTTTGATGGGATTTGGGCCTTGATGAGTCTTTGACGGGCCTTAACGGATTTTGTGGGCCTCGATAGGTTTAAAGGGCATTGATGGGCTTTGGCGGGTTTGATGAGCCTTGGTGTACTTTCGGGGCCCGCATGACTTAATTCTGAGCTTGGGCTCGATTTTATACTTTGTTAAATTTTGACCATCAACAAAGATTAAAAACTAATAAAGGAAATTCTAAGAGTTTAAGGGTTAAAAGTGAAACCCTAGAAAATAAAGGACCAAAGTGCAATTTTAATAAAAAGGTCTAAGGACCAAATTATAATTTTATAAAAGATTAAGGACCAATTTATAATTTAAGTAAAGTTAGTAATAAAATAAAATAAAATATTTTATCAATAAAATACAGTTATGTAATAAGTGCGGTACCATTTAAGTAGTCTTAGAAAGACTGGTTAACGAGGCGCTTCGTGACTCCTCCGTACGTATCTAGATCTATGAACCTCGGGGAATTCTGTCTAGATGAGTCGGATTTTAAGCGAGACCTTAGTGACCTTACCAGTCGATCTGGAGACTATTTATTGAAATACCTCTACACTGTTACATAATTAATTAATGTAAGTAAACTGTAAAAGTCTTAACCTAATTTCATGTCATACTAGGATCGAACCTCAAATAGGTGAGATAGATTCTAGAACCTAGATCGAATATAGAGAATCTATTCTAATCCTCTATAGTGAATTTAGGTTACGCAAATCGAGGTGACCAAGTCTTCAAACGACCGAGTTCGTTTCAACAATCGAACATTCCGAGGTGAGTACAATCTCACTACAGTACGGATTTGTTCAAAGAAAGAAAAATAAATGATATGCTTTGCCATGATTAATATGATATGCTTTGATATGATATGTTTTGATATGATGATAATGCTATGTTTTGATATGATGATTACGATATGTTTCGCTATGATGATAACATTTATATGCATGATGTATGTGACCTTGTTATAATCTCTAACAAGCGTCGTTAATTTATGATATGAAGATATGATAAGTTATGAAATGTCACGATGTATGTCACAATTTAATAAAGTGAAACTTAAGTTTTAATATCGTGTCGTACCACCTCAGAAAGGTGAGGTTAATGAGACCGTCCCTTGAGCTGACTTAAGGGCAATATAGGGCGGTTTATATGAAAAGATATGTAGGATCAGTGATCGCCGAGGACCTGTACAACCTCGTCGTTCACTGGTCCAGCGCGCAATTTGGTACGAACACTTATTATGATGAGGATCCTCTAGGAAAGATTTTAGTAATAGATCAAATAAGCGAAACTAATTTGGTCATGCATTGCATATCATATTTTGTGAGTTTATGTTGTATTTCACTGGGCTTTTTAGCTCACTTGTTTCCGTCCGTACTGTAGGTAAGAAACCTATGACTTGATGTGATGGGTTGGAAGGCGACGGTGCGATGAGGTGCTGAGGCAAAGGGTTATGGTGACCACTATTTCCGCATATTTATTATAAGAGAAATTTTATTATTTATGTTCCATTTTATTAAAAGTCACAAGACTATGTTATGATGTTAAGTAAGTATGTTTGACTTTGTGAACTTGTTTTACTTCTATAATCATTAGTTGCAAGTTTATTAAAGTATAAGTACTAAGTTTAAAAAAAAAATATTGCACTTTTTACAATATAAGTATGATAAGTAAGTTTATGTTTAACGGCTCGAAAAGTCGGGTCGTTACAATTAGAGACCATTTGTAGAGTTTTCTTTTGTAACATCAAACATACATGTCATTAAAAATGAGATTTGTAACGGAGATTATTATATGACCCAAAAAAAAAAAATTAAAGCTCAATTTGGTAATGTATCTTTTGGTGCTTAATTCCATTTGATCAAGTCGAGCTAATGTTTTGTGATATATCTGGCATGAGATGATTTATACATTATAATTGTCTAATTTACAAGCAAAATAATCAATGGTTTTGTCCGTTAGGAAATCAATTTCCTAATGTTGAAAACTCCAAAGAAAAGCTCTCCCTTTTGTTAAGCCTCGTTTGACCGAAGCCCTAATTAATTTGTGTCATCAATGTTGCGTTAAGATTTTGTTTTTTGTTTTTTTTTAAAAACATTACAAAAAGTAATAATAGCATGATTCTTAGAAACTATATTACTAATAACTATAAACAGTAATTACAATGTTAATGACCACGAAAGGTAGTTCGGAGTCCTCGAATAAGAAGATTGAGGTGTCATATTCAAATTTTGGTGTATGCATTTTCTATTATACGGATGAATAAATATACAGTTTAATTGAGTTCAGGGTATTTAGTGGTCCACGTCAATTCCTAAATTTGTTATGAAAAAAAACTACAGCAGTATTTAAGACTCCTAATTTATAACCACGGGGTATTAAGCATATATATTTACTAGTTGCTACTGAGTATTTATGTAAAAACAGTTATTCGCTCTATTTATTAAAAAAATCGTTTTCCGTGAGTTTTTTTTGCCCCCTAAAGTGTCATAATGACTAAGCAAGTGATGACTCCTAATTATCTCTCTCTCTTTTATCATGCATGGTTTCAATAGTAAGTTACTATTTCACAACATAAGACAAGATTTTCAACGGCAAAGCGTTCAAATTACCAATACTAATTACGTCTAAACATTCAAAAATGCAGTTTTAGCGGAAAGCATAAAGATTTAAATTAGAGGACATTAATTCTCTATTAATTTGTCTTTAATATATACTCGGTGCTTATTAGTACTGCTGCCAGAGTGAGTGCCTGTGCATAGTATTGAAACGACACAAAATTTCTAATTGTTAAACTCATTCTCAAATAAACCATATAGCTACGTATTTTGCACAAAAAAAAAAAAAAAAAACCCCTCATTATCAAAATGGTTAAATACATATCAACAGCTATTCTTCTCTTAGTGGCTCTTATTTGCATTAATCCAAAAGCTACCGAAGCAAGAAGAAGTAAATTGGATGAGATCAAGGATGGTCAAAATAGCATCTCATTACCGCCACTAGGTCCCCAAAATGTGGATATTTGCTCAATTGTGGAGGGACAAGGCTATATATGTGAACGCCATGAAGTAAGTAACTAGAGCTACCATTCAAGAGCAATATGTTGCCAAACATTATTTATAGTTCTTTATTTAAATAAATTGAACAAATAGTCATTTTTAACGATGTTTTAAGAAAATAACCAATATTTTGATTAATTAAGAAATTAGTCATTTTTTTAACTGATAATGTATTTTTACCTTTATGCCTCTCTTTAAAATATAGATCAAGACATAGCCAATACCCAATAGAACCTTTTTTTTAAATGTATATGTATATATATTTCTATATAGACTTTTCATCAATGAGGAAAATTTCATGCGAAATATTATGTATGGTATAACGGATCAATAATTTGTTATTCTATAATTAATATGTCAATACTCAATACTTAGCTAGACTAATTTAATAATTAAAAGTTTGAGTATGTGACAATCGGTAATAGGAGGGATTCACTAGGTAAGAGAGAATTAGAAAGATAGAAACGAAGGCAAGACATTAAAGCTAAAAAAAAAAAAAATCACTCTTTTTTGTTATTGAGATACAAATGAGACTAATTAAGGGGGAAAAAAATATAAATGTCAAACTTTAAATAACTCTTTTTTCTATGGTCTAATTGTGATGCTGCAGAAATATTTACTTTCAGTAATGGAAAATGCATGACCAATTTACTATCAAAATTAACAATTCTTGTCACATCACGTGTGGTATCGGTACAGACATTAATAAAAAAAAAATTAGCAAATTTGTTTTTCCACTATTAATTTTCAGGTGACAACGGAGGATGGTTATATTCTGGGCATGCAAAGAATTCCGGTTGGGCGTTCCGGCAACAAAGCAGACAAACCACCCGTTTTGCTACAACACGGAATCTTCAGTGTATAAATCTCTCCCTTGTTACTTAAGCAATACATAAATTTCATGTACCAACAATACTAATGACAGATATAAAAATTTGTAGTAAATTTCAATTTCAAAATTTAACACCTAAAATAAATAAAAGAAATTATCTATATAAGTTTGAAAATTGAGGAAATTCATGTAGAATATAGTAATGAAAATTCCAATGGGGCAAAACAAAGACGTGTCACGTGTGTATGACAAAATTCTTCAAACTTGGGGGTTAATATATCTAAGTTTGGGAAAATTCAGTCCGGCCTTGTGCTAGATCTGCGCGAAGACGACACAAATTTGATTCGAAAATGACACGAAAAAATGACAGGATGCTACAACTTGGATGTTCAATTCACCCGAGGAATCGCTAGCCTTTATCTTGGCTGACAACGGGTTCGACGTGTGGCTTGCCAATGCTCGAGGCACGGGTTCTAGCCGCGGGCACAAGCTACTTAGCCCTATTGATCCGGTACTAATATTTCAACTTCTTCCCTGATAAAGTCTTTTTTTTTCTCTTAATATCCTGTTTTAAACTCATTTATTTATGAACTTTTTGTGTATAGAGATATTGGGAGTGGTCATGGGATGAATTGGCTGCTTATGATCTCCCTGCTTTGTTCCAATATGTTCATAACCAAACAGGGCAGAACCTACACTACGTTGGACATTCGTTGGTGCGTAAAAAAAAAAAAAAAAAATCTCAAATTCGCTCGCGCTGATTTTATTGGCCCACACGATGTGACAAAATGGTTCAAATTTTCGTCACTAGTTTGCGACACATGAGAGTTTGTTTCGAGCACCAACAAACAAGAACCGTTTTAAATTCAAACCTGTACTAGTTTTGTGCATATTTTTGTGAAGAGTGAAACTAAAAAATTTTCGGGACAATTTCAAATTTCAGGGAACTTTGATGGCTGTGGCTGCCTTTTCACAAGGCAAGTTGTTAAACATGACGAGATCAGCTGCTTTGCTTACCCCGATCGCTTATCTGAGCCATATCCCTTCGCCGATCATACAAGCCATAGCCAAAGTTTTTCTAGCCGAAGTAACGCAAAATTCTCGTTCATTCATTTCCTCTTTTTAATTACCGACTTGAGACTAGTTCATGTAATAATAAGTTTGTACCATTGACAAAAATTTCGTACTTTGTTTTGCTTTGCAGGAAGTTTATTGGTTGGGTCTCCGTCAGTTTATTCCACAAGGGTGAGAAACAAAAAATAATTGGTGTTAAGCTATAATTAGGTTAATTCCTTTTTCTTTTCACTAAAATATTTGAAGAATGTTCATACATTTATTTATTTTTTCCTAATTAACTTCCCTACAGAGAACAACTATCCCAATTGCTTAATCAGATTTGCAATCAACCCGGAATTGACTGCACCAACTTATTAAACTCTGTCACAGGTAATCTTCTCAGTTTTTAATTAATGTTCCTTGATTTGCTTATTTTTCTCTCTCAAATCTCCAAAAACCGCCGATTGATCTGTTCGATATCTCTCATTCGTAGGCCCGAATTGCTGCGTAAATGCTTCCAGGATAGAAATTCCCCTTGAGCCAACCGCCACGAAGAACTTAATTCATCTAGCTCAGAGTAAATGAATCTCCAAACAATGTCTACTAATTTATTTTTTTTATCGCGACGCAGCTATAAAATTTTAACAAGTTTTAACTCGAGTTTTTTTTTTCTTCTTTTCCTTTTTCTTTTAACTATTTTACAGTGATTCGAGATGGATCGATAAAAATGTACGATTATGGAAATGCGGTTGCAAACATGCAGCATTATAGGCAACCAATTCCTCCGATTTACGACATGACTAGCATCCCGAAGGACCTTCCTCTATTCCTTAGCTACGGAGCGAAGGACTTTCTATCCGATGTCGACGACGTGAAGATTTTGCTTGACAAGTTCAAAGATCATGATGAAGATAAGTTGGTGGTACAATTCATAGAAGATTATGCTCATTTGGATTTTATTAGGGGTCTCAATGCCAACCAAGTTGTGTACAATCCTTTAATAGCCTTCTTCAAGCTCCATTAGGGGCTGTTTGGCCTCCAATTTTCAGGAGTGGCTTTGTTTCACCTCCAAATTTTATTGCTACTATGAGTCTATGATCTATTCTAATATTATTAATAGATAAGTAGGCTATGAGTGTAGTAAGAATGCAAACATTCCACTTCCTTAAGTGGCTATTAATATAAAGTTTCTTGAAATATTTTTTTTTTCCTTCTTCTTTTTGGTTCTTAATGTTTATGAATTCTCCTTAGTAGTGACTGACTGCGGAATAATTTGGTTAAGGTTGACATTTTTAATAGAGTATTAAAATTGTTGTGTCATTAATATTATAATTTGGCGTCTATACATTTTGCATTTACTAGTTGCTAGTTTCTATTTTAATTTTACTCTTGCTGGTTATTCTTACATGTATCATCTATTCAATTCAATTTTTTTTTTTTAGTTCATAATGAATCGTCTAATTCTTAACTACAATTAAGAAAGTATCTACAATTTTTGTTTTTCAGTTAATTAAATACATGTTTTTGGTCAATTTTTTATATACCACTTATAATAGTAAATTTTTTATTTAGAAAAAACTAGCCTTTAATTCACCTAAAAAAACTTGTGGTTTTTTTATTCATTTATAAATATATGATCTAGAAAATAGATTACATAGCACAATTTCTCTTCTTTCTTACCCATTCAAATGGATAAAAGAAAATTATAGAATTTAAAATAATAGTGCGCCTTTGTAACAGTGTCAAAAAAAAAAATCTTTCACGTTTTTGGGGGAATATGGTTTTACTTTTATTATACTATGTCATTGGTAACGAAAGATGGATCGGCAATTTATTTCTTGTTTCCTATTCTGCAACCAAGAAGTACTATAATATAAATTACACATTATAATGGTATAATGCATAAAGAGAAATTATAGTGAATACCTAATTTTTAAAACTTAATGTAAGTTATTACCCAATTTTTTGAAAAATGTAACCCAAAAGATGCAATTACTTACACAGTGGTAAGTGGTGGTAATTCACTTTGTTACCAAAAGCATGTGCAAGTAATTCACAAATTGACTAGAAACTCAATTACTTTAAAAGTTTGGGTATTTATTTTTATTGTTATATAAATTCTGGGTATTTGCCTACTTCACCCATGCATAAATACATTGTAATGGTCTAATGTCGACGAACATTGAATTCTCGATTGGTTTCTTAAGTGCATGTGTTGCTGCCTATATTTGTATTATTCCGATTGTATTTTGTATTTTTTATTATGATATTATATTATATTATATTATATTATATTGTAATGTGTTATGTTGTGTTGTTATGTATATATTCTGTTGCCTTGTCGTATATGTTTACATATGCATGAGGTGTAATAAAGTAGATGGTATGATTTGATGCAAATCAATATTTTAATAATACTATTTGTGTTTGATTAAATGTGCTTTTCGTAATATATAATACAAATATTATTATGTTGACTTGAGCCGGCGCTGACTCTTCAGTTATCTCTATCTAATTTGATCATGCATTGTTAACATGGGAAGTAACAATTTCACACGTCAATACATAGAATTTTACATCAAAACAATCGCAAGAATACAAGAAAACAGCGTATAAACCACGAATACTCTTTTTTCCTAATCAAAAAATTGACGCAGTTTAAACGGAATGCACGAAGAATAATAAATGGACAAGCTATATATTTATATCCATTAATATATCTTTAGTTAATTAGTACTCACTATTTAAACCACACAATGTCTACTTGTTTATTATTCATTTTCAAAATGGTTAAATACACATTAACAGCTATTCTTCTCCTAGTGGCTCTAATTATTTGCAGTACTCCAAATGTCTCTGAAGCCATTAGAGCTAAGTTGAATGATGGTCAAATTACTCAAACTGGCAAGTCCACACCATTAAATTCCACAAATGTTGAAGATATTTGCAAATCAATTGTGGAGTCACAAGGTTATACATGTGAACGACATGAAGTAAGTAGCTAGAACTAGCATTCAAGAACAATATATATGACTCCAAATGTTACGTGTCTTATAATATAATCAATAAAACCTAATTGTACTTATATATAGGGTTTTATTTTTCTTTTTTTTTTTTTTGGTTCCAATGAGAAAATCTTGACGTGTGATCTTATGGATCAATAAAATGTCAATATGTAACTTGACTAATAATCAGTTATAACAAAATAGATCTAGATCTAGTTATTAGGCTAGAGAGAATTGAGAAGATGTGTGTGTGTTTTTTTTTTTTTTGGTTAGATTAAAAAAAATGAATTTTATTTAGTACTAAAATACAAGTGATAAAGAAGGGAAAAAAATTATAAAATTTCAGTTATAAGATTATGGGTCAGTTAGGTAAATAGTCATTTTAGACTGTGTGTTTTTAAAAAATAGTCACAGTTTCAAAAAATTTAGAAACTAGCCATAAAACTGTAAGAAATTTCTGGCAATAACAAAAATACACATAAAAATACTGTCAGAAATTTCTGACACTAGACAAAAATTTTGTCAAAAATTTCTTATATGGCTAGTTTTTAAATTTTTTGAAAATGTGGCTATTTTTTGGGAATTTTATACAAAATGATTTTAAAAAATAGCCACAGTTTCAAAAAATTTAAAAACTAGTCATTTCAGAAATTTCTGACACGTGTCAGAAATTTGTTACAGCGCATTTTATGTGTAATTTTATTATTGTCAGAAATTTCTTACAGTGTGTAATGGCTAGTTTTTAAATTTTTTGAAACTGTGACTATTTTTTGAAAACACACAGTTCAAAATGGCTATTTACCTAACTGACCCTTATTTTTTAAAATCATTTTGAAAACAATGGCTATTTCCTTAAAATTCCCTAAGATTATCTCTTAACAATAATAGAAACACTAGTGTTTAAGCCAACCAACATTGATTATCAAATAAATTTACATCATATTTTGTTCATTAGTCCACTTTTTTTTCAACAATCTTTCTAATTCATTTCATTCCTAATTCCAAGTGGTATTTCATTATTTTCAGGTGACCACAGAGGACGGTTACATCCTCGGCCTGCAAAGAATTCCTGCAGGGCGTTCCGGCCAAAAAGCCTACAAACCTCCGGTTTTGTTACAACACGGAATCTTCAGCGTAAGCGTCTCCGTCCCTTCGCGTAAATTTCGCGTATAGGCGAGTCAAAATCGAGTCAAGCATGACATGAAAAAACTGCAGGATGCCACAACATGGATGTTCAATTCCCCTGAGGAATCTCTAGCCTTCATCCTGGCCGACAACGGCTTCGATGTCTGGCTTGCCAATGCTCGAGGCACCGCTCCTAGCCGCGCTCACAAGTCACTCAGCCCCGATGATCCGGTCCTCTTTTATTTATTTATTTTTATGTCACACTTCATTATATATGTTGTGTTCTAAAATTCATATATTATGTTTTTTTTTTTTTTAAATTTTTTTTGACCTTGTATTTAGGATTATTGGGGGTGGTCATGGGATGAATTAGCTGCTTATGACCTTCCTGCTAATTTCCAGTATGTCCATGACCAAACAGGGCAGAACCTACACTACGTTGCGCATTCGTTGGTGCGTAACAAACTATCGAATTCGTTGGCGCTAATTTTATTGCCTAACCACTTAAAGAGTTGTTCTGAGAGGCAATTAGAACTATGTTTTAACAAAATTTGCTCTAGGGCTGTGCATAGTTGCTAGAGTTGAAACACCGAATCTAAAATTTCGGGACAACTTTCGATTCCAGGGAACTTTGACGGCTTTTGCTGCCTTTTCGCAAGGCAAGTTGTCAAGCATGACGAGATCGGCTGCCATGCTTAGCCCGGTTGCTTATCTAGGCCTCATCCCTTCGCTGCTCATACAAGCCGCAGCTAGACTTTTTCTAGCCGAAGTAAAAATAAAAACCCTTTTTTCGATCATTTCGGTTTTAGATTAGTTCATGTATGTTCACACCATTGACAAAAAATTTCGTACTTTGATAATTTTTCTTTGCAGGAACTTTATTGGTTGGGTCTCCGTCAGTTTATTCCGCAAGGGTCAGAAACTAGTTTAAGCAATTCATCATAACTTATAAATTTAGGCCTTCTTTTTTGTTTCGAAAAAAACATTTCAACTTGTGACAAAAAATAAATGTTGTTAAAGTACTAATTTGTCCCGTTTTCAATGTGAACAAAATGTTCAATCTTTTTTTTTTTTTTTTACTATAAAATTTTATAGATTGCTCAGTTCAAGCGATTTTGTTTCTCTTAACTTTCCAACAGGAAAGGATCTTCCGAACTGTTTGCTCGGATATGCAATCTACCAGGCATTGACTGCTCCAACTTAGAGAACTCTGTCACAGGTAATCTTTTCGAAATTCCATATTTGGTTAATTTGCTAAGCACTTGATTCAATTTTCCTTTCTGTGCCTCTCAAAAATTTTTATTGACTTCTCTATTGCAACTGAATAGGCCCGAATTGCTGCCTAAATAGTTCCAAGGTAGACGTTTCCTTCGAGCCAACCGCAACAAAGAACTTAATCCATCTAGCTCAGAGTAAATAAACCTCTAAACCATGTCCAATAATCTTTAAAAATTTCATTTTAATAATTTCAAGCATGTTTACATTCGAGTTATTTTTCTTCTTTCTAAAGTGATCCGAGATGGCTCCATACGAATGTACGATTATGGCAACGGGGACGAAAACACGAAGCATTACGGGCAACCGGCTCCTCCAATTTACGACATGACCCGTATCCCGAATGACCTTCCTCTTTTCCTCAGCTACGGAGGGAATGACCTAATAGCCGACGTTGACGACGTTCGGATTTTGCTTGACAAGCTTAAAGATCATGAGCAAGACAAGTTAGCGGTACAGTTGATAGAGAACTATGCTCATTTGGATTTTGTTAGAGGTGTCAATGCCAACCAAGTTGTGTACAATCCTTTAATAGCTTTCTTTGAGCTTCATTAGTGACTCTTTGGTCTCCAATTTTTTCATATGTGCCTTGGTTCTACCTTATTTTATTGCTGTCTATTTGTATGTATGTATGTATGTATGTTATGTTAATTTTGTCATGTAAAAAAAATGTGAAATGTATTAGAAGTTATGATATAGATGTGTACAAAATGAAAACATTCTCTACTTCCTCAAGTGGCTATTGATATAAGGTTTCTTGAAATAATATGTTGTGCATCATTAACAGTTTATACCTCAAATAATATGCTCTTTTAATATTTACTTTTATGTTTATAGTGTAAGGTATAAATTAAAACTATAACACAATAAGGTAAAAATTAATGATGTGTCGGAAAAAAAAAAGCATTTTTTATGATTAATATCCCA
Source organism: Boehmeria nivea var. tenacissima (assembly GCA_018132145.1). Taxonomy (NCBI): domain Eukaryota; kingdom Viridiplantae; phylum Streptophyta; class Magnoliopsida; order Rosales; family Urticaceae; genus Boehmeria; species Boehmeria nivea. The sequence continues at coordinate 9,657,227 of CM030876.1, read as the reverse complement.
CCAAACTGATACAGTGGACAATGCTGGAGCTTTTGAAAAGATTAGGGAGCAAAATGATGACGAAAGCACCATCGTAAGGCAATTCTTTACGATCGCACAAGATGAGAGTGATATTTTCATAATTTATCCTTATTAAAAGCCCACTCTAAAAATGGACTTTTTTACCTAACTTTACTCTAAGTTCTTTTATTTTGTTTTTTCTGTTTTGTGGTTATCTCTATTTTTGAGATGGGGGATTTTGAAGAATGCCCTATTATTGACACAATGATAATCTATACCCCATGTGAGTTGCATTTTTAATTTATATCCCAAAATTTATACTACAAACATAAGATGGAAGGAAAAGAAGCACACTACATGGGGTATATATTATTAAGTGGCATAAAAAATGGTTTTATTTTGAAATTCTCCCTTTTAGATTGCGAACAAAGCTTTGTAGTTTATTATATCATATTATCATATACTATGCCTATATAAAAAATAAAAATTAAAAATTAAAAAAGAAATCTTTTATTTGATGTTTTTCGTCCCTTGAAAAGTTGGTCGACTTAAAATACACTTGTGGAAAGTAATTTGGTATGTCATCGCTATTGAAATTGTGCATGATCCCTTGATGGTTTGATCTCTTTTTTTTTCTTTTCGTTTGTCTTTTTTCGCTTTTTCTTTTTCTCTTTCCAGGTCCTTGGTCCAAAAATTAATTATATCCAAAATGCTAATGAGCCTCTTAATCTCTTTACATATCTGGAAATGACTATAATTATCACTAGAATTAAGACAGAACAAAAGGCCTACCGTTTCATCAAAACTCACTTATTTCCCACATTTTCATTTCCTATTTTGACAAGGAAAAAACCAAGTTACTATAGATTATATTATGCATCTAGCTCTGAACATTATTAATTTAAGTGGTGTAAATTTTTCTAGCTAACTATAATTATGACCAATAAATAAGAAATTGACAATAATGAGGTTCCCACAAGTTTCTTCAAACACAAAAACAGTAGTGAACAATGAACCACCAAAAAAAGCTTTTTAGGTTCAAGAAAAGTACAAGATACATAAAACAAAAGGCATTGAGAATTTTCATATTCTCTGCATTTTTTGTATGCCTTACATATAGATGTTGGCTCTCAAAGTAAAATGCTTCTGGGCAGAAATATAAGCCGCCACAAAAGGATCATCGCGGCTCGTTTTCGCGCAATCACCCTTCTTCTTTTCCGATGCGTAGAAGAGCTCGTCGCAGCTGACAGGCAGGGGATCAGACGAGACAAGCTTTTCGCGCTGATCGCCATATCTTTTGTTGGATTTCGTCATTGCGCTCTTCCACTTCCTCATGCAATATTTTCCGAGTTTCGCGAATCTCTTAGCCTTCTCATCAGCCATGTTGCTCACAATGTGTTTCTCATGTTGGGGGTTTTGTGTGAAGTTATAGGAAGGAAGAGATAAGGTAGCTCTGGCATATCATCACAAGTATTATGTGGAGGCTTGGTAGAGAGGGCTTGCTTATTTCATGAGCTTTTTTACTTGCTTTTTTGGTGTTTTTTGCTTCTAACTGAATTAGCCCTTTGGCTTATTCTTGCTTTTGTAACCTTCGCTTTACGAGTTTATCCTCAGTTTGTTAGAGATTTCAGACAAATTTTTGGCTTCTTGTCTAGCCTTAACGTAATGGGAAAAGCAATAGATCATGAAGTGTTAATGCTGATACAATTGGCTTACCTTTTTCTTTTTTTTTTTTTTTTGGCACTAATGAATCTCTTTCTATTTGTAGTTCATCATTATTGTTCCCCTGCATTTATAAGCGACCATACAAAATCAAAAAGGTACTCTATATTCGGAAATTTTGTGTTGGGAAACACTTAAAAAACAGACTGATGGAACCAATACAAGAGTTATTATTGGATATCAACAAAAGTATACGGCAATTGTCATCCTCCTTACCACACAAAATCTTTTTCATTTTTTTCTTTAGGTTTGTAGCTAATGGCCTAATTTTAGAACTAATTTAAAAAAAAATATTCATAACTTTTTAAAATTAGATAAATTACCCGTTTTTGATAAATAGACAAAATATTATAGTAAGCGGATGAAATACCAGTTATTTTTTGCTTGAATTTTGTTAACTTATCATGGTAATTTATCTGTTTACCCAAAAAACTTTTAGATGGTATATAGATTATTTACCATGGTAAGTTGGAAAAAATTCAAGCAAAAATTAACTGATATTCAATCCGCTTACTATAGTATTTTATTTACTTAACAAGAGCGGGTCATTTACCTAATTTTAAAAAATTGTGGATATTTTTTTAATATAATCTAAAAAATAGACTATCTACCAAAATTTCTCTTTTTCTTTATATGATTTATAGTTTTGACAAGTTCTTCAAAAAAAATTTATCTTCTTCCTAAAACCTAACTCTAATCATTCTTTCCCCCTTACATCACGACATTAAGAGCCTCCATCCGTCCACGGAAAACTTTTTATTATTCAACCAGGTGTATTAAAAAAAATAGAAAAAGTGAAGAGTGGTGGAAGCAGACAAAAAATCACATGCCATAAAAAACATATTAGTTATCATATACCCTTATTGAGAGCCATGAAAATAATTTCCTACCAATGTTTTTTTTTTTCGTTTCCCACCACAGAATACGCATTCATTATGTAAAAACTTCAATTATGGGGGCTATTTATAAAACTTTTATGGTTAAAGCCCAAACGCTAATAATTGAGCGGAAATTGCTGGGCAAGTCTTATGCGCGACTAAGCATAATAGAAAGAGTAAAGTGGACTGTGTGAGAGAAGCAAAAGCACAGAGGAGCGAAAGAAAGAGAGAAATAAGAGAAGGGTTAGGGTTTGAGATTTTGACCTAAACGACGTTCCAATTCAGCTCAAATTTCACACAGTGAATCCTTGGCAGGTGATCAACGAAATTTTAAAAAGATTTTAAGGTCTGACTTGTGGAATATTTATGAATTTACCTTTAAATTCTCAAATTTAATTAACAAAAAAAAAACGGTATTAATTAATTTTCCTCTACAGGTTCTATACAAGTAAAAAAATTGGAGTTTGATCCACTATGGGAATATTAAGTGGTTGGTTCTCAAAGAAAACAAAAGGACTCAAACAAAGGATGTTCCCATGTTATCCAGGTATGACTCTTTTAGTTAGCTGAATTTATTTAACTTGCCTCTGTTTAATATTACGAACTGAAGTTTGTGAATAAATCAGAAATTTTAATGTGTTTATATAGGCAAGCTTGAACGAGAAAGAGAGAGGTGTTTTCTGGTAAATGGAAGCAAATTGTTAGAAGAGCTTATAACTTCGTGCAAAGGTAGATGTCGGTGCAATCCAATCCGTAACTTCTCTGCTACGCAAGTCCTTGAAGCCACGGAATATTTCAAATCTTCTTCTTATTATGATGGCCGGTATGAGTGGTACAAGGGTGCTTTGGATGGTCGCCCAGTTCTGATCAAGAAATATGGACCTATTGGATACTACAACACGGTCAAGGAATTATGTCGCGACATTGCGATAAGCTCGCATATGAGCGCACACAAATACGCTCTTAAGCTACTTGGATGCTGCTTGGAATTCTCTTATCCGGTACTAGTTTACGAGGATGAAGAAGTTAATGGACCTCTCAACATCTCAAGAGGCACCGATTCAAATGGTTTAGCACTATCCTGGAGACAGAGGTTGAAAATAGCAAAAGATGTTGCTTATGCGATAACATATCTACATACTGCATTTCTCCGACCTATAATTCATAGAAACATAACAGAGTCCAATATTTTATTGGACAAGAATTATGTTCCAAAACTCTGCAACTTCAATCTGGCCATTTCAATTCCAGAAGGTGAAACATATGTTGAAGTTGATGCATTAGTAGGGACATTTGGGTACCCTGATCCTCATTACCTTCGTACTCAAATTATTACGGAGAAGACTGACGTCTATAGCTTTGGTGTTTTGTTACTAGTCCTTGTAACTGGAAAAAGACCTTTCGACAGGAGTCGTCCTACAGGTTTGGAAAATATTTGCACTTACGTAACGGACTTGGTTGATAAGGAACAATTTAACGACATTGTGGATCAAAAAATGTTGGAAGAGGAAGGAGGTGGTAACGAAGAACAGCGAAAACTACAGTTTCGAGCTTTCATAGAACTCGCTTTGCGGTGCGTTGAAGAAGAGATGGAAGATAGGCCACAAATGATCGATGTGGCAAAAGAATTAGTTAAAATTAATAGGTACTATTAACCCAAGAAAAAAAAAAAGAAATAAAAGCAGAAAATTCGTGTGTTTCAAAATATAAAAAGGGTGGAAGATTAAGTATGAATCTTTGATTGTTAAAGAAAAAGAAAAGGTATGGTCTCTTAAGGTTATATTTAGAATAAGAAATAAAATAAAATAATAATTTAAAATTAAAAGAGTAATTTTAATTGAGGTGTGTAGAGAGTAAATAGAGGGGAAAATAGAAGCACCCTTGTATAAATATTTGCACGCAATAAATAAATTTAAAAAAAAAACCCTATAAAGGAGGGAGTGTATTAAGTTCATATGTGTTTCTCTCTTCTTTATATTTGAATTTTGAAACTAAAAATAAGCTTCAACATTGATGTTTGTCCTCTGCAATGCGTTTTCAACCAAAACGGACGTTGTAAAAGAAGAGGAACCGTGCGCGTTTTGATCGAAAACATTGTTCTTCTTATTTTATTTTATTTTTTTCGGCTCGGGCGCCTGTATTACACGCGCCCAATGGATGCTGGCGTGTTCCCCACGCACGCGTCACCAAACTTTTCTTCTTCTTTTTTTTTCGGTTCCCCATGCATTTTTTTTTTCGATTTTTTTTTGTTTGCAAAAAGGGCTCCTTTCGAGGGCTTTTGGACAAATTTTTAAGGCCTTTTTAGCAAATTTTGAGAGATTTTTTTGCAAATTCTTATTCTCTCTCCTACTTTTTAATTTTTTTTTTTAGTTCCAATCATTTAAACAGTTATTTTTTTACCGTAGTAATCTCAAAATTTTTTTTTTCATATTTGGATTTTTTTTTCTCTATATTTTGACATCCATTGTTATATACTTTTTTTAGGTGCAAATAACGTTTTGTTTTTACATTTATTTGACCCCTTTCATTTTTATTTTGTGGTGTTTTATAAAATTATAAAAATCTTTATATATTTTTCTAAAATTATAAAAGTGCATTTAATTATTAAAATCTTAACGAAAACATTCTTTATTAAAAAAAATACATGAACACGGCTGAAAACTAGTATATATATTGTGTAGAAATGTAATAAAACTATGTATGAAAGTATATTTTTTTTATGGCGAGTGTTAGCGTGCGTCATCTCAAAGAAAACAAACAAATAGAAGATTCTACAATAGTGCACGATTTTTTGCACTATCGATAGTGCACGGCTTATAATAGAATAAAAAATACATAAAAAATAATTTTTTTTCTGCACATAAGTACATTATATCGTCTATTTTCATGTTATAAATTCATTTCCCACATTTAAAACTAAAATTATATTCAATCGGAGATGAAAATAGAAAAATAAGAAAAAAATATAAAAAAAAGACAAACTTTTTTTTTATCTTTTTCATATCTGATTAAGCATATTTTTTTGTGTTAAATTTGAAGAAATGAATTGATAACATGTAAATAGAGGATGTAATATGTTTATATGTAAGAAATTTTTTTCATTTTTATGTATTTTTTAAGCTATTATAAGCCATTCACTATCGATAGTGCAAAAAATGGTGCACTATTCTATAATCATCCAACAAAAATTAAAAGAGAAAGCATATGTATTGTTAAGTTCCTCTATAGACTATAGTCTATATTACCCTTTAGTACATCTCGAAGTGCCTCCTTCTCACAGTCGTCTCGGCGTGCTCATGTTCATGTAACCAAGTTGTTGCCGATTTGCGACGAATTTGGCAACAAGAGAAACCAACAACGTCGTTGCTTGGTCTTCGAGATGAAGGCAATTGGCGATCGATCCCGCTCGCTCGATCACCGAGGCCGATGAGACCCTCGTACTCATTCTTTCTTGCTGCTCAATTTACAATGTTTTTGGTTTTGGCAACCTCGATGGAATGGAAATATTTCTCATTGTATTAAGCTTATCCTCAGCTCTTATTGGATATTTTTCTTGGTTGTTAATTGTTATTATTTTTGGCTATGTATGTGGCGCCCCTAATTGGGGGTCAGTAGAATTAATGAAATAATAAATAAAGTCTTGCAAATAAATAAAAAGTAAAAATAACGACTTGAAATTCACCCATGGGATTTAACATAAAACTAAAAACAGTTATAAAATCCACAATTCAATACATCACCACTAAAAAATAAAGTTAAAAATCCTCATCGGTCACAAAAGCTCAAATTAATTAATTATACTGTCATCCAGTCTTTAAAGTCTGAACTAAAAACTCGAAAGAGAACCTACACTTGTGAAGAAGCAAGAGGGGAAAACGCCTTATACGACCCAATCAGAAGTTTACTGCTCCTCGTCAGATAAGTCGCACTGTACACCTCCTGGAAGAGGGAGGAAAAAAGGGGTTGAGCTCGTCGAGCCCGTAGGAAATCTTATTACCAAATCTCTTTAGTCAAACCTTTAATTAGTGTGGTTATTCATTAAGTGAGTTTCTAAACAGTTTTATCACATTTGAACCAGATATAATTACTGTCAAGTTATTCCATCAACTCTCACGAGTCCTAGTCAAAGTTCTTAGCTGTCAACAAAAAGTCCAAAACTAGAGAACGGCCGGTAGCACGCAACAGGTACCGAGAACAACCATAAATCCTCAAGGAAATGCCATGGGACCGACTATAAGTGGACCAAACATCCCTATCCGTAACCCGGTCTGGCGCAGACGTCGAGACGACCGGTACGTTGCGGGCTCTCAAACCGTTCCCCTACACTATTCCAGTACCTCGAGTACTGTGGTCATCCCGATGCATACTACGCAGCCGCCAGCCACTCGTCAGCGGCAATCACAATAAGAGTCAACAGGTCACATCACGCCTCGGGGGACCGTGTCCAAATCCATAAAGTCATAATGCATAATAATAGGTCGATAAAATCACACTCACGACCTCACAATCACAAACTCAATTCCACACAATTAGTTCGTTATTTACTCAATTTCTTATTAGCCGTCTGTAATTGATTAGTCCAATTAGGCACATTTTTAATTATTCCAATCATAATCCCTAATATCAATCAATTATATATTTTCAAACTGCCCTAAATGTCAGTTTCTAACATTCATAAAACCTATCAGATTAAAGGACGAGATCTGATAACAAGACTCCTACCTCGATATACGTGCAGGAGCGGTCAAACAATTGACTTTTTCACCGGAGCCGAATCTCACAAAACGGAGGTCACCGCTGGGTTCGTCTCGTTGAACCGAGTCCAATGACTGTCCTCACTCGACAATCGGAGACTGGGCTGTCGGGCGACCCGGCGAATTCGCACGACGAAGACGGCACGCAGATCGAGGCAGCTCCTAGAGTAGAATCTGTACAAACGAAGACCACCGTTGCGATCAGTACGATGAATCAAGTCAAACGCCAGTATCGGTTCGTAAAACGGAGGTCCGTAAGTATAGGTCATTTTAGACATAACTAGTATTTTAGCACGCAAAACGAGGCATCCAACCGGACTTATTCCGGACCTGCGAAAAGCTTATCCAACCTATTTCGACCCTTCCGAATCCAATGGTGAGGTCAATTTCATCAAACAACAATCACAACATGTTCAATTTTATCAATAAAGTTTTAAACTTCAAACTGAAATTAAACACTCACCGAGCGTCGGATCGGAGAAATTCTTAAGGGCTTTACAATGTAAACACTATTTATTTGTTTGTTATACTATCATTTATGAAACATTATGATAACTTGAAGAAGAAGAAGAAGAAGAAGAAGAAGAAGAAGAAGAAAGAATAATATTCAAAGATTTCCTAGAATCCATTGGCCAGAAATCAAAATAGGATTTTGGTTTTTAGCTAATAATCTTTTTCTTTGAAATTTTGAGTGTTCTGTTACATATGTTGTTTGGCCAAGTAAGCAAAAATAATATGTTTGGTAGAATTTAAAAATTAAAATCTCAGAGTATAAATGTTAAATTTTGACTTGTAGTTATATGTTGTGTTTCTATTAATAAGTTAATTTGGATTAGAGATTTTTAGGTATTTGACCAAATTTTTGGGTAATTTTTTAGGATTTAGCCCTAAAATGTCGAAACTAAGGAGCCTTTATGTTACATGTAACATATATACGTGTAAAAGTGTAACATTTCATGTAATAATACATGTGTTACATTTTTATGTTACATGTAACGTTACATTTAATGTTACACTTACATGTAACATACATGTTATGGCTAAATCCTTAATTTCGCGAAATTATGACTAAATTCTTCAAACTTTACTTTTAAAATGACTAATTGCTTAACCGGCCCATTTGATTATTTCTTGGTCCATGTTTGAATGAAATAATCAAAGTTTTCAAAAATTAACTCTTACTTGTTTTTCCCATCCAAATATTTTCATTCCATTTTTTTTTAACTTTTTTAATCTCAATTTAATTTTCTTAAATCTCAATCATTTATATCACATCGAAATTCGAAAAGTCAATAAGCATTCCAAATGACTCATTTGATGGTTTTTCCAAACAAGCCAAAGTTATTAGCCACTAAAACAAAAGAGAATTAAGGGCATAAAGGTAAATATACATCATCATGTAGTTATGAAAATGACTAATTTCTTAATTAATCGAAGCGTTGGTCATTTTTATAAAACAACATTTAAAAAATGACTATTTTCTAAAAAAAAATTTAAGAGTCAAGTATTGCTTTATTAAGATTAGCTTTTAAATAATAGTCAAAGTTTCAAACAACTAAAATAATTATAAAATAATTAAAATTTTATTACCATAACAAAATAAAGAACAAATTTTAAAGACTATACTATTTTCTTTTCAAAGAACTAACCATTATTTATATGTTGATTTTAAAAATAATCAATATTTCAAAATTTTAAAAAAATAACGAGTTATAAATTTTATAATTTTGATAATAAATTTATTATAATAAATTATGTGTAATTTTGTTATGATAAAAAATTTGTTACCTTAATAATAAATTTTTGAGAAATTATAGTGAATACCCAATTTTTAAAACTTAATGTAAGTTATTACCCAATCTTTTGAAAAATGTAACCAATTACTCAAATGATGCAATTACTTACACAGTGATAAGTGGTGGTAATTCACTTTGTTACCAAAAGCATGTGCAAATAATTCACAAGCTGACTAGAAACTCAATTACTTCAAAAGTTTGGGTATTTATTTTTATTGTTATATAAATTCTGGGTATTTGTCTACTTCATCCTAAACTTTTTATGGCTACTTTTTTTTTTAATTTTTTAAAATTGTGACTATTTTTGAAAAAACACATCCGTTAAAATGACTAAAATACCTAATGAACATTTAAAACATTAACTATCTTTTAAATCAAACTTTAAAAATAACTATTTGTTATGTACTTTATATCAGGCATGAAAATCCGGCGGTTAATAACCGACCAGAAAAAATTCACCGGGTAATTATCGGTTAATTCACCAGAATTATCCGGTGACAATTTTCGGTGAAACTCCGGTTATTCACCGAAAATTGTCACCGGGTAATGCCAGTGAATTAACTGGATTTTAACCGGAGAGTGTTTTTTTTTTTCTTCTTCTTCGTCGCTCCCTCATTGGTCACCGCTGCCTCCCCCACCTCCCCTGCGACCACCCCACCTCCCCTGCGACATCCCCTGCCACCCCCGTGACCTCTCCGCCACCATCGCGACCTCCCTGCGACCACCCCCCGACCACCCCGCAACCTCCCTGCCGCCACCGCGACCTCCCCTGCAACCACCCCGCGACCTCTCCGCCACCACCGCGACCTCCCTGCGACCACCCCCCGACCATCCCGCGACCTCCCCTGCGACCACCCCGCGACCTCCCCCCCGACCACTCCGCCACCACCCCGACTTTTCCCGCAGAGCACCCCACCACCTCCCATGACTCCCCCGCCACCTCCCCCGACTCCCCGGCCACCTCCCGACCTTCCCCCCGCTTGAACCATTGATCGAACGAAATTTTTTTTTTTCGGTGAAAATATATCATCGGAAATTTTCGGTGGTATAATATGCCGGTTAATTAACCGTGCCACATTTACATGTTTACTTTATATTATTTTAAACTATTTAATATATTTTTTAATTGTAACATAAAATTTGAGAATTTTCAACTTCACTTTTTTAAAAAAATTTCAAAGGGGAAGAGAAATGTTCTAGCAAATGAAAAAAGAAATGAAGAGAAGAAACCATGGCTGCTTACGTGTCAAACAGCGATTGGTCCGCACACGTAGCTCTGCCCGAGCTCAGAAAAGTTCTGCTGGTTTCTTTCTTTCTTTCTTTCCTTCTTATTTCATGTCTCGAGACGTTTCTACTCTGATTTAGATTTTGGCAAAACGTATCACCAAATCTTAGGAAGAAGAGAGCGAGAGAGAGAGAGAGAGAGAAACATGGGACGAGATCGATCACATTCCGTGTCGTTTCAATCCCTTTTTGTCGTTTTAGTGTCACTCTTCGCCTTCAACCTCTGCGACGCGCTCTATGGACCTTCGTCGCCGGTTGTTCAGCTAACTGCTTCCAACTTCAAGTCCAAGGTATTTTTAGTTTTTTAACCCTTTTGTCGATTTTTCTACAATACCCATTTTCCAGTTTTTGAAAATTTTCGGATCAATCGTGGAAATGAGTCATTTTTTATCGGAAAAAAAAAAAGAAAGAAAGAATCTGGGTGATGATAACTTTTTTCGTCTCTTTTCTGAAAAGGGTTCTATTGAATTTTGATGTTGATCTTTGGTGTTTTGATTTAGACGACAGTGAGTTATTTTCTTTATTAAGTGAGCTTACATTACTTATTATGAGAGTATGTTGGTCTGTTGTAATTGTGCTTTATAGTGAGATGTACGGACCTTAAAATTGGCTGACAATTCTCACAGTTTGTGGAAATTTTGGACAAGTGTGTGAATTTCTTGGTTGATGGTTTTTATTATGCAAATGTGCTATTGTTATGTCATAACATGCTGGCTAATGGGTAGATATCTACCTAGGTGGGAGTTCTTCAAGGGAAGAATTTTATTTGCCATAAATATTTAATCACAATTCACAATAAAGTTTGTTTTGAAATATAATCCTTTGTTTGGTACTCCTTACAGTAGTGCAGTACACATTAATGAATCTGATTATATTAAAATTGTTGAGTATTTTGCTCATGGTGACACTGACATTCAGATTTCTTTTCTCTCTCTCTCTCTCTCTCTCTCGTGGTTTTGATTATAGAGCTGTTATTCGTATTGTAAATTGTTATATAATAGAGGGATAGGTTCTCATTTGGCTTTTCGCCTATGATTTTGGGCACCGAAAAGAATTTCCGTATGAATGCAGTATTTTCATTTCAGCTTCACCGAAGCATTTGAATGGTTGCAGGTTTTGAATTCGAATGGAATTGTTCTGGTTGAGTTCTATGCACCGTGGTGTGGACATTGTCAAGCACTAACACCGATATGGGATAAGGCAGCGTCTGTCTTGAAGGGCGTGGCAACTGTAGCAGCTCTGGATGCGGATGAACACAAGTCCCTCGCTCAGGTTTCCTATAGCTAGTCCTGCAATTTCCAGTTCTCGCTATGTTTTTAGTTATAACTTTGATCTATAAGCAAAATACAAATATGTTGTCTGTTTCAAGTTCCTTATTTGAATGCCATAATAGTTTTCCTAGTACCTATGAAATACATCATAACTCTGGTATTGGAATGCTTTGGAAGTACCAAAGATATCTTCCCGTCTGTTTTGTTCCTGATCATTTCTTGCTATCATTGTGCCCAATAATTGTATTAAAAGCTGCTTGAGAAATTCTTTCCCTTGTGAGATTATGGTTTGGATCGGAATGTGTTGTTATATCTTTTTCTTTGATGATTACTACTTCTTGGAACTGGAAAGGTTAATATAAGAATTGTCAAGTTCTCGAAAAGCTAAATGTTACATGTAATGATAAAATCAATAGTCTTTGGTCAGCTCACACTCTGGCGTCTTCTTGTGATAGCACATTCCAGTTGCCTGCTGAGTTACTCTAATGTTTGTCTGAATTTTGGTGGAATTGACGTTTTATAGGAATATGGCATTCAAGGGTTTCCTACTATTAAAGTGTTTGCACCCGGAAAGTCTCCGGTAGACTATCAAGGAGCGAGAGATGTCAAGCCCATTGCAGAATTTGCTCTCCAGCAGGTTAGTTGTAATGCCTCATAAAAGTTCTTTTAAAATTCCCATCCGTACCACATAAAAAACTCGGCAGTTCTTTGGCAAGTTGATTGACGAATAAATACCAAAGCTCGTAATGAGTATGATTCAGTGCAGTGATAAAATGTGTTGGAAATGTTAATATGGTATTTAAAGAAACTTTGACAATAAATTATTAATACATGCTAAAAATTCTTTTTGCTCTGCTACAGATAAAGGCGCTTCTGAAGGAACGCTTAAATGGAAAAGCAACTGGTGGTGGATCAAATGAAAAATCTGAGCCTAGTGCTTCAGTGGAATTAAATTCTCGCAATTTTGATGAGCTTGTGATTAAAAGTAAAGACCTTTGGATTGTGGAGTTCTTTGCACCTTGGTAAGTGCGTTTTTTTGTTAGATCTAACCTAGCTACTTGTTTATCATTGTGATCTGTCATGGGTTATGTTACAGCTGCTCAAGCAATGAAAATAATTCTTTTCTATTTTTCTATCTTTAAAGGTGTGGACACTGCAAAAAACTGGCACCAGAATGGAAGAAGGCTGCAAAGAACTTGAAGGGGAAGGTGAAGTTAGGCCATGTTGACTGCGACGCTGAAAGGGTAAACTTAGAATTTTGATCTGAAAGAGAAACTAAATTGCATGAGTTTTATCATAGAAGTTATTAATTTCCTTGGTCGTGTAGTTGGGGAAATGTTGATTGGGTTACTCTTGCCAAAAGTAATTCTTAGCTAGGTGGGTGTGACGCAAAAAATGTTTTTGACTTTTGGGATCTTCTCACACTATGCCCCATAAGCAAGGATGGTTGTTTAGTGTATGTCCATTATAAGTGATGTAGCTCTGCCAAACTAGTGTATTTCAACAATTCATATCAGATATTGCATACTCTTTTTCCCTTGAATTCATTTGCGGACAAAATGCAGTGCAAACGAGAACTTTTTCTTCTATAGGTTTAGGTTTCTCTTATTCAGTGACCTTACCTTTGATGTCAAAATGTATTATAAATGAAGTCATTGGGTTTAATGGGGTGTATTTTATCAGTCCCTGATGAGCAGATTCAACGTTCAAGGATTCCCAACCATCTTGGTGTTCGGTGCTGACAAAGATAGCCCGTTGCCTTATGAAGGTGCAAGAAGTGCTTCGGCAATTGAATCATTTGCCCTTGAACAGCTCGAAACAAATGTTGCCCCGCCAGAAGTGACTGAGCTGACTGGCCCAGTAAGCTTATAAGCTTCTTACAGATTTTTCAACCGAAAACCATATAACTACAAGGCTCAATAACTATTTAAAATCTTTCGTGTAGGATGTCCTGGAAGAAAAATGCGGTTCAGCCGCCATCTGCTTCGTAGCGTTCCTCCCTGATATTTTGGATTCCAAAGCAGAAGGGAGAAACAAGTACCTTCAGCAGCTATTATCAGTCGCGGAGAAGTTCAAGCGGAGTCCCTACAGGTAAGGAAACATCTTCCCCTTGTTTTTATCTTTCTTCCCAATATAGTTTTTTTTTTTTTTTTCTTTTTTGGATTTATCATGTGGTTGGTCCCTAAACTATTCTGAAATCTTGTTTAGTTATGTTAAACTATTAAACCCTGAACTTCAAAAGGAATATTGTTAATCCCTATATCGTCTGCTTCAATGAAAAAGGTCAGTATGTTAAGAGACAATTTTACTACTACTGAAAATGGTTGGACAAATACTACAAGCATTTTTTAGCTAAACATACTATCTGAAGTCCAGGGACATTTTATAATCTGAAGTTCAGGGACATCAATAGATTATTAAATGATTAATCCTTTTATAAGTCTGAACTCTTTAAAATTTCCCGGGAGCTTTATATAGCGATGATATGTCACTGTAGCCTTAAATATAAAGGTTAAATCTTCGCAAGACCCACATTGTCAAAAACTATGGCTGATAAATAAAAGTTTCATCTTTCTCTTTGCAGCTATGTTTGGGCAGCTGCTGGTAAGCAGCCAGACCTGGAGCAGCGTGTTGGAGTCGGTGGGTATGGCTATCCGGCCATGGTTGCCTTGAATGTTAAGAAAAGTGTTTACGCTCCACTCAAAAGTGCTTTCGAGCTTGATCACATTATGTAAGTCGTCTTTCCCGTCATCTTGAACACCGTAATACAATGAGGGGAAGATTCTAATGTGCTCAATTTGGGTTTACCAGAGAGTTTGTGAGGGATGCTGGGCGCGGAGGAAAAGGGAACTTGCCCTTGGAAGGCGCCCCTGCAATTGTGAAGACCGAACCATGGAACGGTAAAGACGGAGAGATCATGGAAGAAGACGAGTTCTCTCTTGAGGAGCTGATGGGAGAAGATACTGCAAGCAAGGATGAGTTGTGATCGAATAAAAAGATTCTGGATTGTAGGATCAATATGTGTTCCCAGTCATTCTAATGTTACAGAATTTAAATGGTCTTTTTCTTAGTACTAAGTAGTTTGTTATGTCCAACTAGTTATTTGTGGACATTTGCCACAGGACATTATTTTCTCTCCACCCTTCGGCTATGCTTGGAACCTAGATTTTGTAATAGAAAAATAATAAGCAAGAAAATACAAAGAGAAAAGATGAGGAAAGAAAATATAAATTTTTACCTGCGTTTGGAACAAAAATAAAAAAGAAAAACAGAAAACTAAATTGCAAAACCAAGCTGTCATCTTAAAAAAAAAAAAAAAAACCACACAATTTGAGATATAAATTATTAAGTGGCATTAAGAATTGTTTTATTTTAAAATTATTGCATATAATAAATATGATATACGTATATTATACATATAACATATTATGTTACATGTATATTACGATTAAATTTTTTATTTTATAAAATTAAAGCTAAAATCTAAAAAATTAATTAAAAATTTAGTTAAATCCTTAAAAATCTCTAGAAAAATAGAGTACTCTTCTTTGGAATATTTGTCCATTCACAAGCTCTCCATCTCACCCCCCTTCCCTCTAAAATTCAACCACTTATCTCTACGCGAATAGCCATGGGTCATAAAAGAACACTCCAAGGTTGAATCCCGAGCTGGATTGGTGGATCAAAGATCTAGTGGCGAGCTCTAATGGCGTATTTAATATTGAGTTTTGAGCTTCAATAACAGGTCAATGTTGAATCTTGAGCTCCAATGATGGATACGAGCTCTAAATCGCAAGGTGCCGCGGTAGATCGAAGGTCGAATTATGAGCTTCAATCGCAAGCTGTAATATGGCATATCCAAGGACTGAGCTTCAACAGCAGATATTTGAGATTGGTTCGTGAGAATGATATCAAACAATAGTCGATTAACATTTAAAAGAAAATGATTTTCCTCTCATATTGATATGGAAAATATAAGTAATCATATGTGACTGAACTTTCCTCCCTATTTTCTTCAAATATTTTTCTCTCCATCTTTTTCAGTTCCAAACACCAGAAATAAAATAAAAATAAAAATAAAAAAACTTTCAAAATCTTTTTACTCCCAAATGTTATTTTTTCTAGGGGTGGCAATTCGTGTCTCGTGTCGTGTCTTATCGTGTTGACTTTTTTTTAGACCCAGACCCGGCCCAACTCATTTAGTAGTATTTGCTTATCGTGTCGTGTCGTGTTCGTATCGTGTCTTGCCGTGTTACCCATTAACGACCCATTAAGACCCATTTAATAATCGTATCTTAATAATAAATATATATTAATGGTATTACAATCTATATACGACTCATTTAAATTTTAAACTCATTTATGACCTAAATTAAAATAAAAAGATAATTCCACACGTAGAAACAACAACAAAACTACAAGATTGTATGTCCAATAAAGAAAAAAATAACAAAACCAATCAACAAAATATATAACATAACTAAATCAACAAAATATATAACATAACTAAATCAACAAAATATGTTGTTCTATTGTATAAGAATGAATATAAAATTAAAGAAGATATATATAAATATTAAAAATTATTTATTAATCGTGTCTTAACGTTCTTAATCGTGTCTTCGTATTCGTGTCGTGTTCACCCATTTAATTATCGTGTTAATCGTGTCGACACGTTTAAGACCCAGACCCATTAAGGGTGGACCCAGACCCGTTTATTTCGTGTCGTGCTCGTGTCGTGTCTCGTGTCCGGACCCAAATTGCCACCCCTAATTTTTTCTAACACTTCAAAACAAAAATAAAGGAAAATTTTAAGTATATATATATATATATATATATATATATATATATATATACTAGTTGTTAGCCACGTGGCCCACGTGCTATGCGCGTGCAAGCTCTGAATAATTTATTTTTGTTTTTCATATTTTTTTAATTTATTCATTCATAATATATATATATATATATATTTTAATTTATTCATTTATAGCATTTTTTTTTTCAATCTAACTATAAACATAAACTAACTAATATATCAAGCAAGTGTGTTAATATTATTCAACTAATTTAGGAGACGATATATTATTTAATAAAAATTTTGGGACACTTTTAAAATTACGTTAAGGAATTAAAAAACTAAAACAAAATGAAAAAAATATTTTTATTAGGAAAAAAATATATCATAATGGGTGTCAAAATATTAAGAAAAAGAAATAAGTTTTCGATTCCATTACAGTTAAGTAACAACGGTTAGAACAATTTTGAGCAAAAGAATTTAAAAGATAAAAATTTACAAAAAAAGTCCCCAATAATTTGAAAAGAAATTTTTAAAAATCCCCAAAGAGACACATTTTTTTCGTCAAGATCCGGAGCCAAAACCAAGAAAACCAAAATGATTCAAAATCAAAGATAGAGAGAGAAGATGAAAATTTAGGCAACAAACTAAAATTATAATAATTATATATTTAGCGATTTTTAAGCACGTTTTTTTTTATCTTCACTAATAATACAAATTTTGAAGAGAACAAAAAGAAAAAAATATGCATGCCTATGATTATGAAACAAAACGATAATTTTTATTTATTATATATATATACATATATTTGTAATCTTCATCCAATTACAATTTTTGTAAGCAAAAAGCAAATAAAAATTCATTTGGCTAAAAAAAAGTGTGAAAACGGAAAAAAGAAAAATAACAAAAAAAATAAAATAAAATAAAATAAAAGAAAAGAGGTATAAAAAAGAATTTTAGAAATTATTTTGTATGGAAATAAATTTTTTTATAAATTAGAAATAAAAATAAAAAAAATGAAGAGAATTTTAGAAACTAAAACAAATAAATAATGAAAAGTGTGAAAAGAGCAAAATAACAAAATATAACAAAAAGAAAGAAAACAAAAGAGAAAAAAAAAAGTATAAAAAAAGAATTTTAGAAATTATTTGTTATGGTAAGTTTATTTTTTTTATAAATTAGAAATAAAAATTAAAAAACGGAGAGAATTTTTGAAACTAAAACAAATAAATAATGAGAAGTGTGAAAAAAGAAAAATAACAAAAAATAACAAAATGAAAGAAAGAAAAGAAATTGAGAAAAAAAAGGTATAAAAAATCATTTTAGAAATTATTTAGTATGGAAAGTTTTTTTTTATAAATTAAAATAAAAATTACAAAATGGAGAGAACTTTAGAAACTAAAATAAATAAATAAAAAAAGAAAAGTGTGAAAAGGAAAAAAAAAAGAAAGAAAAAATAACTAAAAGAAAGAAAAAAAAGAAAAAAGAAATAAAAAAAAGACCAGCGCGTGTAGATCATGCGGCAGAAGGAGAGTGGGGGGACAGCCCCTGCCATGCGGGCCCCACACGTCAGGGCTGTCCCATCTTCTGAGGCTTTTTTTTGCACTTTTTCCCTAATTTTATTACTTTTTTTGTCCTATATTTTAGATAAATTACGTTATGGCCCAACTTTTGAAATTTTTTTTTGTTTATGCCCATAAGAAACGCGTTTTTTTAAGTTTCGCGTGAAAAACTCAAAAAAAAAAAACGCGATTCGAAACGTGACGCGAACTTGGGACGAAAACTCACATTTATAAATGTGTAATAGATACGTACACATTTCGATTTCCGATTAAATAACAAAATAAAGGTTAATCCTACGTAGACAAGAAACAGTGATTACACATAATTAAAAAGGAAAATTTTGAAAAATGTCACTTCTGCAGAATTTATTTTAAAAAATTCCACTTTAAAAAAATTTTGCAGTACATACTACTTTTTTTATTAGTGAATTGACCAAATTGTCTTTCTTTTTTCTTTTTAAAAATTAGAAAAACAATAAAAAAAGGCTATTTATTTAAAAAACCGAAAATCCTAACCAGTTGTAAGTTACCCAATTTAATATATACATATATATATATATATATATATTGTTGAGATTTTAACAATATAAAAGAAAAGAAAAAGTCCCACATCAGGAGTGAAACAAAAGAAATGGGGGTTTTTAGGCTATATAAAGACTCTTAGCTTTTACTTTTGATTAATAATAGAATCGATTTGTATTTTTGTACATAAGCTTTAAAATACTAGAAAGAACTAATCTTGAACTATGTGAGGAGGCCTGAGGAACGACGACAAAAGACACGTGAGGAGGCAACGACGGCCATGCCTTCTTGACTATTGATGGATGGATGTTGCGGCTGCGTATTGCCTAAAGATATCGACGAGAAGAAAGATTTGAGATAAACAAAGAAGAAACTGAAAATCACTCTTTATTATTAATTCTGATTAGTTACAGAGTCTCTTATATACTGTGGATTAGTCATAACTAACCCAGACTAATCGTAACAAACTTTGACTAAGCTATAACTAATTCTAACAGACTCTAACCAAATACATTACACATCAGCACACATGTACAGTCAGCAACACATATTCCTAACATACGCCATGAGACACATATCAGCACACATGTACAGTCAGCAACACATATTCCTAACATACGCCATGAGACACATATCTTCTTTGGAGAAAGGTTCGACAAGATCCAGAGCCCTCTCCGGAAGGAGACTGATTAACTGGACGACTTTAGGATGTTATGTTTCTAAGCCTTCTTCGTCCTTCGCTCGGCTCGCTTTCACCGGACCGTCTCTTTTCTGTCTTGTTACATGATTGGTGTTGAATAAGCATGTCTCTCAAAGCGTGTTATAACTTAGTGAAACTGCGGACCCAATTGAGAAATCTTGAGAGGGTTGATCAGTTTCCTGGAACTCTCTATAATTCTTGGTGATTTTGCGATCTCTCAAGTCTCTCTCTCAGCTCGTAAATGTGACTTAACATTCATGACAATTGACAGGTAGTAAGTTAGTTTGACTATAAAGCTTTTTTTTTTTTTATGTCTATATTATAAAAGATATTCCAGATAATCGGATATTTTCTGTTCTTTCTTTTAATTTAGTTATTTTAATATTATGAACTAAGTCATTATAACTTACGTTCAAATTATACAACAGATTTGGATTTTCACTATATAATCTATCATAAAGTTTATGTCTCTTTGTTATTTTAATGTGTTTATTAATTTAACTGTGTTCGACTCTTAACAAATTTACAATCAGATTATAAAATATATTTTGGATTATACACATTTCAGTTTAAATGATAATCTATCATGAATTTTGTTTTTGTTATTTATTTATTTTTTTAAACTTTTGTAAGAATTATAAAAATAGATAATGCATAATTTCACTAATAAATGTGTAATCCTTATTTTCATTTTTTTTACATTATTTTATGGTATAACAATAATATCCTAAAATATAACGAGTGCAATTTTTTCCCTTTAAAAAATCTTTTGAGACAAAATAGGTATATTTTGGAAATTTCGTCACTATCCTTCACTTTATAGGAAAGAATCTAAAATCATGCATGTATTACTACCACTTAATATTCTAAACTATACACACTTCACTCATTTTTTTCTTTCCAATTTAAGATTTTATTTTTTAAAATTGCATAATATGTTAAAGTATTTTTTTTTTCTTTCTCCCCTTTTGAATTATAGCATTTATAACTAATACATACATATATTAGGACATTTTGATAAATGCCACTTTCCAACAAGGGGTTTTGTAACGTGCCACTTAAAACAAAATGTTGGACCGATACCCGAAGGCCCATAAACGGGACAAACCAAACACCAAAGGCCCGACGTCCACCGGCTCGACGGCTTGCCGCCCCAACGGCCTGCCGCACAACCGCCCCAACGGCCTGCCGCCCAGAGGCCCAGCCACGCCGACGGCCTGCCGCCTTGCCGCCCCGACGTCCCGCCGCCTAGCCTCCCCGATGGCCTACTGCCTCGCCTCCCCGGCAGCCTGCCGCCTCGATCCAAGCCATCAAACACGCGAAGAATAACCGTCAGACACGTGCTCTGATGGTTTACGCGAGAAACTTGGGACCTCTTTCCCACGAACTGAAACCACTTTCGACAACTTCCCGAGCCACTTCTTCACATCACCTAAAAAAATAGTGGAAGAAAGTGGTAAGGAAAACGGTTAATTCTACACCTATAAATACCGCCTCCAACGATGTGCAAAGGGTTCCGATCCTCGGACAACCATACACCGAAAAAAGGTACAAAAATCTCAAACTCTCAAGTGCCGGAGACACCCATCTCCAGCACCCCATTTTACCTTTAAACAAGAACTACAGGGCTTGATTCCCTTAGGGGTGATGAGCTAAATGCGACGCAAGTGCACATGCCGACAAGTAATATAGTGGACAAAGAGTCCGTGTATCGATCCCACGAGGACTATTGTTGACTACCAAACTAATAAGTCGAATTCATTATTTGAAAGAATAATAAATTGGAATGTTGAGATACAAAAAAAGTAAAGAAAATGCAGAAAATAAATATTGGTAATACGATGGTTAAATGATCTAAGGCACACAATTCACCTCGCCTAGCTATGATCATTTGTTAAACCTATTCAATTAATGTGTTATTGCTATTGATGATGACGATTTGCTAATGTGAATGTCTATTTCTCTCGAACATAAACAATCTTAAGTCTAACAATCAACCTCGTCTCTCGAATTTTGGTTAGATTAATTAAACTAGAATTAAGCCTAGAAATCTAATGTCACACAATTGTTATCGCTATCTCTAGTCAAATAACAAATCATGTTGTTCAATTATTAAGCTATAATTATATTCTCCTCTCTCGAATTTCGAATAAAACTCATAAAATCCAATCATAAGGGCGCGCACACTCATGAAGGCATTAAACGTATAATCAAACAATCATCAAATTAATAATAAACACATCAATTGAATGAATGGAATAACAAATGAATCATAGTTTCGGTTCCGGATACATCGTAGCCTTAGACAATGAAATTTAGTTCATAATGAAAATAAAAGAAACAACCCAACACAATCTGTTCATAATGGAATTAAAGAGAAAGGTTAAGAAGAAACGAGTTTGGCGAGTCAATCGGCTCCGTCTCCGGCGTCCGATCTTCTAACGTAGCTTCGAATCTTCTTCTCTCCCTCTCTAACTCTTCAAAATGTCAATTTTTCGTCTAGGTTCGGGTCTGAGGTGTTTTGGGGGTGATTTGACTTTTATAGGGTGAGTTTTAGGTCACAAATTAGCAAAAACGCGCGTCTCGGATCGGGCTGTCGTGACACGAGCGCCGCGGCGCTACCTTTTGGGCGCCGCGGCGCTGGGATATCCAGCACAAACCCAAAAATCTGGGCAGAACGCAACAACATCTGGGCAGATTAGCGCCGCGGCGCGCACTGATTTTCAAAACTGCATATCTCTCTCATTTCTCGTCCAAATCGCGCATGTAATACGCCGTTGGAAAGCTCTTTCAATGAGCTTTAACTTGGTATGCAATTTTCTTCAATAAATCGTCAGAATTCTTCACGAAAATCTGCCTCAAAGACGCACGTGTATTTGCCTTAGTTTGAATTGCTCCAACTTTTCTTGTTTTCACCCCATTCTAATTTTACCTTATTTTTCACCTGAAATAGAACACCTCTTATTAATTATTATGACTAGAAATTAATGTGTGAATTTTTAAGATGTTTTATTTACTAATTTTATAAAATGAAATAAAAATTAACAATTTACACTAAATGCACTTACTAAACAATTCTAACCTATTGATTGAAAATGCAATCAAATTGGACTCAAATATATACGAAATGAACCTAAAAAATGATGGAATTATGCAATAAATGCGGAATGCATCAAGGGGATATGTAGGCAGCCCGGTCTCAAAGATTGGGTACAGTCACAAACCCAAATCACAAACATATTTTGTCCACAGAATTCAAGGTTCATCATAATATCAACATCAAACTCTATCTCTCTGACCCGTGGTTCAACGCAAGCCTAGTCAAGGTACTCGGCCACGTGTCCCGTTTTAGTTGGTAAAGAAAAAATGCATCAACACAAAACATTGTATTCGATGCTACTTTTTGGCATTGATTTGGATCAAAATACCCCTTTCATCTCCAAACCTCAATTTCTTTATCAATCTCAGTACTGCCAGCCATTGCAATATTAGGAATTAGTCGATATGTCTCTCTTCTGGTTCGTCTTCTCTCTCTCATTATAATTATATATATATATATATATATATATATATATGGACGGAGTCAGAAATAAGAGGCTATTCAAAATAAAAATTAACGGCGTCATTAATTTTGTTTCTTAATTAGATAACAACGTCATTAATTGTGGGTCATTAAAGGCCGTTATTGATTAGCAGTTTTTTTTCCCCCCCCTTGCCGCTGCTATCTTTTTATTTATATATTGCTTATTGATCCAACATGCATGCTTATATTCCACGTCGTTTACTTTTGCAGGCGTATTATTTGCAAGACTTTAGCTAGCTAGTTAGGCAGATAAATCAACAACAATGTGTCGATCAAATCCCAACTCGGACTATCGGTATCGTCGTTGGCTTAGATAACGACAGCGACTTCCCCGACGACCAAACCCTCGTCTCCCCAAAGTCTCCTTCGTCTTCATCGTCATCACCGCCGCAGGCACCAAAATCTCACGCGAATTCGAGCAGCCGGCAGACATCTTCAGCTCGATCCGCCCCCACCGCACGCATTCCCAATCCCGCTGCATGAAACGCGCCAATGCAGCGGTGGACGCAATGCTCTCCGACACCTCATTCCCTTCCCGATTGAGGGGCTCTTCCTGAAGTTCTGCCCCCTACTTTCCAGCCGCTCATTCCCACCACGTCGAGTGTAGCAAGAGGACATGGCGCCGAGTATTACGGTCTACACTGCTATGATAGTCAGGTACTATGCAAGATGTAGAGGAGATCGCAGGATGCTAATGCGGATAGCCGTGAACATCGAGAGGCAAAACATTGGTAAACCAGCAAGAGCTGGAGAGGGAGTCCAATTTATTACCCATTGTTTTTACTTGCTCATTATTTTCTCTCTTTCTTTAGGTTTAGTTTTATGCAAATTGAAAGACATGATTTTGAATAAATAATGTAATCAATGATTCAAATCATCTTCGTTAATTGTACACGTACGTTTGATCAAGATATTTGCTTCTACATTAGTGCCTTACAAACAAGGAATTGTTTATTTATTACGTTAATGTGTTGTTCATTTATGAATAAATGTCTATAAAATCTAAAATGTATTATAGAGACTATAACTTTAGGATATAAGTTTGTAATAGACAAGAGGTTAAGAAATTATGGATAATATATATGTGTGTGTGTGTGTTTTTTTTCCTAATTAATCAAAGGATGAATCTTATAAGTAATCGTTAAGACACTGTGTTGACATTAAGAATGTGATAGTACTATCTAGATAATCAGCGTAACAACACTAAGTTGGAGTGTTTGATATAATAAGATTATATAGGATACAAAACCAAGTTTCTAGAGACTTTGTTAGAAAGAACTGTACTAATGTCACTAAGCCTTTAATTTTGTCCAAGTTTATAGGAACTTGAAATTACGAGTCCATAGTCCTCATATTGCTTTCCTAAGATCTGGATATTACTTTTATATGATTAATTTGATTACTGCTCGTTTGTCATAGTTTATCTTATTGCATTAAAAGTGTTTATAGCATAAAATAAAATAAATAAAATAACAAGTGTTTTTATAATTGAAATTAATTTTTATAGTGGGACCGTAAATATGAAAAGATACAAGGAAAAATTCCTTGTGGTGGCAAATTTAGAGGTGACAATGAGAGAAAAATCATATTATATTAATAATTAGATTATTAAAATATTAAATAAGGATTGTATGTAATATTTATTTAAAGGTTATATATTTAAGATTCAGTTAGGTAAATAGTAATTTTGGATTGTGTTTTAAAAAAATAGCCACAATTCAAAAAATTTAAAAACTAACCATAACACATGTAAAAAAATTTTGACAATAACAAAATCACATATAAAAATTTCTGTTAGCAAATTTGTGACATGTGTAAAAAAATTTCTAAAATGGTTTGTTTTTAAATTTTTTGAATCTATGACTATTTTTTAAAATCATTTTCTAAAAAGTGGTTATTTTCTTAAAATTTTCAATATTTATTTAATTAAAAAGGCATTTTTTGAAAATAGTTCTATATGGCCATTTATTGGTCTGTTGTTAAAAAGCAACTCTTCCAGATATAGAATTCAACTCTTTTTCTTTTTTTTCTTTTTTTTTTTTTCAATCTATTACTAGATGAGTACCTATTTAAATTTACATCAGTATAAAGAACGGTAAATGCGAGAATACAAAATAAATAACTAATCCACCTAGTTCATTAGCAGAGATTTCACATATGAGGCCTATCATCCGAAGGCAAAATCCTTTGACAAAATTTATATGTACTTCAAACAAAAAGAAACTTTGATTAGTTTGCATCTTTTACCTCTAATGGTCGAATTCCTTGCAAGACAAGCAAGAGAATGAGCAAGCAACTCCTATCTGACTATTTTTAGCTGTATAGGAAGATCCAGCAGAGCTTTCTAGAAACCAACATTTTCTAATCTCCATAAGCATTCTTTTCTCAATGGGGAATCTGCAAATATGGCCTTAATAAAATCTTGAACCTAAACAAACAATGAGAGAGAGAAACATGATAAGAATGAATTCAAAATTATCTAAATGAGCTGATTAAAATACAGAATTCGTTAAGGGAATCAATCGAGGCATTATATATAACTCCAGACAAAACAATTTCCTGTTTAAGCATAACCATACGCATTAAAACAGTAGATTATTGCATACAAGGAAATTACAACAGCAAACAAGCAAAGGGTAACTGCACAATTAAAGCGGAAGCTACGAAGCACCAAACCATATGAGGAATTAAACAATTTTTCTTAACAAATATCTCTTCTACACAAAACACAAATCGAATCAGAGTCTGGTAATACCTCTTTTGATGTAAAACCGCTGCTAAACAAATCTCCACTTTCCCAAGCTGCCGTAATTGATTTTAGAGGCATATCCAGTAATGCTGAAGTGAAAATAAAAAAAACAACAAAAAATGAATGCAGATATTAAGTTATTGTTCCAAGATATTTCCAAGAAGTCTACTGTTTTATAAACTACATCATTGATGATTGACGGAAGAACATGCCTTCCAATTTCCGGATCTTGACCAGTGATGGTATGAGATCATCAAGTGTTTGCTTCATAATCTCTGGTGCATTCTCGGTTTGATTGTGCGCCGCCAGGGATTCCAATAGAGAGGATAGGCTTTCCAGCATCAATTGAATTAGTCTTTGAAGCTGGCATATTGAGCAGAAAGTAGATAACACCAAACACATAAGCAAGCATTAAAAGTCTCAATGGAAGAATGAGCATCAAAACATAAAATATATATATATATATATATATATAGAAATGTGATGACTCTGGTAAGATCCTACCTGTAATGTTTCTTCTGCTGCCATATCATCAATAAGTAGTATGTCTCTAGTAATTCTAGAAAAAACTGACTCTAGTACCATACACATGCTTCTCCTGTAAGTTGAAGGGACTACGAGCGGTTCCCAAATGATATGTACTTTCTCCAGGATGAACACGACCTGATTAATATCCACGTGCTCAAGCGTCAAGATAAACTCACAGGGAGAGAAAATGACATTGCAAGAACAACAAGACAATAAAAGAATGACAATTGCACTTTTATTGTCTTAATGTTCAGTAAACGTTTTTTCTTTTAAGGAAAAAAGAACACCGCCACAATATGATAAAACTTAAAGAATTGATACCTGATCTATGCTAAATTTTGCAGACTCGAATTCTTGCTTTAAATGTGTATTCTGAAATCCATCTGCGCCATCTATAGCCTAATAACAAAAATCTTGTGAGTGGGCTTGTCAGAAAATTTTGAATTCAAAATAGCTGATTGGTGATTCTCCATTAACAAGTACATATAAGTATTATCGAACCTCTTTCAAGTTATAAATAACTAGTTGGATTTGTCTCTGCAGTATCTCTTCTGCCATTAGTTGAAATCTTGGTGCTAAATCAACAAATATGGCATGTTCCTTGATGGAACTTGGAAAATCTGGGCGGTACTGGAAAAAAAAAAAATAATAATAATTTGCATTAAGCCAACAAAAACCTAAACTGAGAAATATCCTTTTTTCACTTCCAAATCATATTTTATTACTGACTGAAGAAACTATGTAGTGTCCCGTTGTTCTCAGTTTATACCTCATATGCAAGCCCAAGTATCTCCTGTGACAGATAGAGGCAATCGTTATGCATAAGAACAGCTACCTGGTTGATGCTCTCTAGCTGCCTCTCTAGCTTCAGAAGTGAAACAAGCGGGTTACCAAAAGAACCATAATGATTATATTTGAAGAAATCTAAAGTACTGAAACAGGAAAAACTAAAAGATACACCAAACTCCATCAACCTCACATGATGTGAAAATAATCAAGCAAGCTAACTTGGTGAACATTTCACAAGCAGAAAAAGAACCGCACGAAAGTATACAAAGTTAATAAACATCAACATTATATATGCCAGCTGCGGAACCTGTATTATAAAATCAGTTATAACTGAAAACCGGCATCACCACAGTTTCTGAAGAAATGAGGCTTTTTGTTAGGTTCCTAAAGAAATTAGAGGAAGGGTTGTAATTGGTTAATAGTTGGGTGGAATACAGGGTTTGTTAGGATTTAGGAGTGAATACTCTATAACTAAGGGATAAAGATCAGTTTAGCGAGGCAGTGAAATTAAGAGCTATTTTGGCTCAGAAAACCAAGATTTCTGAGAGCGGTAGGTCTCTTGAATCTATCCATACCTAGGGTTAGAATGTAGTTCTTTCATTTTTCATCAATGAAATGATATTTCACTCTCGTTCATCTATTTGTGGCGAGAAACCTAAATTTTTGGAAAATGTAAGCCTTCTCTGGTTGTACCATGATTTGTTTAGATTTTAGTAACTCTGTACAATCTAATAATTGGGGATTGTATTCTGCGTTGAATAAAAAACTCTCAAGTTCATTCTATAACTATAAAAAGATGGAAGACAAGGAAATTGAAAAAGATTCTTCGAAAATATACGCACAATAAGTTTCATCCTGGAACAGACAACTATAGATTTGATCTTTTAAAACTAGATGCAGATAATACATATGTTTAATGCACATAAAATGCATATGTACAAAATAAAACTCCTCTCGACCATCCCACCAAGTCCAAACATATTTCTGAGAAAGAAATGGGTGGGTAAAACTGCTTATGCAATGGCATTCAAGCTAGAAAGAACTAACCTTGACAGGAATGACAACTTCGTAAAGAAGTAGAATGTCTCTAGCGGCATGATAGAATTCTAAAGCGACTCTAGTGGATGATAAGCAAACATCCTGTAGATTGGATTAATTAGGGAAAAAAGAGAAGGAAAACAAAAGTTTTCCATGCATGAAACGTGCATATTAAAAGAGAAAGCATATGGTACATATTAGAATCCATCTCTACCTTAAGTGTTTTATGCACAAGCTCCATAAGTTGAAGAGCTGCTTTCGATACTACACACCTCTCTGACAGAAAGAGTAATTGAACGACATGATCTGAAGTTTTTGCAACCATCCTCTCATTCTTTGTGTACTCCTGAAGAGAACCCAATTACGCTAAGATAATGCATCAATAATCAATGAATAACAAAACGGGCATTTCCAAGTTCCATCCCTATATACTCACCTTAGGAATAGCAAAATCACAATGAAGAAGCAGTTTTCTTGCATTTGCCAGGATTTCTGCCTTCTTCCTCGATGCAAAGTGAACCTCGACATTTTCAGCAAATTCGCTCAACCTGCTATCCTTGTCATCAGATGTTGAAATATATCCTATTTCCTTTAGATCAGTTTCAAATTCAGATGTGCGTTCAATGATCTTCTGAAAGCCAGCAAGTTTTGAAGCATCTTGAGGGACAACCTAAAACAAACATGGATTGTTCAACATATGAAAAATGCATAACAAAATATCCATATCTTGGTTAGCTTTTGTGCCTTAGGACATATCACATTTAGGAAACTCGTACAACTTGGCATTCCTTGATATAAATGCACTTTAATTTGTTTCCTTCAATGATCGGAATCATGGCCCAATAATACAAAATCCATCAACGCTGAGAAGAACTAAAAAACGCAACATATTCTTTGGTATATTTTAGAAATGAAGCTAAACAAGCAGTAAAGTAAGTTCCAAGAATAATGGACTGAACCTTTGAGAGAAAATTGGAAATAATCAAATCCGAAATTCTCGGCCATGTCAATCTTCCGAAACTTTGAACCCATGGACCATTTTGGAAGCATATGCATTTGCAGAAGAACCGAATAGCCTGACTAATTCCCGAATAAATAGTCTCACCCTCATTCTCAACCTGAAGTTTGAATAAACATGTTTTACAACAACATTCAAAAGCCACAGCAACGAAAATGGATATTTTGTCATTTAAGCAGTAAACCAACAAAATCATCTTTCTTATATCCTTTTCCTCAATATGACCATGTGATGCAAGACAATGTGCATATAAAAGGCTCAGCAACCAACTTATTTACACTTTACACACTCTTAATGAGTTTCCTAATAAATCAAAACTATAGCTGTGCAACACAAACGCTTAATCCAAAATACCTGCGGATCATGAGACGGAACTATCTTTATTACGGCTCCGGTTATCACTTCAGAATCTTGAACTAATTCCTCCACGAACGAAGCAGGTGATCGATAATTTACCGCTGCAGAGACGACATATTTGATCATCAAGTCAGCTACTTTTGCTAGGCCATAATCCAAAATCCCAAGCACCTACATAATTAAAAAAAAACAAAAACAAAAGCAAAAACATGTAATCCCAAATGTGAATTCAACACCAAACCTAATAAGGAATTGATGATCAACACACCTCCAAAGCCTCCAAAACTGTACGAAGCTCGATCCTTTCGCTCCCGCCATTATCACTCAACACACAATCAACTCGAACCGCATTCGATTCCCGGTCGAACCGAACCGCATTTCCCATGAGCTTCAACAGCGACTCTTGAATCTACAAACCGAAACCGAAACCGAATTCCTCTAAAAACACACAATCAAAAGCTCCAAATAAAAATCACCAAACTCGATCAAAACACAATCACAAAAACAAGAAATTCAATCCATTTTCGTTTCGCTCACCTCCTCGAAGCAATCGGACCACTCTTTCCTCAGCAATCCGTACACAACCGGTTCTTCTCTCTCACTGTCCCGGCCACAATCGCCGTCAGAGACTCCAATAGCCTTCTTCAGATCTCTCAGCCCCTCAGCGGCGAATCTCAGCCGTCCGATCCTCAACCCCTCCCGGACAGCGCCGAGCCCGTCGTTGATCTCCACAACTGCCCTCACCAGCTCCAGCAACTCACGCTTGGCCCTGAGCTCCCTCATCTTGGCCGTCATTTCGGCGACGGTGGCGGCGATCTCGGCGTCGATCGGGCGGTCGGAGATCGCGGCGGCGAGGGCGGCGACGTCGTCGGAGGTTTGGGCGGAGCGCGAAACGGCGTCATCGCAGAGTGAGAAGAGGTTGGCGAAGTCGCGGCGGTGAGAGGAGAGGTAGGCTTGGACTCTGGCCTTGATGCTGAGGGAGTGAGAGTCGAGGCGCTGGATGAGGAGGCGGAGATCGGGTGCGGAGAGGGGCGTGGTGGGGTCGCTGAGGTCGCTGCCGGAGAGGAGATCTCGGACGTTGATGGAATCGAACAGGGCGTCCATCGCGGGTGGTTTTCACGGCGGTGAGGGATAATAACGTGCGCCGGGAGAGCGCAGTTTATGATTGTCAAGCCCGCGGTGTGGAGGGAGTTACCGAGTTAGGAAGGCTGAAGTAGTGTTTGGGTTCGAGCGGTAGGAATTAAGGTCTTATTTGGTAAAAGGATTTGAATATGTTTTGGGTCTTCCAAACGAATTTGATAATTTAAATTGCTGTTTGGCATTTTTTTTTTTTTTGATAAAATGATGGAAGATTTTGAAGAATGTCTCATTTTTTTTTATAATGATAATCTATATCTCATGTGTATTGCATTTTTAATTTATATCTTAAAATTTATACTATAAACATAGAGTAGAATTAAAGGGAGTGTTGGGTTTTGTTCAATAATGAGCTAAGTCTGTGTATAGAAAACAATGTGTGGAAAAGAGTTCTACATTGATAAATTATAAAGAGAATGTGCTCTTTATAAGGATAAAGCTATCTAGTAGGTTTAAACTAAGTGCAAGCTAAGAGTGTGCTACTTGACACAGTGGCACACTTGCCCATGAGGCGCATGGCGGGGTGGGGCGAGGCAGGGGCGTGAGTAGCGAGGCTGTAAAGGCGCAAACCGTTTTTCCTGGCCGTTATATAGTTAAAAGTTGCAAATTTTTGATTGAAAAACG
This sequence comes from Boehmeria nivea var. tenacissima, assembly GCA_018132145.1. Lineage (NCBI taxonomy): Eukaryota > Viridiplantae > Streptophyta > Magnoliopsida > Rosales > Urticaceae > Boehmeria > Boehmeria nivea. The sequence goes on along the minus strand of CM030876.1, from coordinate 9,626,120 downwards.
TCTTTTCCTCCACATATAAAATATTTTAGACGTTTTTAACACATTAGAAACATAAGAAAGCATCCAAAAACAAGAGAAACACTTCCATTAACAATCTTTGCCTTCAATTGAGTTTTTATTATTGCTTTGCTACAAACTCGATCAAAGGCTTGTCATATCTTGCGGCGTATTTGCAAGTTGGTCCACAAAGCAAAAGAAGACGCAAATAAACGCTTAAGTAAAGCGTTTCGTACGTGAATCAAGCCTCGCTCTTCATTATTTCCTTAAAATCTCTAACAATCTTAAGCGTTTATTCATGAGATGGAGACCGAGACTTCTGTTACATCCATCAAGTTGATTAACGAAGACCTTGTGAAGTTGGATCGTTTCGATGGCACCAATTTCACGCAATGGCAAGACAAGTTGAAGTTCCTCTTGACATCCTTGAAGATTTTCTACATACTCGATCCCGAGTTAGAGCCCCTTCCGGAAGCAAGTGACAAGGACACTGACGAACGAAAGGTAGAAGCAAGAAGCAGCAAGAGGACGAGCTTATTTGTCGTGGGCACATCCTCAAAGCCCTCTCGAATCGTCTTTATGATCTCTACACATCTACTCAATCGGCGAAGGAGATTTGGAACGTATCCGATAAGTGTTTATACACGAAGGTGCGTGGCACGAGAAGTTTGACACCGCCATTCTCTCAAATGGATTTGTTCATAACATATCCAATAAGTGTTTGTACACGAAGGTGCGTGATGACATTGTGATATATGTATACCTTTATGTTGATGATATGTTGATTATTAGCAATGAAATGAAATGCATATTACAAACGAAGAGGTTTTTATCATCAACTTTCAAGATGAAAGATCTTGGACAAGTTTACACTATTTTGGGCAGGCATGGATCCAGGATTTGATTTTAGTGGGGGCACAACTATGAATGAAGCTTAATCGATACATAACAAAAAAATATTATATATATCTTTGATTTATATAATAAAAAGAATTACAATTGTTCTCTACGAGGTTTCATTTTTTGATAGCGTTGCATGATAATCTCGTTGTCAATTGTATCAAAAATATCTTTTTCAATGTAGGCTATCAAGTTGTCATTCATCCATTCATCTCCCATATGATTACGAAGACGGTTCTTCACGATGTTCATAGCAGAAAATACTCTTTCAACGCTAGCAGTAGCAACTGGTAGGATTAACGCGAGTGTCAAGAGCAAGTAAACCAATGGATACACCTGATGTCTTTTGGTCTCAACCATTTTCTTTGCAAGATCTCCAATTCCTTTCAATTCAACAAATTGCTTGCTAGAGCGCACATCTAGGATGTAAGTTTCTAACTGGTTACCAAGTTTCATGAGCTCCGTTGAAGAAAAATCTTCCGGATAAAATTCAGCAAGACGGATCAATTTTTTCTTGTCATAACTAGAAAATAAGTCATCAGGGCGCAAACATGCTAAACAAAGAAGCAACTTAGTACTTGCCTCAGTGAAGCGATCATTTAACTCTTTCAATTGCATGTCAATGACTGAATAAAACAGCTCAACTCGAAAGTGATGCATATTTGTAACTTCTTGAGCTTTTCTTCGTGATCTACCTCAAGCTATAAATAAATCATCCATGTTGGGAACAATAATATTGTGCTTTTCATTAAAAGAAGAAACTTCCTCTAAGAAAGAATTACATCCATCATCTCTCATCATTTGTAGTCTTTCTTTACATATATTCACCAAAGTTATAGCATTTACTATATCTTGATCATTCTTTTGCAACGCTTTTGATAACTCTTCAGTGATTCCTAGTATGGTTTTCATCAAGTGTAGATTAAATATAAACTCAAATGATTGCATCAAGTTCACTAAGTTGTTTGCTTCACATCTTTGCTCAGAGGTGGAACCATCATCTACAATTGCTTCTAGGACTTGAATGGTAGATGAGTACATGGTAATCAAACTAACCAACGTACCATAATGTGAGCCCAACGCATATCACCAGCACGTTTAAGACATACACTGGTTAAGGCCTTTTCCACTTGCAATATCACCATTTTCAAGGGCTTCAGCAATTGAATATACTTGTTTCTCTTTAAGGATATCGACTCGTTTAGATGAAGATCCAACAATATTTACCACACTAGAAACTGAAAAAAATAGTGATGCAACTTGAATATGTTTCTTTGCTACAGCCACTAGACAAAGTTGAAGTTGATGAGCAAAACAATGAATGTGAAAAGCACAAGAATTTTCCTTCAAAATAAGTGATTTGAGACTATTGAACTCGCCTCGTATATTGCTTACTCCATCATAACCTTGTCCTCTTAATCTAGATTTACTTAATCCATGTCTAGAAAAGAATTTATCAATAGCAGCTTTAAGTGAAAGAGCGGTGGTACTAGTAACGTGTTCGATGCCCATAAAACGCTCAATTACATATCCATTCTTATCCACATAACGCACTACAATTGCCATTTGCTCCTTCATTGAAACATCACGTGATTCATCTACTAGAATAGAAAACATTGAGTCACCCATGTCTTTAACTATCGATGCGAGCGTTTCTAGAGCAGCAACATTGGTGATATCTTTTTGAACACTAGGTGCCATTGTTTGACTATTTTCAGGAGCATTCTTAAATGTAACCGACTTTATTTCATCATTATGACCAGCTAGAAACTTCATTAGCTCAAGAAAGTTACCTGAATTCTTTGAACCATCAGATTCCTTGTCACCTCGAAATGCAAGGCCTTGTCGCAAAAGAAATCTCACACAATCAACAGATGCATTCAAGCGTATTCGATAGTCTTTTCGATCTTGATTTGAGTGCTGAGAGAAAATTGCTTCAATATGTTGACTTGGCACCATCAAGTCTTTACACTTGTTTTATGCTTGGTTGTGAACGCTATTAGGGCCTCCACCATGAATATCAAATCTTTCTTTCTTTTTCCAATTTGAATACCCTTCGCCTACAAAACAATTACCCCCTCCTTGTTCTCCAATGGTTGGTTTGAAAAGATAACAACAAAGGCAAAAGACAGCATCTTTTGACTCGCTGTACTCCAACCAACTACCATATTCCTCAAACCAAGCAGAATTAAAACGCCTAGGCTTTTTCCCAAACATTGTCATAGGAAATTTGTGGGTTTTAGGTTGACATGGACCATTTTGTAAATAATGTCTTCGAACTTTATCTCGAACGTTAGCAACATAACTTGATATTGGAATCCTTTTTCCAGGGTCTGTAGGAAGATCTGCTAAATTAATGTCTGTGCTACTTTTTTTAGCATTATCATCACATTTTCCTTGAGGAAATAGTGGCTCTAACTTTCTTTTAAGTAAATACTTCTCCATAACTGTTTAATAAATACATTAAAACAATACACAAAATTCAAAATAGATAATATATACTCAAAAAAGAACAAATAATACAAATAAAAAAAATCCTAACAAGACAACACACAAACTGAATTTTATTTCTTAAAATTAACAACACAACGACAACACACAAACTGAATTTTATTTCTTAAAATTCCTAATAACACAACGACAACACACTTAGACACAAACCGAATTTTATTTCCAAAAATCATAATCTCATACTTCATGATTGTCAATGGCACCATCTAATCCTATCACAACAATAATTTAAAAAAGAAATCTAAAAACGTTTTTGCCATTCTGCTATAAGTTATCTTTTTCTTCTAAGCTTAATTTTAGTATAAGATGGGTATAGGCGTATAGCCTCCGATTATAAACAATAAAATATATATATATATATATATATATATATTCACATAAAGGTACTACCTCTTGGAATAGGCAATGGGCAGCCACTATATCTATTCTCTGGATTGGGCAGCTTTTTGAAATTCAATTGAATTTGCTTCTTATCCTGTAATTTAATAATATCCTTAGAGTGTTATAATCACAAAATATGTACTAGTAATATATATTATATTATTGTTGCTAGTATTTCATAGAATGCGTACCTATTTGAAATTTCGTTTTTTCTAAAGCAAAAAGTGAAGTCGCTGTCAGGAAGAAAAAAAAATTTGACAGCAGCCAGCAGCAATCCCTTTACGTGCTGAGCAGAGAAAGACAAAAAAGATTAGGAAAAAATAGGTTAATAAGCCTTTTAGCTTTAAAAAAAGCCTTTTAAATTACTGGGCCCAAAAAAAAAAAAAGAAGTGGTCACGCAGAGGTCAGGTCACATTCATTGGAGGATTTTAGGGGTTTTAAAAAAATTCTCCTGGTTAGTGGGGGCATAAAAAAAATTTCAGTGGGGGCACACTATTAAATACTAAAATTCTTAGGGACTTTAATGCATAATATTTTTTAGTCAGTGGGGGCCTGTGCCCCCTGTGGTCCCTTAGTGGATCCGTCCATGATTTTGGGTATCAAAGTGAAACAAAATAGTATGGATCTTGAACTTGGTCAATCACACTATGTTGAGAAAGTGTTAGACAAGTTCAAATATTTAAAATTCAAGGAAGTGAATATCCCATTTGATCTGTCTTAAACTTGAAAAGAATAGTAGACGAGCCGTGGCTCAACTTGAGTATGCGAGTGCTATAGGGTGTGTCTTAAGTATTTGATGCAATGCACAAGACCCGATATAGCATTTGCCATTAGCAAACTTAGTAGATTTACTAGCAATCCAAGTGTTGAGCATTGGAAGGCCATTGGTAGAGTCTTTGGTTATCTTTTGAAAACCAAAGGACTAGGTCTCCAATATTCAAAGTATCCTGCCGTGTTGGAAGGATATACCGACGCAAGTTCTATATCAAACGTAGGAGATAGTAAATCTACCACAGGTTGGGTGTTTACACTAACAGGTGGTGCAATGTCTTGGAAATCTAATAAATAAACTTGCATTACACATTCATCAACCATGGAGTAGGAGTTTGTAGCTTTGGCCTCGGCGAGACAAGAAGCTGAGTGGTTAAAGGATCTTGTTTTAGAAATACCATTAGCTTGTGAGAATTCAAATAAAGTATCGATACAGTATGATAGCCAGGCCACTTTAACAAGAGCGTACAATGAAGTATACAATGGAAAGTCTAGATATATAAGTCTAAAACATGAGTATGTGAGGAAATTAATCAAAGATGGAATAATTTCACTCATGTTTGTGAGATCAAGCTATACTCTAGCTAGTCCATTTACTAAACCTCTTACAAGAGATTTGGTAAAAACAACCTCGAGAGGTCCTTGGGGTTGAAACTCCTTGAGTAGAGGTCCACCAATGATGGCAACCCAACCTAATACTAGGAAATGACTAGTCTTAGGTTCAACAGGTAAGAACAAGTCATTGATAAGTGGATTGGGGCAACACTTAGTGAAGTGCAAACTGTTATAATTTGAGAGTTGAGTTTTATACTCTTAATGAAGTTCGGTGACATGTACAAGTATTCGTTAAGTAACAGGAATACTGTAAGAACTTAACCTATGTGAACTTTGAGATAGTGCCATCTCAAATGAGAGTTGGAGTTTCTCTCACGAAAAGGTTCATGAAATGGATAAGCACACAGCCATTAATAGTGTCAAGCGTGTGATATTGGTAAAGAACATAAATGAGTGTGTAAGTATATCACCGATCTTAACACAAAGAATAGATAGTTCAAAGCTTTTATGCTACCATAAATTTCGTCAAGGTTTTGTGATGTATTTACTTAGGTTACGTTCAAATAGAGAGATACCTAACTGTATTAACATTCTTTTAATTATTTGGAAGTGTAATTAGCTCATTTTTTAAATAAGTGGAGGGATTGTTGGGTTTTGTTCAATCACGAGCTTAGTGTGTGTAAAGGAAATAATGTGTGAAAAAGAGTCCCACGTTGATAAATTATAAAGAGAATGTGCTCTTTATAAGGAAAAGGCTATCTAGTGGGCTTAAACTAAGTGCAAGATAAGAGTGTGTCACTTGGCACACTCACACACTTGCCCATGTGGCGAGCATTTGCGCAAGCGAATGCGAGCCCGACCCCAACTGTGGCGCGTCGCGAAGCGCGCTCACGACGGGACGGGGCGGGGCGGGGCGGGGCAGGGCGTGGTCGAGCGAGAGCACCGCAGCGCTAGGGAATCCACTTGGAGCCGCTCCGTGCCGCCTTGAGAGAGCGCCGCGGCGCTCGAGGGTCGTATACGAATGGCGCTGCGGCGCCAAGCGGTTAAAACCAATTTTTCTAACCGTTATACAGTGAAAAGCTGCGATTTTTTGACTAAAAAATGCCTTTTCCTCTACATATTAAATATTTTGGACGTTTTTAACACATTAGAAACATAAGAAAACATCCAAAAACAAGAGAAACACTTCCATTAACAATCTTTGCCTTCAATTGAGTTTTCATTATTGCTTTGGTGCAAACTCGATCAAAGGCTTGTCGTATCATGCGGCGTATTTGCAAGTTGGTCTACAAAGCGAAAAAGGACGCAAATAAATACTTAAGGAAAGCGTTTCATACGTGATTCAAGCCTTGTTCTTTATCGTTTCCTCAAAATTCTAACAAGGAGCACATCACTTGGGGCATAGATTATTAAGTGACATTAAGAATGGCTTTATTTCGAAATTCTCTCAATTTTTTAAATAGTCGAAACCATAAAATGAAACTTAAGTTTGCCTCGTCCAAATGACAAGTCAAATACGAATAAACTTTTATCAAACCGAGCTCTGAGTAACTCGCAAGTGATTTGGTTCATTTCCAGTCCTAAATATTGGTTTTGGTTGGGATGATAGTATTTATATTATCTGTATATTATCCGTAAATCAAAACCTCGACATCAATCTTCATAAGCTCTCTAATTTCACACATGCTCTGCTATAGTGATGTAATCAACTAGACAAGTCAAATTCCGTTATTATCGACTTTATCATTGGACGATTATGGGCCTAAATATTATGAATTACATTAAAATTTGTATTTGATCAAAACAAATACTCTTATTTCTCAATTACACTTATTATTAATCGATGATAAATATGCAAGATAGCATTCTCATCTAAGTTTTGGCTCTATTCATTAGCCCTTGTTTGGTAATCATTTCACCCATTTTATTTTATTTTTTTATTTTTTTTAAATTTTTATACAATTTTTCTCATTCTATTTTATTTTTATAATCATTTTTTTAATTTTCTTAATCCTTATACAATATCTTTAAATCTCAATCATTTATACCACCTCAAAATTTACAAAATCAAACTATTTTACAAATTATTTTTCAATCTAATTTTTCTATTCCAAAAAATAAAATGTAATGGGTGAAATGATCACTCCAAACAAGGGTAAGTTCATTGCAAAGTTCGAGCTGGGTCGGACAAAAATTATTAGGAAATCACACTCTGAGTTTTGTCATGGAGAAAGGCATATTTTGAACAATTTTCATTGCATGTTCAAGAAGCTTACACATTTCAAAACTTCAGGAAAATGAGATAATGCTAAAAACAAAAAACAAAAAACAAAAAACAAAAACGAAATGAAAAGGCACAATTATTCCTAAATTACAAAACGGCGATCATGTACAATTTTTTCGTAGGGAAAATTTAAAAAAAAAAAAAATTTATCCAGCCACCAGCCCAATCCCTATATAGTTTTCCATCAAGGTAATTTGAATGAAAAAAAAAAAAAAAAAAGCACTAACCCATGTTCCAAAAACCAGAAACCTTCTCTCCAACAAAGCTCAAAAGCCTCCTAAAACTCCCTTTCTCAATCCCAACTTCACCACTTTCTTCTTCAAAACCAAAACCATCTTCTTTCTGCAGACCAACCAATTCCTCATCAACAACAACCTTCTCTTCCTTAACCAAAACCTGATCTTCGCTACAAACCCTATAATTAGTATTCCTTCTCTTGCTCCTCCTCATCTTCCCGCCACTCTTGACCCTCGTCTCCTTAGCCGAACCCTCCTCGTAGGCCTCGATGATCTCGTGTATGAGCTGCCGATTCTCCGAAGCGTCCCAGCGAGCCCAGAAGCTCATGTAACACCCGAAACAATCGCACTCGAAAGCCGGCGAATGGCCTGACCTTTTGCCACCAACATGACTGCCATCTTGATGATCTCTTGCCCTTGCCTTGCTATTGTTGATGGTTTTGGTGTTGAGATTTCCAGGGTTATTGTTGGAGCATGAAATGAGGTAAGCCAAGACTTGTTTGTCCTCCTCGGAGAGTGAAGCGATTAGGGTTAGAATTGTTGAGGGAATTAGCACGGCCAAATAATCATCTATATTGGATAGTATTGATGGATTTACTTTGCTTGATGATTTCTTGTCCTTGTTGAGCTTTTTCATGGTACTCTTTTGGTTTTGGATTTTTTTTGGTTTTGTTTTTGGGTTTATGGGGGTTTTGAATGATCAAATACGGTATGCTTTGTCAGGTTATTTAAGGGTCGAAGAAAATTGCTGTGCTTTGCGGTTTGACAATTTCAAAGGATTGACTCTATGATAGTGTTGTTGGTCTTTGATGATTTTGTTTTACAGTTTCGTGGAAAATAAGTAAAAGGTGAGGCTGACAACAAGGCACGAATGACCTTAGCAATGACACAAATATTGATGAATTATTGATTGTCTTTTTGGAGTTTTGCTTCGCATCCAAGTAAAGTCAGAATTGGTGGGTTTATTGTGAAAGCAAGTTTTAAAGGGTATGAAATCTTATTCGAGATTGGGAAATTACTTTTGCAAGCTATTGTGGGAAATTCTAATTCTCGTTACGCTTTTTTTTTTTTTTTTTTTCGATAGTAAGAAACAGGCTCAATATATATTACAAATGGAATTTTGATGAATGTCCATTTTTTAATATATTAATAATCTACTACTTATTTGTGTTATATTTTTATCTACTTTTATATTATAAATGTATAGTAAAAAATTAGAAATTAAGAGAACACATGATCACTTGTAGTATAATTATTAAGTAACATTTAGAATGTCTTTTTTTTTTTTTGTTGCAATTCCCCAATTACAAACAGATTTTTTTCAATATTGGTTAGCATAAAAGGCCAATTCTGTACTTAACCATCATATTTTTCGTGTATTAGTAACATTAAATGATGGTGTAACAAAGAAATAAATAGTTGTAACAAGTAAAATAAGAGAAAATAGCGTAATTCACTCTTCTATGTGTTTAAAATATGACAACCCTCCCTTTCATTTTTCGAAATACATAAAACATCCTGTACTTTTTTTAAAAGCTACCAAAATTATAATTTATGTTGACCAAAGAGTGTAAATATTTTAATGTACTCTCATCAATAATTGTCCAGGTGACGATATTTAAAAATAATAATCTATATAACAAAGAGGGGCATTTAAGTTATATTTGAAAATTGGGCTAATTAAGCAATTAACCATTTTAAAGGTAAAGTTTGAAGTATTAAGTCATAGTTTCACGAAATTAGGGATTTAACATGTAATATATATACGTGTGAAAAATGTAATATTAAATATAACATTACATTTAATGTTACATTTTTTACACGTATATATGTTACATGTTATAAAAAATGCTACATGTTATGGCTAAATCCCTAATTTCGTAAAACTATGGCTAAATCTTAAAAAATTACCCAAAATTTTGGTTAAATGCCTAAAAAACTCGGAAAATTTTACATTGTTTGGTCAACAAAAAGTATATTTTTAGCAGGTTTAGAAAAAATAGATGATACTTCATGTATATATAAAAATAAATAAAAAATTGAGAAGCAACTACAAGAAAAAATAATAATAAATTGGCCACATAGAGGATATGGTGACCTCTTTTTTGAAGTCGTTACTTACTATTTTCTTTAATCATTTTCTGAAATTTCTCGTAAATTTTTTTTAGTACTTCACAATTTTCCCTATGAAATATCAACAACCATTTTTTTTTTCATCGGTAAAAAAATAGCATAGTAGTAAAATTTAAACACAATAAACTATAAATACTCAATCACCATAAAATCTCGTTCAAATACTTGGCCCAAGACACATGCCAATTAAAAGATAATAATAATAATAATAATAATAATAATAATAATACGAGTAAAAGTCTCTATTTATATCATCTCATATTATTTGTGAAAATTCAAGATGGCTATCCAATCCCTTCGCCGCACGTCCTCGACACTATCGCCGGACAACCCCACCATATTTTTATGCCATAGACATACAATATGAACGGAAATATGTTGTGAGCTAAAAGTCAAGTGAGATACAACTATTTTCTCACAAAATAAATTTGTAACGACCCAAAACTCAAAACGATGTTTTAGTTTCAAAAAATACGAAAAAATTTGAACTTTTAAAATTAAGTTACATAATTAAGCTTTTAATAATAAACATAAGGTTCATCAATCCTCACCATTCAAAATGGATTTAATTTTAACATTTACAAAATATTGCGCAATTTAAAATTTTTCTTTGCCAATGATTAGCCGGTAGTCTACGTAAGGTCTTACATGTCAGTCCCGTATACACTCCTTGTTCCCGTCATTGTCGCGTCGCCCTTTTTGCTTTTGTGACAAGATACCTGCGACACGAGCACACTAGTGAGCTAATAGCCCAGTAAGTAGATTAGATAAATAGGTTGCTAAGTCTGCAGGTAACATACAACTAAGAGAAATCACAACACTATAGTTTAATAAAAGGACAGACTCGACGATCGAGTCTGTCGTAGTCCGAAGAGTAAACGTCACTCTTAACAACCTTTCCCGCGGAGTAGATTTCAGAAATAGGGTGCTGAACCTACGCGGGATACAATACCTACAAAAGAGTTGTGATATGGAACGAGGTTGAACTCAACGACCCATTAATCTCGACTCAAAAGTCAATCTCATATTTTGTTCTAGTCTGACTCAAATTCACAACTCTCTGACTTAGCTTATAAAAATATGTGTGCACACAATTTACTATTTAAGAATTCTTGATTCTATAATATTAGGAAGGTTCTGTCATCCTCACCCCTTTCTCTAGACCTCTTATGGGTCATTCTAGAACTTGTACATATATCTAAACCTCTTACGGGTCACTAGAATTTAATACATATTTTAACCTGCTCGCGGGTTGTTCTAGAACTTATTAATATTCTAGTCCTCTTACGGGTCGTTCTAAAACTTAATACACATCTTGACCCCTTCGCGGGTCGTTCCGAAATCTTTTGCGACCAGCGGTCCCGTCGGACCGTTTCGAAATTGATTGCGCAATCACCCCATAGGGCCGATCCGAATAGTCAAGTAACAACTGTGGGGAGGGCCGTGGCTCTCCTCCCTAAGACCCCTCGGGCCATTCTGGAAGGTCGTCCACCGACCTCCTCAAGATCACTTGGGTCGTTTTGAAACCTTTCATGGCCAGTGGCCCCGTCAGGTTGTTTCAAAACCGAATCATGATCGCGGCCCCGTCGGGCCCTACCTGGATAATCAAACTACATATGCCAAGGAAGGTCGTCCACGGACCTCATTGATTCGTTCCGAAACCTCACATAGATAATGATCCCGTCGGGCGATCTCGAAACCGATCATGACTCGCAGCCCCGTCGGGCCCTACCCGGATACATACGGTGCTTTCACTCCCCTTGGCTTATCTTAGTTTCTCTTTGACCTGCAATAAAATCTCAATAACAACAGAAACAGTTTTATGTCTGTGGTCTCATACCCACCGATAGATAAGTCATATCAACATATACACACGCAAGCGGATATACGCCACTACACTAGAAACTAAAACACGAAAGCTATGTAGTTTCATGTCTGTGGTCTCATATCCACCGACAGATAAACATATAAATAAAGACACGCACCAATACACACCTAGGATACACAATGTATCATAAACAAACCTTCAGTCCCATACCTACAGGCTCGTTGCACAAACAAGACAAACATGATCAAGAGCCCGTGTTCACGGTCCTAGCGAGAATGAAGATCCACATAGTTTAACATCCACAATTTTAGAAGCATCGTATGCTAACATAATCTCAGCACATGTACAATTGATTCAAGCATAGTAGAGTCTACTTGTTTCACAATGGAGATCTACTTACCTGAGGTTCTAAGCTCCCCGACTTGGTCCCCGCGGTCTTCATCTCCCAACGTCCCTCTTTAAAGTTTGTTGTGTGACACTTCTGTCCAACACGAGAATTAGACGGTCAACGTCGAGTCCACAAATTATTTGAGAGAAAAGAAACTTTAAGGGTTTATGGACTCAAAGAATGAAACTCTAGACAGTGGGATGACCAATGGTTCGTCGAGAAACCTCTTTAGGGGTGTTCTCGTCCCGAGTGTCGTCACTTTATCACTACCCATCAATCCCGACTAATGGTTACGTCGCTTGACTAGTTTAGACGAGAAATAAAATTCTTTAAGCTAATTGGGTTACAACTTAATTTTCATGAGCGTCTACTTTCAACCAGGAAATCCGGCAGAGTTTTCGCTGTTTCTCGGACATCCCGGCCGAAGCCTTCACCGAATAACAACCCAGCACTGAACTCAGTTCAATCACAATTTCTCAACAACAATCACACAGTTAATTTTCTTAATTTGTTGAAATCGAATTCAAAACATAATAAATATTTCAACACCAAGCCTCAGTGACTCGGATCCCACACAAGAGATATTAACATAATTCGAGAATTAAAACATAAGTCACATAAGATGTCATCGAGTCTTAATGCTTGGATCTTGTTTCTAACCCTCCACTTATATCTTTAGAAGAAGGACGGTGAAGGGTTGAGCGTTGCGTCGTTGACTTTCCTGCACAATTCACGAGAATAAAAGAAATCGATTCAAGTTTGTAATCTAAACAAAAGTATGACGCGAAATGCTCGGACCCACAACCCGATACTTGTTTTAAGCTCAAACGGGCACGTTTACAAAAATACAATCCAATACAACTAGATTATTAGGCTCATGCAATCCTGATCCTGAAGATCATACAATTTTTTTTTATTAATTTTCTTAATTTAAGAAAATTTTCAATCTTTTGCTGATTAAGATAATAATTCGAATGCACTCGAATTTTTACAAAACATTCACAAAATGACAAATTGTGTTACTTCGCTATATACTTGGGTCATATATATATAAATTAAAAAATGACACTTCTTGATGAGTTCTAGATATCCAAAATGATGCAAATTCACAAAGTTTCGTAATGCCAAAACACTCGAATTATCAAGTTCAACACGGCCACGAAACATAATAAAACACCAAGCCCATATGAACATGTTAGCTCAAATTAGTACCCTGCCGTAATACTTTAAGCCACAAATTAAGTGGAAATTTAAATTCTCGTATGACAAAACCACTAGACAATTTACTAGAGAACCTTCGCAATTACAATCCCACATAAAATAAAGTTTTTCCAACAATAATCTTTTCAAGCATAAATTTCACGAGTAAAGGAATAAAACCAACCCAATAGTTTTATCAAGACCTAAATAACCCCAACACAAATCCCAAGCAACTAGATTGCCCAAGATGATGACCCGATATAAATGCAAGCCTTTCAAAAATAAGACTCGATTCAAATTCACCAAGGACTCTAAAATCGTGAAATCATTGTGATAACTCGAACACATTTTAAACATAAGAAATTTCCAAGCCTTAGCACAAATTCAACCAATCAAACACTATCTTGAAACACATACAAATAGACTTTTAAAGTCACCATAAACAAATCATCTAAAGCGTGCCAGCGGGCACAATTTTTAACCTTACCCTTATACGTTTACAACGGTCAATTCCAAAACCGAGCAACTCAAACACCATCAAAGTCTCCATATTATTTCCAAAATACAAATTCATATTACACCTTCGATAATTTCATTTTTGAAAATGACACAATTTCACGAATTTCACAATGCCAAAGTACTAAAAGTAGCAAGTTCAACACGTTTATAATTCACAAGACTCTGAAACAGTTTATCATACCAATCTTACAATAAGTTCAAGTCACACTTAAATAAATTCACTAAAACGTGTGAGCCGACACAAATCACAATTCTGTGTAAATAAGTTCTCAACTACAAACTTTCAAAAATAGAAAGTTTCACAAATAACGAAATACCAAACCAATCGAGGCACTAATCCGAGCACGTTTAACATGCACATAACATATATACACGTCAAAACTTATCATTAGTGAAATCAAAACATAATAGTGTCGTCGTGAACTCAGAGCTTACCTCGAGTAGTGATTAAGGCCTCGGTTAAGTCGCGGAGTTTGCTAGAAAAGCTAGACGAGCAGTGGAACACAACATGGTGCCCCTCGAAAAAGCGCTGACAAAGCTGCTATAGGGTGGCGGTGTCAAGATCACCGCAGCTCAGCTTGCAGCGATGCGTCGAGCACTGCGAGACAGCACGCTGCTCGGCAAGGTTGCAACGAGGTGTGGCGTGGCTCGAGGAGGAAATTCGCAAGCCTAGGGCCTCATTGAGGTTGCGTTGCGTGGCGGAGCCCGAGCCGCGTGGTATTGGAGACTAGGGGTGGGGCTGCCGTAGCTACGCAGCGGCGGCACGAGGCGGAGGCGCGGCTAAAGCTAGCAGCGTGACTGGCTCGCTGGAGCTGGACTTGCGAGGCGGCATGCAGAGGCTGAGCTGACGGAGGCAAGGCGTCGCGCGGGCTGCGCGAGAGGACGCAAGCGGTTCACATGGAGGAGCTGGGCCCGCAGCTGGGGTTGGGCCGGCGCGAGGAGGGTGCGCCGAGTAACAACTGGACGGAGGTGTCGGCATTGGAGCAGCACGAGGAGGTGCGATGCTGGTCTGCCCACGGAGAAGCCCGCGCGAAGTACGCCGGTGCTGGGCGCTCGGAACGGCATGCAGTGAGGCCGGCGGAGGTGCGCGGATGAGTGTTAACGCGAGCTCGGCAAGCAGGGATGGACTTGTGTTAGGGCTAGGGGGGCACGTGCCCCCCTTAAAATTGAGACAAAAAATTTTTTTAGGTATTATGGGTTTAATAATATATGGGAAAATTTTCAAAATAAAGCTATTTTTTATGCCATTTGATAATTTATACCCCAAGTGGTGTGCTCCCTTTATTTCTATTCTATGTTTGTAGTATAAATTTTGTGGTATAAATTAAATATACAACACACATGAAGCATAGATTATCATTGTGCCAAAAATATAGCATTCCTCAAAATTCCCCTTTTATACACCCCATGAGTGATTGGTGACGAACTCAAATTTGCTGTCTCCACTATGTTGTTCCCTTTGCTATGCCTCAAATTATAAATTGTCACGTCAATAAATATTTACAACTCACATGTTAGAAGTCAAAAAGTTAGTATCTGCTACTACTTCTTTCTTTGAATCTGTTAGTTAGTTTAAGGATGAACTCCATAATTAGCTCTTAAAAATCTCAACTACTTATAACTTTTCACTTTCTTTCTTTTTTCTTTATGTTTTTCACTAAAATTAAACTTATTTGCTTGTTAGCACTCTTTTATTTTTTCTTTGTTTGTTTCTACAAAATCACAATAATATAGAGCCCATAAGTATATATATATATATATATATATATATATCTTAAAACTCATGGCCAGTATGAGTTTGTAAATTTGTAAAGCATGCCGGCAAGATAAGTAAGCGGCAATTTGATTTCCCTTTCTTTTTTTTATTTCTTTTTTTTCTTTGAGAGTTTAAAAGTTGACCAAATTTATCTTTCTCTTGAAAATATTAAGTTTTTAATTTGTGACCCTCCTGAATTTAATTCCTAGATCCGTCACTGTATGCAAGGGCTGAGGTGAGGAGCTCCGACGACGGGCGGGGCAGGGCTCGCGCGAGGAAGCCGTGCGTTGGCGCCGAGAGAGGGGCGCGCGGAGAGGCGAGCAGCGGCGGGCTATTGTCGGCGTAGGCTGAGGGGAAATAGGCATCGAGGTCATGCAGATGGCTGGCCAAGGGGGAGGGAGAGTGAGCCCATGACAGAGAAAGAGAGAGTGTGGCTGATAATTTTTTTCTTTTTAGTGAGAAAGGGGGACCCTGATGGTCGGCTGAGAAGGAAAAAGGGAGGGAAGAAAAAGAAATCTCTAATAAGAAACAAAAACCTTTTATACTAGGGTTCAATTGGCCAAAATAATACTAAAATAATTGGTATATATTTTCATAAATGATAAAAATGCACCAATAGGCTCAATTTAAAAAGTTAGGAATTTTAATGTCAATTTGGAGCCAAATTTCAATTCCTAACATGTCTTAAAATTCAAAAATGCAGAAATAACACTATTTGCATTACTATTTATACGCGATCAAAATTGACCAGATTTGATGAACTAACAATTTTCCCTTAAAATAATTGCAACCAATTTAATCTCACCAGCTCAAAAATAGAAAATAAATACTTGCAAGATTGGTCTTGGTTCAGGTCATTATAAAATTATTAAAATACATGACCATTTATGTTCAATTATTCTTTCTTTCTTTCTAACTTTCTATTTTTAATTCTTGGACATGTCCTTAATTCTTATTCTCTTTCTTATTCTTATTCGAATTCTTGTTCTGGGATCCATTTATGTGTACGTACCAAGATGCGCGCATGATCGATTAATGGACGACGGCAGTGCACATATTCTCAACAACCAAGGTCCTTTCTTTCGTTTTTAGTTGTCGTTTCTCACCTGTCGTTGCCTCTAGGTGGCTTGGGGTGTATGAGTGCTATCAATCATAACCATATCGCCATTCATCGACTCAAGATAAACCAATTGAGTTAAAACTAATTCATTAAGATGGGTCGTACGACAAGACTTATTAAATTAGGTCTCACTTATTATTTAGGTGACATGCAATGTGACAATGCAATAAATAAACACAATTGCATAGGACCAACATTCACTCATTCTTTCTAAACATAGAACATTATGATATACTTCTTATTTCTCATTCTTTAATTTCATAAATTTTACACATACAACATCATAATCAATTTGATATGTGTAAAAGTAATTCTCTCATTTTTCTTTTGTTGTTAGATCAAATTCAAACATCTAACATGGAAACAAACATCATAGGCATGTAATTAATGGCATGACATAACTTAGTATTTTCTTTGAAACTAATCCGTACTGTAGTAAGGTTGAACTCACTTTTTTTTTAGGTTATATAAACGGCTCATGGGTCTACTCTCGCTCTATACGTTATTAATTAGATTTTTTTAGGTTAAATAAAACAGAGAAAATAGTTGGTTTCAATATCTTGGGGTCCTTAAAACCCCTTATTTTCGCTAAAAATAGACCCCATCTCTCTCTCCCCGAGCCCCTACTGTGTCCTGACCTCTCGCCGCCACTCCCAAGATCTCGAGCCCCTAAGCTCCTCAAGCTCTCTGCCTCGATCCCCACCGATGCGAGCGTCTGCCGCCGCCCTGAGCTTCCATCACCGTCGTTCCCGTATTCATATATAATATAGTTTAAATTAGATTATAAACATGTTAGATTAACATATCTATATCATTCTTAAGACTTTTCATTGACGATATGTTATTCATATTTATATTTCTTATATGTTCAATACTTTTCAAAAAGTTATTTTCAAAATTTGATATAGTTTTATTGTATTTTGAATATTATATTAAATAAACGGATAAACAAGTACACGCGGGTGTGCTTTGTTATTTTTTAATTATTTAAATAATTTGAGATTACTAAAAATAGTTTTAACTACTACTAATATTAGTGGTCAACATAATTTTGAATAGTCTCAATCATCCAAGAGAGTATAACAAACAAGGTAAGTAAACGGGGCTGGCACAAGTGAGATTTTCTAAGCGGATCAAATGGCAGAATTGGTGGGCCAATCCCGCACCAATTCTATTTATCACTTTTATTATTATTATTTTTTTTTAGATTTTGAAGAATGTCTCATTCTTGGCACAATGAATATAAACAATGCCTTATGTGTTGCACTTTTAATTTATACCATAAATTTACACTAGAAACATGTGGAAATAAAAGAACACACCACTTGAAACATAGATTATTAAATGAATAATGGCTTTATTTTGAAATTCTCCTTTTTTTATGACTAGAAGGAGGCGCATTGAGAAGAAGTAACAGAATATTGTGTGCAGGCACATTAAAAAAGGGAAAAATAAAAAAAAAATGAAGAATAAATTTGGAAAAAAAAATTGTAACATATAGGATAAATTTATGAATTCTAGACAGTTAATTGGGATACAAGCCCTCAATGGTTCTTAGCCCTACTCCACAAAGATTTTATTAATGAAACAAAAATAAAAATTTGAAAATTCTCCCTAGCAACTTGACTAGTAGGACTTTTTCTTTTTCTTTTTCTTTTTCTTTTTCTTTCTAAGATTATGATATGAGAGTTCTTGTTTCTTAGAGAAAATGAGGCTTAATTGCCCTTGGTTGAAGAAGGGGGAGGGGCAAAATGTAATAAGAACCTATATAGTAATATGCAAGTCACGTGGAATTAAAAAGCATATATGCAAAAAAAAAAAAAAAAAATCCGAAGTGCTATGACTAACACCCCATGTAATCTATGCATATAATAAGGAAATCAACATGGCCCTTTAACGTAGAAAAATCATAGTTGGGGGCCCAGCCATAACCATAACTATGATTTTCACTCTTAAATCATTAACTAATTAAGAACATACATATAAGAAAATAGCATCCAGAAATAAATTTATACATTAACTCACTTAAAATACATTTTGAAACACTAATAAGCTAAACTTTAGGATTAATTCTATATATAGAGAGAGGTACAGTAATAAAATATGCTGTACTTAACCAATACCCGTAGAATATAAATCTAGGAGATGGAAGGCCTTAGACAGTACTATAGAGGGGACTCATCAAAGAAATTCAGCAAGAACATTCTTAACCAAGTAGTCGGAGATGATGCGACTCGTCTTCTCCGTGGGATGGAATGAGTCCCAAAACACGTACTTGTTCGCATCCGAGCAGGTGAACATGTCGTTTCGGTTGCAAGCGTACCCCATCTCGAACATTCCCGTCGCGCAACACGCCACCGAGGTGACATCAAACCCTAATCAATATTCAAAAAATTAAATTGCAATTAGCTATAGGGAGAAATTCAAAGTTTGCAAATGCATAGTTTTTTTCTTTTCTTTTCTTTTTACTACTTTTGAATTAGTTATGTTTAGGCTAGTATAGATAACTAAAGAAAGGCAATACATAAGGGGCTAGTTAAAAAGAAAAAAAGAAAAAGGACAACGCATAATATAAGGTATAATACAGAATTTTCAAGTGTATATATATATTTTTTATTTCTCTATCTTTTCTATAATTAAAGATCTTTAAAGAGGATTATAGTTAAAAGATCTTCTATAAACTCAACTGTTTAAAAGCACTTCATAATCATCAAATCATATATGTGCAAATAAAAAATTCCTCAATTAATTATACATGATGTTGTAGAATATTTTTCAATCACTAGTGGTAACTATAAAATCACTAGAGATAGTTTGCAAAACCTATAAAATTTCTTATTATCAATTTTTTTTTTTTTTTTGCCAATGAAATCCCTCATGAATATGATAGTATAGTACTTCCTCGTAGGAAAGAATAATATTATATTCCTCCTAGTAAGTTACTTAAGGGAACAATAAATTCATTTTCTTTTTAGAAAAAAAAAAAATTGGGTTCATTTATTTGGCACCGTGAATCTATTGTACTTCCAAAAGACAGATGGCAAATATAATTAATTAACTTTACCTACCAAGACTTATTATTATTAGCTTTCTCTAGGACAAGAGAGGCTTTATCATTAATGAGTTTATACGTGGACTTTGACATGTGAGATTTCTTTTAATTCCCCAACTGTTTTTAGCTGTTTCACTTAATTCATCTCCATAGTGTGAGTACAAATTAAATTTCCAAGCGTACTCGAAATGCTTTTATAGGAGTTTCACGTCAAAGTTGGGTTAAAAAGGAGTACCATTCATTTAATATGTAAAAGAACATGATGATATTATTATTCCGATTTAGAAAAAAACAAGAATAAAATACGTACCTTCATTCGTAAGAAAACTGAAAACATGAAAAATACATATATATGGAGCCCATGAATTGGAATATTTGGACGTTGCTTCTATCTTATTTAAGAAAATATACCTACATCTTTCTTTTTTTAGTTGAATGGTCCTATATAATGTAACATAATAATTAGTAGTTAGTATATTTTCCACTAATCACATGCTATGCAGGTATATATAAAAAAACGCACCATTAACCTAATTAAAAAAAATCAAGAAAATGATAAAATTTCTTAATATAACGTTGGCTATATTTTTAAAATATTATTCATAAAATAGTTATTTACTCAAATTATCTCTTAAAATATATATATATATATATATATATATAAATGACTCACCGAAAGAAGAAGGTTGCTTTATGACGTTCAAGAGAACATTGTAAGGGTTTGAAAAAACAACTCTGATCCCAGAGAGGTTCTTGTTGAGGCTCAAAGCCAATTTCTCCAACTTGGCATTGAAATCCAAAGCCACAGAGTTGTACCTCTCAATGCAGCCACTGCCACCCATGAAATTGGTGGTCCTTTCCAAGGGCAGGCACCCCATCGGAGGTATCCCTCCGAGGGACACTTTCCTTGCCCCCAGGCCGTACAGCTCCCTGACGAAACTCGAAGCGATACCGACGAGGTAATCTTGGTAGCGCTCGACGCTGTACTGCGAGGAGCGGCCGGGGATGGCGTAGTAGTTCTCGAGGAAGTCGTTGGTTCCCAGGCTTGTCATGTGCAGGGCTTCGCTGATTGTGTCGCTCGCCTTTTGGTCGCCAAGATAGGCTTTGAGTTTCTTTTGGTATTCTTTGTAGTACTCCAACTCTTTCCATAATGGTATCACTGACTGCGAATTGAGAAATATTCATAATTAAACAAGATTTTAAAAAAAGAGAGAGAGAGAGAGAGAGAATTGTTGTTATAAAAAACGGAGGAAACTGCAAAAAAATATCATTCAAAATGTCACTTAATAATTTATACTTTAAGTTGTGTGCTATCTTAATTTCTACTTTATATTTACATGTAAAAATAGATATACAAAATTAAAAAAAAAAAAAAAAAACTCTACCAACCAGGTTTAAATTATTAGTGTGCTAACAAATATTTCGTTCAGAATGCCCTTTATAAAAATTCATATTTAGAGTAAATGAGTATATGAGTAAAAAATATCAATTCGAAATAGTTTTTCAGTGCATTGTAACATTTATTATTTTTAGTTTCTAAACAGAATTTGTGCGGGTATTTTTCAATAAAAGCTCGCAATAATTGCATAAAGTTGGCAACTAATTTGGTGATAATCTTCTTATTTATATAATTTTATGTTTTCATATAGACAAAACAAAAATTTGTGATACTCCAAATTGGTAGAATCTAGAATGTTGGTACGTACTCATAACTTAATTAGCCACATCTTGTAAAGAGTAAGCAAAAAATTGGGTACGTATAATAAATATAAAAAAAAAAATTATTGATCTATAAAATTTTGTCCTCTTTTTTTATCTCAACAAATTTGTTAAATAAACAAATTTTTTTTACCTATAATTTTTTTTTTATAGGTAAATTATAACTTACTAGCACAGCTGAAGTTGCATTGTCATAGCCAGTCCCAGCAGAGGCAAAAGTGACTCCAGTGGCGAAATCGGAGATGTTGAATGCAGGGTCCAAGTAGGCCGGGATGGTCGGCTTGAGCCCCAAGGCCTCGGAGATGAAGTCCGTCGGAATCCGGCCATTCGAGAACCTCCCCGTCGGCTTCTTCCCAGCGAAGTCGCGGCCATAAGGCTCGAAATTGCTCCTGGCAATGGTGGGGATCTGGTTGTTGTTTCCCGCGTCAACCGTCGAGTCCCCGAACACGATTATGGCCGGAACTTTGGCGCTGACTTCTCTGGAGGCCAACAAGAAGGCTTGAAGTGCAAGGAACAAAAGAATGCGAGTGTTATAATTGGCCATTTTTTTCTTTTTTTTTCTTTTTTTTGGGGACGGTTTTAGATAGTAGCTAGCTTGGTGTGTGAATTGAGTACATAGGTAGTTGTTAGTTGTTACATGTTGTGTGTATAAATATACCTGAGAATGTGTGTGTGGAAATGAATTAGTGCTCGATTGGCCTTAGAACTTTTGGGTTTGGAAGTGGTTGGACGGTTTTTAATACTTGATAGTAAATACTCAGGTTGGCCAAAATGGAATTAAGGGCTAAATTTTTAACACAAGATTTCTTGCTTTATTGTGATATTCAATTTTTTTTTTAACTGAGAGAAATATAGTTGTAAAGGGGCAGTTGCAAAACAATGTCATTCCTAGCGCCACATAATAATCTATGCCCCAAGTGATATACTCTATTTGTTATCATTTTATATTTGTAGTGTAAATTTTGGAGAATAAATTAAAAGTGAAACTCACATGGGGCATAGATTATCATTAGTGTTCCTCAAAATTCTCCTATAGTAAATAACCAAGTTTGATACATATTGTTTAAAAAATATTCAATATTTTCAAATTATAACAAATTTATTCAATTAATATTTTCTTGCTTTATTGCGCTATTCATTTTTTTAACTAAGAGAAATATAGTAAATAACCAAGTTCGATATTAATTTTTAAAAAATATCCAATATTTTCAAATTATGACAAAATATTTAAGTAATTGAATTACTTTTGATGGTAACGGAATCAACCGGAAGGATGTGAAAATAATTGATTAATTGACTTTTTTTTGTGTTACTTTAAAATATTAGATATTTATTTTAATTATAGTGTGAATATTGGTATATTTTCGATTCACCATTTAACTATTAAAAATAGAAAAGTCAAAGAAAATATCTGCGGTATATCTTGCCTTCTTAAGCCAAAACAAGTACTACAAAAATGAACTCAAATTGAAAGCGTCAAGAAATCCAACACTTCTATATTTAGAGCCCAAGCACAAAATGTTTGCAGGGTCATAAATCCATTTGCAAAATCATAGTTAGTTACAAGAACAAAAGATTAATTATAGACGATTCCCATAAAAAGGAAAATGCATTTAACCGAAAATTTTGTGATTCATGACAATATATGTAAAGCTGACAATTCTTTCCGGGAACTTTCATTTCCATATATATTATTTTCATATAAAATATTACTACTCAACTGTGTAACATGAATTACATTTACTATCACAAATATGTTCACTGATTTCACAACTACAACCACCGAAAGAGAGCCCAAAAACTTGGGGCAAAATAGAGAGACGAGACACATATGCTATAGAGAGAGAGAGAGAGAGAGAGAGAGAGACGAATAAATGCAAACATCATGTTGTTGCAACCGCCCATATTATATTATTATTATTAATAAATGAAGTGATAATTATAGTTCTTGAAAAAAAAAATTCAGTAGTGAGTGAAAATGAAAGCTCCTTCCAACAGAAATGGAGGTGCTGGGTTTGTGGCTAATAAATACATTCCATTACGCACCAAATACCAACCATCCATGTATCCATAATATATGCCATTTATTACAACATTTTTGTTGGTTAATGTTGGTTTGTCTGCCCTCCAATTCTCTACGGTTTCATCGATCGTATGACCTCCAGCAAATTAATTGTGTTTTTTCTTTTCTTTTCTTTTTTTTTTTTTTCGTGTGTGTTGTTGGGTAAAACCACAACTTGGCGGCCCAATAGGCTATTACAAGCCCATCAAAACCACAGCCCGAGGTTGAAGAAGAGGGAAGCCCACTTTGAGGACAGGACGAAAACAATAAGGCCCAATAGACCCAGTGAGGCCCAAACGAATG
The DNA here is from genome assembly GCA_018132145.1 of Boehmeria nivea var. tenacissima. Taxonomy (NCBI): domain Eukaryota; kingdom Viridiplantae; phylum Streptophyta; class Magnoliopsida; order Rosales; family Urticaceae; genus Boehmeria; species Boehmeria nivea. Next base: position 9,602,405 of record CM030876.1, on the reverse strand, counting down.
TGACCGAGCCCACAATGTGTTGGACCTCGCCATAGCTCGCCCAAATTGACTAGTCCTTGCCGGAGCATGTGCTGAATCCTATGATTTATGAAATCCACAGTCACATTGTTCTTATTGTTAATAGGGGAATGGCAAAACGAGTTCATTCTTAGTGTCACTTAATAATCTATACCCTAAGTAGTATGGTCTATTTATTTTTACTTTATGTTTTTAGTGTAAATTTTAGGGTATAAATTAAAAGTGTAATACATATTAGGCATAAATTATCATTGTGGCAAAAGAGGGATGTTCTTCAAATCCCCCGTATAAATATACCTTGCAATTGGAACAACGATTGTTATGACGTAATTGCCACAACGAAAAAAAGTCATATGCTGAAGGGACTCTCACCTGCCATGGATGACCTTATTTGAAACACCCGCATTTACCAATTTCATAACTTTGAAGAAAGGTTCAGACAAGCCAACTGAAGCGACAACTTCTCGAGCTAAAAGGACTGGTTGAATTTCTGAGAACAATACTCACAACCGGAAGAAAGTCTCTAAAGATCCTACTTCGTACTCGCAGTCGAAATATTGAGCTCCTTCGTGTGCTGATACGTGGGCCAACACGTGGGCCAACGGTAATCATTAGCATAGATTTCCAGTCACATGCTCCCACACAAAGTGATGACAAAATCTTCTACACCAACATGTGTTATATATTATTTATCAAAATTTGCATTATAAAAAAAAAACCATGAGATAATTTTTGTTATAATGTTGGATATGAGCATGTACATCATTGATCTAGTAGCTAGTTTAAATTCTGAGATATTATTGAGATTATTTTTAAATACTATTTTCATGCTGATACTACGCACGAGCATAAAAGGTATTGTAAATTTTTTTAATTAAGGAAAAATAATAAAAAGCTATTTATTTCAATATAAGATCAGGGTAAAAAAATAATAAAAGTTTGAATTCAGTTTTATTTGGGCTCCGTAGGAAAGCCACAAAGTATAAAAATTGAGAAAAAATTAAGAATATATTTTGGTAGCAAAGGGATAATTTTCACTATAGGTTAAAGCCACATAATGAAAATTTATTCGAGTGAAAATAAGTATAGCACAATAACTGTCAATAATAAGAATATATATATATATAACTGCGCCAGAAAAAGTTTGCCCTTAACTAGTTTTTTTTTTCTTATTCTTTTTTAGTGGGAAAACACATTTTTATCGAGTATGTTCGACAACATGAGCTAACTCTTATCCATTTGTTTGTGCCGAACACATGTATGAATGAGTCCTAAACTTTCAACCTCTGTCACTCCAAATCAAAAAGATATATAAAAGTAGTACCACATTTGATATCACTCCTTGTGCTCTGATTTACGCTCCTAGTTAATTAACATCTATTTTGCAAAATGACGTTCCGGCTACATTCACCTCAGTTCCTTCAAAGGTGCTACAAAGTACAAACCTACACCGCAGAGGAACAAGGCAAAATTCACATACATCTAGTTGTATGCAAATGTAGATAGCTAACATGTTGTGTCTAAAATCGAGCATAAATATATGTAATGCCAAATCTATACAACCAGGACAATTTAGGAGTCAGAAATAAGCCGTGACTAACCGAAGACTGTACAAGACTATGGTTTATTTGAATGAAAATGGAAAGAATAATGCAAAGAATAAAATGATATTGTATCAAGATCGACATAATTACGCATCATTTATTAATTTTGACTATATTTTATTAATTCCTTTTTAAATTTATTTTATTATTTTTATATTTTATTAAATTTTATTGGAATTATATATGTTATAAATTTTTTGGTTTTTATAATAAATAGCCATATATTTATGTTTGTTTTTAACAATTAGCCTAAGTTTACTTTTATTAGCAAAATGGCCATACATTCGTGTCTAGATTTTTGAGACTATAGTCATTAGTTTTTTGAATTATATTTTTTTTTGTTGCAGACAATATTATCTAAAAATTTGTGTTTCTAGTCATGAAATTTGTGACTTCTTTGGCTGCATGTTTTTTTTTTGCTATTTATAAGATATTTTTTATTTAGTAATAAGTTTTGTGAAATTAGTTGTATAAGCAATCATTTATTTGTGAGTTTGTTATTTTGTTAATGGATGTTTAATTTTTTTATTGTGTTTATTTTAAATTTTTTGAAATTTTGTGACTATAGTCACAAATTTTATGATTGTTTATTTTATTTATTTAGTCACAAATTTTATTTCTTCAGTCATAGATTTTTAGATATTTACCTGATGGCTATTTTTCTAATTTTTCAAAACGTATGCTATATCTTTAAAACATGGACTGCAAAATGGCTAAATCCTTAACTGGCCCTAAATTTTGATGCAATTTCAATCGAAGTAAATATATAAAAAAAATTAATTTTAATATTTATTTAGTTTTTTTACAATATATTAATTTTTTCATAATATATATTTTTACAATTTTATCTATTTTAAAATATTTTTATTGATTAACTTGTTTACAATTTGAAATTTTTCTCTTTATAGTTTCAATTTAGTGTTGTTTTATTTTTCATGTCGTTTCTACGTAAAATTGTCGTTTTTGGAATACTGTCGTTTTAAACTTTTTCTCGTTTTATAATATGTTTTCTTTTATTATTTAGGTCGCTTATCACAAATTATGTCTTTTTTTTTTTGTCTCATATGTCGGTTTTACCATATCATTTTCGTTTTTAACCTATGTTGTTTTTTGAATATTCATTGTCGTTTCTCCATTCAGGTGTCGTTTTTGTCACTTTGTGTTGTTTTTTTGCAATCATGTAGTTTTTACCATTTATCTGTCGTTTTCTCAATATTCCCCCATTATATATAGAGGTTAATTAGCAAATAGATATCTTTTTAACTACATAACGCTGTAATTTTGCCTTTTATATTCTTAGTGTTGGAATGTTGCCCTAGAAAGTAGGTTTTTTTGTAATATTATTTTGTAATATTATTTGCTGATTAATAAAATAAGTAGACATTTTTATTATTTTGTTTGGAATATCATTTTACACAAATATTCATTTATATCCATAATGTGTTATGAAACTAAATTTTGATATTTATAAGTGTCTTATGAAATATCGAATTGTTTAGTTAACATATTTAAATCATTGGTCGGTGATTGATCAAGATTGGATAGCTTGATCCGAAATCACATACGTGGAACACTGTTAGTGTAGTGACACTCAGTGGGAGCGTTCTGTATAGTTAGACTATACACGACTCGGACCGACTAGTCACGAAGTATCGTTTAAGAACCGTTACTATACTCGTGACAAAGTCAAAAGATGGTCATATGAGAATTGATCTCAATCCTGAGTGGCCACAGACTCCTTGGTTACGTTTACGGGTTCTTTGATTTGTTCGTTAAGTGCCAGATCTATTTGCTTTATTATTTTAGCACTACAATATTATTATTTTACAACAATTTTAGCTTTTTTTCTATTATTTTAATCAGCCGGTGCCCAATTTTCTAGTTCATGTTTACACCTACAACCCCTACTAAAATCGTGATCGTTCACTTCCATTATTTATTCCAAAAAATCCACGTCATGACATCTAACACTCACAAAACAAAGTGGTGGACAATACAACAATAAAAAAATGTGTTGTATAATAGAAAGGCCTTCTTTTATATAGTCTAAAGAGATGAGTAATAATAACAAAAGGAAACAACTCGTACCTATAATTTCTTCTGCAAACGAAACGATAGTTCAAAACTACTGTAGTGCATCCACATCATGCGTCATTTGCTCCAAAACTTTTTCATCATCATGAGTGCTCCGATCAGTTTCTCGAGAACAACAAAGCAAAAGTGCACTCCACGCTGAGAGAAGTATATGCCATAGCGCGGAATTAGAATGCTCATTGATTGTGTTGTTTACAGGATCATGTGTTTCAACATGTGTGTCAGGCTCGACAGTTTCAGGCGGAGCCGAAATAGAGCTAGTAGAACTAACTGATGAGTCATCGTACTCTTGATGATCAATCTGAATCCGACGTCTGTAATTATGATCAGATACGTCTAATTCATCCAAATCACTTTTACTCAGTACGTGGACCCCACACTTGATTAATTTGGCATATGAAGGGTCGTTCGGACGTTCTTTGATTTTGAATTCGAATGACACCTCTTTGGCATCACTTCTGTACAGATTGTCGAAGTCCAAGTGATTATACCACATAACCACTTGATTGGAGTCAGAAACTGGAAAACCGAATAAAGCTGCAAATGGGCCATTGTAGGGGTAATTCATCATGTCTCCTAGTAACCCGTCACTTATGAGCTTGATTTCACAAAAAATATCGGCACCAAGTGTGAAAGATTTCACAGCAACAACTGCACACACTGCAAATCCCAACATGTCTCCGGAGGGACATTTTGCAGGAAGTGGGATAGTAACTGAACCGGACCGATCATCGGAACAATGACATACATTTTCGAACCAATTCGGAATCTCCTCTCCCGAATAGCATGTTGCAATTGCAGGGGAAATTATGTCCTGCGTGCCCAAAAAGAGGCAGAGTAAGAATTTGGAAAAATGACATACATAGTTGAACTTACTAATGCTATAATCATTAGTAACGCAAATCATTAAACATGCTACTTTAAAAAAAATAAAAAATAAAAACACGTTAGGATAATAAAACTCATTACATCATAAAACATGCTACGCTGTTCTTTGTATGCGGTGCTGTACTACTTTTTATATGAGATTAATAAAATATAAAAGAGCAATCTCGTGCTCAATATATGGGTGATCAATTTTGATGGAAACAGTTTTGGCAATTAGCAATTAAAACATGATAACTCGTCTATAATATTATTGATATAAAAGCTTGCACGGCCATCATGAGTTTAAACTAAAACTAAATAAATTGTTTGTTGGGTGAATTTGGTTGATCAAAGAGTATAATTTTCTTTAAAATGTCCGAGTGCTTTATTACCTAACAAATATGTAATAAGAGAAATAAAGAAATACAGTAAAATGAAAAATTTAATCGTACTTCTCCAATCATACTTGGTAGGCTTAATGGTACCTAATTAAAAAGACATTTTTCCTAACCCTTAGCTGTTTATCCACAATTCCACATGGTCCTTTATTTCGCTAATTACTTGAGAACATAAAATCACATGAAAGGATTAAGAAAATGACAGTACATTAAATTATAGGGAATTTTAAGAAAATAGACACTATTTACAAAATGATTTTAAAAAATATTCACAGTTTAAAAAAAATTTAAAAACTAGCCATATAAGAAATTTCTTATAAATTTTTTACCTAATGTCAGAAATTTCTTACAGTTTTTTATGTGTATTTTTGTTATTGTCAGAAATTTCCTACAATTTTATAGCTAATTTTTAAATTTTTTAAAACTGTGGTCATATTCTAAAAACACACAGTCCAAAATGACTGTTTACTTAACTGATCCTGAATTAAAAACTCAACAAGTATGGCAATATCTTATGAAGGGGAAATAGGGGGTTTGTTGATTAAAATGATTATCTAATTTGAACGCATCAAAACTAATTACCAAGCCGATCAACAAAACGATCCCTTGATTTGATTTGTCCCTTCAACACCATTACTTTCAACGGAAAAAAATCACAAAAAGACAAATACCTGAAAATATCTTGGGGATACATATTTAGTGGCCATTCGCAAAGCTTGAAGCTGGAATATAGTGACTATGTTGTCTACCGCACGCTGATCCAATCTTAAACACTCACTGAATACCAAACTCGCAAATATCTCATACCCACTCTGATCCCAAATTCTCTTTTTGAATTCATTCAAGGTTATATCCAACACTAAATCCAATGAAGAGCATCCAGTTGCATCAAGACTTATTAGAGACAATGGGAGATGTGGTATATATTGAAGTCTTTTGCAATTCTTTAGAGAGAGACGTTTCAAGGAAGACATAGAAAGGCTACTTGTGTTACCAACATTGTTTAGATTTCCAATAGACGAGGGCAGGCGTCTGATCCCTGTTCTATCTAAATAAAGGAATTCTAGATTGCTTTCCACATGGCTTGAGATTTCTGGGAGGTTCTCCAGATTCGAGCAACCACTTAAATCAAGAAACGTAAGAGACGGCAATTCAAAAATGTTGGATGGCAGACTCTCAAGTGTTTTGCAGTCAGAAATATTAATATTGTGAAGACAAGAGCGGTTTTCAATGAAAGATGCGGGTACTTCTTTTATTACTGTATCGCTCAAATATAAAGATTTAATATTCATTGGAAGCTCTGGAAACTTCTCAAGAGAATCGCAACCTAATAGCCAAAGAGTTTCAAGGCTTTTTAGCTGCCTTATACTACTTGGAAGACTTTTTAGGAGTTCACAGTTCTTCAGAAACAATTCGGAAAGAGTTTTGATGGAACCAATTGATGAAGGTACATTCACTATAGCAGTTGAACTTAAATCCAAGGATACCAGATTTCCACTTATTATATCTGGAACAGTTTTAAGGTTACGACAGCCACTCAAATTAAGAGTTTTGAGCCCTCTTGCGTCCATTGGATCTGGAAAACTCTCTACTTTTTGGCAGTTGCTCAGATTGACATCTAAAAGCTTGTTAAGATTTTGCAAAATATGCCAAGGAACTTCAAGCAAACTTGTGCAATTTTCAAGATTTATCGTCTCCAGATTTTGAGCACAAGAAAGATCAGGAATTTGAGTTAAATTGACCGAGTTCCTAACATCAATGCCTTTTAACTTGTCAAGATTCTGTAGCACAAAGCAACAGAACAAATAAATAACATTAACGTTACAGATTGTTATTAAATAAAACAAAAGTTAAAAGGCATACCATGCTTCCGTGCCAAAGATGCTCAAGTTGACTATAGGGCATCTTGATCTCTACAAGATTACGCGGATCAAATTTGGAGGGTAAAGATTTTAAAGGGTACCCATACCACTCAAGATATCTAAGAGACTCAGGTAAGCAATCGAGGGCTTCTATGTGCACTTGATATTTCTTGGTGTTATCTTGAGAATGATAGATTCTAAGCAATCTCAATTTGTTCATTCTTTGGCAGAAGGTGGGTTTCAAGTATACATCTTTATCAAGCTCTGAAATATCTAGAAATATTCCTTCGATTTGGCTAGCCCCCTGAAAATTAACAAATAATAATAATAATAATAACATATAAGTAGAAAGTGTTGCTAAAGATACTAGAAATAAGGTATATGCATCTTTCAAAATTCTTGTATGATATGTACAAGAATTACATAATTGTGTTAACCCGTATATAGAAAAAAGTATACTTAATTCTCCATGATTTCAACTGTGTCCAAGAAAGGTCATATAATTTGCAAAAGAAAATTCAGATACTAGAGCTTACCATATCACCATTCAATACATCGGATGCATCTTTAACAGTCCAAATTCTACTACGTTTGCCGGGTTCTTTAGATTCTTCACAGACAATGTGCCAACCCATTTGTTGCAACAGATCATGCATGTCAAGTACGTTATCGCGACTATCCAGAGTCATAAGAGATTTATCAATGAGAGAATCTATTCCTGGTTTTGCAAATAAGTCACAGGCATTCAATATATTCTCTACAAAACCTCTCTGCCACCTTTTAAAGAAACATGCGATATCAAGGAATATTTTCCTCTCCGTTTCATCGAGTCCATCGTAACTTATCTGTAGTACCTTTATTATGTTGTCATGGGGAACCACTTTCAACTTCTCCAATACCATTTCCCAGTTCTCCTTGGTTGGGTTACGGAGAGAACGAAGGTGCGAACTCAAAACTGTGATGGCTAGAGGATTACATCCCGCATACCTTACCACCTTATCCGACAGCTCTTGGTAATCTGTTGCAGAGTTCTCTCCAAAAGTTTTCAAATTAAATAGCTGAAGGGATTCCTCAATACTTAGTTGCTCAACCTCATATTTTTTGAAATCAGCTAAAATGGTTGTTCCCCGACACACCCCTTCATCTCTAGTTGTTACTATAATTCTGCTATCACGACCAAAGAGATCACTGACCAAAGATTCTAATTGTTTCTTTTCGCTTACATCATCTAAAACTAAAAGAGTCTTTGTACGCCGTAGTCTATCTTTCGTGTGTTCCAGTATTCTATTTGGCAGGCTTCCGGAATTTAGTTTTTCATCGCCTAACAATTTAGCAATAATTTCATTTCGTAATTTCTCTAATCCATATTTCTCTGATTCTTCCCTGACATTTTTCAGAAAGTACGAACTTTCAAATTGTTTAGAGAGTCGAGTAAATACTGCATTGGCAATAGTTGTCTTCCCTATACCACCCATCCCCCAAATGCTTAAAATACGGACTCTTGATGAGTCAATGCTTAATAACGACTCAATTTTTCTATAGTGCTCTTGCATTCCAACAAGACCTTTGTAATCATCATCTGGAATTACTGGTATGCTCAATTCCTTCATAATTACTTCAACAACTTCCTCAACTAGTTTGGACTCAGGGCTGTGTATCAAAGAAAATTCTATCAAGGACGAAATGCACTCAAAAAAGAATTTTAGAAGCTGTTTATAAGGGATTTATACAACTATGCACACCTGTAACAATATTAAGTCAATTGATTGACTGTTTATCTAGATAACATTTCTTAAGATGTGACTAAATATGGAAAACACTAACAAGATTTTCAATGGTAGGGATTTTCTATTCTGTCAATTGACATAAACTACAAATTCACTAGGATTTAATTCATTAGGTTGTTGTTTATATTTAAACTCATGTATTTCTTCCATGTTCGCTAAAAAAATTTTGGTATTAAATTTCTTATTGATAAACGAACAAAAGTTCCACAAAGCTTAAATGATGTTGTAGTTCATTTCTTATACATTTTAAATGTCTAGTATACTTCAGGTTTCCAAAAAAAAAAATCATAATAAATTAAATTGTGCTAGTCCCTACTCATCAAATGAACACATTAGATATCAATGTTTTAGCAAATCTATTTGTGAAATATAATTCTGACCTATGAACAATATAAACCACTTATATAGCTGGTTTTTGTAAATTATTATTTTATTTTAACCAATTATTGAGATCATAGTATGCAGTTGCAATTTTAGTTCGCCTATTTAGCAGCAAATGAAGAAGATCAATGCAATAAAGTTCGAAAAAAGATATTAGAAATCATAAATAAAAGGAAACTAAAGCAACTGCAATATTCTAGCAACATAACGTATAATTGATGTGAATAGTTAAAACATATATATAAACCTGCTGGATTTGGAATAATGTATTCCTGTTATATCTGCTGATGCTTTCAGAGCAAGCCTCCATTCTCTCACTGTCTCTGATTTGTCTTTGAACTTTTTCTCATGTTTTTTTAATGCATCTCTATAACTTCCTTGATCTTGCTTTCGTACATGGGATGGATCTACTTCGTAAAAAATAGGCAAAACAACTTGCCCACGTTCGTTGCGACATTTGAGAATATGCACTAGCTCACTTAAACACCATGATGAAGACGCATAACCTTCCGACAAAATGACCACTGAGATCTTAGACCTTTCGATTGCCTCTAGAAGCACCGGAGAGATTTCGTGGCCACGTTCAAGACTCTTGTCATCCATGTAAGTTTCAATTTTCTTTTTTGTTAAAGCAGAATAAATATGACTTGTGATACCATTGCGGGTATCTTCACCTCTAAAACTAAGAAAGACATCATATTTTTGCGAAGTTGAGATTGGAGAAGACGAAGCACTAGCAGCCATATGAATATCTTGGCAATTTGAAAACCAAAATGAAGGCTGCAATACTTCTTAAACCTTGTCTATTCAAAAAGAACGATCGAACATCCCAAATCTTGTGAGAAGGCAGCAATTTATCCCTGAAAAATGTAGAATTCCACGGTGAGATCAAATATATTCATCATATAGGAACAAATAAAAAAAAGTAAAATCTGGGATCGTGTGTCCATTCACCGGATCCGATGCTCAAAGACAGTAAATTCAGGTATGAGATGAAAATGATGTGCAAAGCAAATTTGGGTTCACCCTTCTACCTTATAAGACTTAGTTCTTATTTCATAGGCAATATCTCTCAGAGTGCAAAAGGATTTATCTGAAATCCGAAAGACGTATGCAAGATTGAATTCGATCACTTTATGCATCTTTTCCATATGTAAATGCATTTTCTAGTTTCCATGATTTAAAAAAACGATTTTTCACTTGGGTTCCCTAACTCTCATCTGCAGCTTTTCTATTTTTCAAAGGGTAACAGAAAACGAATGTTGCGATAAAACATCAAAATAAATTAAATTTGACTGTTGTCTAAAAGATCGAAAAAGAAAGCAGATAGCCGATCCTGCACAACAATTAGTCGAATCGTCAAAAACTGTAGAGAACCAATCAGATTAGGCAATCATCTGTTTCCCTCAATCAAGCCGGATTCACCATAAGACTAAAGAAAAAAACGTGCCGTAGAAGTTAACGGAAATGTTACCTCTCTCAATCATAAGATGGATGTCCCATTAAGGTTAAAGCTCTCTAAGTAAAGGAATCAAGTACATCAAAAACAAGTTTACTAAAAATTGCAGTCTCTTGCAAGTTGCAACAGAATTTTTTCCTGCAAAATTGAAAGAAAAGTCAGAAAGTAAAGAAAAACTCCAAGTTGAAAATCAGAATAAAGTTTCCAATGACAAATATAGAGGCTACAACTAAGCAGTGATGCCCAATTGCCTTGTTCCGATGGACACCAAACATTATTGTAGTACCAAACTACAATGTTCAAACTTCCAAGCCAAGCAATATATGTCAGCCAATAAAAAAGAAATTTCCAGGTACACCTAAGCATAGTGATCTAAGCATAATAACTAGTACGTCTTTTTTTTTTTTTTTTCGTTGGAATATAATAGCTAGTATATCAAAAATTCCTATTTATGGAGCAAAGCGTTTATGCATATAAGACAACTTATGAATGGGTGAATTAGTAATATAGTCAAATTTTAGAGTAATTTAAAAAATATAATTACATGAATCACCATAGCAGAGTCTCAATTAAACCATTCAATTACAGACTATTTCCCTTAAAAATATCTATTATACTGGCTACTTATTTAAATTAAATGTTGGAAATTCGGTATTCCCTAATAATTTCCACTTGTAAAAATTTCAGATGTTTATACTATAACAGACCCAGATGCTTATTTCTTTTTTTTTAATAAATAAATCTGCTCTACTGTTCAGTCCAGAAAAGAATCTGTGTCCTTAATTTGATGATAAACAAACCGGTCCATTAAAAAACAAATAGATAATTTTATCAGAAGTAGAAAGACAGTTTAACGAGGAGTTGGAAACAGTAAAATCAACTGATCTGAAAAATAAATAAATAAAATGCAAACTTATATCTGGTTACTTGCTCAAGCTAAGTAAGAATAAATAATTATAATAATTATAAAAAACAAAATAAATAATAAATAAAATTTGCAGATGAGCGAAGCTAAAGATCAAAGAAATTACTTGGCTGAGAAATCTTCGGAGAGCAAAAATCTTGGTGGTTTCTAGCTTGGGTTCTACTTTGTTCCTTTCTGGATTGTTACTCTGAGAAATGTGAAGGTAATGCGCAACAGCATGCAAAAGTGGCCCCCACATTTGCTTTCTTGGTTGACTATCGCTGTTAAGAGTCTTTAGCATGTACTCAGTACTATGTAGTATGGAGGATTTGGTCAAAATGACGTAACATAAAATTAATATTCATAAAATGACTTTTTCTTTTTTGATTTTTTTCTTTTATTTTAAAGATATGATGTGGCACTTTTAAAATTTAATTATCTATTAATGAATTTTTTAATTAAAGAATTAAAATTAAAAAAGGGTGAGTTGTAAAAATAAGCTAAAATTAAATGTTTGTTTTAAATGATAGCCCGTGTTTCAAAAAATTAAAAAAAATAGCCAAGTTACGAATTGTATAACATAAAAGTGTTACACAAAATATAACAGATCTATAAATATTTGTAAGATATTATTTAACACTTTAAAAAATAATGAGTAAAACTTGAAGTATTACAAAACTTCTTACAAATATTTACAGATGTGTTATATTTTGTGTGACACTTTTCTGTTATACAATTCGTAACATGGCTATTTTTTTAATTTTTTGAAACATAGGCTGGATTTTAAAAATGAAATTTTTTTTGGCTATTTTCTACAATTTTCCATTAAAAAAACCCTATTATTTCCCTCTCTTTTTCTCGCGACTATTCCCCATTCCCATTCCTCTTCCCTCGCGAACGACGAAACAGAACTCCCCCTCGCGAACGATGAAACAGAAATCCCCAAACGGAAGGAAACCCCCAAATCGCAGTCCCCGTCCACCCCTCGCACTCTGCTCTCTCTCCTCAGGACTCCTCTCTCCCTCGCACTCGAGCTCTCTCTCCTTCTCGTCTCCGTCTCCTCGGCTCTTCGTCGGTAAGCCTTTTTTTTTTTTAGGGTTTCCATAGCAGAACATGAGAATTTTTTTAGGGTTTGCAAAAAACAAAATCTGATGTATGTTTTCGAAAAACGAAATGTGGCGGGAATGGTCGCGACCAATATTTATCGGTGCGCGTCGGATTGGTTTTTCGTTCGCGCGACCAATTTTGGATTTATTAGTCGTTCACGGTATTAGTCGTTCGTCATTAGTCGTTCATTATCAATACCAATAATAGTCGTTCATTATTAATACCAATAATAGTCTTTCATTGTTAGTCGTTCTTGATTATTAGCCGTTCATTGTTAGTCGTTCATTATTAGTCGTTCATGATTAATACCAATATTATTAGTCGTGCATTATTAGTCGTTTAATATTAATAGGAATATTAGTCATTCAGTATTTTAAATTCAATTTTAGTCGTTCAGTTTAATCATCGAGCGACCAAAAGTGAAAATATTGGTCGTTCGCAAACTAACAATAGTCGTTCAGTGTAATTATTAGTCGCGCCGTTGTTTATATGTTATTTTTTTGCTTTTGAATTCCTGAATTTTTATTGCTCTGGTGCAAAAATACGACAATGACATCCCAAAACGCTGCAAAGTCGCCCCTATCTCCAAACATACTTAGATTAACAAATTATGCTCATAATGATGTAAGAAATTGATCTTTATCATCAGTGTGGTGTTTGGCCATTGATTACTTTTGTTGAGATCTGAATTTTTTTTTTTACTTTTTGGTTCTTTTTGTCAGTGTGGTGCAAGGTCTACGCTGCAGAACTTACACCCTTTTGCATGGAAATTACTGGAAATGCGTCTTTTTCAGCGAAAATCACAATTCGCTCTCGAGTAGATGTGTTGCGTACGATTAAAGACAATCTCAACGCGAACGAGTTAAGTGTTTTTCGTACATACAGTCAGCTCGGGCATTTCATTGATTGGCCTCAGAAGTGGGATTTCTCAGGATAATTGGTCCATTATCTTCTGCAACGGAAGCTTAAATCATCAAAGACGCAGGAGATATGGTTCGCAGTTGGAGGAAAACCAATTAGGTTTTCATTAAAAGAGTTTGCATTGACTTCTGGATTGAAGACCGGGCGTCGACCTTCTGAGTAAGAATTAGAAAGAGTTACAAAAGACAAATGTCTGAAGGATGAACTCTTTGGTGTAGGAGCCCGAGTGACATTAGACCAACTTAAGGAAAAGTTTTTAAGTATGGATTCAGAGGCTAGGAGTAGAAAAAAGGTTCGGATAGCATTTGTTTATTTGCTGACCGGGTTTTTGATGGCACAGGACCCCAAGAAGAACATCGATCCATTGTATTTCCAAATCGTCATGGATCTAGAGTTATTGAATCGTTATCCTTGGGGTAATTTGAGTTTTGAGGTCATTGCCGATTACTTGAGCGTTGATTTGAAAGCCAAGTATGAAGATAGGCAGAAGACGAAGAAAACTGCACCGGAGAAGTATAACTTTTATGGTTGCGCGCACATATTTCAGGTTCGATCTTGGTGTTTATACTTTGATTTTGTTTGATTGATGGATTTCATAATTGAATGTACTGGTTAACTTTGAGAAATATTTTTTTTTTTCAGGTTTGGGTAATTGAGGCAATCCCGAAGCTAGGGGATATTATTGCCAAACGTGTCCAGCCGGGCAGATTGCCTCGTTGCCTGCGATACGAACCAACGAGCATTGTGACTTCCAAATCTCTACGGCTTAGAGATATATTGGAAGACCCCGAGGTACACCCCTGCAGTTTAGGCTTTCAAGAGTACTGCGCGACCAATAATAGTTGGCGCGACCAACTATTTTGAACTGCGCGAACATTTTTAGTAAGATTGGTCGCGCGGTTTAAAATTCAGTCGTTGTTTGACTTTTTCTGATTTTTGTTATTGTATTCAATGATAACAGTTGTTTCCTTATTATGCAGTTGACTGTTATTCCTATTTTTGAGCCCACTGACGAGGAAAGACAACAGCGATACTATATCGGGTTTCAGATGCCGCAGGATGATGATGGTGATACTGTCAACCGGCTGACAGTATTATTGTCCGATGGAGTCATGTTGTGCTCATCTCCAGTGGTCACGGAATAGCAGGAAAGGGACGGTCCGTCTGGATCGAGGCCTCCCCGTCAGCCTGCATCGGCTCCTCGTCGTCAGCCTGCATCGACTCCTCGTCATCAGCCTGCATCGACGGCTCGTCGTCAACCTGCATCCACTCCTACTCATCAGCCTGCATCGAGTCCTCCTCGTCAGCCTGCATCGGCTCCTCCTCAGGCTGCATCGACTCCTCCTGAAGAGAGAGAGGCTGAACATAGTTTCCCCTCTCCGCCTGAACAGTATCATAATAGGAGTCCTCTTCCTACGCCTGGTGCTGTGCATAGAGGTATTGATGAACTCTGGGCATATATTGACGCTCGGCTTAGTACGATGGAGAGGCAAAATCAGGAGCTCGTAAATTTAGTGCAAACGCAAAACCAAGAGCTCCAGAAGATCACGGAGAGGCAGACCATCATGGAGAGGCAAAACCAGCAGCTCATGCAGGAGATAGAGAAGCAAGGCACAGTCCAGACCGAGCTCAATAGGAAGCTAGACGTGCTCATGCAGTATATTATGTCTAGTAGTCAACCGAGGAATGAAGAAGCACTCGATGAGCAGCATTCTTCTATTGGAGAACCTCGGGTTGATGCCCGTCGAGGTGATGAGCCGATACTGTCGACGAATCAACCCCAGCAACAAGCCGCAGATGCTCAGCCAAGTGCGAGTAATACAGTTGTGATACCACTAACTCCGATATTTGATGGTGTCACAGCTGTTGAGAGTGGAGATGATGAAGTGATTGCTCCTGAAGGACGTCGGCTGAGAAAGAGAGGTCGATGCTATCAATCTCCCTACGTTTGATCCGTTTGAGCCGACTGACGCAGCTCTTGTCAGAGCTTTCAACTACTGGTATCACGACAATTCAGGAGCCAATGATAGTGTCCGTTGCGCGATGCAACGACAGAGTAGATCCTTTTTTAAGGACTTGATCGGTAGACAAACTTACCTAGACAGTGAGGTAACTCTCACCCTTGTTTTTTAGGTTCTACCACTTTGCGTGTTATAATTATTGATTGACCTATCCTATTTTTATTGTAGCACGTGGACGAGCTATTATGTGTCATCCGACGTAGGATGGCGAAATACACGTCACAGTTCGCCAAAGGCGCTTGCATTTTGAGCGACGAATTTTCTCAAGCCTTGTACGGGATATGGGCTGAGATTAGTAGACCTCCCCGCGACTACGAATTCTCCGATGTCATTCTGGAATATATAATCGGGGTTAGACCACAACGGGGAAGGGATTGGTCCAAGTGCACAAAATTTTACATTCCAGTGAATGTTAGAGGAAAAAACCACTGGATCTTAGCAGTGGTTGAGCTTCTAAGTTGGAGAATTGTTGTCTACGACTCAATCCCGTGGGTGACTGGATCTAAGCAGGAGTTAGAGCAGCATATGATGCCTTACACCACTATTTTTCCCCTACTATTGCAGAGAACTGGAAAGTTTGAAAGCTACAAGGACAAATTCGGTCGCGATATGAAATTAGCAAGCGCCTCCAAGTCGATTGTACCAATCAATGCTCAAACGTGAGTGTACGATCCATTTATGTTTTCATGTTCAATTAAGTGTATTGTCTTCTCTCATTTCAATACTATATGTTACCTTTTGTATTGCAGGGGAGATTGCGGGGTGTATATGCTGAAAACTTGTGAACTCCTCTTAGCGAGTATGCTGCTGTCTCACGGTCGTCACTTAAATGACAAAGTCATGGACACAATCCGGATGAAATATGCAATCGATTTATATACTTATTCTTGTTCCTAGTTTTTATGTATTAGTGACATATATTCTGCTAATGTTACTTTAGCGCGGCCATTTTACAAACTGCGCGACCATTATTTGTCCTTTTTAATAATATTGATCGTTTTTTTATATTAGTCGTTCAGTTACCAATAATGGTCGTTCAGAGACCATTATTGGTCGTTCAGTTGAATAATATTGGTCGTTTTTTTATATTAGTCGTTTAGTTACCAATAATGGTCGTTCAAAGACCATTATTGGTCGTTCAGTTGAATAATATTGGTCGTTGACCCATATTGGTCGTTTAGTTGAATATAGGTCGTTAGAAGACCATTGGTCGTTCGCTAATGGGTATTAGTCGTTCAGTTACCAATAATAGTCGTTCAAAGACCATTATTGGTCGTTCAGTTGAATAATATTGGTCGTTGAACCGTATTGGTCGTTGAACCGTATTGGTCGTTTAGTTGAATATTGGTCGTTCGAAGACCATATTGGTCGTTTGAATATTGGTCGTTCCTATTATTATTTTTTACTTTTAAATGCGTTTTAAAAAAAAAAATGAAAACTTTCAATTGTTAGAGAATAAAAAATATAAACAAATAATTTAATTAAACAAATAAAAGTTGTGACACACTATTTAAAAAATTATATAAGTCAAATGGATATTTACAAAATGCTTTCATTTTTTTAAATCTTTCAACAAGTAGAGAAACACAAATAAAAATAAATAATTTGTTTTTTATATTATAGAAATTAAAGTGTGACACACTATTTAACATAAAATAATTACTTTTCAAACTTGTTTTTTTTTCTATTAAAATTTAAAAGAGCAAAATACATTGGTCGTTCGCTAATGGGTATTAGTCGTTCAGTTACCAATAATGGTCGTTCAAAGACCACTTTTGGTCGTTCCTATTATTATTTTTTACTTTTAAATGCCTTTTAAAAAAAATAAATGAAAACTTTCAATTGTTAGAGAATAAAAAATATAAACAAATAATTTAATTAAACAAATAAAAGTTGTGACACACTATTTAAAAAATTATATAAGTCAAATGAATATTTACAAAATGCTTTCATTTTTTTAAATCTTTCAACAAGTAGAGAAACACAAATAAAAACAAATAATTTGTTTTTTTTATATTATAGAAATTAAAGCGTGACACACTATTTAACATAAAATAATTACTTTTCAAACTTGTTTTTTTTCTATTAAAATTTAAAAGTGCAAAATACATTGGTCGTTCGCTAATGGGTATAAGTCGTTCAGTTACCAATAATGGTCGTTCAAAGACCAATTTTGGTCGTTCCTATTATTATTTTTTACTTTTAAATGCCTTTTAAAAAAATAAATAAAAACTTTCAATTGTTAGAGAATAAAAAATATAAACAAATAATTTAATTAAACAAATAAAAGTTGTGGCACACTATTTAAAAAATTATATAAGTCAAATGAATATTTACAAAATGTTTTCATTTTTTTAAATCTTTCAACAAGTAGAGAAACACAAATAAAAACAAATAATTTATTTTTTATATTATAGAAATGAAAGCGTGACACACTATTTAACATAAAATAATTACTTTTCAAACTTGTTTTTTCTTTTTTATTAAAATTTAAAAGAGCAAAATACATTGGTCGTTCGCTAATGGGTATTAGTCGTTTAGTTACCAATAATGGTCGTTCAAAGACCTATATTCGTCGTTCTTATACTATTGGTCGTTTTTTTATTATTATGGTCGTTCCTATATTATGGTCGTTTTTTATTATATTGGTCGTTCTTATATTATTGGTCGTTTTTAATTATATTGGTCGTTCAGTTAAATAATATTGGTCGTTGACCCATATTGGTCGTTTAGTTGAATATTGGTCGTTCGAAGACAATTGGTCGTTCGCTAATGAGTATTAGTCGTTCAGTTACCAATAATGGTCGTTCAAAGACCAATATTCGTTGTTCAATTAAACATAACATTAGTCAAATTCAAATACAACTAATTGTCAAATAAAATACAACTAATTGTCAAATAAAATAATTAACATAACATTAGTCAAATTTCAGTGGACTACTCATCGAGTAAATTATTCCGATAATTTCGAGAGTGTAATTTCGGGTTTTTAGTAGAATAACCTCGGGATTAATAAATTAGAATTTTGACTAAAGAGTTTTAGTCAGTTTTCTAAATTTATTGGAGCTCGAAATATTGGGTCCATGGTCCCCGAACCGGCTCCGTAAAAATCAATAGAGAAAAGCATTTTATATAATTAATGTCGATTAATTATATAGTCTCACAAAAATAAATTAATTCTAATTATTTCTTTAAGTGTTAAATAAATAATAAATGAATTAATTTAAATTTGCTTTAAGTGGGAAATAATTTTTTCCTACACAAGTTATAGTGGACGAATTTTATAGCAAGAATAAAAGAGTTTTATTTTTGTTTTAATTATTTAATTGTTAAATAATTATCTTATTTAATCAGAATTGGAAAAAGTCATATTTGACTAATTCCACATGATGTATACGTGAATTGCTTTTGGTATTATCCCATGATTTAGTCATGTAGATACTTGTAAAGATCACACATTATCTTTATTAAATCAATTAAGATAATTATGAGATAATTATCAAAAATAATTGAATTTTGAAGTAAAGATAATTATAGCTGGCAGAGACTTTTTCTCAGAGAAAAAGTCTCTCCTAATTTGCGCCAATATTGAGGGGAGTGGACTAAGAAATAGCCCACTTCTCTCTCCTGCAAGATTCTGATTTAAAAAGGCTATATAGGGTTTCTCAGAAAAAAGAACGTAAGATTTTTCAGAGAGTGAAAAACTCTAGCTTCAGAAAGTTTTCTCCAGAGAGAAAAACAAGCCAAAATTCGCCCACCACCCTAAGAGCAAGAGAAAAATATTCTTCCTCTTGTTCTTGTGAGATCTAAGAATAGAAAGCCCACACTTTCTTCTCTGTTGATTTGGAGAACGGTTCGGAAGATCGTGGTGTCGATTCAATCAAGATCAACTCCTATAAGTCAATTCCAAATCAAGGACCTTGGAAGGGTTTGGAATTGCTTGGACAATTTGGTGGACTCGTTTATAGACCGATTCGTCTAGGTATATTTCGATTTCCTATTCTATCTAATCTGTTTTAGTTTATGTGATAAATAAAATCAGATTGGTTTAATTTTCGTTGAACATGAAATCTGTTTGTCTATGCTGATTCGCGATTTTAATATGATATTCTGTTTTGAATACGGTATTCAATTTTCAATATGATATTATATTCGCAATATGACAGTGCGTTTTTATAACAATATGATTGGTTAGAATCGCATAAAATTTTTTGAAATTCACGCTTCCGCCCTAGCATAGACCTGTCCTTCACTTAGTTCTTTCAGCGAATAATGGTTAATTAGCTTTTTAATTTTTTAAAACGTTAGCCATTTGCTCAAAAAACCTTAAACCCCAAACCCTAAAACATCAGTAAAAAATAGATATTTGCTCAATGATCTCTAATCTTAAAAAGAAATTATAATACCTTAATTGCCAAAAATGGCAAATTTCCACAGTTGTAGATATTCTACAAAACAAATATTGCTTGGAGCTGGAACATTTGTTTCCGACACTTCTAATTAATGGCAAGAATGAAAAGCAGACTATAATATATATAAATAAATATATATATATTTATATTTTATGAAAAAAACTTCTTTTTTATCAAAGGAATTAAGTGAGTAGAGATGATGTGATTTGTTTTCTCAGAAGGATGGAAAGCATCCCAAAACACATATTTGTTAGCATCACTGCACGTCCATGGACTGATGTCACTGCAGAGGTAACTCATCTCAAATGTCCCTGTTGAACAACACGCCACTCCCGCAACCTCAAATCCTGCCATTTTCAATCAATAACAAAATAACTAACCTCAGTCATGTAACGAAACACAGATAATTAATCTATGTAGACCGTGAGGAAAATTCCATGTAGTTTGCGGAATAATAATTAGAAAAAAAAAACTAAATTAAACTCTATATTTTTTATAATATCAATTAATCCCTATGTTTATCAAAAGAGAAATTATAGTGAATACCTAATTTTTAAAACTTAATGTAAGTTATTACTCAATTTTTTAAAAAATATAACTAACTACCTAAGTAATTTAATTATTTATATATTGATAAGTGATGGTAATTCACTTAGTTACCAAAAGCATGTGCAAGTAATTCACGAATTGACTAGAAACTTAATTATTTTAAAAATTCGGGTATTTATTTTATTGTTATATAAATTATGGGTATTTTCCTACTTCTAGATTATAAATATACCTATGTTTTTGTACCTAAAAAAAATCAATATTTTTTTATTCGGGTCGTAAATATACACTATGTAAAATGTTCTTAAAAATGTGTAATCTTGTATAAGAATGGTAATATTTTTTGAGACATGCCACAAATAAATTGACTACTATTATTTCTATTTAAGAATATAGTTAAAATAAAATGATTTAAATTTAAAATATTACGATTTTTATACATTATTTTGACTGAACACTCTCATAAGATGTATTTATGATCTATTTTGATTACCAAGGGATTTTATTTGGTATTATAAAAACACGAAATGTAATCTGGAATTTTGAAAAACGCAAGGTTATTATGGTATTTTTCAATTCGTGTTAATCGCGAATATCCCAACCCACTAATTTTCCGATATTTTTTGGTCAACGTGCATGAAATATTATATATTTATATTCATCAAACGCATGACCATTTTGTTGAAATGAAGTTAAAGGCTTTAGGTACAAATACAATGATCTCTTATGCCCAGCTGAGCTGTCCAAATTAAAAGAGTTTGACCAGAAAACGCGGTGCTGAATATTCACCCTTCATAATTCTTAAAATTAAAAAAAAACAAAATTATATTTAAACTTTGACACATAAGTAAAAATTATATTTAATTTTTGAAGGACAAAGAAATAGACAAAAAATAAAGACACAAGTCTTCTCATTAAAAAAAAAAACAAAAACAAAATCATGCTTTGGAAAATGCATTTTTTTTTCTTTTTTCTGTTCCTATTCTGCTTTAGTTTTCTTACAAAATTTAAAATTTTATAATTGGGAAATTCAAATTTAAGATCATGTACTCTTAAAGAGCTTATAAGATCGTTTTAATTCAGTGTTAGGTATACATACTATCAGGGCGATGATTTCAAAGGAAGATTCAGCTAACTATAATTATAATGGCATGTGCCGAAAGCGGCTAGGCTAGCTAGGGTATTGTTATGAAATTGCCAAAAATTTAGTTAAAAACGAGCTTAAAAACCCACGCGTTGCCGCGGGTTTATTTATTTTTTATCAAACCATAAAGATTAATAATGTTTAGAAAGTATTAAAATCTATATAAAGAAAAATCACTTATAGATAATAAAATTTATATATAAATATTTAGAAACATATTTGCAATACTGAATGTTAAATACGTAAATAAAAGTTGATAATATAAATTGTGACTATTTTTTTCATTTAGTTAGCATTTACATATATATATATATATATATATATATATTTGTTCACAAATGATAAGATCTAGTTCTTGAAATTTTCTACTTATTCTTCTTTTCTTCGTCTTGGTTGCAATGTTATACTGAAAAGTAAAACTTAGAAAATTTAATTTATTAAGTAGTTGTCATAAGTTGTGTTATAGGAGGAATTAAAAAATTACTTGAGGAGTTTGCAATTGACAGATTTTGTTGCAACTTTTTTTTTTTTTCAAAACCGTAATAGTAAAATTTTACTAATTACATATTTTATTAAAAAAAAATTGGTAAGATAAATTATTAGTCAATAAATGCTTTTACCTTGAAGTTATTTATTTTGGGTATAGAGTGTTTTGATCCAAAGCTTTGGCTTCGGCGATTGGTCGTCTAATACTTTTAATTAAATGAATGCTTTTTAATTCTTTTCAAATGATAGAAAAGTTGGCTTAGTTATTTCACTTGATAAGTAATTATCATTACTATCACTATGTTCATTACTACTATTATAATGCACTTATATCTCTAAAAAAATTAAAAAGGAGTCTTTTCTTATTTTGTAATAACTTGAATTACTTTCGTTATGAGTATTTGATTACATTTTTTTTTGGATAAAAACTAAGCAATAAAGCTCAATTCATTAAACGTAGGATTATTCAGATTATTATCTAATTTTTTAATTATCTTATATGTCCAATTAGCATTGTTATAAATAATTTATTAAATTATTATTATTAAGTGTACAAAAACTAATATCAAATCACCAATATCATAATTTATTTATATCTTGTGTCTCGTTTTTACTATCAAATAAGTTAAGTATTGTTATATGTGTGTTAGTAAACTATAAAGCCAACAATTAAAAGGTAAAGATATATGTATGTTAGATATTTTATTAAGTTATTATATGTCATTTGATTAAATTATGAGTATATTTTTTTCCTATTTTTATTTTCAAATGAATTGATGACAAAGGAACTAAAATATATATAAAAAAAATTGTATCATAAATTTGCTTCAAAATATTTTGAAAAGTATGTGATGAGATTTGATCATATTAAATATTAATGGACCAAAATAGTTTTTTTATTTTTTATTTTTATTTCTATTTTTGTGACAACTGACAAATGAAGCCAGTTTGTGCATAACTAACGTGTTGGTAGTCTAGTTTTAAGTGAAGGTTGCAAATTTCTCACGTGTTGACACTTGTATTGCACTTTGCTATAATGAATAAAAAGTGTTCACATTTGAAAAACCCAAATAACCAAACAAAATCCTATCTCATAGATGCCTTGAAAGGGTAATTTAGTAAAAATGAAAATTACTGTAGAAACTACAGTAATAGAGGTCTTCATTTTAGTATATTATGAAATCTGTACCTCTCACTCTCTCACACACACTCACTCACTGACTCACACACACACACGCTCGTACATACACACACTCACAGTCACCGACTCCTTTTAATGCAGCATTTGATGCGTGCATGCGGTTGTCAGTTGGAGCTTTATGTGATGTGATCCACACGAAATTGGTGTCTTTTTTACTTGTTTCTTTCTTTCTTGAGATAACTTGAGGAGGGCGTTTTTGACCTCTAATTACTATATTTGAGATTTTTAAAGATTTAGTCAAATTTTAGACTAATTTTATAGTGTAAGAAATTTAAGAAATAGTCAATTAGGTAAATAATCATTTGGGATTATGTATTTTTTTAAAAAGTCACAGTTTCAAAAAATTTAAAAATTAGCCATAAAATTGTAATAAATTTCTGACAATAACAAAAATATGTATAAAAATATTGTCAAAAATTTCTGACACTAGGCAAAAAATTTGTAAAAAATTTCTTACAATTTTATGGCTAGTTTTTAAATTTTTTGAAACTGTGGCTATTTTTTAAAACTATTTTGTAAACAGTGTCTATTTTCTTAAAATTTCCTTTAAAAAATTAGCCATTTTTATTTTTCATTTTATTACAGTCGATCAAAATTTTGGTATCCTAAGTTTGGTTTGCTTTTTTAAGTTGAATGAGCTGAATTTTTGAAGATTTTTTATTTGAATTTGGGCGGTTTTTTTAAGTAATTATCATGGATATTTATATCCATTAAAGTATTTAATGGTTATTTTCTTAATTTTGACATTCTAAAACTAAATCCTTCAAATTTTACTTTTAAAATAGCTAATTTCTTAATTGGCTTAGTAGGACTAAGTTCGCGACCACCAAATGCTATGTTTTATATAAGATTTGTTTACTCATAGTAGACCACGTACTGTGACTCGTGAACGACTGAACATATAGAAATTAGGGTGAATTAGTTAAATAAATTATCTTGAAATTTGCTTTTTAAATTTTAGTCAAATTTATAAAATAAATAAATAAAAATATAGTCATGGTTCAAGTATAAGGTGGTCTAAGTACAAGATGTTATGGATAAACTTCATTTTTTATAATTACTTAGTAGCTATTTTCTTAATAAACAGAAATATTGACAATATTATTAAATCACTTATATAAAATGATTATTTTTTTTTCATTACTCTAGAAAAAAAAAATTAAGGAGATATTAGTAGTAAGGTGAAGTAGGAAAATATTCAAAATTTATACAATAATAAAATTAAATATTTAAGTTTTTAAAGTAATTGAATAACTAGACAATTCGTTAATTACTTGTACATAAGTTTGACCACTCTGTCAATTACCACAACTTATCACTATGGAAGTAATTAAATCACTAGAGTATATTGTTATATTTTTCAAAAATTAGGTATTTATTTAAATTAGGTGTTAAAAATTGGGTATTCACTACAATTTCTCTTGGTAATACTAGTGATAGAACTGTAAAAGGATATGAAAGAGTGAACAATTGAAAGGCAATTCTGCCAATTAATCTATTTTTTAGATCATATATATGAATTTTTTTATTAAGTTGATATATTGCTCAATAAATTATATACCAGTTAAAAATAAGTTGATATATTGCTCAATAACCTTAGTATATTTTTATATAAAAACAAATTATTAGATAGAATTTTATTTTTTTATTTGACTATTAAATAATTATAAAAAAGTGAATATTAAAAATTTGATCTGAAAATATATAAACAATTTAAAACTATATTAATATTTTCATCATTATGTTCTTTTTCCTCACTTCAATATAGTTTTATTTTAAATTTTATTTTTACCCCAGTAAAATTTTTAAGTCTAATAAATTTGCTCAAAAATCTCTATTTTATAATATGATTTAAATGTTATATTTATTTTTGACAAATATATATATATATATATATGCACATGTAGACATGTACAATAAAATATAACATTTTTTAAGAGAAATACTTTTAAGGATGCTAATTTTGTTCATCTCAATAGCATTTAAGAATGGGAAATTATGAAACACATCATAAAAAAAATGTTTCTATTTGCACCTCCAATTTTGCTTCTTACACCCTCCAAATTAATTTTTTTATTTTAAATTCATTTAGAAAATAAAGTTGTAGATTTTTTTTTAATAAGTTCTTGATAACAGGTTATTTAGCTATATATAAAATTCAAATGAAAAAAATAGAGTTGTTGTCTTGAATGGCATTAAAGCAACTCAAATCCTAGGATTTTTATCTGACAGTAAGTAAACAACTTATTGTGTGGTAAGAGATTCATCTTTTTAATTTTCCAAAACAAAAAAAGGGCGTGAGAGATTCATATATGTTTTGATTTTGTAAGCTTTATATTAAGAGGTTGGTTAGAAATTTAGGTAAAATTTTTATAACGTAGGTCGTTTTTTAAATAAAATTATTTGGTTTCAACAAAATTTTAATTAACATTTGAATGTTTTTACTAAAGTAAAAATAAAAAATAAAACTTTTTAACTTTCCAATTCAATTTTTTCTCTGACATATCAATTCAAATAGTATAATAAAAAATAATTTAAATTTATAATTTAAATACAAAATTTTAATTTTTTTCAACTTAATTTAGCATTATATAAAAAAGGAGATTATATACTTTTTTTAATTGGATGACCAGATACAATATAATTTTTAACACTTAATTTAAATAGTTTTTTTACATTTAAAAACTTTCAATAAGATATTTAAGTAATCATTTAGTAATATTTGAATTAATTATTATAAATTATTTTATGATTGTAGATGGAATAACCAAACATATATATGAAAATAAGTACATGAAATGATTTTTTAAATTAGCCTAAAGGTTCAATATACTAAAAGTTTATTAATGAGAAATCACAGTGAATATTCAATTTCTAACACCTAATTTAAATAAATATACAATTTTTAAAAAAAATATATAACAAAATACAATAACTTGCATAATGATAATTTATGATAATTAACTGAGTGTCAAAATCATGTACAAGTAATTAATAAATTGACTAGTCATTAATTTTTTTTAAAAGCTTAAATATTTATTTTTATTGTCCAAAATTTTTTAAGTATTTTCCAGCTTGAGTCAATGTCCATCACTTTTTATTAATGGACATTGGATACAAAACTTGTACGGTGAGGGATTCACATTTATTCCAAAGAGTGAGAGGTTCAAATATGTTTTGAATGATGAGTCTAGTAAAGGTTTATATTTTGATTACGCCGTAACAAAGAGAAGGAATAAAAAAAAGACAGAACAAAAAAACGAAAACAAAAAACAGAACACATAGAACAAAAAGGGAAAACCATTCAGCATATCATGTTACTTACCTAACTTCTTTATTGAGTTTGCTTTTTATTTATTTTTTAATTAAAAGCTCTATCTATATTACCATGTATCTATCTTTTTGCTTAGCTCATTTCTCTTTGCTCTCCTTTCTTTCTTTCTGTTTTTAGCAAAATTATCATCATTTATAAGCGTAGAAAAAAGTTAGCTTCTTTTTCAGCTCATTGACAATACAATTAAAATTAAATGCAATGAAGGGAAAAACTTACCAAATAAAGAAGGCTTCTTAAGCATATTATAGAAGAAGTCGTACAAATCCTCAGTGAAGAACAATCTAAATCCACGGAGCTCCTGATTTAATTTTGTTGCCATGTTCTTTAATTTCTCATTGAATTGCAAAGCCACTTTGTTGAATTTTTCATTGCACTCATTGTGCCCTAAAATATTTGTTGCCCTTTCCAAAGGCAAACACCCCATTGGAGGGAGACCGGTTAGGGATATCCTCCTAGCCCCAAGGCTATAGATTTCCCTCATGAAATTTGTGGCGATCCCAATGAGGAAATCTTGGTACTCTTCGACGGTGAATTGGCAGCGGCGGCGAGGGAAGATGTAGTAGTTTTCGAGGAAATCGTTCGTCCCTAAGCTTACCAAATACGCCGCCTCCCTAAAAACCCGGTTCGCCTTCCGGTGGCCGAGGTAGGCTCTAAGCCTAGCTTGGTACTCCTTGTAGTACTCAACTTCTTTCCAAAGTGGGATAACATTCTAAAAAAAATCAACAACGTATGGTAAAATATAAAAAGTGAGTTTAATTTGGGGTGTAATGTTTCATCACGTTAAAACTTTGCGGACCACACATGCAATTATTAATTTGTTGGTCCCATATTGTAGTTGATATGTGAATTTATTGATGGTAAGAAAATTAATAAATCCGCCCATTTAAGACAAAGATTTCACAGTCTTTGAACTACTTTTGAGAAGCGTGTAAATTAGTTTTTTTTTTTTTTTTAACTTTTGGAATTATTGACAATATTGGGGAGAATATCATATGATTAACTTACACACTTGACCAAAGTAATAATGTACTTGTTTGTCATGAATCATGATTATAATGATTAGTACAGACTGATCAAAATTCTAGCAATCACATACATTAACCACAAAAAGAATGGGAATTATACAATGTATGTGATATCAAAATATTATATTTTATTAATATATATATTTATATAACAACTTACAAGCACATCTGAAGTGGCATTATCGTAGCCAGTTCCGGCGGAGGCGAAGCAAACTCCGGTGGCGAAATCCGATATGTCGTAGGCGGGATCGAGGTAAGCCGGGACGGCGGGTTTCAGCCCGAACGCCTCGGAGATGAAGTCCGGCGGGATCCGGCCGTTGCAGAAGCGCCCTGTGGGCTGGCTCCCGGCGAAGTCGCGGCCGTAGGGCTTGAAGTTGCTCCTAAGGAGCGTGCCGACGTGGTTGTTGTTGCCCGAATCCACCGTCGAGTCTCCGAACACTATGACGGCGGGGATTCTCCCCGCCGCGGCCCGTGACGGTGCCGATGCCGCGGCGGCGAAGTAGTGGTGGTGGTGGCAGCTGTGGTGGTGTATTATGAAGGTTACAATGAGGCAAATAAGCCGTTTTGGAGTGGGGTGAAGAAGTGCCATTACTTCTAAAACTATGTACCAATATGCCTTGCAGAAGGACACACAACACGTATATGTTATATAAATAATAAAATAGATTGGAGATTTTTTTAAAAAATAAAGTTATGTTGTATTATACATTTTTATTTTTTATTTTTATTTTTTGTGAAAAAATGGTGAAGAAAATGAATGGTAGGTTAAATATTATTGTGACAATTTGATAATGCATGTATAAGTTTTTATCTACCGAATACAATTGCTAACATCGCAACTTTTGAGCACAGTAAATTTTAGTTATTTTTTCGACACATTGTTGTTCGTGCTGAAAGCCTGAAAATATGGGCTCCCGCTTTCCGGGCCCCTTTTGGCGGGATTATGGGAAAACGGATTTGGGATGCCTGTTTTCCTTAATGAAAGGGACGGGTCTTCCTATACCCATTTTAAATGTGATAGGAAACCCGGTTTTCCATATTCTTGCCCTTTTTATTTTTTAATTTAAAAAATATATTTTTATTTTTTATGTTTTTTCTTAATCCAACGACCCATTAAAAAAATGAGAAATACGAGAACCCGTTTTCTCATAAGGACGGGTTAGGGAAACCCGTATCCCATGATAAAAGAAAACGGGTTGACCTATAAAATGGTATACGGGAGGCGGGTTACTAAGATAATAAATTTCTTAAATGGGTTGACCTGTGTAATGGTAAACGGGTTCCCTTTCCCGTGTAAAATGGTAAACGGGCACATCCACCTCCCCCCCCCCCCCCCCCCCCCCCCCCCCGCCCCCAACACCACATATTTGCATCACTACTTGTCGTTGTCTTATCCAACAAAATTTGAATTTTATTTTATTAATGATACTACAGTACCTCTACAGTGGAAAAAAAAAAAAGAAAAAAAAACGTTGACCAAAACCTCATATAGCGATTAGTGAATATACAGAAAAAGTGAATATATGTGTAGACAATCGGTGTTTTTTTAGTGGGTTTTTTTTTTTTGAAATAATTCTGAATCGTCAGATTTACTTTTTTAATGGACTTTACATAAATCTGACGATCTAAAATCGTTCCCACCACACGAAAAATGGGTCAGTTAAGCAATTAGCCATTTTAAAGGTAAAGTTTGAAGGATTTAGCCATAGTTTTACGAAATTAAGGATTTAGCCATAACATGTAATATTTTATGTTACATTTAACATATATACGTGTAAAAAGTATCACATTAAATGTAACGTTATATGTAACACATGTAACATTACATGTAATGTTATTCGTTTACACATATATATGTTACATGCAACATAAAATGTTACATTTTAGGACTAAATCCTAAAAAATTACCCAAAAATTTAGTTAAATGTCTAAAAAAACTCAAAAAAAATCCCACCTGAAAATCCCCAGTAGACAATAGATATTTATAAATTTTTTTTGTATATAATAAATTAACACTCTCAAACCATAATATGTATAATAAGGGCTTTTAGATTTTATTTTTTTTTCCTTATCATGCAATATACGTTAGTCTTACGTATATACAACTATACAAGTATAACCTCGATAAAACATTACTAATTTATAGAAGTTTTATTATATCTCTAATCATTATATACACGAGAATATATTAATAGAGTTTTTAGTAGTACACTCGCGTACCGGTCCGCTTTATAATAAAAATAATAGAATAAAAAATACTTGTGACGAATTTAAAATATATTTAATATATTTTGTTATAATGATTTATCTTTTTATTACTTGCGTTTTTTTTCAATTTATTATTATGGCTTACAAATATAACTAGTATACTAAATAAAAAGCGTTATTAATAATGAGATCCATTTTTGGATGCAGTGGAGTTTTCTTTTTCTTTTTAATTTTATTTGTGTGGCGTTGGGATAGAGAGCTGAGAAATTGAGTATTATTAATTGGATCTTTTAATTTTGTGGGGAAGAAGTTTGGTTGGAGAGTGTAGTAAATCCAATTAATATATAGCCGAGGCATGTGATCAGTCCTATTCTGTGTCTTACCAACCACCACGTCTATACCCGCTGGAACTTTATGGACTTAAAAGCTCTTTGATGTGTTTAATTAATGTACACTTATATTTAAATTGTAAGTAGCTAGAGATACGCAAACACCAATATTGTACTTTTGAATGTTTAATTTGTTCCATTCCTGATTAAATTCATGAAGTGGTATAATATCCAAATTTTATACGCCAGTTAATATGAGTACTTCAATGTTCTAGAGTAATTTATACAAGTTTGCATCCATCAATTATTTATATTTTTTGACGATTCATGAACAATTAACAAGTAAGTAATTGGGTATTTCTCCTTAGAAGAATTACTTAAGTATTTTATTGTAATTATGAAAACAATGAGTATTTATTGAAACTAAGTGCTTGAAATTAGACATAACTGTAATTATCAGTTTGGGTTATTCAGATGTCAGCTAGGACACTAGTACAAGTGACGATAAATTCACTTGATCAGGGAGCTATATCACGAGCATCTAAAAATAGACTTGTATATCTAGTTCGATAATGGAGTCTAAGTTCATTGTATTGACAACATCATGCAAAGAGGCAGAATAGCTGAAAAATCTTTAATATATGTTATCATTTATTTTTTGTAGTGTGATAGGGAAGCTACATTGTCTAGTACATATATAACAATGTTTATAATAGTAAGTCTAGACACATTAGCAAACATGAGTATGTGAAATAATTAATAACAAATGATGTTATTAATATTGTTTATTTATATTATGTTAAACAAGAACTTAGCAGATCATTTGACCAAAAGTCTTACAAGACTAGTAAAAGATGGAATAAGACTGAATCTCTTATGAAAAAATCACTGATGATGGTAACCCGACTTTGTGGTAATGCGCTATCACTATTAAGTTTAATTGGTAACAACAGGTCATTGATAAGTGGTTCATGAAGCATCGAAAAATTACAATGTCCCTTCCAAACATTTAGTGCATGTTAGCTACGTTAATAACATATTCTTGATAATTACAGTTTAACTACGTTGTTTGGTTTAGTATGCTCTTAATAAAAGTCACTTCTTGAGTAGCAATTCCGATGGTACGGCTTTTGATGAATCAGAATGTTTCAAGCAATTGGATTATTGTTTTGTGCTTCATCATTGGATATAAATTTTCTGATGGCATTGGCATGAGGATTTTGATGGTTAGTATGATATTGATGATTCAAGTACGTGAGCTATGAAATAATTTAGCTCGTTTATGTAATGTTGACTAAGTTATTTGCTTTGGAGAGTTTTTACGCATCACAATGAGAACGATTCAACTGATTTGGTTTATGGCTTTGTGCTTTGGTTGTTGTCTGATTTGAAATTCTGAATTTTAATGAATATAATGTTTTTAGCCGAGGAAGAGGAAATGTGTAATATTTGTAGATTTTTTTTTTTTTGGAATAATCTGAGTTTTAAATTAGCATTATTACAAGAAGATTAATACAAATGACGATTCTATCATACACAATAAGAGTGATATCTTTTATTCTTGTCGTTTATTTATCCTCAATTTTTATTTTTTATTATTACTGTTGTTTGTACCAAATCATGTCGTTTTTCATAAACTTGTCGTTTTTACATTGTTGCGTTTGTTTCAACTTTCAAGTACCATAGAATTGCCTTTTCATTAGTGTTGTTTGTACAAGATCATGTCGTTTTTCATAAATTTGTCATTTTCACATTGTTGTATTTGTTTTAAGTACGTCTTTGTTTTCTGGATGTTTTTATCAAAACAATTACTAAGAGAGTTTAGTTTAAGCAGCAAAAAAAAAAAAAAAAAACACTAAGAGAGTTCTAGGGCATGTTTGGTGCATGGGATTGGACATGAGATTGGATTATTTTGTCTCAATCTTATGTTTGCTACACTATTTGGAATTGGATAAATTATCCCGGGCCTACCAAATAAATTTTGTGTAAAAGTGTGAGATAAAGTCTCAAATACCCGCTTTTGTGAGACCTATAATTTTTTTTATTACTCTATTTTAGTATTTAAAATGGAGGATTTTCAATTGTGGTACATTTTAGAAAGGGTCAGTTAGGTAAATAGCCATTTTAAACTGTGTGTTTTTAAAAAATAGCCATAGTTTCAAAAAATTTAAAAACTAGCCATTACACACTGTAAGAAATTTATGACAATAACAAAATTACACATAAAATGTGCTGTAAGAAATTTCTGACACGTGTCAGAAATTTCTGAAAGGGCTAATTTTTAAATTTTTTGAAACTGTGGCTATTTTTTAAAATCATTTTGTAAACAGTGGCTATTTTCTTAAAATTCCCTTTTAGAAAATAGACCTATTGCAATAAATGGTCTTATTATTCGCTCTTGAAAGAGGTGTAAAAAGGCTAATATACTCCTCGGTACATCCGATCTTTATTGCATTTTTTTAATTGTTTTTTCATCTATTCTCTTCTCCTCCTTCGACCCTTCCTTAACCACAATAGTCACCTTCTTGATCTCCAATGACGAAGATTTTTCCGACAAACGTTGTTGCGGCTGTGTTTCCCGATTACTACGCATTTCCTGCTCTCTAATGCAGTTGAGTTTTTTGTCCAGCTAGTTCGCGCTCGCCGCTTCTCTAGTTTGACTTGAACCCCACATGCCTCAGGCCTTTTCACTTCCTCTTGTGCGCTCAAAAAATAATAATAACAAAGGCCAGTTAAACAATTAATTATTTTAAAGGTAAAGTTTGAAGGATTCAGCCATAGTTTTATGAAATTAAAGATTTAGCCATAGTATATAATATTTTTTTTAACATGTAACCAATATATACGTGTAAAAAATGTAATATTAAATATAACGTTACATTTAATATTATATTTTTTACACGTATATATGTTACATGTTAAAAAAAATATTACATGTTATGACTAAATCTCTAATTTCGTAAAACTATGGCTAAATCTTAAAAAATTACCCAAAACCTTGGTTAAATGCCAAAAAAACTCTAATAACAAATCTCTTACCATGGTCACTTATATATATATATATATATATAAATAAATATATATATATATGGTCAATTAAGCAATTAGTCATTTTAAAGATAAAGTTTGAAGTATTTAGTCATAGTTTCACGAAATTAGAGATTTAGCCATGATATTTAATATTTTTTGTAACATATAACATATATACGTATAAAAAATGTAACATTAAATCTAATGTGTAGCATTAAATCTAATGTTAGATTTAATGTTACATTTTTTACACGTATATATGTTACATGTTAAAAAATATTATATATTATGGCTAAATCCCTAATTTCGTGAAACTATGACTAAATCCTAAAAAATTACTCAAAAATTTAGTTAAATGCCTAAAAAATTTATATATATGTATATACATATATTTATATATATATATATATATATATATATTTGGTTCTTTTGACACTAAGTGTGCTGTGTTTATTTTAATCTAAGTAATTTCATTTTAAGTCTATTTAATATTTAATCATTTTTTAATTCATATTTTAAGGAAATAGTCAACGTTTGTTTTAAGAAACTAGCCATTAGCCCCTTTAAAAATTAAGGACCTAAAGATAACATAACACCATTATGTAATTAAAAAAATGGTAATTTTTTTAATTAATAAAAACGTTGACTTTTTATTAAAATATCATCTAAAAAAGAGTTATTTACTCAATAATCTCTTTTATTTTGATTTATTCTTGCCTCTTTTGTATGCTGTTATTAGTTTCATATTTTTTTCGCTAAGGAAAAAAAAATTATTTTGTGATTTTTTCCCTCCTTTAAATTTTTAAAATTTGATATTTTTTTTCATTTGTTTTACTTTTAAAATTTATTATTCTAATGATATAAATAAATTTTTTAATGATTTTTACAATATTTATTTCTTCTAGAAAATAGATTAATTAACAATATTATGATTATATAAGACTGTAAAAAAAAAAGGGCAAAAAACATTTACAATCCTCTCACTTGTCAGTAAACCACAATCACAATTGACAAATCTAGCACTAGCATAGCCAATTAGCCATGGCTGGCCAAAGCGAGAAGTTCGAGAGCTCATCCACGGCCTCTGTCAATGGACTCATTTGACGTCTCCGATCAACTGAGGCAATCGCTCCGTCGATGCTTGAAGCTCAGATTAATGGTATGAAATTGTGGTTGTTCATCATAAATTACGCAATGGCTGTATTTGGAATTGGAGCTCGAATTTCAAAAAGGGAAATAAAAAAAAGATGGCTGAAAAATATTGAAAGGAAATCCCAAGGAAAATTTTATCAAGAAAATACTGATTTTATTTTCCTAACGATTAAGTGGGGAAAAATCAAATTCCTTTATATAGTTTAAGGTGTTTTTTTTTTTTTTTTGGTTTTCGGAAGATTAAGGAGACGAGGAGGCTATAGCATTGAAGCTTCTCACTGAGCTGGTAAGATTTCTCTCTCTACTCACTCGCAGAACTGCCATTGTTGTGAACTCGCGAGTTCAACCTAATCACAGGGTCGTAAACGTGACATAGGTAATTGTTCGTACAAGAGATGAACTTTCCAATCTCTCTTGAGAAAATCTGAATTCACTGGTTTTTGGTCATTGAATTTGATTTTTTTAGCTCTCGTGAATGAGCTGAATGGAATGAAATGGTGTATATTGATGATCTCTTTCTTTTTTTTTTTCTTTTTTTTTTTTTTTTCCCTGGTTGGCTTATTATGGCTAGTAGGATAAAGATGTTGATTGGAGCAATACGCAATGTGAATAGAGAAAAATTTTTGGTTTTCTCGAGACTACTGAGAAGACATCTATCAGCTTCAAGCGAAACTCTGATAGAAGCGGCTGCTAAAGAAGGAGAATTGAGGGTCTTCATAGTTTCTGGAGAGGTTTCTGGCGATGCCATCGGTTCTCGGCTTATGGCATCTCTGAAGAAGCTCTCTCCTCTTCCCATCCGTTTTTCAGGCGTTGGAGGGTGAGCTGTTGCTTTCCCTGTGCCCGTGTCGGGTTCTCTAAACAATTTCTTTAATTTTTCTTTTCCAACTGTTGTTTTCATTTGAATGACATCTTGGTATTAGTTTCTCGCATTGTTACTTTGAGTAGAGGAGATTTTTGGTCAATGCTTTCACAAGTCATAAAGTCATAACCTTATGTATTGATATTTGTTCAGGTCCATGATGTCCAAACAAGGGTTAAAATCTTTGTTTCCAATAGAGGATATTTCTGTGATGGGGATATGGGAGTTGGTTCCGCATTTGTATAAGATCAGAGTGAGTGGTGAGCAACAGAAGATTGAGCTAACACAAGCCCTTTAAACGCGGTTTTAACACTTTTACTTTTCTTGCATCCTTTTTGGAACGGAAACTAATGATAGAAATTGAAAATCTCAGGCGAGGTTGAAGGAGACAATAGATGCTGCTCTTTTGTTTCGACCCCACGTTGTTGTGACGGTGGATTCTAAGGGTTTTTCTTTTAGACTTTTAAAGCAGTTACGAGGTAATGTGAGCTGTCCTTTTGGAGCAGTGATCAATATTTTGTGCGTTACTTAAGCAAGAAGTTATGGTGTAGGAGATTTTTGCAGCTAGATACAATCAGCTGAGGTTGGGTACACCGGTCCACTTCCACTACGTAGCACCGTCATTTTGGGCATGGAAAGGCGGGGAAGCGAGACTCAAAGGCCTAGCCGGATTTGTGGACCATATCTTGTGTATACTCCCAAATGAGGCTGAAGTTTGCAGAGCGAACGGATTGGCTGCAACTTTTGTGGGCCACCCCATTCTGCAAGATGTTTTGGAGCTGAATCCTGTACGACATTATCTTTCGTTTTTATATTGAAGTAATTGTGAGAGATACTTACTGGGAAAAAGCCTTTAAAGTTTTCAGATATCTATGCTAATATATATATACTTGAATCACTTTTTTTCTGCCGGGAAAATTTGCAAATGAACTTTGTTTGACAAACCATGCCATTTGATTTTCGAATTCACAAGCACGTTTTGAGGATCAGCTACTAATGCACTGGAGGACATTGTGTCAGGGAAAGAGTTCTTCGCTACAAGATTGTAAGATAGAAGGTAACTCTAATGATTTCAGAAAGAAGAATGCTATACCTGCAGGTAAAGCCTAAGTTCTAGCATCTCGTATCTATTAATGTGTGATGGGGTGTATGTGAATTGCACTGATGGAGCTATAGGAACTCTATTATTTTTCTGTCCATAAACTCTCGGGATGTATATTGTATATATATTCTCTTATTTATATAAAGATCCCACTCTTAGTTTTCACTTTTGTTCTCAAAAGGGGCAACGGTTCTTTCCTTGCTTCCTGGAAGCAGATTTCAAGAGGTTACCAGAATGTTTACGATCTTTTCAAACACCATGGAGTTATTACACGAGACCTTTCCTGAGTTAGTGACTGTCGTTCATGTTGCTCCTAACCGGGATGTGGAAAACTCCATTGACAGAGTAGTTTGCAAGTGGCCCGTGCCTGCTATATTGGTCCCAGGAGGCTCTCCACGCCTGAAATACGATGCTTTAAGTGTAAGATTAAAAGAAAAACATCAATCAATTATCAATTTATACTCTTGTTTATGATTATCTTATTTGTTTCTAATTGATGAATTCCTTTTTCTTTTTTTCCTTTAAAGAGTCGTGGCATTCATCCTTGTGGGTTTATATGTTAGAAGAATCTTAAAGTACCTTTGCTAAATTAGGTTACGCCAAATGACCAGATGTTGCCACATTATGCATATATTTTATTTTGGCTTTCACTTTTATTTATTTTTTAGCTGTGCATCTCTTCAAAATTCTCAGAGAAGAAATCAACAGTTTCTGGATGTAAAGACATAATAAACCTGGTTTTGAACTCTTAAATGTGGGATTCTTTGTAGACATAGATACATAGGCTTCATCTGAGCCAGGCATGAGATTTTACGAATTTGAGATTTTGAAAATACTATGTTAGGAACTGAACTGAATACATTGCAGGCTAGTACGGTTGCACTGTGTACTTCTGGTACAGTTGCTCTAGAGATGCAGCTTGCACGGCTGCCGTGTGTTGTTGCTTATCGAGCCCATTTCCTGACCGAATGGTTTATTCGATATAAAGCAAAGATACCTTACGTTTCCCTCCCCAACATTCTTCTGGATTCAGCCGTTATCCCTGAAGCTCTCTTCCAAGCTTGCACAGACACAAAGCTAGCTGCATTATTAACGTAAGCAATATCCTACTCCAATATTGAATTACATCACCTATGTTTATGAACTTGAACGGCACGATACTAATCAACACTTGTGCGCTCGTTAAAAATGTGCTAATAGATACTATTATGCCTGATCCTTATTTTTTTTGGCCTTATAGGTAAATATCAGAGTGCTACTATGATTCTCTGTACTCTTGCTTAGTTTTGACCTGATTATTAGAACCCATTGCAGTGACTTAATACGTAACGATGGCCTCCGAGAAAAACAGATTGCAGCTGCAGAAAAGGTGATCGAACTTCTTTCTCCTCCTAAAAGACCTCTGACATGCAGCTTGGCTGAGACGGATTCAAGTTCGCCGAGCATGTTAGCAGCATCCATCATATTGCACCACGCAAAGCCATAATAGAAGTCTTGGTAGATTCTGTTATGTGTGTTTAAGTCGTTTAGGATTGGATTTAGAAATGTAAGTTATCATTGCCTTTTTTTTTTCATTGTAATTCGCAGTGAACTCTGTGATCATTGGAATTTTGTTATTGCCCTCTAACCAATAGTCTGACTTTTCGAGTACAAGTTTAATAAGTACTAAAAATGGTAACAACTCTGTATTAATGCTTTTTATTTCTTGGTTAAACAATGACTGGAAATTTCAAGACTGCGAGTTTAGGAAAGAACTGTGTATTCAGGATTAGCTATGAAGGAAAATGAAGGAGAATATTCAGGTATAGAAGATTCTGTGATATGATATGTCTTTTGGAGAATGATTTTAAACCGTCAAATTAATCTTTTTAGGAAATGGGGCTCACCAAAAAAGATAAATTGACTATATAAGACCCATCTTTATTATAAGGCCTTACCATAGAATTTTCCGATGATCTTAGTAATGTCTGGACTGAAAATCTCTATTCTCTGCCCTCTGTCTTGTATTTTAAGAGCGATTCGCAAAACAAAATTACTATCAGGTTTAATAGACAGTTTCATTTTTACTTAAACCATCGCAGTGTGTTGATGTCCAAAATTTATGTAGTATGTTTCTTTCTTCTTTTTTTTTTTTGTTGTTTTTTTTTTTTTTTTGTCCTAAATGACCCTATATTCGTAAAACACGCTCTAACCAGCAAGGTAACTTGTGCTAGGTCTTAGACCACAAGTACTCGACCGAGCTTTGCTTTCACTACTCCATAACTTACATGACACGCTTGGTCGAGAGTCCATAACTTACAACGACCATGTCCAATAGAAAAATGTCCCCGAGTCCCGACCATGTACAATACATATATATATATATATATATATAGAGAGAGAGAGAGAGAGAGAGGAATAAATAGTACAATGTTCTTGAAAAAAGTAATAAAACAACACTAGAAATGGTAGATTTTCATTTTATAAATATGAAGCTCTTACTAAAATATATTTTGGGAGACCGTGCGAATGAAGATGGAATAAGGAAAAAAAAATCAACTCATGATTAAAAGAATATATTTCTTTTAACTTTTGTTAATTGAAATTGATATATTTTGAGATATATCCGTGAAATATTTGAAAACTCGCTATATATTTCTCTAAATGTGAGTTTATTGATTAAAAATAAGTACTTACATTTTAATAGAAGTATACAAATTGCATTCTAAAAAGAGAAATTAATTACAAGTTTCGGAAGGAGAAGAAAAGTATATTTAGAGTAATGAATCATATTTTTAGGTTTATAATGAGGCTCAATTAATCATAAATTAAAAACAAAATAAATAAAACAATAAAATTGGATTCAATTGATGTATCTAATTATAGCCAAGAATAATCAAATAACAAGAGATCTTGAGTTAAGGTGGGACCTTAGTGGCCTACCCCTAAAGTCGGCCTAGTGTAGTACTCGTTGCCCTAAGTACTTCCAACTAATTAATTAAAAGCCTCAAGACTAGCTCAATTCAAACCAAACTCCTCTTCTTACTCAAATCTTAATAAAAATAGTAAAAAACAACTTCTTTAAAATCCAAACTCCTCTATAACTTTCATTTACACTAAGCATTATCATATTTATATATATCACTCTCTCTAATCACCAAAGCACACACGTAGACGTAAAAAGTAACAACTCTCTCAAGAAGAAAAAAAAAAACCCTAATTAAGTACTATTATCGTTCTCTAACCAAAAAGAAGTTACCAATGGCAGCGTCTAGAGGAACTGTTGTGTTCTTTTGCCTAGGAACACTCGTTGTCCTCTTGTTGCTCTTCGCCTACGCCGCCGAGGCTTCCGCGGAGGAGTCGGAGTTCTCCGAGATCCACGCTGTCAAGCACAAGGGATCGTGCAGCGGCGGCTTGGATTCGGAGAAAGGCGAGCAGTGTCAGGACGAGGACGAGGACGACGAGGATGACCTTGACGACGACGTGGACGACACGTACAAGATTGTGAACAAGATCAAGGTCTCGCTCTCGCACGCAAGCAAGGCGGCCCCACAAGAGAGCTTCGCCGATGACGACGGCGAAGGCGACGACAAGTCGGACTCCGACGTGGAGTTCGACGTGTTGGGACACTGATCATAGCTACATTTTCACCGATATATATATAATTGATCTATATGTATTCGTTTTGCATGGAGTATTGGGGTTTCTAGTTTTTATTTTGGATTTTCATGTCATGATTTCTTCTTGTTGCCATATTTTGTCAAATTTTATTTTTAGTTTGGATTATTACTACTTTCCCATAATTTGATAAAGTGCTAGGGCTAGATTTCAATTTATTGAAGTTATATTTATGATATTAATTAGGGTATATTGTGCGCTATGTGAGTCATTGTGTGTCACAAATTGCGCAAAATGATCATATGGTATTAGAGACTCTTATTTTGTACAATGCGTGTCAAGAAATAATGAGAATAATTCGATGATAGGCCTCTTTATGATGAGCATTTTTTTTTAATATTGTTTTCTCATTTTGGGAAACATATGGATGGAGATCTACTGTATTCAATCCTATGTTCTTACTCCCACTTTGCAAAAAAAAAAAATGAGGGAGAAAAAAATCAACATTAGAATTGTTGTACGTAATATTGTGAGATTATCCTTTAAGCTTTTACAACAAAATAAAGGGCTAAATTTTTCTTGAATTTGTCCACATCAACTTGGATAAAACTTTGCTGAAGACCTTTGTGCAAATACATAGATAATATGCTCTAGAGCGTGAATATTTTTGCAAGTTATTCAAAGTGATTTGAAAGCAAATATGAAGGAATCTTTTCATGTCTTGTGCATTATAATTTAAACTGTATGAATACAATATTGAAATTTTATATATTAACGATGATGTTAGCATATAAAGCTATCAATTAGTGGAAATATACGGTCAAGAGCAATGGTAATATGATGGGATATATTTATTTTTAAGGATTTATAGCAAAATGTTGTAATTTTAAAACTTGTTTAAGAAAATGTCCGTAATCTTTGTTTTTTAAGCGAATGATGTGTTTTGGTTACTAGACATTTTAACCAAAACATATCATTTGGATCGGAGAAGTAGAGGAAAGATTAAAAGAAAAATAAAACAAAAGCAAAAAACAAAAACAAATTTGATTGTCCCCTAAGGACCACGTGGGGAAAACCACCACGTGGTGTTGGTGTAAAAAAAACTGAAAAGAAAAGTCACTAGACACCACGTGGCATCCATGGTTAGCTGTCTGTTATTTGACAGAAGAAATGTAATATTAGAGACGACTAGTTTTTTATACACGCGATACGTGTGTGTGGAGCACTTGTAAAATAACATAACAGTTAAAAAAATATGACAAAAAAATAATAAAGTATATTTTTGTTAAGTTTAAAAAAAATAGTATTTTTGTAATTTTTAATAATTAAAGGATTAGATTTATCATTTAATATAAATACAATGGCTCTTTTAAAATTTTTCAAACTTAAAAAATAAAAATAAAAGCTTAGAACAAAGAAAACAAATAAAAAATAGTTATGGTAAAAAAAAGTATATGACAATGGGTGTCAAAAGATCGAGAAAAATATTCTAAATCCAACCGTGTTAAGAAAAAAAAAATTCGCGATCATTATGTCAAACAAATAGCCGTTGAAACGATTAAAACAAAAAAAAAGTGAAAAAGATGAGAGAGGATACAGAAGATTGCACAAAGGTCCTCAAAATTTGCGCAAAATCCTTCTAAAATTTCTTAAAAACCCCTAGAATAGGCCCCTGAATGCAATTTAAAAAAAATTATAAAAAAAACCATGAGATGTCACGTGGCGTCCCTTGGAGACACCACGTGTCAACCCATTGTGAGGCGTTTGGGGAACAAACTTTTCATGCCTTAGTGTGTGTGTATATATATATATATATATATATATATAATAGTAAGATAAGCAATATAAGAGCTTTTCTCTCTTTCTCTCTTTTATGTTTTCTTTTTTCTTTTGAGCCGTCATGATATTTTCATCGGTATCGGCGAAGCCAGAGTCCAATATCGTTTTAAGCTACCAGACTCCCCTCAATATAGATAATTTTTGGTGGCTCGATGATAGTTTATTAGAAGCATGAATCGGGGTGATTATCTTTGATGAGTTGCATTTCACAACAAATTGAAGATAACAAGAACGGGTATATTTATGAGTCATCGGTAGTAAGCTCTCCTAATTTCCTCCAATCAACGTGAAAGGTGGCATGTCTCTGGTGATTGTCACGGTGTTCCCTTGGGTGATTTTTTATATCACTTTTTATTGTTTTCTCAAATAAAGGAGTTGATTTTTCCACCGTCTAGGTTTCGTGTTTTGTTTATTTGTTTATGTTTATATTTTGTACGTAATACTGTATTAGTGAAGATGGTCTCCCTACTCTCCAATCCAGTTTGTGCATCTGTCCTGCTAGAATTAATGTTTTTATGATGTGTGGCCTCTCTACCGTAGGACTTTCGGACTTGATCGATTGGAAATTTCTATCGATCGTAGGGGTTTTATTAAAAAAGTATGTGTGCTTGATTACTGTCGCACCTCATTGTCTTTCCGTTTTTGGGGCTTTCAAATCTTAGTGCACGTTTTATCTCCTAGAGTGCTTTATTAGAAT
This sequence comes from Boehmeria nivea var. tenacissima, assembly GCA_018132145.1. NCBI lineage: Eukaryota > Viridiplantae > Streptophyta > Magnoliopsida > Rosales > Urticaceae > Boehmeria > Boehmeria nivea. The sequence continues at coordinate 9,560,018 of CM030876.1, read as the reverse complement.
TTACTGGTGGAATCGATTTATGGTTGTGATTAATTATCTTTATATACTGTGGTCTATTGAGTCCGAATTAAAGTGTGTATTTATTTAATTGGAATACAATAATCCCTTTTTTTTATTTTAAAAAAAGGAACTTGACATAAGCAGATAGATATAGACTACAAATATTAAAAAAATTGCACATTTAATAAAAAAAATGTAATAAAATGATAATTATGGACATTTCTTCATATATTAAAAACTAGACTGAGCAGCTCGATGTTTTGTGTATAATTTATATTTGATGAAATTTTCCGGTAACTACTGCTATAATTAACACAACTTCTAACCAAATGCATTTCATTTTTTTGTACACGTAAGCTATATATACTATATAAACTAATTAAAGTCAAAGGTGCTAAGTAACACGCCAATATATTTCTTTCCTTTATATGACGATGCTTTTTTTTTTTTTTTAATCAAGTGCAAGGTTATATCCAAATATTGTAAATTATTACACACTTGAGAGATTAATGCAATCAAGAATACATTTCAACCAGGCCGGTTCTTGATTCAATTGTACCTGCTCTATATAAGCCTGAATTCAACAGTCAAATGAGCAGATTAATCTAATTAACTAATAATATAAATCGTTAAACTATATGTACTATATTATTTATGCACATAGCATCTAATAAACTCTCATGATGTTTAATTCGGCGATTTCTTCGATTTCTTTGTCAACGAGAGAAAGAAAAGAGAGAGTGAGAGAGAGATTTCATGGCAACTACTAAGCTTCAAGCGTTTTGGAACCATCCAGCAGGGCCAAAAACTAGTTAGTTCTTCTCTATTTATCTTGATTAATCGTACTCTTTAATATTCTCTTAATATTGTTTCAATCAATAATATTTAGTCTTGAAAGTTTTATGTATACTATCCAAAATTGCTTAGCTGATAATTTGTCCATTCATTTCTGAGTTTAGATATATATACCCAATATTTATTTACTAATTCCTCTTTAAGATATGCACTGTTGAGATTTTTTTTTTGTTTAATATTCGGGTTATTTGATCTTGTAAATTCTTAATTTGGCTTAATTGCAATCTATTGTAAAAAAAAATATTACAATGACTTGAGTGATAATAGAGTTCTGTAATCAAAGAGAGGTAAAATTGATTTTTATGTCGATTGATTATTTGATAAGTTGATGTTCATTGATATCGGCATTTTACTTTATTCATTATGCCATAAATTTGGAGATAAGCTTCGTGGGAAAATATTGGTACTGTGTTTTAGGTTTCAAATGCTTAAAGATGTCATTTGAAATATATCAATGAAAATGGAGATGTCAAACCTTTAAGTATTTGAAGTGATCTAAACTTGCTAAAAAATAACATAGCACTTAGACCCATGCGGAATTAGAATCAACGTACCTCCCGCCATTGCCTAGGGGTGAAAATTAAAACCGAAAAACCGAAAAAAAATAGCCGAAAACCGAAAAAACCGTAACCGAAAACCGAATTTTTTAAAAAAACCGAAAATTCGGTGCTTCAAAACCGAATTAACCGAAAATTCGGTGCGGTTATTCGGTTTTTCTCACTAATTAACCGAAATAACCGAACAACCGAATTTGTAACCGAATAATCGGTTTTTAACCGAAAAACCGAATTTAAAAACCGAAAAACCGAATTTTTTAACAAAAAACCGGTTTTTAACCGAAAAAACCGAATTTTTAACCGAATAACCGAATTTTTTAACCGAATAACCGAATTTTTAACCGAATAACCGAATTAAAATTTAAATTATATTTGATTCGGTTATTAACCGAAAAACCGAATTAAAAAACCGAAAATTCGGTTTCGGTTAATTCGGTTTCGGTTGAAAAAAACCCGGTTTTCGGTTTTGATTTTTTATTAACCGAATATTCGGTTTCGGTTATAAAAATTGCAAAAAAACCGATAACCGAAACCGGTTTCACCCCTACCATTGCCAACATCCTATATATAAAGCCAAAACTCTGATGTTTGATGTTTATAGTAATATCATCCTATAAATCCGGCGGGCCTGTTGTAGAAGATAAAGCCAAAACTCTGATAAATAGGCCCTAAATATACCCTTCTTTCTTTCTAGGGGGATTGCAAAAAAGTCATTTTAATCGTCACTTAATAATCTATGTTCTAAATGATATAATCTATTAATTCTATTCTATGTTTATAGTATAAAATATAGGTATAAATTAAAAATGCAACATAAACATGACATAGAATTAACGTGTTGAAAAGTGGGCATTCGTCAAAACTCCCCTTCTTTCTACGAGTGATGCATTACGTTACACCTCGCAAGCGATGATTTTCAAATATTTAACCACTAAAATAGTTTCATAAGTTTTAGGAAATAAAAAAATGTTTGAATCTAATATCAATTTTGTTATTGTTTAAAATGAAATTAATATCATTTTTAGACCTTAAATTTCTTTTCAGAACATGGTTCCAAATGGATGCTAAAAATCACAAATTCTCCTCTCCCACTATCTAGTAAGAGAGCAAAAGTTCTTCCAAAACTTGTTCAAAGTACCTTACCAATTGCATGTTAAAAAAACAATATTTTATTAGAATTGATTTTGATGAACTTGCTAGCTCAATTACTGAATGAATATTATTCCAATAAGTTGCCAAGATAATTAGTAAAATAAATAACTTCTAATTTCTCAAAAACTTTTACATTGCAGTTCATTTCTGGGCACCAACTTTCAAATGGGGCATTTCAATTGCAAATATACTTGACTCAACAAAGTCACCTGAAGAGCTCTCTTATCCCCAGCAAACAGGTTCTGTATATATTTTAGCCCGTATATGAATTTTTTACATTAATGTTGTTTAGCTTCTTTTTTTTTTTTTTGAATTATAATTAATATTCATTAGAGGAATTCTATATATATTCCAGCTATTGCCGCAACCGGACTCGTTTGGGCAAAATACAGCACGGTTATCACACCAGTAATTATCTTATTATCCCAACAAGTGGAATTAGTATTATTATTATTATTTTTTTACAAGAAGATAAAGAAAACTTTAATTATGTATAAAAAAAAAAATTTCTCATGGACTATATATGAATTTTGAGATTGCAGAAGAATTGGAACCTCTTCACTGTTAGCCTTGGAATGGCTGCAACTGCTGGTTACCAACTTGCACGTAAAATTCAGTTAAGAGACAAAACTAGCTAATATTTGACGTTAATCATCTCCTAAATAATACATATCATGATTATCATGTACTATTAAAAACTAATTAATGCCTATAAACAATGATTTGTAATGAGTATGACTGCTTTCTGAATTTTTCAGGCACGACTTGGCTTCGGAGAGTAGTACCGATCGGCTCTTCCAGAAGAATGTTGAACCTTAGAAGATATCTCAATATCTACAAACCTTGCATCAAAATAAAATTACATGATGATAGTATTGCATTAACCTTTCACTTATATAGTCCTTTGGCTTATGATATGGGTAAATCCGAATTTTACTCCCATTCGTAACAAGAACTCAGTGACTGCTCTTATATATTTTGATTGTTTTAATAAACTGAGCTCAAGACTGTTTGATTGGCCTTTATGATATATCTTTATCAAATGCTCAATTGTATTTTCAAAAAAGTTTTCGATTCGTAAATCTGAAAATGAAATCCGTGCAACTACAAATTTTAAAAAATGAGTAAATTCTAAAAATGCCCCTGTACTTTAGAGGTTATTACACTGTGGTCCCTCTAATTGAAAACATCTCTTTTGCAGTCTTTGAACTTCTAAAGCCTCCAAGGTAGGGGAAATTTTGAAAAATGTCACTTCTAGACATTTTGTTTTGAAAAATACTACTTTAAAAGAAGGTTTGTAGGTCCATATCACTTTTTCCTTTTTAATAGTGAATTTGACCGAATTGCACCTTCTTTTTTACAAATAATGAAGACAAGAGGAAAGAAAGGGGGCAATATAGTAATTTGATATTAAAAAAGTGGCATAACATGTAATAGTGGCATAAATTACAAACTTGAATGTCAAATGTGGCATGAGATCAAGTTTTCTCCCAAGGTTGTTGCGTTCCTAAGTTGGCTTATCCACCAACACTAGGGGCAGAGCCAGGATTTTTCTTGAGGGGTGACGTAAGATAAAAATAAAACGAAATATGAGAGGGTCCATGTGAGGAAAAACTACATGTTTGGGAAAAAGCCCAATCTCTTTAGAAGCGTTGGGCTAACCTTCAGGCCCACCCTTCCTGGGCAAAACATCCTCCTGCGCTACGTTTTTCATAAGAGAAGTATTTTGGACTCCCGCCTAATCCCTCATATTTGGGGTTGATAGAGATAAGTTTCTACTTCGCTAAATAAGCTAATTCTTCATCACCATGTAACCTGTGTTCATACAAAACCAAAACCGACACCGCCCACCTAAAACCGAAATCGCTCAAAAAATTCAAAAAAATAGTAAACCGAAAAAAAAAATTTGAGCACTTTTGGGTTTTATCAAAAAAATTTTTGGGCAGTTTTGGATTCTAAAATTAAGATTTTAGTATACCGAAACCGCCCAAAAACCTATAATTTTATTTTATTTTATTTTCTCAATGTTATTTCTCTAAAAAAAAAACCCTCATTAATATTTTTAGTTATTAATTTATGCTTAAATCTCATATTTATGTGTAAGTATCATTGTTTTTTACTTTTCACATGTAAAAAATAGTCTAAAAATTATCTTTATATAACTAGTACAATGTAACAAAATAACTATAAACTTTTTTGATAAACCGCCTAAAATCCGCTAAAGCCGACATACCAAAACTGAAACCTCCTAAAAATATTTTGGGTAGTTTTGAGTTTGAGTTTTAAATTTTTTGTCGATCTACCCAAAACCAAAACCAAAACCATCAATATAACCGAAAATCACCCAATTAACCAGAGATTGTTTTTAGATTATAAAGGAATTTTAAGCATGTATATGCATTTAATAAGCTTGTTTCTTAAAGAAATAAGTAGCTGTTTATGCTTCTACGTAATGTAATTTAAAAAGCAATTCAAAGATTTTTTTTTTTTGGTAACTAAAATTACTTCTTTATTTTAAATTACTAAAATATTCCTAATATATTGTTCATCTTCTTCCTAGCAAAAAAAAAAAAAATCATCTTCTACTAACTAATTTCTTAAAATTATTTTTTGGTAATTTTACATATCAATAATAGGTTAAAAGGATTTCAAAAATTAAATAACTAAACGCCCTGCATGTTTATAGCCTCAACAACTTCTTTCTTCAATGCAGTTCGAAGCATTTTTTTATTAGCACAATAATGTCACATTGCATCAAATTTTCTCTAATTTTTACAAGCATTTAAGCAATAATGGGCGAAAATAAGATTACCAATTAATTATGGGAACTAAAAATTTCATTAATATTTTTTGGGAATATTTTGAGGAATATTTTAACACATTATTATAATGCCTATTTGATATTTGATTATTTTTGTATCTATATTTCAAGCAAATGACCAATGTTTTCGACGATGAAGAAATTAGCAATTAGCACATGAAAAATCAAGGACATAAAAATAATATTGCGGCATTATATAAGCATCATATAGTTAAAGAAATGATTATTTTCTTAATTAATGAAAACGTTGATTATTTTTTAAAACATTATTATTTATTTAATAATCTTCACTATTAATCTATGTTATTTTTATATTGTATTTATAATTTTCTTTTTTATATTATAAATAAAATAAAAAATCAAAGGAGAACTTTAAAACATAAATTATTAAATTATTTTATATTACATGTAACATACATACGTGTAAAAATATAATATTACATATAATGTTATATGTGTTATTTTATATGTAATTTTATATTTAATGTTATATTTTTTACACTTATATATGTTACAAGTAACATAAAATATAATATGTTATGACTAAATCTTCGTGAAAATATATTTAAATCCTTCAAACTTCATCGTTAAACTAATTAATTGTTTAACTGAATTTTTTTTTTTTATGTCAATTCTTATAACAAGCTTTGATCTCTACGGTCTCCTCTCCTGGTTCTGGATTCCTCCGGATCTTCATCTACTTTGCGAGTTGCGACAGCGCTTACGTAATACACCACTTTGAAACCAATCCTAGTTCATTTTAGCCTCAACCTCAACCTTAAACTAAAATACGCCTCCTCTTAAATAATTGAATTTGATTCCATTAAAAAAATAATTGCCCTCTGTAACACAAACCGAAAAGGTAGTTTCTCAGAGATTATTATTCTTTTGCCAGAGACGCGAAGAGGGAAATCGGAGCTCGACCATAGTAGTACGAGGTGGGCTTTCCTGTGCAAAATTGTGTTTCGTTTTGTTTTTTGGTTTTTGCTTCTTTTTATCATTTCCAATTATGGTTGTTCTTGATTTTGAGGTTACAATCTGATTCTTGTTAGTCTCTGTGAAGAATTAGTTTGACTTGATGTGAAATTTGCCAATTCTTTCTAAGTTTATGTGGTCGATGAAAATTGATGGTTATATGAACTAAGAAGCAAGCTTTATGTAATTAAAGTTGATTTTTGTTTTTTTCTTTTTGGATTCTTGTTTATACTATCTTTATTATGTAAAATATTATGGGTTTAATGGTCTAATGGAAAAAATGATGTGATATCTGGTCACCTATGTAGAGATTCTTTTGAATTGTATCATTGTTGGGCAATTCCCGAAAAGTCTTGAAAGAAATCTTTTAATTCTTGTTAAGCAATTCAAAGGTTTAGGCAGTTATTGATGATTATCATGCTCAATTACACATGAAAACATCTCTAACATCTGTGTTTTTTAAGGGTTTTTGTGGATTTTATGATGGCTTTTATACAATAATGTATGGGAATCAATTTGTAGAGAGATTATTCTGTAAAGGAGAGAAAAGTGGTACATTTTTCCACTTGGCACGGATCTGAATTTGCGCCATTTGTAACCGAAATCGTGTGAAACTTTGTTTTGCAGAATAACATGGAAGATCCGCATAGTATGCACGACATCACGATCATGTGGAGGGGAAAGAAGTATGCTCTGCAGATGAGTCCGAGCGCTACTCTCAAAGAGCTCGGGCATGAGTTGCAAAAGTTGACTAATGTCAGAGCAGATACTATGCGGTTCATTGTTCCGTCGGCGCCAAACAAAACCTCAGCATTGCTAACCCCGTTCTCGGAGGAGCATGAGCGCTTGAGTTTACAAGAAACTTCCATTGCCGAGGTATTTGTTGAAACACAATTTTCGGCCTAACGATTCTAATAGAATTGGTTTGATATGAAACATCATTAATAACCTGGAAGTATTCCTATTTTTGGCTTGCCATAACTGCATTGACAAGGGTTTGAAAGAAGCCTCCTAATATTGAATATGAGGGTTCTTATAAACTGCTGCGTGTTACCGATCATGCTTCCTGTAAATTCTTTATCTCTCGACTTCTTTTATTAATAAATTGTAGTCGGTAGTTGTGACTTGTGGGAATAGTTTCTTTGTTTCTTTGTTTTTTGGGCTATCATGGAACTAGAAAAGTTTTGGATGGTAGTAATTTGAATTTAGTTTCTTTAGGTTAAAGAGCGTCGTGATTAAATTGAATTTGTATACTTTATTTCTTTTTGCATGATTTATACAGTGGTTGGAAAATTTGGATCCTACTCGTGCATATTTTGTCATGTAGGCTAAAAGGGTTAGGTGGGGAACTAGCAAATTAATAATTCAAGATAAGATGTGCTTTTACCAACTGAGTGAAAGTTCATTAAGACAGGATTTTGAGCTGTTTAAATATGAATTTTTGTTGGAGATTCATCACGAGGCATTACGCTAAGAGACTGATTCCTATTCTCTTTTCCAGGGCAAGCCCATCAGAATGATGGGAGTGTCCGAGAATGAGGTTGATGAGATTCTACAAGGTGAAAAGCTAAACTTGAGGATAGCTGGATTTGATGAAGAGGAACAGAGACTACGGCAGAGAACATCAGGAAGACCTCACTCCTCGCTGAAACTTCCACAAGGGCCTTATATATTTTGTGATTTTCGCACTCTTCAGCTTCCAGGGATAGAGGTACTTCTGAATTTCCTCGCTCCCAATATTCTCGTATATTTAGAAAGTCATATTAGGTTGGGCTATTTTTAAAGAAAATTAAGCTTACCAGTTCTTGGTAATTTTTATTGATTAATTTGTTACTTGTTTGCAGTTGAACCCTCCTGCATCCGAGGCATTAAAGAGAATGCATATGCTTGCTTCTGATCCTGGAATTATTGCTATAATGAACAAGGTACCTTTCAATGTTCACTTCTCCTTCCTTTCCTCTTCTCCATGGTACAATTTATCTTAGCTGCCTTTGCCAAGTGTTTATTACCATCAAATCTGATGTGTTTTTCTTTCTTTTTACCCGTTAAAGCATCGCTGGCGTGTGGGAATTATGACTGAGATGGCACCCATTGGTTATGTGGGCATAAGTCCAAAATGCCTTCTTGGCTTTAACAAGGTATAATAACTAATCGCTATAAATCTTGGAAATGTTACGTCAGAGTATATATTTGGTTTTGGTATTTTCTGGTGCATGCTCAAATCGTCTCTGTTGCTGCAGAATCAAGGAGAGGAGATATCTCTACGTCTCCGAACTGATGATTTGAAGGGTTTTAGGAAATATGAGAGCATCAAGAAAACTCTTCTGCATGAACTTGTAAGCTTATTTAGTCTATATGTCTGCATACTCGTGATCATGTGCATTTTGGAGTACATTAGTCTTGCTACATAAGGCGAGTAAGGATCTTGTTTTATGATTTGCTGTTGTGACCTATTGATGCTTATACTGTTCCAATCTCTATTTCAGGCTCACATGGTATATTCTGAACATGATGCAAACTTTTTTGCCCTGAATAGTCAGGTAATTTTGTGTTTCGATGTGTAACTTTGATTCGGAGTTATTTTACTTGTTTAGTTTCCATTGTTTTGATTTCACCATGGTTATCTTTTTACCTTTAATGTTCTCTTTTTCCAGTTGAACAAAGAAGCTGCTAGTTTAGATTGGACTAGATCGACAAGCCACACATTGAGTGGAGTTCAGCGCTCTGATCATTATGACGAAGAGTCCTATGTTGGAGAAGGAAGTACCATTTCGCAGAAGCTTGGAGGAAATACCTCGGATCAGTTTACAAGTGCTCGTGTTGCGTCAGTGGCTGCTGCTTATCGTCGAATTGCCGATGCTCCTACCAACAGTTTGAGAATATCTGAAGGTTATGAAGAGCCGGATCCCGATGATTCTGGCTTCGTCGCAAATGTTATGGAAGAACTTGGCGCTGACACTTTGAATGAGGTTGATCAGAAACATTATCGGGAACCTGATCCTGATGAATATTCTGACTACCAGAACAGATTTGAGCCGGATCCTGATGATTCTCTGGGGGAAAAAACTTGGGCATCCGAACAATTTCACTCGGGAAACAGAGGCGTTTGTGTGCCTCCTGCAACTGATCTGGAGACCACTCAACTTGCTCCCGCAACTAATGAACTTGATCCCAGTGAACTAGATGCTAATTTGAAGCATTTTGTTGTAGCTGACTCGGAGCCTTTCCCTTCTGAGGAGGTGAAGACTCATGATAGGAAGACTCAAGCAAAGAAAAGTTTCAACGAACCTGATCCAGATAACTTGGTAGAAAAACGAAACAACATGGAATATGGAATCAACAGGAGACCTGATGAGGATAACTCTTTGACCAGTGGGACAAATAATGATCAATCCCATCTATTCAAGGGTTGTGAAAAGGCTGATGTTGGTGTGCCTCAGGAGGATGGAGTAATGCGAACAGAACCCATTCCTAGTGATAGTTTAGCGCAGCTGGTGGAGGATTCCAGAATGCAAATTGACGAGCCAGATCCAGATGATGAAGAGTTACGAAGAATTCAAGACCCTGTCACAGTTGCCTGTAGTCGTTTTCAGAAGGCCATTGAGATGCTGCGAGCTGAGGTTGATCCGGCTCAGGCCACTGTAGTACTCCAAACTCTGTTTAAGATAATAAGGTACCACTTCTTCTATTTCAAGCTTTCTATCTTATCTACAAGAATCTTGTTAATCTGTAACATACGTTTACGACTGCTTAATTGCCCGTAGAATAGAAGAAGGCTTGAATTTGGTACCTCAGGAGTCACGAATAGATTCTATGCACCATTACCATAGAAGTTTCTAATAAAATGCTGTTTATTTGATGCCAGCAATGTGATTGAACACCCGAATGAGACAAAATTCAGACGACTGCGAAAGGTACAGGCATTAAACTTTAGTTTCAACTCTAGTCTCATGGAGATTCAATTTTCAACCTTAAAATATGTCCTTTCTATAAATTATTCACCTTAATTTTAACGGATGGTTGACTGCAGGCTAATCCAGTTATCCAACGGAATATCGCAAACTACAAAGGTATGATTTCTCGTGTTATTCTGATGACAGCTAATGACTTTGTGATTTGTACCAACTTTTCTTAAGCTTCGGTTTATGATATTACAGCTGCAGTTGAACTTTTGGTTTCGATTGGCTTTAACGAAGAGCCTGTGTCCGATGAAATGGGAAAGTCTGAAACCTATCTTGTGCTGAAGCGGAATGATCCTGGCCTGTTGTGGCTTGCCAAGTCCTTCGTCGAGACAAATATTACGCGCTAGCCAAAAGTATGTCAGAAATGTTCAGACTTGTAAAAAACCCAAGTTGAAATGTTAGTAATACCAAGTTAATGCAATGTCATGCCATGCGTACTTGATTGTACATTTTGTTATAGAACAGTGTAAAGTGAGAACATTATATGCGAGTACAGAGACTTTGTTTGAGATTTCATACTCCTAGCTGCATATTAATGGCTATAGTACCTATTGATCAATAAATATCTTAGAGAAACGATATTTTTCAGAAAATGGTCATGGCAGTATTTTGTTTGGGATAATTTAGTGGTAGGTATGCGTTACATTTGGAGAATGATTATGGACCGTTATATTAATTTTTTTAGAAGTGAAAAGATTTTAAAATTGTTTCTACTGTAAGGTATATTCTACCGTCGAATTTTCCTTTTATTGGTAAATGTTTGAATTTTCCTTTTGTTGGTAATGTTTTAACTTACGATATGATTGTGTTATAACGTGGTGTTTTATATAATTTTTATCTCATACTTTAAATACAGATGTTGGATATTGATTAAGGGCATGTTTTATGTATTCGTATTGTCTTGCATTGTTTGTGTTTTGAGGGATTAGCTTAGATAATTTGTGCGTTGTTTGAAGATCATATTAAACATTATGTAAATAATTGTAGATGGACAGATAATACAATCTAATATGGAGAATCTTTCATATGTTATACTATAATAATTTAAACGTGCCGAACTTTTGTTTTTGAATCCAATACGATAAGTATGTTTTAAAACTTTATTTCTCCGAAGGTCCATTTTTACTTGTAAAGACGTGTTTATTAGAAAAACTACTTCTAGGAGTTCACGGGATTGGATGCCAAACCATTATATTCAATTTGATTACTAGGACTTCGACTTTATAAAACAGTCTTTGCATACAACGAAATCATGAAGCAGAAAAGATACCAATTCCTACGCAAATATTTAAGAAAGTAGAGCAAGTTTAATGATATATGTTTTTGGATTTATTGGAATAGTGAGAGATCATGGAATATTTTAATGGGAATAATGTCATAGGACATGAGGACATAATTTGGAGAGATTGAGTACAATTATACCTATTGGATGTACATTAACGTTGTTGAATTGATAATTCAAGATACTCTAAAATCATATAACACACTAGCACTAGTATACTAGATTTCAGGAGATAAGAATACAAGATTAGACAAAAAGCACAAATATAAGATCTAACACGGGGAGAAAAAGTTTAAAGAAGAATTATCCTAACTGTTGCCAAGAAAGCGCTTCAATATGTGTAGCAGTTTAAGTAGTAATATTACCTTAGAACTCTCAATTACAAACAATGGTATTAGAGGCACTTATCAAATGTCATCAAGTGTTAAAAATTACTGTTTTGCACCCTATTATGTGTTGCGTTACATTTTTTCTTCTTATTTATTTAATTGTACCAATTTACACCCCTCTGTTAAAATATATTAAGTTTTCCTTTTGAAATGCTAATGTGGCCTAGAGAGAGAAACTTTTTCAAACTTTTTTAATACCACTGAATGCCCTTAAGTGCACCAACTATGAATATGGCGCCAAACCACTTTATTTTCCCCCCATTCATAAGCCAAGCTTCTATTTATTGAGTGTATAGGGCATTTCTCTTCACCCAGAAGGAGTAAAAGTGTGTTGCAATTTCAAGCCCTTACAAGGGTGAAAATTTTAGGCAGCAAAGCATCTGTAGCTCTAGTAATTTGTGTGAATGTGGTAGTGAAAAAGTGCCTCAAACCACCGCGGGTAGGCGCTTCTATAGTTGTGCTACTTGGAAAGTGTGTTTTATATTGTGTTTTTTTAACATGTTTTTGTTTTGTAATAGTTTTATTAGGAATAAACCTGTTTAAATTGGCAATTGTGGCTAAAATTTTTGTCTTTTTTTATTTATTTTACAAAAAGATATTAGTAAATGATGTAATTTGTTAGAGTGGGTTGATCCCGAGATACAGTGCACTTAAAGGCATTCAACGATATGACAAAGTCTGAAAAAGTTTCTCTCTCTGAGCTACATCAGCATGTCTAACGGAAAACTAAACAGACTTGAACGGAGAGTGTAAATTGGTACAGTTTCAATAAATCGAGGGGCAAAAATGTAGAGCATCAAAGAATGTGGTGCATTTAAAAAAAGTAGTATAAGGATGATTTTTCCTAAAAGTAAGTAAAAGGACAATAATGTTTTTTTTCCCCCCCAAAAGTGCACCCTTCCATCTATATAAAGGGTGGTAAACGAAGTTTATTGACCGGGAAGAGGGGACCTACTCTCCAAGATATAATAATAGTAAATAGTAAGAAAGAGTACCATCTTTAAATTATTAATTTAGACCTGTGGGATTTGTACTCTTCTTAATCAACTCCACGATATTATTCGTGCATACGTCAGAATTCTACCGATCCAAGCAATCAGACAACATGTATAATTATTATGTATATGGCCTTAATTATTATTACATATCTATTTGATATTTGGCTATTTTATATTCATGTTTTATAGAAATGACAAACGTTTTAAAAAATTAAGAAATTAATCATTAGCCTATAAGAAATTAAGTATACAAAGTTACAGCATCGTTGTAGGGAAATGACTATTTTGTTTGGTCATTCATTCCCATACGCAACAGTATATAAAATGAGACATTTTAATGACCAACCGTGTGTAAAAAAGAATGGGCTTCTACATTGTACATTATAAGGGAGAAAACTCAAAATTTTCACTCTAAAATGTGCAAATCCTAACATCCCAAATAAAATCATCTAAATGGGCAACTTCAAGCTTAAAATGGTTAAGTGGCAAAATTTCTACAAACCATTTAAATAATTCGTTTTGCCTTTTTTACTTCAAATGGTCCCAACAAGGGTAAAACATCATTTTTGAATGGTTATTTGATCAATAATCTCAACTAGAACTTTGGGTTGAAGATAGAACCTGTGTTTGAAAAAATATAATACTCGTATCAGAACCACTACGCACATAAAATTAAAACTTTGGATAATTAGCCCTCGTGGTTTTGTCTTGCAAACTTTATACATTTGGTTAAGCTCTCTTTCTGTGAGAATTGATCATAAATTTTGTATTACATGTAATAATATATTGCATCAGCAAAACAACACCATGTAGCAGATCAAAATGCACTGAAACATAACTAAAAACTTCTGTGAGTTGAAAAATATTTTGTATAAGCGCATTAGACAATGAAAAATTGTTGCACTTGTGAAATGTCATGTACTGAAACACCATGACTTTTCCACCACATAAACCTTACAAACCAAAAAGGTTTGAGCAGTCACTCTCACTTTACAGTTCATATTCAACTCACTCAAGTCAGGACTTAAAACTTCTGACCATGCTGCTGTGTATCGGAAGAAGTATCAAAACACCGGGAAATTAAGAGCTATCCATCTGAATGTCGTTGGCATTTGAGACTGGTGGGTTGGAACTAACGGTGTTTCCTGAGATCTCTACCTGTGTCGGGGTCGCTCCGAATGTAAACTCATGCGGAGGAACATTTAGAGGAGAGCGTTCAAAAATGGATGGCGCACTAGCGTTGGTAAAAGCAGGGACGGTGACTGGATCGTTGATCTTTGGGAAGCCTATGTTAAACGAAGGCGCGGCTGCAGCCGGAAAAACAGGCTGAGCAGGGTTGCTACTCTCGAGCGACCCAAAAATCTTCAGCTCATATTCCTGCAATTGCTGTTCAACAACTATAATGATAAAAAGACATAAACATCAGGTTACAGCTTCAGATTGGTTGCCAATAAAAATGCAAATCTTTCACACTGGTGGAGACTTCTAACAACAGGGGAAATATAATATCCAGATCTGAGACTTTTCAAGTTTAACTCAGATCTTCCAAGTAATTAAGAGTTGCTAAAGACTAAAGGAAAAGGCCAAATGGGGTAAAAGTTATCGACTTTCAATACTTCATGGCAAAAGTATTCAAAGCAAAAGAACTCTGGTTCGGCACCCTAGATTTGACTAAGTCTTCCCTGAAGTCCAAAATTTAATACATTTTAACATGCACTTTTTTATATCTTCTGCAAATGGAAAAGAATATGCTGAGGAAAAGTAAAGCAGACATGTGATGCAAAGCTTTTGTCTTGCTTATTTCAAAAGTTTCTACACCTAAACAAGTGAAGAAAACAACTCGAGATTCGAAGACAAATTATCTAGTTGGTCTAACGCTGAGCACTCCTATCTGAAAATCAATTTAAAGAGATTATGTGACCAAATGGCTCTTTCGGAAAAGTTGAAGCGCATTTGACCAAAAGCACATGCATACCTTCGGTTAACTGAACCGCTGGTCTCCGGTCTTTCACCCACTGGTAACTTTGAGCTAGCCTCCATCCTCTGGATTTCATCAAGTATGCTATGACAATAGCTGGCGATCTACCAGAGCAAAAAGGTGTTATAATTCTTGATTTCTCATTAAATCTGCTGATTCAGTGATAAGTGAAAACCGAAGGGATGTTTGTTGAACCACTTCAATTATAGTTATCAATGCACAACTTTAAAAGCTATCTATCAAATTCAAAACGAAATAAGAAAATAAGAGGAGAAAAATTACGAGTAGTAAGGTCTTGCAGTAGCTATTTACCTATTTCTACCTGACATACAGTGCACTAGAACACGAGCCTTATCCCTTTCACATTGCTCTGCAAAACCAAGTTAAATAGCACTCTGAGAAACACTAGAACAATAAAAGTCTGGGCGTAAAACTAAATAAAACCGCAACAATATGAAAATTGCTGCATCTCATTTTTAAGTGTGAATTTGAAAACCACACACATATTTATGACATATGCACATGCTTACATGAAAAATCAAATGTGAGCATCACTGCAAAAAAACAGACGTGCTGAAAGAAAATTTAAGCGATGTATATGCAATTTGCATAAAGAGAAAATACAGACCTAAAAATTGATTGGCATCATCAAATTGTAAAACCTTTTCATCTTTGAGGCAGTGATAAGTGAAGGAATTCTTGTAGAGATTTTGACAGGCAGGCACAGTCTGCAAACAGAGGAAAATAGCATTGGGGAAGGTTTATCCTTGAAAAGATCAAACCAAATTAATTTACAGCGGCATCGATCACATTCAAACAGTACAACTATATATCGATGAGTATGAAGCTTAAAAACGTTCTCGACAATGTGCAGCATATGTTTCACCAATTAACTTTACAGTTCAACTTGTGAAACAATAATCTGAACCAAAACTGATCAGCAAAACAAACTGCACCAAAACTTAAATCAATCACTCCAACAAATCCTAAGAGTTGAAAAGCATAATTAAAATAAACCCAATAACCACTGATATTGAGATGATAAAGCTTATCATGAAAATATAGAGCCACTGCCAATAGAACATAAATTGGTTCTTAAGTACTATATGCCTGGACACTGTTGCAACTATCTTGAAAAAAAAAAAAAAAAAAGGATTACCTTCATTTATCTCTATGCTACTAAGGTTAACACCTCTTTCTCTTTGATTAATAATCCACACAAATTTCTTTTAATCCACAACTTTCCTCCGTTAGTCCTTTCATTGTGCCTAAATCTCTTTGAACATGCCATAAAACTTCTGATGGACTGAAATCCAATAAACCACTCTCATGTTGTTCACAATGAAAGCAAATACTAAACAAACGCAAATCATGGATGTGGAAACTCAGATCAAATCATGCATATATCAACACACCCTAAACCACAATACCCAAAACTCAAACAAGACTCAAACTTCAAAGATCTTTCATTTGTAATGAAAAAAACACAATAGACAAAAAGCAATATATACACATATGCACATATGTATGTATAAGAGGGTGGGCTGACATTTAGGACGCGAGAGACTCCTTGAGTCTTGAGAAGCTCGGAGCGAGAGGCGTTGTCGTAGCTGCCGAGGTAGAGGAACTCCGGCAAGATGACAGACGGGAAAGCACTGAGTTGGATCGACGATTTCTCCGAGGAATCGGGAATCCGATGGCCACAGATCCCACACACCTCCCCTTCCTCGTACTTGTGATAGTGCCCACAAACCCCACAAGGGTTCTCTCTCTCTCTCTTCCTCATGCTCTCAAACTCGGCCTCTAGAGAGAGAAACAATTGGGATTTTTTGGCTAATTATTTATATGACCTTGTTTGTATGTATGTGTATATATATATGTATTATATAATATATATATATATATATAAGATTTCAATCAGACCCAGATAAGGAAAAGGTCTTTGATTCGCAATCCGAGGACGACCCAGATCATGTAACACCGAATAAAGTCTATATACAGCCAAAGCCCGAGAAAGGAAAAAGGAAACAAAAATGAAAAACAAAACCCTCAAAAATTGAAACCCAAAAAAAAAAAAAAGAGAAAGTGGGTTTTCGAAGATTGCGCTGAGACAAAGCGGGGAGAGAGAGAGAGAGCGTGACGACGAAGCTTCTTTAATCGACCAAAGATTCAGAATTGTTGAGAGAGAAAAAGAGAGACAGAGAGAGAGTTTATTTTGGATTCGGCTTTTGGGTCTCAAAACGTTGTCATTACATCAGCGAGAGAGAGAGAGAGCAACGAAGCGATCTATATATATATATACATACAGATATATGTGTATAGGGTTATTATATATATTGCCCACAGGACGTTCAGGAGTGGAGGGAGACTTGTGTTGATGGCAATATGTGTGAATATGATGACATAAATACACACATACAGTGATATTATATGCATATGATTTAGGTACTAACTGAAAAAGAATGAATGGGATAGATAGGCTTTAGTTTGGTTTTTTTTTTTTTTTCGTTTTTGTTTTTTGTTTAATTATTGTCAATACCAATCACATGGTAATGGGTCTATCTATATCAGCTAACAGCTATTAGAAAATCTCAATCCTTTGGAAATAAAATAATAATAATAAATAAATTAAAAAGGGGGTTTAATATTTTTAAGAGAAATTATAATGAATACCCAATTTTTAAAACTTAATGTAAGTTATTACCCAATCTTTTGAAAAATGTAACCAACTACCCAAAAGATGCAATTACTTACACAGTGGTAAGTGGTGGTAATTCACTTTGTACCAAAAGCATGTGCAAGTAATTCACAAATTGACTAGAAACTCAATTACTTCAAAAGTTTTGATATTTATTTTTATTATTATATAAATTTTGGGTATTTGCCTACTTCACCCTATTTTTAAACGAGTATTTCTGTGATGGTTTTTTTTTTTGATAAAAAATAATTTTGAATTATCAAATTTATTTTTTTTATAAGTTTCGCATCTTAAAAATGTGAATCTGACCATTCAAAATTATTTTCTACCAAAAAAAATACATTACAAAATTTCTCTTTTAAAGTAATTAATTAATCAATTTTTTTTGTTGACGATTCGATTAGTTATCCTCGATTACTACAAACTCTAAAAAATAAGTAATTTAATTAATTAAATATTTTAGGATATTAGGTAAATAGTCATTTTGTAGAGTGTATTTTTTTAAAAATAGTTATAGTTTTAAAAAAGTTATAAAAAATTTATTATCAAGATAATAAATTTATTAATAATAACAAAATTACACATAAAATTTACTATAGTAAATTTCTTACCAAGATAATAAACTTATGAATGGTTATTTTTTAAAATTTTAAAACATTAGTTATTCTTTAAAATCACCTTCTAAAAAATAATTATTTTCTTATAATTCTCAATATTTATTTTATTATAATTTTTATATAATTATTAAATTTAAGTGTTCAAAATTGAATATTTATTATAATTTTATATTTTTGTAGTTTTTGGTAATATGTTTTGGGTCTCTGCAAAAAAATAAATAAATAAATAAATAAATAAAATGACTATCTAATCATGGTGGAGTTGAGTTGAGGTGAGTCATTGTTTTGACATCCTACTATTACTACTACTTCTCTGGTGGCTGGACCCCAGCCCTCTGATCTGATTAGAATTTCCAACTGTAATATTCCACGTTGGATTTTTCCTTGTCCTAGAATAATTACCTTTTTTTTTTTTTTTTGCTTAACAGAATCTTTTTGTTTTTATTTCTACTTTTTGAGAGGTTTCTGATCACACAATTGGAATATGATGATGTATATTCGAGAAAATACAGACGATGTCCTTTAGGAAAGTAGCATATTTATTAATTAGTCAATTTGACCACTGTAGCATGTATAAATAATTGAGATAGTAAATTTGTGCAGGTAAATTGTGCGGTTAGTCCAAAATTATTTATTGGCTTCTGTGTTTCTGAAATTTGAATTTAATACCAACCTGTGTTAAGTAGAGCAAAAATAGTTTTAGAGCAGTGTCCACTAATTGATTTATGTGATTAGTTCAACTTCGAACTTCAAACCAAGAGAACTAAGACCATCTCCAAGCCCACACTAAAATAGCGTGTGACAGTGGTTTTTTAGAGTTTATCCCATCTCCAACCCATGCGGCAAATCATCTTCATTTTAGCGTGTATAAATAGTACCGCATTATATATAGTGTGGTACTGTTTAACTGTATATTTTTTATATTTGCTTCTTGCTCTTTTTAATTTTTGTCTTATTAGTAAAAAGTAA
Source organism: Boehmeria nivea var. tenacissima (assembly GCA_018132145.1). NCBI lineage: Eukaryota > Viridiplantae > Streptophyta > Magnoliopsida > Rosales > Urticaceae > Boehmeria > Boehmeria nivea. The sequence goes on along the minus strand of CM030876.1, from coordinate 9,540,765 downwards.
TTAAATAATGAAAATAAAAAGAATATAGAAATAATATTTTTTTAGAGTGAAAAATAGAAAATTAGATTGGAGATGGCCTATGGATTGAATTTTTTTTTTCAAACCAGAGATTTATATTTATTATACTTCATATTGAGATATATGTTGATGCAGAATTTCGCACCAACTAACACGTATGAGATAACGTGAGATGCGAAGACAAACAATCACAAAAGAATAAAACAACAAGTAATAATTGAGAAAGATTTGAGAGAATATTAGAATCGTATTTTTTGGAGTATTATTGAACGTATTATTTTCTTATAACGATTGGCTATTTATAGCTGAACATAATTGTTTACAATAAATTATGTCGATCTATTTCGAGCAACTTCTTATATCTTTATGATAGTTTGACGAAGACGAGCGATATGTCTGGGACGCGCGTGAAGGACGAAGGGATGCACGCGAGGGACGGGAGGCAGCCCCGTGAACGTCGGGCTGCAGGCCGCTGCCTATGAGAGGCCGGGCGGTAGGCTGTCGCCCAAGGAGCCGTCGGGCGGCTGCTTCCGTGCGGCGGGGGGCCCGTGCGGCTAAGGGGGGCAGGCGCCCATGCAACAGGGAGGGGGGGAAGGGCAGCGGCTAAGAGGGTTTGGATTCCGGTTTGATTTTGTTGACAAATTTTTTTTTTCTTTTTGGAATTAGATTGGAAGAAGAATATGAGTTAAGTTGTTTCTTATTTAATTATTTTTTGGTATATTTTTTTTTATTTGATGGGTAATTTGGCTATTTAAAAAAAAAATTAAACACAAGTCAATACAAATTAGTTTTGGTATTTTGGACGGTTTTAGTTTTTTATATAATCAAAATTCTCATTTTAAAAACTAAAAATCGCTAAAAAAATAGTGGTTAGTTTCGACATTTTGTTTTGATTGTTTGTCGCTGTTTAGACACGCTTTGGGTAACCCAAAATTTAAGTAATAATAATAAAAAATTAAAAAATTTCAACTCTATAATATTAATATAATATAACTTATTCATTAAAAATAATAGTTCATAAACAAAACCAGTTCATAGTTCATACAAGAAAGACATGCATATAACAAAGACATATAGGAAAAACTGATAAACGTAACAAAAAGGCAAGTATAAATTTTGGACGATTTTTCAATAAAGTAAAATTTAATTTTTCAAAACCAAAAAATCGTCCCTAAAAATTTTTGATAGTTACCAAAAAACCATCTAAATAATTACAAAAATTAATTTTGTCAATTTTTTTTTATCGATTTTGATTAAAAAAAAAAGACAGTCATTTGGTTTTTTGTTTTTTATGAACACACTTATTACAAATTTTCAATTAGGAATACTTTTAAACCAATCATAACAACTGAATAATTCTTTAAAAATGATAAATATATATATATATATATATATCAAGACAAAATTAGAAATTTAGAAAAATTGCGGGATTATTTTGAAATTTTCTGATATAATCCTAAAAATTAAGGGTGTTCATAAAATATCAAAACCGACACAACGCCCACTTAAACCTGAAGCTAAAACCACCCAAAAAAATTAAAAAAAATGGTAAATCAGAAAATTTTTGGGTGGTTTTCGGTTTTACTGAAAAAAAATTTGGGTGATTTTGGTTTTAAAATTAATATTTTGGTTTACCAAAACCGCCCAAAAACTTATAATTTTATTTTTTATCTTATTTTCTTATTGCTATTTCTTAAAAAAACATTATAATTTTTTTACTTATTTATTTATGCTTAAAACATCATTGTTTTTTGCTTTTCACATGTAAAAAATAGTCTAAAAATTATTTTTTATAGCTAGTACAATGTAATAAATAACTATAAATTGTTTTGGTAATCTGTCCAAATTCCGTCCAAAACCGAAATCGCCCAAATATATTTAGAAAGATTTGAGTTTTAGCCATTTTTAAACTCATATTTCAAAAATTTAGCTATAGTTTCACAAAATTAATGAATTAGCCATTTTTATTGTATAACAAATTTTGTTACACGTGTAATAAACTTTGATACATGTGTAACAAATTTTAATACATCTAGTAACAATTTTTGTTACACGTGTAATAAAAATTGTTACACGTATAACAAAAATTATTGCAAAATAAAAATGACTAATTCCTTAATTTCGTGAAACTATTGCTAATCCTTAAAAAATAACCAAAAATTTGACTAAATCCTTAAAAATCTCAAAATGCTTAAGAATTTTAAGAAAGTAGCCACTTTTTAGAAAATAATTTTAAAAAATAGTCATAGTTTCAAAAAACTTTAAAACTAGCATTTTCGAAATTCTTACACGTGTCAAAAATTTTTTTACTGTAATTTTTATGTGTAAATTTATTATTGTCATAAATTTTCTATATATATAAAAAAAAAATTTATGACTAATTTTTAAATTTTTTTTAAAATTGTGACTTTTTTTTAAAATACCCAGTCTAAAATAATTATTTATCTAACTAACTCAAAATATTTTGGACAATTTTAAATTTTTAAATTTGAGATTTCAATTTTTTATTGCTCTACCCAAATTTGAAACCGTCTAAATACCCGAAACTTGCCCGATGTTAACCCCAACTAAAAACTATAAGACAGATAAAAGGGTGCAACTTTGGAATTTTCCTTCAACATCTTCCTTGTTTGTCGATCTGTCTCTGCTTTCTTTCTTTCGTTAAACAAAATACCCAACAAACTACAAACAAGCCAACACAAACACAGTCCCTTCTCTCACTCGTTTCAGACCGACCTCTTGGGAAGCCATTGTTGAAGCTCTATCTTTCGTAAGCCATGTACAGCCTTACTCGCCGAAGCCTCTCTGGTCCTTCTCTACCCCTCTTCGCTCGCCTCTACTCTTCTTCTCCTCCTCCTTCTTCTTTCAAAGCTCTCTGTGACCCTCCAACGGTTCAGTCTCGCAGAGTCGTCGTCACTGGTAAACATGCCATTTCTCTTGTCAACGCTGTTTTTCATTCTGGGTATTGGGTGTTTTTGCAAAAATCTGAAACCGGTGCTTTGTTTTTTTTTTTTTTTTGAAAGGTTTGGGAATGGTGAGTCCGTTGGGTTGTGGGGTTGAGACAACGTGGAATCGTCTGATAAAAGGAGAGTGTGGAATAAGGGCTTTATCGCCTGATGATATGAAAATGAATGGTTTTGACAAAGAAACCCAGTCTTACACTTATGATCAGCTCTGCTCTAAAGTCGCTGCTATAGTGCCATGTGGAACTGAACCTCACCACTTCAATGAACAATTGTGGCTGAATACTAAGGTACTTTAGTGATTCTAAAGTAGATTTTCATTGTAAAGATGTGTTCTTTATTGCAAGGTTTAGTTGTTTGTTTTGCATATCATTGTTGATTGGTGTATAGTGAATTAGTAGTTATGCTAAGTAGATTTCAGATTTTCATATATATGTTCTTTTCAGTTCCTTTTATAGTGTATAATTATGTTTTGTCTGTGGTTGTTTGCTTGGTATTTGGTTTTGATTTTATAATAGGTTTTTTATGTGAAAATTAGTTCTTCTTAGATAGTCTTGCCAAATGCAACTTATCAAGCTCATATAAAAAGTTGGAAAGAACATAGAAGAAGGGGAAATCTAAGAATGTGTAGCAAAATGTAACTTCAGTTATTGCGTCAATTTACTTTGTGGTTATACAATTCTGGCATTGGCTTACAGTGATGGTTTCGTTCTTAAACATAATGAAATCCATTTAAGAAAATATGAAGAGTAGGACCCGCTATTCTTCGAAACTCTAAGATGGTTGAGGTAATTGATAATGGAGTTCATTATCATCTTTGGAAATATATTATTACCATACGCACACCATGATGAAAAAATCTGCTGAACCTGGAAAAGCTTGACTTTTAAACGAAGAACATATAAATAATTGGTTAGTAGTCTAGTTTGAGAATTTCCTTAGCATCGTATAAAGATCCCTACAAAAATCTGGCAAAGTTTACGACAATATGAGCTAGATAGATAATTTGCTGATCTAAGATTTCAGCAAAATGTCCAATTACATTTTGTAAATTAAGCACCGCATCCTTGTCTATGTATTTTACACATGGATTAATTTCCTCATCAAGATATTTCAGCAAATACTTTTGAGCGGTTTATCCTGTTGTTGGCAGATGGTATAAGTTTCTTTTAACCAGTTCAATCAGAACTTGATCTGTGTTTTTCATGGGTCGATATTCTGTCTGAGTCATAAAAGGCTTACATGGAGTCTTGTTCCTTCTTTCTGCAGATAATTTAACTTTCCAGCATTCTTATAGATGCTTTGGAGTTTATTATTATGTCTTTGTCATTTAATAGGATGAATTTATCTCAGGATCATCGATCGATTTCGAGATTTATCGGATATGCATTATGTGCTGCCGATGAAGCTCTAAAAGATGCACGTTGGCAACCCTCCGAACAGGAGCAGAAGGAAAGAACGGTAAGCATATGTTGTCTGCAAATTATATGTGATCGGGTAAAACCTTTTTCCTTATTTCTTTGGTGATCAACCCTTTTTAACCCAAAGAGTACTAGGGGGTCTCAATTGGCAGTGGAATTGGGAGCATTAGTGACACTCTGGACGCTGCACAACTGATTTGTGAGAAGGTAACCTCTATTGCTGGTCTACTCACTACTTTACGGAGAAGTAAAACAGCTCTCAGATCATTCTTCTCTGCGCCTCGTTTCTTTATCTTTTTTTCTTTTCACTTTTCAACTAACGTTTATTCATTTTTTAATGCATTGCAGCGTATACGTCGTCTCAGTCCATTTTTCATTCCACGAATATTAATCAATATGGCCTCTGGTCACGTGAGCATGAAGTATGGATTCCAGGTACTTACCCTTTCAAAACTGAATGGTAGTGAAAAGAAGTGGAATGATCGGGTATGCGAGTTTATCCTCCTCGTAGTCAATTATCATATAATCAGGAAACCTAGTTTTTCTTCACCTCCTCGGTACTTTGTTTTGATGATTTTCTTGCTCTGGAGAAGTTAAATTATAATTAGTTACTCGAGAAACCAAATCTGTGTGAGAATCAGAAGAATGAATTAATATACAGAAATATGAATTAATATACAGAAATTCAATTATGGATGCTTTTGATTCTGAAAAAAGATATGGTTGCATGATCTTGTCTTAGGGACCAAATCATTCTGCAGTGACAGCGTGTGCCACAGGTGCACATTCCATTGGTGATGCTGCAAGGATGATTCAGTTTGGAGATTCAGATGTTATGGTGGCCGGAGGCACTGAGGCCAGCATTGACGCTTTATCAATTGCTGGATTTTGTAGGTATTTACAATATCATGTCATAAACCTTTATCTAATCGACTATTACATCAAATTTACACGCTCACCATATTATTGACCTAAAATGGCTATCGTAAAACCAGCTTTAAGATTTCCTAGTTCGACTGCAATGGTGTTTACATCATGCCTAATTTGACTTCCTTGCTTTCCTGTTCTTGTTTCTTTCTTTTGTGTTTCCTCTCATAGGCTATGGCCCCAGCCGAGCATCCTTGACTGCTCTTAGTTCTACTCCACTAACACGATGACACTCTAGTTTTACCATGACCAACAAAGCTCATTCTTTAGGAAGTTTTACCTGAGCAACAAAGAGTAATATTTAGGAAGTATTATAATCCAACTAGTGCAAAGAATGAGAGAGAGATATTTCATCAGATGATGTTTGAAACAATTCATTTTTGTTTTTTGCTGAAAAAATAAACCATACTAACTTACAGGTCAAGGGCTTTATCTACAAAGTACAATTCTGCCCCACAAGAAGCTTCACGACCATTTGATTGCTCTAGAGATGGATTTGTGTAAGTGCAAAGCTTTATGTTAGAATTTTGTTTATGCAGTTTGGCTTTATTTTGATTTCTTCTGTTACCTGATCTCTACTTTGAACTCAGGATAGGTGAAGGTTCTGGTGTCTTGGTTTTGGAGGTGAGTTGACACTTGTTCTTCAATTTTTGGCTACGGGTGTTTATTTACTTTGCATTTATACCTGAATGCTGAAGGAACTTGAGCATGCGAAAAACCGAGGAGCAAATATCTATGCAGAGCTTCGAGGTTATGGGATGTCAGGTTGTTTCTTTGTGACACAACAAACTTCAAAAGTTCTTTCCTGAAAAATAGTAGACTACTTATTGAATAATTTGTTTGGTGTAGGCGATGCATATCATATTACACAGCCACATAGTGATGGAAGAGGCGCTATTCTGGCAATGACACGTGCCTTAAAGCAGGTAAAAAGTTTGAGAAGGCTGGACCAATCTTCTGCAACTTTAGCTTTTAACATACCTTAGCTTTTAGACTGCTAACATTCCTTAAATCTTTTTTTTTTTTTTTTGGCTGAATGCTGCAAACAACATGAAAGATGAGTGAAACCCATTATGCTTTTTTTTTTTGGAAGAAGAAGAAGAAGCAAAACTGGGTTTGCCATTGTATGTTCCATTTTTCTGCAGTGAGAATAGATCCGCATGGTAGTACAGTAGCTATTCCTGTGTAATCATTATTATTATCAATTTGCTATTCATTTGTTGGCATCTAAGGCAATATGCTGCAACTGGAAGCGACTTTCTTCATAATCTAGAAGGAAAATCTGGGAACTTTAGTAGATGAGCCATTTTGGTTGTCAGATACATGATCATACTAATTGTAGTTGTAGATCCTTTTGAAAATGTAGCTGTTGTTAGCTGTGGTATTTAATAGCTAAGTTTGTAATTTGACAAATAGGTAACTATTCAGATTATGTTTATCATTTGGAGAGTGTGTTTATCCACAATAACTTTTGATGCAGTCTGGTCTTCACCCGGAACAAGTGGATTACATAAATGCCCATGCTACATCAACACCTTTGGGTAAAATCATCTAGACCTTTAATCAATGTTGTCGCTACCGGTATTTTCGGATGACTGCTCAATTGCCCATAACTTTGTAACAATTTATTCAGGTGATGCAATCGAAGCCAATGCCATCAAAAGTACCTTCTCTGACCATGCAACATCAGGTGCTTTGGCTTTGTCCTCCACAAAGGTAAAATTTTAGCACTGCAATCCAGGTAGACCTGGTTTGGATATCTGCACTTTGATTTCTAGTTTTACCAGACTCTTCCTTCGTTACCCGACTGCCTAAGGGCACATTTAGTGCACCGTATAAGCTCATTGTATTGTATTTGAGAATAAAATGCAATACGAAAATTATACTTAATACAATACAAATATCTTTTGTGTTAAGACCGCATTGTCTACTCTAATGTTTAATATTAATTTTTCATTGTTTTACATAATATTTTATACAACACAAATTGTATTAGCTTATACGCATATAACATAATACAATGCACTACAGTGCAATGCAGTACGATAAACCAAACATTCCCTAAGTGATATTCCAACAGATGTTCCCGGAAGCTAAAGTACATCCTATAATGATCACACTTGTATAAGTGGTGTGTTTCCGTAACTATGGATATCCTCTGATCTTTTTTCAATAAAAATACAGGGAGCTGTTGGTCATCTCCTTGGAGCAGCTGGAGCTGTTGAAGCAATCTTTTCAGTTTTAGCCATACACCACGTAAGAGCTCTCATTGCTTTCGCTATTACCTTCTGTCAAGTTTTATGAACTCTAAATCTCAATTTTTCCGTAACATATTTCAGGGAATTGCACCATTAACGCTCAATCTCACCAAACCAGATCCAGTATTTACTGATGCGTTTACACCTCTAAATGCGTCAAAGAAGATGCAAATACAGGCAGCTTTGTCAAATTCTTTCGGGTTCGGAGGAACAAATACGTCGCTGTTATTCACCTCTGCTCCTTGCCATACGAGTGAATCCTGAAAGGCGTTTTTTTCCCATTCCCCAAGGCACACAACATGTATGCGATATCCGAACGGCATCGTACAGAGTAGAGGAAATATACAACGGCAATCAATTTATTATTATTGTTTTTAAGTACATGAAAGCACTATGGATGGATTATGTCTGCGATTTGTAAGGTTTAGAAAATTTTGAGTACGTAAACTGTAGTTGAGAACTGTGCTGCTGGAGAAGCCGGCTTCACCCAAATGATAGTTGGCAAGTATTGATTCATACTTGCTGGATGATAATGAAATCTACATTTGTTTTCAGAATAATTGGTGCCACTGGCCACTTAATTTATCGCGTTTTGCAATTTGACTGTTCTTATTGTTATAATTATTACATTGGCAATTTAGAACTTGAAATTTAAAACGTTGCCAGTTAAATTCAATTGTCAACATATGTTACAGTTAAGAAGTTGATGGTCAGGTTGCTAAAACTTAGCACTGATGCTGCTATGAGCTCTCTTGATTTTGGGTGCATTCTGCAGGAAGTTACATGGTTCTTTTGATCCTCTGCTCATGAAGGTGCGATTTTGCGCAAGAGGCGGGGTTGTGTTTTCGTGAGCTGGAGGGAGACTCTCTGGATGCAATCAACGCTATCAATGGCAAGATGTCATGTGATTCTATTGGGACTCTGGTAAATGACATCAAATCCTTGATGATTTTGGTTGGTGGTGGGTACGTCTACATGCCGTTTTGTGTCCCGTCGAGGCAATAATGTGGCCTACTCACTAGTTCATATGCCTTTGTCGAAATACCCTTGGCATTCACAAGTTTGTAAGTGCCGATTTGGCATTTAACGTAATGACATAAAAACAGTTTCATTTCAAAATAATAATAAAAAACAAAGTTGGTCAAATTGTAGGATTACAAGAAAAAATTATTAGGCGACTGATGCGATAAAATGTGAAAAGTTTACATGGTACAAGTTCTAGAAATTTTGTTAAACTTTTCCGCCCAGTTTTGATATCGGTTATTAATTTGAGGAAGTTCAAATTGGAAAAGAAGAATGTATATACACACAAGATATTTGAAATCTTTCTTCTTGAATTTATAAATTAGGAGCTAATAGTTCCAAAAGAAAATACTTCTTGATTTTTTGTTTCCCAAGTACAATAAGGCTGTCGAAAGTTAGTAATAAGCATGATGTGGTTTGGTTCGCCGGTTTTTCCTTTTTCTTCTTCTTCTTCTTCTTCTTCTTCTTCTTCTTCTCCTCTTAAGCAGTGAGTTTGCTCACCCTAGCAAGAGTCGCACTGAACACGAACAACTATTTAATGAACTTTTGCAGCGAAATTCACTGATCACTTTAGAACAATGATGATTCTGTACTTGACTCAAATCATATAGTCCAAGATCCGTTTTGAGTACATGCCTACAACAAATAACAATTTACTGCATTAGAAATCAGTGAACAAAAAAAAAAAAAAAGACTTCTCACTTCTATTCAGAAAGGTATTACTTATTAGTATACAGGAAATTGATTTGTCTCCCTCACTGCTCACTGACCATAGTTTCTAGGAGGTGACTACAATGGCTGCTATACAACATGAATCTAGGCATGCATTGATTTGAAACCCTCAGTAAGAGGAACCACTTTGGCTGAAACCTTGGACTGCAGCTTTGCTACGGCCTTACGTATGTCCTGCAATTGGGATGAATCCGCGTTTAGAATGAGAACACGGTACACATAAAGTGGTGCAATTTGAGGGCAGAATTACTAACTAAAAAAAAATCTAGAAGGGGGATCTCTAGTTTTGTATTTCGCTCGAATCAACTACTTGAATTTCCAGCCATGAAGAAAAAGAGCTGTGCAGTATGGAAACCCAGCTAAAGAACATATCTCCAAAGAATTAACATACAGAAGCAGCTCAAGAATTTAAAAAAAAAAAAAGAAGGAAATCAAACCCAAAAGCTGATTTTGGGAATTGGTCTCAATACCTATACGAAATACAGAGGCTTCACCTTTTATATATATATATATATATATATATATATATTTTTTTTTTTTTGCAAAAGTGCAGCAACATAAATCTGTTGCATATATGTAGAACCGGATTTCATGTTATAGCCCACAAGAATTAGAGTTAAAAACCATGAATGACATTGTTCAAGTTATTTATTGCCTTGACTTCAGAAAAAAAAGGGATGTGTTACCTCTAAGTGGTAACGGGAGGAGAAATGCGTCAACAGAATTGCTTTATTCCGAATCCATTCGGCTTTTTCCATAATCTGCACGTAAAAGAGAAGGTACAAAAATTAGAAATTCAATATGATAGAACATAGTCATTACTTTTACTTGAAGATCTTTGCTCATACAAAATAGCTAAGCACCGCAACCCAACAACCACCCTTTTGTTGTTGAATCCAATTACTAGATCCAGTAGTTGTCAAAATGCTAATAAATCATAACTTGCGGTCCCTTAATGGTCTTCATCGATTACTCGAGATCACATTAGCAATTATAACTGCCATGTGATTATGCATCACATAGCAGTGATCAAATACCCAAAATGCGATCCCTAATCACTGAAGCTGAGTCCTTTCTGCATCTTTGGGCACTTCATGCATTCCCCTCTTAAGAAAATTGGAAATGAAAAAAGCTAGTCTGAAGAATAAACGAATTTAAAACCTCAATTTACCTCGAATATATGAGTATGACCATGTTGTCGAGCGTGCTCAGTGCTGACGCTTTCATCCAGGAAAGTTGCCTGTTAACAATTTTCTCTCTTCAGAATAAAATTTTACTAAAGCACGCTCATTCGCATGTATGACTTGCACTTTAGCATGTGTGAACATATATATATATATATATATATATATATAGATATATATATATATATATATTGCCTTTTATTAGAATTATAAATTCCCATGCTAGTGCACTATGAAGTCACTACAAAACCAAACGCGGATCCCTTTTTTTTTTTTTTTTTCTTTTTGCATTCCCGATAACCTTCTTGTCATCACAAATTCGAAGCGAGTTAATGTTTACTTTACATGTTGAAGGTTTTCCTAATAGATCGAAAAAAATGAAAGAAACTCAAGAATGTGAGTAAACTTCACACCTCAGTTATTAAAATCTTTGCCCTCAAAGCATCTGCATTGCGTGGATCAAGCATAAAGTCTGATGTTGTATCTCCTGTGAAGGCCACCTCAGGTGATAGAATAATATTTGTAATCTAAAGAAAAAGCTATAGTCAAATACCTATCTTTTGATAAAAGATTCAAGAAAAACCCCTTAAAGGATATTACAAACCTCCACACCAGACTTCTTCAATTTCTCAATTTGCTTGCCTTTGAGATGAATGTACTGCTTCTTTAACTTTTTTCTAACTGAGTAGATTACATAACCCTGCACATACATATTAACCAAATATCAAAACCACCTCAAGGTCTGTTCTAAAAGTAGCAAATTATAGACAAAAAACTGATAGTGAACAAATATCCACAAACAAGTCTCAGAACCTCTATGCCTTGGTCGAATCTAATCTCTTGACTGATACAATTCTTTAGAATACAAAACATCAGATTATACTAAACATTCATATAATTCTGTAATAACAAGATGAACCACACACCTGGCTGGGTATAACATGTTGAGTTCTAAATGGCCGTACTACAAGGTTACTCCGCATTTCATAAGTTTCACCTGAATTCAAGCAATTAACGTTATAACCGGATTGAATATATAATAAAATAAATGAACAAACTAATCGAAGCAAAAGTACATACCGATATCCAACGGAACCAAATCAACATTCAGATCAACTTGCCCCATGCTCCTATGTATGTCTAACAACTTCTCAACGTCGTCTTTAATGCAAGGAGGCACAAATATTGTCGGAGGTTTTAAGCTGTACAACCCGCGGCTAGCAACGTACATCGGTAGGCCACCCTGAAACAGTTAAAACATTCTATAACCATATGATCCCGTAGTTGTGTTTATATTACAGAAAGTACGAAAATTGTGAAGAAAATAACGAAGTCAAAGACAAGACAATCCCAAATTCACCCAGTGACAAAAATACTCTCAATGGATTTGGAACCTGTATTTTGCATTTTATTCATAAAACAAATTAGCTGAGACTTTATTTGCACCCTAAACTGTTGCAAAAGTCTTTTCATTTACCCCTCAACGTTCCTCAGGAGTCCTTTTTCCCTCTCTTATCTTTAACCAAGTTCAGGACTAACCACAGAAATAACCCAACAAAAGATGTCTCTGCAGTTTTTCGATAATGAAACAATTTGCACTACAGACCATAACCAAACTCTTCGAAAACTAAAAACTCGACAAGATTCAAGCTCTGAGCTCATTAAAAAAGTCTAAAAACTCCATGGCTGAATGATGGACTCACCACCACATTGAACTCATGCTAAAGAACTAAAATCACACAAAACACATACGCACACAATTCTAAAAAAACAACAAAAACTAAGAAGACAAAGTGCAAAGAAAGAGAGAGAGAGAGAGAGAGAGAGAGAGAGAGAGAGAGGGGTCGACAATGTGATCAAGGTGGGCGTGAGTGATGAAGACGAAGTTCTGGTGGATGGCCCTGGCTGGGCACCGGCCGATGTCGAAGGCGCACTTGAATTCGGGGATGATGACGCAGGTCTCGTGGCCTCCGACGGAGACGCCCTCGATGGAGTAGCCCTCGAGGTCGATCCCCTTGCGGGCGACCTGGAGGCGGGCGAGGCGGTACTCGTCCTCCTCGATGGCCCGGCTGATGCCCGGCAGGTAGTCCGACTCCCTCACGGCGCTTGCGGTTGCGGGGCCGAGGCGGGCGGTGCGGGCAGAGACAGAGACATTTGCGAGGGGCTTGTGGGGTGTGGAGAGTGGGAATGGGAATAGGAGAGGGGGTTTTGAAGCGGGTGGTGAGAGGCTTATTAGGGACATTTGCATTTTTGTTGTTGTTGTTGTTGTGTTTGTGTGGGGATTGGTTAGAGAAAGAGAGAGAGAGAGAGAGAGAGAGAGAGAGAGAGGGGGTTTTGGAGAGGTTTTTGTGAAGAGATTGTTTTAGTGAGAGAGAGGACAGGACAAGTAAAGTGATGACTGAAAAGAAGAGATTTTATCCAATTCGGAGGGAAATGCTACGAGGGGGTTGAGGAGGATCGTGGTTGGCGCGCTTAAACGACAAGTCGTTTATACCTTTTTTTTGGGGGGGGGGGGGGGGGGGGGGGGGGGGGGGGGGGGGGGAGGGGGGGGGGGTGTGATTTAAAAAGTAATTAGTGTTTTAAAATTTTAAGAAAATAGTCATTCAATAAATTTATTATCTTAATAAGAAATTTTTTACAGCAAATTTATTTCTAATTTTGTTATGGTAAGAAATTTTTTACATTTATTATTAAAAAAATTTATTCCCTATTTTTTTTTTAATTTTCTAGAAGCTGAAGTCGCAAAAAGAAAGGAGATGCAACATCAAAAGACTAGGCGATTTATGTGTAAGTTGTTATCGTGTGTAAGAAATATGCTTAATTTTATTTATTTATGCATCTATAGAAGGTGTCAAGGTGATTAAGCACAATACTAATTTTTTTTAAGTTCGAGTGTTTGTCCTTTTTTCTCAAACAGTTTTCCTTTATTTGTGGTGATGAAAGATGAAATTGATCATGTAATATTAAGACATTTCAGTAGCATTATTTCTTCAAATTATTTCATGTTAATTAAATAATTATGCAAAAAGCCCAATAGTCAAGATTGACTAAATGTATAAGCCAAGAAATACAATTGACAAAGGTCGATATTATTTGCCTAATTCCTGAACCAAAAGTCTTGCCAGTGCCAAAATAAAAATAAAATAAAACTAGTAGTCAACAATACGAATTATTCAAATTTTTTTTTTTTTTTTTTTTTTTGTCTTCTTTTCAAGATTGCCATACTCCAAACTGTGAAATCTAATATTTCTTCTTAGTGCAAATTTCCAATGAAAATATGATTAAAAAACTGTACATGTACTAGTAAATATTCAATTACATAGTATTGACATTCTTAAGTGCAACACTGTACAAAAGCAAAAGCAAAAACAAAAACAAACAATAAAACTGTACGAGAAAGGCGAAAGATGACAATTTGTCAAGTGTGTATATCATTCCAAGTGGATCAAAAACCGTCTCATATTCTTTAAACTGTATAATTTACGTCGCCACAGACGGTAATCCTCGAATTTGAGTAAAGCAGTTCAGCATTTTGTAGACTGAAACCGTGAATGATCGGTAAAGGGAATCCTTTTCCGAGTATTGCGTTTGTATATGGCAAGAAAACGGTTTGAACAAGAGTCCAAATTACAGGCTGCAAAGAATGAAATAATGAACTTTTCAACTGGAACAAAATACGGAAAGCCAAAACTCTGATTTAAGGGAAAAAAAAATGCGCAGTACCTACCTGGATCAAATACAAGTGTAGATTACCAATGTTGCTCCACTTCAACGACATTGCAAAGTCTTCCAATTTCACGCTCCCACCGAGATTATTACCCAATATTTTAGCCATACCAGAGCCACGAATCACCTGCACGAACGGAAAATGTCAATGCTACGATTGATCAAGGGCCATTATCTATTAGTTATTTGATCTTTTAGAGAAGAGCATCGACAATTCGACACGATGAAGAGTTGAAACAAATTTCTATAAGCATATTCAAATATCTAACCTTAATGTGGAAGAAGAAATGGTGAAAAGGAAGAAGAAAAGAAGTTGACTTAATGCTTAAGGAGAAAATGGATTATCTAAACTCAACACTGAAACCTGAAAAGATTTTTCCCTTGTCCCATATAAATGGTGAAGAACCTCCAAAGTCCAAACTTAGTAACGACTAGCAATCTTAGAACCACAGCTAAAGACACATAGGACAAGCGTGTCCAAAATTACTGAGTTGATTTTAAACCAAGTTGTAAAAAAAAATAAAAAATAAAAAAAAAATAAACGAAAGAAAACTAGAGATCAAATGTCATTTCTTAATCTCTAGTAGACTAAATAACTACCCAGTACAGTACAATATACGATGTAATGTGCGACCAAAAGCACTACTAATAGCAGTTGTGCATTTGCTTGTTTAAACAACCATCATCCAAACCCTATAGTCATCACAGAACAATCATCAATACCAAACTAACAGTGGCGAAGAAAAATGTATTGTAGTAAGATCTTACTGCAAAAAACAAAAATAAAGGTATCATCTAAACGCTGCATGATTTAGGAAAACAAGAGAACACAGCCAATTAATAAAGTATTTTCACTTTTACAATACACAACATAAGCTTACCAGAGAGATACACGCCACTGGTATTATTTCACCAGCTCCAACAACATCAATGATCAGGTCCGCATAAACAGTTACACCAATATTATGCTCTGAGATCACTACGGCTGGAGCTGAAGACAAAGAAATGTTCAAATTCATGTCATCATTTGGGTATTTCTTGTATAACTGGGGGATAATAAATCTCCATCCAGCTGTGTTTAAAAGAGATTGATCTGGTATTTTGTCTACGATCCATCGCATAAAGTCTGCCTGGCCAGAGATGAAAAACTCATTTTAATAATATCGATAAATTTCAAGTGAAAAGAAGGATGTCAAAGAAGAATATATCAAATTAAAACAAAATAGTTTACAATATCAGCGCATAAACAAATGTTCCGGAATTCTCAAATAACCTTTTCCCTAAAAGACTTACATTATAGTACAACGCTGACGCAGAGTTAAAGACAGCCTCGTCCAGTGAAATTTCAAGCATTTTCAATTGATCCGTGTCGCAGGAGATTAAAGACTCTAAATCTTTGTTAGTGTATTTAGGGACTGGAACTGTTTTCCGTGGAGAAAATAAACCATTGATCTCAAACCCAATAGAAGAATTAGTTAGCCTAGGCTCGTTTACGAAAGTAACATTAAGAGAAGAATTATCATCGACTGGAATTTCCTCAGGAAGATCATGCAGAAACTTATCAAGCTTTAAAATCCCTTCTTTCAGGTTCTTGGTAATGGCATTTTCCACTGCAGACACTATTTGTTCTTCGAAGGCATTGATCATCCTAAAAGATAACAAGAGATAAGGATTAAATCACGTTAAAATCATAATACGATTTTTCATGCAAAAATTCAACGGAGAGATATAATTAGTGAAAGCATCTTTTACTCGGTGCAAAGTCATTGAAGTTATAATCTTGGCAAAAGTAGAGTATCCATACAGAAACCATCATTTGAAGATGGTGATTAAAAACAATACCAAATCAACAATGTGCAAATCTACCTGAACCATAAATTGATGGCTTGATTTTTCTATGTTTAAGCATCCCTCTTTTGGCTTTTGGTCTCAGATTTGTCAAAACATTGATAGCCAGAGTCCAAGTCCCAAAAAAAAAAAAAAAAACCCTCACTCAACTAGTAGCACTTCAATGAATTTCCACATAACAGTCCATAGCAAAGCATTTACAAAATGCCCCCAAGCAACAGCCCAAAACTTCCAAGAACCATGCAGCATGAAATCATTTATCATACAACTTAGTAACAAATCAACAAGGAAATACAACACAACCTCCATAAAGTTGAGAACGAAAATTTAAAACCTAAACTTAAACCAAAAGCATCCATTGTAAGTGAATAAGAGAATACTTTGTCTACAGAACAAAAGTTTTACATAGTCCTAAAACGATGCTGTGTTTATCTTGATGTTATAGTCTAATATAGCCAGTTTGTAACCCAACGCTTTGAGAATGCAGTTGCTCATCAAGACTTGGTTTTGGATCATGATACAAAAATCACAGGTTTCTTCTAGACATTACATGGTAGAATAAAGATGTGAATTTGATTAGTTGTTTAATCTTGACGGGCTAGTAGTAATGGGGGTACAAGAAAAAGAAAAAAAAAAAAGACTAGTTCATCACGCACGAAACACATTCTTGCTACTATGATCATGCGCAAAAGGTGATACATAACTGGAAGTAAATAGTGCCGGCCAGTTAGAATGCACACTAGCTGCTGTACCATAAAATATAAACAACAACCAAAAGATCGGAGGAGTTAGTGTCATTTACCCTTGATAAAACCAAGATGCTCCTCCATCCAATTTTATGGAGATGTCTTCGACCAAACAACCACAGTCCGCAAGTGAAAGCTTCAGTTTTCCTTCTTGGATCTCCAAACCCAATGTAAGCCCGACTTCCATACCTTCAACCTTATCCACAAGGACCACTTTTCAAAATCTCTAATCTTTGCTAAATTACAACAAAATATAAAAGACTAATATACAGAAGATGACGAGTTTTTACACAACGGTTTACGGTCATTGAAAAACTTTCATAGTACAACTTCTCATTGGTCAGAAGATAAGCTTTAAAGAAAAAGAAAAAAAAAAACAATTAACAAGAGCCATACTTATGCGATTCGGGACATGTTTGGCGCACTCGATAAGCTCCTCTTATTTTATAACCTAATTCAATATGGTGTTTGGTATGTTTAAACTACCGTATTGTATAATTCGAAAAACACACCTAATACAATACAAATTGTGTTATCTAGTACCAAAAAAAAAGTCTTTCAAATCAGACTGTATAACCCACTCTAAAGTCTAAGATCATATTTTCATTATTTAGTATAACATTTTAGACAACACACAAAGTTGTACAAACTGATACGTGTATAAGATAATACAATACAATACAATAAAATACATTACAATACAATACGGCAAACCAAAAATGCCATCAATGGCACAGCATAACCAATGTAAACCCAACTTCCATGACTTCAATCTTACCCGGAAAAAAAGTTCTCCTTACTAAAGCACAAAAAAATATGAACATAAAGCATAAAGAAATTTTCTTTTTTCAATACATTATTTCACACACACACACACACACACACACACACAAGTTATAATCTTGACAAAATGAACACTGCAAAGTCATGCCTAGTCTATCACATATCAAACTTCGACATCATCAAAATTAACTTAAAAAAAAAAAAAAAAAGGTCAAACTTGAAAATTCTCGTCTCTTTTACACTCCGAAAAATGGCAAATTCAAGTAGTTTGAGTGAAGAGATACCGTAATGGAGGCATTTCCTTGATCCGAAACCAATACGGGAAAAACCCAAGTGCTATAAGCGTAATGCCAATCCATGCTCAAACGACAGGTCGTTTCGGACGCCACAACGGCGATGCCCGAATCCCCAGTCTTGACAGACGACGATCCCACTTCGAAGCCGTGAATCGTGACGTTCGAGAGAACCATGTCGACGTTCCCCAAAAAGGGCACTTTGAGGGACTTCTCGATCCTGGGAAGCTCGAGAGGGGCTATGGAAGATATGGCCTCGGATATCAGCAAGTCCTTGACGAAATTCAGGCCGTTTTGGGAGATTTGTACGGACGTGAATGACTCGGGACTCGACTCTGTGCCTCGGATGGCCAGGATTGTGGCGCTGAGAATCAGGAGGAGGAGAATAATTTTCTGGGTCGCCATGGAAGCTGGTTCTCTGTTGGTTTTTTTTTTTCCTTCTTTTTTTAAATATAATTGTTGGTGGTGTTGTGTAAGCGTAGAAGCTAGAAGAACATAGCGAGCAATTTTTTTGTTTGTTGAGTAGTGTGGTAGAAAACTCCTATAGGTGAAATTCCAAGAATACCCATGTTACAATTTTTTATTTGTTTATTTTTAAAGTATCAAATTTTTACATTACCATTACTACAAGAATGAATCTCCATCTCAGCTGTTTGAACTTATGATTGTGGAATTCACATGGAGTCTCTGGAACTTACAATCACAAACAGCTAGATCAAATCGACACGTATGTTGTTAGTATTGTTCTATATCTTAAAGGTAAATTAAAAAAGTAACTTCTTTTATGGCTTTAAATATAATTATTTTTTATTTTATTACTTTTCCTACGGTAGTACGCACTAATTGTACGGAATAAAAACCTATACTTTATTTGTACTTTATCAATCTCAATACTAAATATTTAGATTTTAATCATTAAATTATCTTAAAATTATTAAAAAAAAATCAACAATGATCAAAATTAAATAATTATATCAAATAAAAAGTAAGCATATTGATTACTTAAAAAAAAAACATTAATACCATGATGAAACTAGAATTACACTATAATTAAGAGATTATTAGAACTTTTCACTATTTAAAAAACTAAAAAAATAACTAGAGATTATTAATTAAATAGTCATTTTTTAAAAGATGCTTTTAATAAAAGGAAAGATTTGGCTTTTAGTTCTTTCTAAGTCCATGTTTTAAGAATTTAAGTTTGGCCATAGTTTTACGATATTAAAGAATTAGTTATTTTCATATTTGTTAGTTGTTATACGTGTGTCAAATTTAATATTCGTGTAACAAAATTTGATACACGTATATCAAATATAAAAATGATTAATTCTTTAATTTTTTGAAACTATGGCTAATCCTTAAAAAAATAACCAAAATTTTGGTTAAATCCTTAAAATTTCCTTAATAAAATAGCTAACATTTATAATCATTTTTTTAACTACATGATGCATTAGTTTACCTTCATACACTTTATCTTGTATCTCATGTCTAATTTCTTAATTTTTAAAACTTTGATCATTCTTTTGAAACATAAATTAAAAATAGAGTAAATTCCACATGTATCCCCTGAGTTTAGTCGAAATTCCATAATTCTTCCATGCGTTTGTCAAAATTCAAAACCTCTCTTCAATTTTTTTAATTCGTACGAAATTATACCATATCTTGACTTTTGGTCAAACAACATGTTTGAAATGTCTAAACTGCCCCAATTAAAATATTAATATTTTAATAAGAATATATCTTTATTTGTATATCCAAACACCCTCCTTATCTACCCAAAAACAAATAACCAGAAAAATTCATTTGCAATGATAATCTATTTTAAGGGAAGGAAGTGGAGGCGTGCGTGAGGGAAGGAAGTGGAGGCGGCGACTGCGAGGGAGGCGGAGGCGGAGCTAGCGAGCACGAGGGATGCGGAGGCGGAGGTGAGCGTGAGGAAAGGAGGCGGAGGCGGCGACGGCGAGGCGGAGCCGAGCGTGAGAGAGGGAGGTGGAGGCGGAGCCGAGTGTGAGAAAGGGAGGCAGAGGCGGAAGCGGCGATCGTGAGGCAGAGGTAGAATAGAGTGATAGATTTAATTTGCATTGTTGATGTTCCCAAATTTTGAACATTGATTTCATATTTGTTGCTTATTGTACCTTTATTTACTCTTGTGTCTTTTTTAAGTTCATAGCTTGAGAATGTTTATGGATTTTTTTCCCGAAGGATAAGTTTTTTGGATTAAATTATGAGAACTTGATTAGTGAGTGGGTTAAAAATTAGTGTTCTAAGCAACCTTATGTTTGGGCTAACCATTCCACTCATTCCATTCCATTATATACTATTTCAAATCATTCAACTTTCTAATCCTACGAGCCATTCAATTCCATTTCATTTTTTTTCAACCTTTTTTTTCAACTTTCCAAATCTCTATACAATATCTTTAAATCTCAACCATTTATACCACCTCGAAATTCGCAAAGTCAAACTATTCTACTCATTTTTCTAACCATTTTGCAAACTATTTTCCAAACTATTTTCAAACTATTTTGACCATTCCAAAAAATAAAATGGAATGGGCAAAATAATTTGCCCAAACATAACCAGATTTCCCATTCACCTGGGTGCTTTAGTGATACAAAAGTGAATTTTTGAGTACTGTGGGTTTTGAGAAAATTGTTGGAACTTGAATTTTGGGATTTGAACTTTGAAGTGGTTTGAATATTTGAGTTTGGATTGGGGTTTGAATGTTGTTGGGATTGTTGTGTTTAATTTGTTTTTTGATTTTTTTTTCGTTAACTTAGTGAATATTTAGGTTTAAGTTTTCCTTAATTTTATTATGTTTGGGTACTACATTTTACAATTTCAGAATTGAGATATTTTACATGTCAATCTTTTATAAGGATAGCATACGTGGCAATGAGGGTGCTATAGGTATTTTAGAAACAATTCAGTCAATTGGTCAACGAAAGGTATAATTATGGTATGAATTTAATAACTAAAGGGAGGTTTTATAATTTCGACAAACTTAGAGAAAAGTTTTTGAATTTCGCCTGGGGATATATATGGAATTTATTCTTAAAAATAACTAAAAAGTAAAAATATCAAAAAGAATCTTTTAACTAATAATAAAATATATTTATTACCCCTTAACACATTGCAAAAATGTTTTATTATCTTTTTTTAACATCAAAATAAAAAATAAAAAAATTAAAAGAAAAAAGCTTGATTTTGGCGGGTAAAAGTAAAAGGCCAATTGCCAAAGGCCAAAGCAACTTGTATAAAATGACGATAACGCCCATATATGTGAACCTTTTTTTTTTTTGGTGGCTCGCTGCCTTGAGTTGAATTGAATTTATATATATATTTTTCCTCTAATTTTTTTTTTAATTTTTTGGCGGAGACGAAGGAGAAGAAGAAATCAAAATGGCGTTACAAGCTGGGGTTTCATCTTCCAAGGTTCTCATCCTCGTCGGAGCAGGTTTCTTTTTTCTTTTTTCTTTTTATAATTATTTTGTATCTCTCTGCTCTCTGATCTCTGGTCTTCATCGTAGTTGTATTAGATTTACCTCTATTTTTTCATATTCTTATTTAGATATATAGAAACTTCAATGATTTTGATAATCCACCTATTTGGGATTTCGATTTATATATTTTTTTAGCCGATTCTTTCTTGCTTGAAAGTGCAAAGAACTGGGGTTTGGTTTTGGTCATAGAATGAGAAGAAACTTTACCAAAAACCATTAATAATAATAATAAAAATAATAATAATGCTTTCTTGAGCTAGTGGTTATTGTTTGTATTTATAAAGGTTTAAGTTTGGCGTTTGATTTTTCCTCGGTTTCAGTGATTAGTTGTTCTTCTCTGTTGCTTTATGTGTATATATATGCTTTTGTCTTCTTTAACCAGTGGGTTGTTTAGATGAAAAGACATAAACGAGATTTGGGGTTTAACTAAAAGACACAACAAGACAGAAACAGGAAAATAACTAGAAATATAAGAGTTTTTTGTTATTTCTTTGGTTAAAGGGTTTGAAACATTTTTGGTTGTCCATTGGAAACACATTTATACAGATTATCGCCCCTATTAAGACCGGTGTTTTCTTGTTTTTGTTTTTTTTCGGTTTTTTTTTTTTTTTTCAAACTAGGTTTGACGGGTTCGATTGTTCTGAGGAGTGGGCGATTGTCGGATATTATCTTGCAGCTTCAAGAATTACTTAGAAATGTTAATGACGCTGAGATCTCGCCTAATAAGTACGACACTGCGCTTATTGCAGCTCAGGTAATGCAAATGGACACTCATTCATTCCAACTTTAAGTGAATGGTAAAAATATATTTTCTTGCTCAATCGTATCGCCATTAGTATCTTTGTGCTGATAATGAATTGTTATATAATCGTGAAGCTTGGACTTGCTTAAACTTCAAAAGTTGCTAGAGAGGAAGTTTTAGTGATGGAAATTGCTGAGTTATTTGGCATATGGTTTCTGACCACTGTGCAGTTACCAGCTACTCATGTTCTCATGATATAACCTATTCGTTTTACAATATAGTGCTCAAAATACCAAATGAAAGAACAGAGGGCCGTTGAAGAATTGCATCCATTTCGGGGTCTCAACCTCTCTAGATAGTTAATTTCCGAGAAATTGCATATACTCTCTAAATAATTATCAGCTGATTATATTTGCTTCAGAACGGATTAAAAAAAAAAACCTTTAATTCTTTTGTATGTTCTTATCTTCAGATTCGGCAGTTGGCACAAGAGATCAGGGAGTTGACTGTATCTGGCCCTGTTACAATATTCAATGGCAATTCTGACTCAGGTGGTGTGTTCATTACTCTGTTGCATATATATCCTTTTTATTAAAACTACAAAAAATTTGTGCTATCGGGTGTCCTTTTATCTGACTTTTATAGATAATGAATGTACATTCTTACTCTCCTTATTTACATACTTGTGAATTGCAAAAGTCTTAGTTTTGATTGTCATTCTTCCGTTATTTTTAATTATTTCCTGAACAGCCTTGACGCTTCAAGAAGTTATAAGCGCACGATTGTAAAATAGTAGTTGTTTGTGTAATTATTTGTTATGTTCTTCAAATTAAGTTGTCTCTTCATACCTCTTGGATTTTTTGAGTCTTAAGATGATTTCCCTTTTTGACCATTCAACAATCAATCAGACTCCCTTTTATTGAAGATTTTCTTAAGTGAGAACTAAAATGAACACTAAACAAAATCTGATCATTAGGGAATTAGAAATTTCTTTTGTGATAATTGATTCGAGACTTGATGAGGAAATTGGTATACAAGCCTGAGGAAGATGAGATGGGTCATGAGCCTATTGGAGACATGGATCAATTAGGCCTCTTGTTGTAAAGAAAGCCTAATTGAACCTCAGATTCCGTTTATCAAAATAGATGGGAAACCTCGAAGTCCTACGTGTATAATTTACCATGCAGATTTTATTTTCCTGCTATACCGTAATCATCTAGGTATTTATAACTGTCATCTCAATGCAGGGAATTATGCTTCTTACATACTGCCAGCTGCTGCAGTTGGTGCGATGGGATATTGTTACATGTGGTGGAAGGTACAGTGATCCACTCTCGGCTCACTTGTATTTCGGCCTGACTCTCTAAATATCTGACTTATTCGAATATTTGTGTTCTATGTTTTGCATATGGATTCAAAAACCATCCAGGGCTGGTCTCTTTCTGATGTAATGTTCGTGACAAAGCATAACATGGCAAATGCCGTTGCAACAGTGTCAAAACAATTAGAGCATGTGACCGAAGCTTTAGCTGTAAGTACTATTATCAGGTGGCCCTTTCCTGTTGGCAGTCCTTTCAGAATTAGCAGAATTGTAGCACTTACACCTTTGGCTTTCTCGACTCTCATTTGTGCAGTCTACAAAAAGACACCTGAGTAAGAGGCTCGAGACATTGGATTGGAAGGTGGAAGAGCAGAAGGAAACATCTCATCTAATTGCAAACGATGTATGGAATAAATATCCTCTTTTGAGTAGTTATGATCTACACTGCGATTAAGATACAAATGATGCATCTAAAAACTTGCTTTCGATAACCGTTTCCTTCCCTTAACCTGTCTGGAATAATATAGCTATATTAATGTACGATCAAAACTGTTGTCCATCGGCCTATTTGACTATTCCCACATATGTTAGCAAATTTTTTTTTTTTTTTTCCGCCACAGGTTAATGCAGTGAAGTCGACTATTTCTCAAATTGGGTTTGATGTCGAAACAATCCATCAAATGGTGGCGAGCTTGGTCAGTTATTGCCTATTGAATTTAATTTTTGGCTTACTTTGTTTTGAATTTGTTCATGTCATTTTGTCATGCTTAAGTTGTACTTATTAATTAAACTTCCTTCTTTTTTTTTTTTTTTTTTAATTTGAAAATGGTTGACTAATGTGACAGGAAGGAAAGATTGAGTGTCTTGAGAGCAAGCAGGTGATTCTTATTTTAATTTTTTTCTAGTGCAAGCAAATTTGGAATCTTTGCGCCGTTTTATCGCACAAAACATTCCTATTGATTCATTTATTTTTGCCTTTAAAACACCATACAGGATATGACTAACTCAGGTCTTTGGTATCTATGCCAAGTGGCTGAAGGTTACAAAGATGGGGTCGATACTAAACCTTTTCAGGTATAAGAGTTCATCAAGCTTCTATCTTAATTTGGATTAGCCACAAAACAGGTCTTGCAAGATTTCTCTTTGCGTATAATCGTAAAATCACCGGCAAGTTTGATACTGCTTTTTGGTTATTCCAAATTTCCAATTATAGAACTCCACTTTTTCCATTCCTTCAATTGGCTAACTTTTCACGAAGTCATTATCTTATATTGGTCTTACTCAGTTTATGTTATATGTGGATAGGATGTATCTACGAAGCTTGCAAAGCATTCGGCAATAAAATTTGAGGGTACATCACTCGAGGTATTTACAGTCTTATTCTTTTTCATTGGCCTGCAATATAATTTCGTTGATGATGTGATTCAAAATGGCAATATTGAATTCAGGGCCTTCGGTTCATTACCGAAAGTAAGGAATCGAGTGTAACTCAGGAAACGACAGTAAGCACGACGAAGGATGTCAACAAAGATGGCCTCAGTAACATCCCCGAGGAAAAGGTCCCAGTGGTGAAAACAAGAATACACAGATCATATCCAGTCGGGATTTCTTTGACCAGAGACATTTTGGGTTCAGGTTTGAAATTTTGATGATCCTGAATTCGTGTTCGACGTGGGGAGGGCAAGAGGGCAACCTCTACCTGATTGATTTTTGGAACTGGTGTAGTTGTTGTGAGTTGTTCATTTGTTTCGTGTGATAATTGTTTATATTTTTGCACACTTCAATCTTTGGAAATTAGAATTTGGCCAGCGGGCATGATTCACCGCTACAATTCAGTGTTGTACATGAACACAATAAAGTATAATCAGTCTACAAACAGCTTTTAGTTTGAGTTGAAACATGTATTGTGAACCCCCACCAATCTGTCATTTTAGTTACTTTAACACGTTTGCTTTTATCATTGTAGTTTTGCTTTACTTTTTCCTCTTTTACAGCACTGCTTGGTTCTCTGGTGCTTTCTATTTGTATTGCTGCGAAAAGCCAGCTTTTACAAGAGATAAGGTAGGTGAAGAATATCTTCTAACTACAGATTTCTTGAACATATGATAAGTCTTTAAGCCGGAAAAATAAACGCTGATCAATAATTGCTTGACGCGTCATTTTAAAATGTCGAAGAGCCTGCTTAGCAAGCCATTCTCCAGGGAAAAAAAAAAAAAAAGACAGGGAAATTAGATAGAAATAGAATGTAGGCAACAAAGAGCAGCAAATTTCTGGTTTTAGAGTCACTTTTGAAAGTCTGAATGGCGTGCTCGGATGACTTGAGGAAAACAAAACGGCATTGTCTCGTAGTTTCGTGACAATGGAGCTGCCACGGCGGTGCATTTCGAATGTTAAACAATGACTCCATTACCAACTAGATTGGATTCTTTGGATAGTGCTTTTGGGAATAATATCTTTGAGGGAGTGGAACTTTTCGCTGCTTTTGCTGTTTTAATACGCTTATGGATTGTGATGGTTTAGGCGTTAATTAAAGAATCAGGAATAATAGTGGCAAGTTTTAGTGTCGCTCTTTCTCTCTATGGCCACTTGATTTCTCTCATATTCCTTATGATCCAAATTTCCAACCTAATCATAGCAAATATTCACACTTTCAACATTAGTAAATTTCCCATCCATCTTCTATCAGAACGAAAATAATTAAATCATCAATGCAAGAAATCTTCGAAGCCAATGGGTAGTTTATATGAATTTTTGTTTTGTTGTGGGTTTTTTTTTCTTTTTTTTCTTTCTCTAATGATATGAAGAAGCTAAATAGAGAAGCAGGTAAAGCTAATTTAAATTCCGTAATATCTAGAAAAATTTGTTAATTTTGAACGTTATTTTATCAAAAAATAGTTTCCTCAAATAGTACACATACATATCAACAAAATAAGTTTAAAAATTTGACAATTATTTTGTGGATTCTTAACGTGTTTTGAAATTTGTCAAGGAAAAAATTACAATTCATGCGACTTTGACCAACTCACTTATTTTTTTTAATAATAATTTACTTAAAAAAATAACATGGTTTGCAATTGACGCATATAGTAACCTAAATTATCATCTAACTTCGATGGAAAGATAGCATTGCATCAAATTTAAGAGAAAAAAAAAAGTAGTGCTAGACATACTAATTTTTTTTACTAATTTTTTAATACCAACTTATATATTATATTATTATTAATAGATATTTATCATCTAATTAGAAAGATCAAAATATGACACTTCAGTTGCCACATAAACTTTGGTAAAACAGTCATTATTAAAAAAAAGAAAAAAAAAGTTTTGAAATTGAACCTATGTAATGGGCCTTAAAAGCTTGGGCCAAGTTGGCCCAATCAAGGCCTGCCAAGAATGTATCGACTCAACATAGCGTGTGTGTGTGGTGTACAAAAGAGGCTAGGGCTTCGTTTGGAACTCAATAATTCAGAGAAAGAGAATTCAGATTAGTCTTTCTTTTTCTTCTCGATTCCTTTTCTTCAGCCTTGACCTTTTCGCATCGATAACACAGGTATTATTCTTTTCTCTTTTTTCTTTCTAATTTATCGTAGATTTTCGCTTCCCTTGTTTCCTATATTTGATTTTCTAGTTTGATTGCTAAAAAAAAAAAAACCTAGGGTTGGGTTGTTTTTTTCTTTCTTCCGATTGTTCGTCGTGAATCGCTGAATTGATCAATTTGGGTTTTTGTTTAGTGTTCGCAAATTCTTTGTTCAGCTACTTTTTATTGGCTAATTTGTTTGAATTCGGAAAAAAAAGGTAGGGATATATGAATTTTGAGATGTGATTTTGATGAAATTTTTCCTTTAGAATTGAACTTGGTTAATTAGTATTTGATTAAAATAAGCTTTCCTTGTGAATTAGTATGGACTTTATGTCTTTCAATTTTATGTATTAGCTTACTGAATCAAGCTTTTTTTTTTTTTTATTATTTTTTTTTAATAAGTTATCTTCAAATCGCAATATAGTTGAAAAGAATTTAGAAAAGCTATTAATAATTTTCCCTATTCAAGCCTCTTAAAGTTCTCTGTTTGTGTCTCTGTGTGTGTGTGTTTTTTTTAGTTTAATTTTTTAATTAATTATTATTATTATATTTTTGTTGCCCAGTTGAGAGAGGAAAGAGTATAGTGAATCAAGCATGCCGAAGAACAAGGGAAAGGGAGGAAAGAACAGGAAGAGGGGAAAGAACGAAGCCGACGACGAGAAGCGCGAGCTCGTCTTCAAGGAAGACGGGCAGGAGTACGCCCAAGTGCTCAGAATGCTGGGCAACGGGCGCTGCGAGGCAATGTGCATCGACGGGACCAAGCGCCTCTGCCACATCCGGGGGAAGATGCACAAGAAGGTCTGGATCGCCGCTGGCGACATCATCCTCGTCGGCCTCCGCGACTACCAGGACGACAAGGCCGACGTGATCCTCAAGTACATGCCCGACGAGGCCAGGCTCCTCAAGGCCTACGGAGAGCTGCCCGAGAACACCCGTCTCAATGAGGGCATCGCCGGGGGTCTCGAGGACGAGGACGAGGGCGCCGGTGATGATTACATCGAGTTTGAGGATGAAGACATTGACAAGATATAGTTTGTTTAGAGCTTTGTGGGTGCTCTTAAATTGAAGTTGGGGGTTTTGTGCCAAAGGAATTTATATGCCATTATTTACTTTTTAAAAGATCTGGATTGTTTTTCAGGTTGTGTACCGGTTAATACATCTGCGTTACTACTATAATATTATCTCCGTCGCTTGTATTCTCTCGTTTGGCAATACTACTTGGTTGGTGCTTTTGTTTTCTCTGTTTTTGGTTATGCTCTCTCTTGGCCTTTGAAAAATAAAAAATAAAAAATTGGATTTACTTGTTAGATTTTGTATCAATTAGGTTGTGTTACAACAGAGTGGATATAATCAGCATTGTTTATTCTATGCAAAGCCGTGATTTGTTTGTTCTCTCAATATGGCAGTACAGAAAAAGTGTGCTGTGATTTGTGCAATTCATCGACCTTTTTCCACAAAACATCGAATTATATATATAGAGTTATTTGGCCTCGGTTTAGTCCTTGTTACAAATTCAATCTTTTGCATGACTACGTAAAAGAAACAATAATGTTGATCCAATAATATTTTACAAGCAAACTTTAGTACACTATTAGATTGTCCACACATACACGAGCATTCTTATTGGTAAAGAAAAAACCAGGTTTAAGGTTATTCACACATGGTTCTTCTTGCTTGCTTTGCCTTATCCCTTTTGTCTCTTAAAGTCCCCCTTGAACGAACCTTCTTTTTTTACCTGTGAAAAATGCAAAACATTAGTCAACATGGAATTAACCCCAACTCAAACAACTATTGTGAAGCTTCCTTGAAACTCCTGAAGATTTTCTTGGAATTGAGTTTTCAATGGCAATGGCTCTAGCATAGAAACCATCACCTTGGTATAGTCTTTTGGGCACCGGTAACTCGGAATGGTCTTCCTCCTCGAGATGGTTCGTGCAGTTTTCCGATTTATTGTAGGCTTGAAGCCATCTCGTTCGCTTACTGATATCACAGACACGCCGTCGAATGAAATAGACACCTCATTTGATCCACAGCTCTCTTTCTCTTCTCCTGTTATGTCAAAAAGCCCTTTACCAGGTCCAACTCTTTGGTGTCTGAAAATCGGCTCCACCGGCTTGGTTACACAGCTATCGACTGAGGAGCTTTCTGGTAAACGCGTTGCCATCCACCGTTCCAGCCAGCTCCAACCCATATTCGGTTCATTGCTATCTGTTTTTGTTTCTTTCTTCTTCGAGCAGATTCTCAGCTATAAACAAACAAGCATGTTTGAGTTAAAATAGTGGTAAAAAGTTTAGGCTCTACTCATTTTTGGAAGACAATTTTAGGCATACTTGTTGCGAGAAAGCATACGCCAGCGCTCTCTCACGCCTAGTGGTTGCCTCTAGTCTGTTCCGAATCCTCATTTTCGATACGTTGCTGCTAACTGTGCTGTCATCCCAGTCTTCCTGTACAGATTATAGGTTTCGTTTTAAGTTCGTAAAGGCGTAATCTGATACTTTGGCAAGCTCTTTTAGTCTTTTTTTAATTTTTCAAAACCGAGTACAACACGCTAATGCAATGAATTGTATTGTCTGAGTAAAGTCATCAAGAACTTCCATAAAATAAAAGGAGAAAAAAAAAAAAAAGAGGAAAAGAGAGATCATTTACTGTCGCATTTACTTTTGCTATTCTATGGTCCTTTGGATTACAAAAGTATTCTCAGTTCTCATCCTAACCAGCACATGTACTCTCTTTATTTTTGTGGAATGCAATGTAGGTCCTACATTAAAGCTTATGATACCAATTGAGGATATGAAAAAGAAAAAGAAAAGCTTATTATACCTTCATTGTGAATGAAATCTTAAGTATGTCTACTAATTTGATTACCTTAAACCTTAATCAAGTTAGTCTCTGTGGCCTCAAATCTTCATCTACAAGTTAAAGCCAGTTTTACTGAGCAAGAATTTTGATTGAGCTAGAATGTCTGACCTTCATAACTTGAGTCCTGAGTTTTTGACTGGTCCGATTATGAACGCTCATTCTTTCCTCTTGAGAAGAGAAGATTTCCACCGAGTTTCCCGTTTGAACTTCGATTGATGTACCGAGAGACGACTCCCCATTCAGACTTTCATTTCCAACAATAATAAGCCTAGTTCCTTCGCTTCGGCGCCTAGCCTGAAACTCAAAAACGCCACAATGCAACAAAGTTTTATTATCTCTTGTGATCTTTGCTCTTTACTTAAATACATTCTATTGCTTTGTGACAGTATTGTAATAACCAGAAAGCCTCGAAATGCTGACTGTATGATAGTCGCGGCCGCTTGTTGATCTCTCATAGCTTCGGAGGCCAAGTGGTCGAGCTTTCGCGCTTGTTCTCGTTCCTCTTGAATTGGTTGTGTCACGGTAGCTTCGGAGCAATCAACCGAACCCGAACCCTCCACTTCAGGGACTGAATTCAGCTGTGTGACTGTAGCAGAGTTATCAGAGATCTTAGCTGAAGCCGAGTCCTTCTCTGCGATGACTGAACTGAGCTGCGTGAACGTCGTGGCGGTTTCGGAGCTTTTGACAGAAGCAGAATCCTCCTCTGCGAGGACCGAATTGAATTCGTCGCCACAAAGGTATGATCTAACTGAATTCCATCTTCTCTTTTCAGTCATATTGTTTCTTGCCTGTTTAGGATCAGACAGAGATCAAATTGCAATTCAGTTTCGGAAAAAAATTAGTAATAAGTGATGAAAAAAATGTAAATATGGATGTACTATTTGAAGCTAGTTAGAAGCCAAAAACAAGTATATTTCCCAAAGTGATCATGAATAAGTGCATATTGACATAACATTTGATAAACCAAAGAACACAGAAACAAAACAATATATATATATATATATATATATATATATATTGTTGGTAATAGAGTGAAAAAACTTACGTTGTTATCATGAGTTCCGAAGGACCGGCTCTTTGAGAAGACACTCTTAACTAAGCCACCAGTGATACCCATATGTGAATGAATGACTCTTTGAGGGAAAACTTTTCTCAGCTAGATTGTCCAATTCTATAGTGAAATACCATCTAGAGTGGTTATGAGATTCCCCGAGTTATTTATGGTTTCTGAGAAAAAGTTGAGTACTGAAATGGCCTTGTACTATACCAACAAACTAAGCTTTATAATTATATCTAACAGGACTTAATAATCAACTTATAAGCAAGAGTTAGTTGAGAAGGCTTGTAGATTCTGCAGAGCTTTAGAGCTGGACATGTAGTTAAATAAATCACCAAAAGATATAATATATTGGAAAAAGTGTAGGATTTAGATAAAAAGGGTTGGGTTTTCAGGACTTGGTTCTTCTTTTTTCTTTCTTTGTTTTTTTGGCACAGCACTTTTTTGCACATGGCTACTAGCACTGGATTGGCCTAATGGTAAAGTTTGCTTGCTATTGGGGTCATGTCTATTCCTTTTCCTTTGCACCCAAAGTATTAACTATTTTTATGGGGTTTGGACAAGCTGGTTTGTTTATTGAGCCTTGGAAAGAGACACATGCCAATGACCTTTTAAGGTCAGTTTGGCTATCCAATTAGCCAAGGACATAGTAGTTAGTTACAAAACATATGCTCATATGTGGTTCTATGAGTGTTCTCTTATATCAAAAGTTGTTGTGTCTAGTCAGTGAGAACCAATAGTCATGGACAATGGATAAATATAAAAATGAATTATTTGAAGCGTCTGACGGTAACACTACTGTTCGTATAAAAATAGGAAAGACTGAAATGATAGGGAAAAAAAAAAAGTTTATGTGAGAAAATTTTAAGATCGCAGACCAGTTTTGGTACGAAGTTTCTGAAAAATCTTGGATTTTGATTCAAGAGTGCCTTAAATCAGTATTAGTTCTATAGTGTTGAGCAAATGCTGATTTAGGATGCTTTGTAAAAAAAGATGGAAAAAATAATTTTTTTATTCAAGTACAAATCAGAAGTAAAACGTGAAAACAAAGTGAACCTGTGTAAATTTTTTAAAATATGTAATTCAACAACTAACCATAATGTTTATAATGTTCTACACTAACAATTATATCTTAAAATAAGTAGATTAAACAAGAATATGATCGCTACAATTGGAAATCACTCATGCGAAAGATAACCCTTTAGATATCCAAGGGTCGTTAATTATTTTATTACTGGTAAGCCCTCTTTGAAACATTACATTATTTAAATATAAGTAGCACGTGCTACACACCAACGAGGGTTTCGTAATTAGTAGAGTAATTTGCACACACAGCCCCTCAACTTATCGGCTAGTGGCAAGTTGCCCCCATACTTTATTTTTTCTAGCAAGATGCACCCCTAAATTAAAAATTTTGGAAAGTAACTATACATTGATCACTTTTGTTTGAATTTTAACAGTGAGAGACTCTCATGTGACTTGCACATTAATTTTTTAGGGCATTGATGAAAATTCAAATAATATAGTTATAGTTATCGAAAATATAAAAAAAACCCTGCTTTAATGGGAAAAAATGATCTTATTTTTCCATCGAACTTTGGATTTTATTCTAAGCCAATCTCTCTATCGCATCATACAATGCACAACAACATCACCACATTTTAGATCCCCTAACAAACTAGATTTTAACGTCTCAGGTTAGAATAATATATTGCACAAAAAAAACAAATCTCCCTAAAAAGTTTATTTACAATACCTCTATTACCATGTAACCAATTCCTACAACAAACAAGTGCCTCAACCTCATTGGGTCTAAGTGAACTATAATAATAATTAAGAACTCTACCACCAACATTGAAAAGAAGCTTCTGAAGCTACCGTAGACATAGGGAAGCTTCATTGTTGGCGTGTCTGATACCCTAATGTCTTGAAAGACTTTGACATCACTCGGATTGAACAATAGATAATTGCCTGATGACGTTAATTGTGCCACTAACAAGAGATTCTTATTCATCCTCGGGAGATGATAGACGCCTTGAAGTGGCGCCTAGTTAGGACCATAAAAAGGAACAATCATCGTGGTCCCAATATGGTCTATTGGTAACCTTGAATTATTTGTCGTCACTATGACATGGCCTTCCTTGTACTCGATCATGTTTGGTAGCTTCTCTTTTGGAAAGTTGGAAAGTTGAACCCATCCATTAGAACTATGCCAAACCCGATGATACACAACACTAGATGTACAAAAAATCATAGCAGCTCGAAGAGCCAATCCAACTCAAACTATCCCATCCCAACCCAATCCAAAAATATATGTTATACAATTCAAAAAGTCTATTTCGAATCCATTTAATATAAATTGATAAGGGGGGATTTTGATGAATGCCCTTCTTTTGGCACATTGATAATTTATGCCCTATATGTGTTGTACTTTTAATTTATGTCCCAAAATTTTGACTATAAACATAGAATGTAAATAAAAAAAGCACATCACTTAAAGCGTATATTATTACGTAGTACTAAAAATGACTTTATTTTGCAATTCTTCCGTTGATAAATGATGGGTTGGATTGCAAGCTTTGGGCTGTTTAGCCTTAGCCCCAACCCAACCTAAATGACCTTTATTTAAAATATATATATATATATATATATATATATTGATATAAGTTGAAAATTATGTATACATTTTTTCTAGAGTGCAGCATAAAAAAAATCCTAGTTTGATAACAATTACTCGGTTACCAAACTCACTCTTCTTTAGAGAAGTTGACAAATATTTCATACAAATAGAGAAGTTTAATTATGTTATTTTCTCTTTTTATTTTCTCAAATTCCTCGTTTACCCGAAATCCGAATCCTCATTTCTCCCCGATACCAATCGGGTCGGATCGACTTCTCCATCGGAACCACTAAAAACGCCATTGCTATTTCACCTCCAAGCTTCGAGCGAGGGAGCCTCTTCTCCAGCGAGTCCAACTCGGAGAAAAAGCTCGTCGTTGGTGTTGGACTCGCTTGACTCTGCTGCGCTTTCCGTTTGGTTGCCGAGAAAAAGAAACCAGGAAAATATTCTCCATCACTCGCAACCATTCGCGTCAAAAGATTTAGCGCTCTGTTCAGGCGTTTTTTGCACCTTGAGAACTCGAAGTGGAAGCAACTATGAGCATTGTGCCTAAAGAGAACGTTGAGGTCATCGCTCAGAGCATTGGGATCAACAATCTCGCCTCCGATGTCGCTCTCGCTCTCGCTCCCGATATCGAATATCGCTTGCGCGAGATTATGCAGGTATTTTTGAATTTCATTTCATTTTAATTATTTTTTTTTAGCGTTTTTGGTTCTTGTATGTGCTAATTAGTGAAGAAATTGTTAGCGTTTTGCTAGTTCTCAGTGAATTTTGCGCTTGTGAATGTTTTTGGAAGCTGTGAGAGTCGAATTTTTTCGTTATATAATTTTTTTTCCTCATTGTGAGTTTAGGATGCTATTAAATGTATGCGTCACTCGAGAAGAACTCGATTGACGGTTAATGATGTCGATGCCGCGCTTGATTTACGAAATGTGGAGGTAATTCCATCGAAAAATTAGTTTTTCGAGCTGAATCGGATTGATGGATTGTGATGATGGAAAGTAATTTCTTGTTCTGTATGGTATTTTGAAGCAGCCTATCTATGGTTTTATGCCGGGGGGTCGATTGCGGTTCAAAAGAGCTGTTGGACATAGGGATTTGTTTTACATTGACGACAAGGATGTGGATTTTAAGGATGTAAGTGGTTTCCGAAGTGTTTTGTATTCGTTGGCACTTGTTTTTCTTTGGTGCAGTGTCCATTTTTGACGGGTCGGGATGTCTGAATGTAGGTCATTGAGGCTCCCTTACCGAAAGCGCCTCTCGATGCTGCTGTTTTTTGTCATTGGCTAGCTATTGATGGTGTACAACCCGCAATTCCGGAGAATGCTCCAGTTGAAGGTTCGCCTAATTCTGTTTGATAGAATCGATCATGGCACACAGGACAATGTTTAAAACTTTATGACTGATAAATCGAATATGTAGATAATAAGCCTCTGTGGAATGCTTAAGTTGATCTTTGGATCTTTTTTCTTTTCAACAGTAATTGCAGCTCCTTCTGATGGAAAAAAGAACGAACAAAAGGATGATACTCCGGTTGACATTAAATTACCAGTTAAGCACGTATTGTCTAGGGAGCTTCAGGTAGATACCATACCACCGGCTTTTAGTCATAATTGGTCTTTATGTGAAGGTTTTTCACATGTTTTATTATGTTGCCTTTGCAGCTCTATTTTGACAAAATCACTGAACTTGTTGTGAGTAAGTCAGACTCTGTTCTGTTTAAAGAAGCATTAGCAAGTTTGTCCACGGACTCGGGACTTCATCCATTGGTTCCTTACTTCACATGCTTTATAGCTGACGAGGTAAAACTATTCGCTAAGTGATCAACAGAAACAGACGAGCATGATTTGTGTACAACTTTTGCTTATTTCTAGTGTGCATATTTTTATTCAGGTTTCTAGAGGCTTGAATGATTATCGCCTTCTGTTTTCTTTGATGCGAGTTGTTTTGAGTCTTCTCCAGAATCCTCATATACACGTTGAGCCTTATGTAAGTTGATATCTGTTTTTACTGTGTTGCACTGATGTATTGTTATCATAAACATTGTTAGTTAGCACTTAGCATTGTTCCATTGTTTGAACTATGAGGTTTTGGTCTGACAGAGATGGTTATATCACTGGTTTGTTAAAAACCTTAGTATAAAAACATTGCTTGTAATAATCTGAGGTGCTGCTCTATCTATACAAAGTTGGATCATAATTTAAGATTCCGGTAGATATCTTGGTTGCCGGACAGTGGAATAAGTGTTCTAAAATGGTCAGAAATATTGAGTCATAACAAGTCATGTTTTGTTTACCGTTCCTCCTTTACCAGCATCGTATGTGCAGAGTAATAACCACTCATTTGTGTAAACTCAGCTATCTCTACAACAATTTCATGTTTGATAACGTTGTCATATGTAAATCTGATTCAAACATGTGCTTACAGCTTTGGGGTTCAGTTTTTATCTCTATCTAGTTCTTCTGACCTTTGTCTTTTTCACACATTCTTCTGGGATATAATCACCATTGTTTGCACTGATTGCTTCATTTCATTTTAATACCGCTACCCTTTTGTAATTCATATATTGAGATACTGGTACAGTCACAATTTTCTCATTTTGGTTAGGCACGTTTTTGAATTGTGCAAGTATATGATCTAGCATCTTTATCAGTTATTGTGTACTATCTGGTAGTTTGAATATTTCTTCTCCATGCCAGCTACATCAGTTGATGCCATCTGTGGTAACTTGCCTTGTTGCAAAAAGGTTAGGAAATAGGTTTGCAGAAAACCATTGGGAACTTAGAGACTTCACAGCAAAGCTACTTGCTTCCATATGCAAAAGGTAAGCATTCTGCTATTTGCGTTTGGAGCAGGGGAACTGAGTTTAAACCTCAATATAGTAATTTAGCAAAAAAAAAAAAAAAAAAAAGTAACCTTCAAGGTAATATTTTTGCTCACATGGTTCTGTTATGTTTTATTCTTTTGATTCCAGATTATCTCTAGTAAAATTACACAATTTACCTCCTTGATCACTTTATGAACTAAAGATTGTGTTATATATAGATTTGATGTACTGTAACATCCCTTTGAACTAAAGTATATATTCCACTTGAGGCAGGAACAAAAATATAGGTCTCTTTTATGCTTGGAGATGTTCCTTCAGAAATTTCTGCTGCCATTTTGATTAATTTGGACTGTTACTAAAATCTTTGTTCAATACTATCTGCCCGGCTTTATCAATTGGCTCACTGAAACTTTTCTCCCTTAGAAAGCATGGTAGTATGTATATTTCTGAATTTGGATGTTTGCAGATATATTGAGATTTCATGACAATATTTTGCAGATTTGGCCATGTTTATAACACACTTCAGACACGTCTTACAAAAACTTTGCTCAATGCATTTTTGGACCCAAAACGGGCAATGACTCAACACTATGGTGCGATTCAAGGTTTAGCTGCCCTCGGACCCAATGTGGTATTTTACAATGCTCTTTGAAACTTAAAAATATATTTTATTTGGTCAATTCTTCTTTTAGGTCGGAATATTATTCTGAATGCCTCTAAAAGCTATTTGCTACTATTCTTTGGTGGGTTGATGAGGAAGCATTTGGTTAAGATGATTAAGTAGAGAAAAGAGTAAATGAACATGTAGAGAAACATCAAAAGGGGATGGAGAAGTAATATGGATTAGCTACTACAGTTGCTTTGCAGAAAACTTGATGTACGGTCATTTCAATTGTGGTTATCATAACAAATACTCATTTTGACACTTCTAATCCTACAAATTTTGAACTGTAGAGCTGCAACTTGTAGGTTGAAGAGAATGTTCAGATTCTCCTTGCAGAAACTTTTCTTGACTTTAAATTGCAATGAAATTAGAAAGATGAGAATTAGGCAATTGTAGGAAAGTAAGGGGGCCTCTTCGTCTGTCTTAAAAATTATCTTTATCTTGTGTCGTTCAAGCTGTTTCCACTGGGCATGACTGCAAACTCCTTGATTATCATTTCCATTAAATGTATTTTTATAGATGGTATTTTTATACCTTTTCTCATTTTTATTAATAATTTTCTCTCTATATCTGAGCCAACATCTGAAATATCTTCCCATTTGAAGTTCATTTTCATAACCCTGTTTCTCTAGACCAGCGATTTGGTGAATCTATATTTTGTTTGGAAAATATTTGTATTTCTATTTATCTTTAAGGACTCTTCTTTATTTTTAAATTTTCCATTAATAGTTATCTTTGGGTATTTTGATCTTTTATTGTACTTTGTACTTAAACACAATTAGGTTCAACTTCTAATGCTTCCAAATCTCGCGCCATATCTGCAACTTCTTGAACCAGAGCTGCTTTTAGAGAAGCAAAAGAATGAGATGAAGAGATATGAAGCTTGGCGTGTTTACGGAGCCTTGCTGGTGAATAATCTATATAGCTGTGTTTATTATTCTAGTGGGGAATCCTGAGATAGCACACTAATTAGAGCATGCATTTTCAGCGCGCAGCAGGTCTCTGCATATATGATCGACTCAAGGTCTTCCCACCTTTGCGATCTCCTGCTCCACATGCTGTCTGGAAAGACAATGCCAAAGTCGCTACCACAGCACCAAGTAAATTATCTTTAACTTGCCATCTCAACCTACAACTTTCTACGGAGTATTAATGCTGCTATTTATTTGACATGTCATACGAAGTTTAGCCTCAAATTTTAATTACTTTTCATGTGAAACTCTACTTAGTCTTTTACATCACTTGAATATTTTCAAGGTCTCTTCCGAACAAAAGGAATAGATTTTTCTCTTCTTTTAACAAAAAAGGGATATACATTTTGAGTTTAAGCATGTGAGTATAGCCACTACATATCATCCTATATTATGGTTCAGGGATGAGCGGGTTTGATTCTTTCTTTCTAACGACTAACGAGACGGTAGGACACTTGTTAAGCTGGATTAAACTTTGATAGTATCGAAGAACGACATTCACTATCCCTTTTTGTTCTGTTTTCCTTTCCTTTTTGAAAAAGATCAACCTTGATGATTTATATGATTATGGGAACAATATAACAGAAGAATTTCATTGTCTTGGTATATTGCTTACTTTTTTAGATCTCTGTCTAATACTTGTACCCTAAAATTATCAGACAAGCGCAAGGCAATCATGGACGACATAGAGCAGCAGCCACCGCTTAAGAAAATGGAAATTGACGGCCCAATTTCCATGCCGTCATCAAACTCATCCCCATCTCATTTGCAAGGAGAAACAACTGCTCTAGCTAATTCAGCAGATCTGGATGCCGATGCAGGTCCATCATCATCGTCAACGCCATCTATTCAGGTGCCCAATGAGACCGCTTTGGATAGTAAAGGTCAACGGATCAGAAGC
The DNA here is from genome assembly GCA_018132145.1 of Boehmeria nivea var. tenacissima. NCBI lineage: Eukaryota > Viridiplantae > Streptophyta > Magnoliopsida > Rosales > Urticaceae > Boehmeria > Boehmeria nivea. The sequence continues at coordinate 9,501,798 of CM030876.1, read as the reverse complement.
AATGATCAATATCTAGAAACGCCGGCCATCCTGAAACAGATTTGGAAGGAGGACTTGAATTCCGGGCAGCTTCTGGTATCGATGTTTGAGCTCTTTGGGGAAAACATTCTGTCTTTCATTCCAGCTCCCGAGATGTCTCTGTTTCTCTGACAATCTGTGTTGTTTTTGTACCGTAGGATTTATACAAAATTCTGTTTGTAGATAGAAGATGATATAGATTTCAAGGGCAAATCTTTATTAACTTCGTGGTGAAGGTTAATTATTTAATGAAATTAACTGTCTAAAAGAAATGCCTGAATAGTTGCCGTTATCTCTAATTTTGGTTTAAGCTCGGATTTCCAAAATCGATTCTTCAAAACTTTTTCCATATAATTCAGTTCACCGCAGCGAACATTATTCATTAATACAATCCAAAGCAGAAAATTCGAAACAAAAAAAGAACAAAACAAAGCTTAAATAAACTCGAAAAAGGTAATTGCATTTGAATGGTCTCAAGGTGCTTAATTAGCAACTTTGCTTGTCTCTCGTTCAACTGCTTTCTTCAAAAGGCTGTCCTCTTCCAGCACCATCTGAACCGGCAAGAATCCCAACCCATTAGCCATGGCAAGCATCATCCTCTTTGTCTCCGTCTCGAACTCTTCCAGATCGACAGTGCCATTAGAGTCGTGATCGAACAGCTCGAACAGCAACTCATAAACCCGAGCAATCTCACAAGGCTCGGGCTTAACATCAATGCCGAAATGGGTCTCGAAGACCCTCAAGGATTTCAGCTCCTTCAGCATCTCCGAATACGATAGAAGACCATCATGGTTGACGTCGAGGCAAGCGAAACGATCACATATAGAACCGTGGAATGCCTCTTCATCCTCCACAAAGTTGACTATAGTAGTAGCATCCAATACTTCTACACTCATGTTTTAGTTATTGCCAAGAAATTAATAGAAACAAGGCTTTGGTTTGAAGTTTGAACTTTGAACTAAGAAAAGTGAAGACCAAAATTTGTAGTGCGTTTTGAACGTTGGGATAAAAAAAGAAGTTGGTTCTTATATCTTATTTATAGCCAGCATTTAGAGGCTCTATATAGGCTTGACTCGCGTTTTGCATTAACCAATCTAGCATGATTTTTCAAAAGCCTTTAACGTGTATAGCCACTTGTTTTTGATCTTCCAGAGCTTCTTGATTCCAGTGAAAATCAAATTACACGGTTCACTTAACATTGGGCTTTATGCACAGAGAGTCATTTTGTGAAAAGTCAGTGGGCAGTTTTTGGGTGGTTACCCTTTTTTTGTGTAGAAATTCCATGGGCTTTCAAGTGTGCAATAGAGTCAAGTTTCATAGTAAACTGGGTGTGGAAAGTCAAAAGTCAAACTTCCAGGACTTTTTTATTTTTTATTTTTGCTGGGAAACTTCCGGGACTTAATTTGTCAGTATGGGTTATATAACTATAGGCAAAAGTCAAAATTTTAGGACATACTAGGTCTCATCATATCGTACTGTTCGTTTCATCGAACTCTATCTCCTTAACAATTTAATTACTATAATATAATGTTTAGTAACTCTATTCGACACTAGATTTTAGAAAATAATGAACTGAAATCCGAGTTTTATTTCAACTTGAATAACTTTATATTATGTGTTGGTGGTTTTGGAGTTTTGGTTTTCCTCACTCATTATTATTATACACATGCACATGTATATATATATATATTATAAATTAATCAAATACGTGTATTATAGTAGTTTCAAACAAAAATCAACCAAAAAAAAAAGTCAAACTAGGTACTTTAATTAAACAAAATCTTTTTTTTTTTGTTTTTGTTTTTTTTTTTGGAAACAAAATAAAGCAAAACTGAAAAAAAAAAACAAAAACAATTCTCAAGTGATCAAGTACAACATCACATTCTTCAAATCTATAGTTTTTTTTTTTTTTTTTTTTTTTCATATTAAAGACACGAGATGTTTCGTTCGTCTTTTTCTTTTTGTAAATATCCCAGTTCAAAAATATTGACTGTTTATAAAAATCAAGAGTTGAAATTGCATTGGTTTACGGCTTAGGTTTATACATCAAAGTTATTATAATTTTTTGTTAATATCTTTTGGCCGTCAAATGATAATGCTGTTGGCAACCTTGAATCGGTAATCAATCAATGAAATAAAGAACAGATGAATTTATACTTGAAGGAAAAAAAAATTGCATATAATAGGAAAGAAATCCATAAAAAATACAGATAAAATTCAGGAGATTATCTTTTGTAAAAAGAGTTCAAGAAAATTAAAAAGGAGATAAGAGTGAAACAAAATCAAATCTAATACAATTTCATTCAACAATTCTGTATGAATTTAATCAAGCTTAAAAAAAAAAAAAAAAAAAAGAAAAAAAACCAATCAGGAATTAGGGTTTGAGACTAAAGTACATTCGAAATTAGGGTTTCGAATCCGCGAGCGAAAAATGAAAAAAAAAAAAAAATCAATCAAAGAGAACCGGCAAAGGAGGCCTCTCTCTCGACTGCTTTCTTGAAGAGGCCATCCTCTTCAAGCACCATCTGCACCGGCACCGACCCGAGCCCTCGGGCGATGGCCAGCATCATCTCCTTCGTCTCCGCGGCGTACTCTTCCGGGCCCACCATGCCATCGGAGTCTCTGTCGAATTGCGCAAAAAGCGAGCGGTAGAGCTCGGCGTCCTTGGCCGGATCTGCGAGCTCATCGATCCCGACATCGTCGCTCAAATCCAGCACGTGCAGAGACTGCAGCTCTCGCAGCATCTCGGCGTAGGAGAGGAAGCCATCGCGGTCGGCGTCGAGCTCCGCGAAACGACGACGTACGGCGGCGGAGAATGCGTCGTCGTCCTCGACGAAGCTGAGGATTGTGGAACCGTCCAAGATTTCTATGCTCATGTTTCTTTATCTTCAAAGAAATCTAAATGGCTTTGTGAATTCTAGGTTTTCGAAGAGAGTTTTTTCTTTTGGAAAGGTTTATAGAGAGAGTTTTGTGTTTGATGAGGAAAAAAAGGGTTTAGGGGTGTGTGTAATGTTCGTGGGCGTTTTGTGACTTGTGTCTACGTATATATAGGTTACGTATATATAGGTCAAGCGTAAAATAAGTTCTAAGTAATTATATAAAAGCGTGTTATTTAGTTATACTAGATTTAGGCACGTGCTCCAAACATTTAATAATTTTTTCATGGTTTGATCATATCAAAAATAAAAAAGAAGAAAGAAAATAAAAAACCTCATTATTTAAAAAAAAAACCAAAAGAAAGCTATTTTTTTTAAGAGAAATTATAGTGAATACCCAATTTTTTAAACTTAATGTAAGTAATTACCCAATCTTTTGAAAAATGTAACCAACTATCCAAATGATTTAATTACTTACACAGTGGTAAGTGGTGGTAATTCACTTAGTTATCAAAAGCATGTGCAAGTAATTCACAAATTGACTAGAAACTCAATTACTTAAAAGTTTGGGTATTTATTTTTATTGCTATATAAATTCTGAGTATTTGCCTACTTCACTTTTTTTTTAATCTTTAAAAAGAAAATAAAAAGGTATAAAAATATTTAAATATCAAAGAGAAACAAAAAAATTGAGATAAAAAAAGAAAGAATATCAAACAATGAAGGATTTAAAACCAATATATATATATATATATATATATATATAAGCATGAAAGGAAAAAAAGGGGTTGGAGTGCATGCAACACGCGACCAAAAGGACATTCCATATCTTTCCTCAGAATTACTTGAAGATATAGAAAATCAAATATGGCTTTGCTAGTAACCACTTCGTTCGCTGATAGCGTTCAAAGAAGATGATCAAAGTTAGGAGGCTCAAGGAAACAACCAAGAGATTTCGCCAAACGAAATAGGAAAACGAGTTGAGAATTTCGAAATAGTTCCGATAAATATCTCTCTCGCAGCTTGCTCCGATATCTTCAAGATATCAACAAGTTGTTTCCCAGCAAGTTGGACCTCTAAAAGTCTAGAGACGAGTCCTCCATTGGGATCCATATAGCTTCGATCATGAATATCTCCTGAAAGAGCAGCTTAAAAGCTGGCAAAGTAGAGAATCAGAACTAGGCGTTTTTGGTGTTTCCTTACCAGATAGGAAATGACCTTAAAAAAAAGGTGTCATTTAGCAAACGGCGTAAAATTGTTTTGAACCTTTTTTTTTTCATTTGAATTTGGAAATTTGAATTGTGCAATTTGAACGGAAAATTTAAACTGTTGTTTGGCTCAAATAATTTAAATTTCTAATATTATTTGAATTATTGTTTAGATAGATATAAAAATATATGATTTTAGTTATAAAAAGAGTGATTGAAATGTCAAATAAAAAAAATCATTGGAAATAGATCAAAAGTAGAATTTGAATATAAAGGGTTTTAATGAGTTTTGACCATTTGGATTTTAACTAAAAAAAAGTTCCAAAATGATGATTTAAATTGATAAATTCATTTGAATTGCCTATAACATATTCAAACCCGTTTACCAAAAAAATCATTTAATCCAATTGTTTCTTGTGATCATCTTTCAAGTATTTTTTTTTTCAAAAAAGCTAACTTTGAGAGGGATAAATATCTGAAACCCAGACCCTTTTTTGCTAGACTTTTACAGACTTTGCTTGTGGGATTTTTCCTGAAAAATTGATCGTGTTCACGGAAAATTCTTTATGAGAATTAAGTCATTGGTAAGAGAAGGCCATTTATAAATGAAAAGGGAAACAAGTGAATGATCCCAAACTAACTAATGTAATCAGAAAGTAAAAGAAAGAAGTTAAAGAAAACCTTTGTGTCGACCCTTGAATAAGGGGATACCTAAAAAGTTTAAAGGAGAGTACCTCTACATAAAGGCTAAATATATAGCAGAGTTATGTGGCTAGATTAATATGTACTGACCTAACTCTTTGAGAGAAACGTTTATGAGAAAATCTGTAACTCGAAACGTTTAGATTAATTAAAATTAGCCATTTTTTCAATTAAATTAGTTATTTTCTCAAAATGCGTGATGATATGCATTTACTTTATACCCTGGATTCTCTTTATATTTATGGTTAATAATTTAATTTTTAGAAGTAAAAAAAATAATCAAATACCAAATAGACCCATTAAGAAAATAATCATTTATTTAACTACATGAAGCTATAATTGTACTTTTATCAGTTTATGTCATTGATTCTTTATATGCTAATGATTAATTTATTAATTTTTGGAAACAATATTGATCATTTTCTTGAAATAAACAAAAAATTGTCAAATACCGAATATGGCCTATATACCACACACCGCGTATGCTATCCGATAAGTTATGTAGTGTATCAAGTGTGCCCTAACTTATGACGTAAGTATTTTGTTATAATTTTTCAAATGACATACTTACGGATAATCTTTTCCAAAAAAATCAGAGTATCTTTTTTAGAAAAAGAATTCAAAAAAAAAAAAATCGACATAGAGTTAACAAAAACGAAAAAAAAAAAATTTTTGGAAGTTAGGGTTTCGGATCAAAGTATACATTACATAGTCCAGTAATATGTAAGCAAATAAGCAATGATCTCTATATATATATATCTCTTCAAAACAAAGTAGAATCAATAAGAAAATTAATCAAACAGAACTGGCAAATAAGGAGGCCTCTCGCTGGACGGCCTTCGCGAAGAGGCCATCCTTGTCCAGCACCATCTGGATCGGCACCGACCCGAGCCCCCGGGCAATGGCCACCACCATCTCCTTCGTCTCGGCGGCGTACTCCTCCGGGCCCACCATGCCATCGGAGTCTCGGTCAAATTGCGCGAAAAGCGAGCGGTAGAGCTCGGCGTCCTTGGCTGCATCGGCGAGCTCGTCGATCCCGACGTCGTCGGTCAGGTCCAACACGTGCAGCGACCGCAGCTCCTGCAGCATCTCGGCGTAGGAGAGGAAGCCGTCGTGGTCAGCGTCGAGCTCCGCGAAACGACGCCGTACGACAGTGTTGAATGCTTCATCGTCCTCAACGAAGTTGAGGATTGTGGAACCGTCCAAGATTTCTATGCTCATTTTTCTTGAAAAAGATCAGAGTTTTATGTTTGGTGTGAAGGTATAGTACTTCTTGAGTTCTATATATAAATATAAATACACATATATATGTAGGTTATGGAGTGCAATATATCTTGAGCATCAAAAAAGTATTTTTTTCCGTATCCAAATCCGGATTTCTGCATAATTAGTGTACGGTTTGGATTTAGTTTCCTATTATACATGAATGATATAGGGGAGACCTTTGTAGAAGATTATATATATATATATATATATATATATAGAAATTTATATTATATGATGCGATTGAGGCATATAAGGCTAAAAGAATTTCAAGGGAGATATAGCACTGTTCTTCATGAAAAATTATAGTATAAGAAAAAAGTGGATCTTAAACACATAGTTATATAAATACCTATTATAAATGTTAACAAAATACTTAACCAATTGAAATGCTTACTTGATAATTGAATGAATTACTAAGAATCTCTATTATGATAATTAAATAAAATATATGAAAGTATATTAATGAATTGATCAATAATAATTTAAAATTATTCTTATCATTGAATAAATTTTTCAATGTGAAATTTGAATATTTTTCCTATTTCACCCGTTCTTCATTCATTTATGAAGAATTATAATAAATATCTAATTTTGAATAAAGCCTACTTCACTGTTTGCTTTACCACACCAATCGATAATGAAAATTCACCTGCGTGCCTCTTTCTTCAAATAAAAAAATGAAGAACATAGAAAGAGTACTCTGCAAGATCTATATGAAGTTACCGCGAAAGGCTTGATAGCCTCACTCTTTTTTTTTTTTTGATTGTGAAAAGGTGAAATTCCAAGAAATTGGGAAAGAAGAAAAATGAAGAACCACAATTAATGTGGAAATTAATCGAGGCCATAAAAAAGAATGAAACGCGAAATTGTTCCACTTCTAAAGTCATTGGCATAAAATGAGTGTTTGTAGGCAAAGAATAATGCTAAGAGAGATCGAAAAATACAAGGAAAGACTTGGTTGCAAAAGGTTATGCTCAAAAAGCGGGCAGTGACTATTATGAAGTATTTGCTATTACTGCTCGATTGGAAACCATGACCCTAATATTTTTTTAGCTTATCAGAATAAGTATAAAATTAATGAAGTACTTGAAGAGTAAGTCTATATTTACCAACCAATTACATATAGTGAAGGACAAGAAGACAAAGCCTAAAGTTGAAGATGGCCTTTACAAGTTGAAATAAATACCACGAGAGTAGAATAGCCTAGTAGACAAGCACCTTGAAGAGAATAGGTACATAAAATGTTCCTATGATTAAGATAAAAAAAAATGGAGATGTTATAACCATCTGCTTATATTAGGCTTGTTTCAAAAATTACCAAAAACTTTATTAGTGCCCACCCATTATCGAAACCGCACAAAAAATAGCAAAATTATTTCCCACGGTTATCCGGACGGTTTCAGTAAATACCAAAAAATTTTTGCGCTATTTTCAGTTTTGGGTAATCAAATTTCGGTATAAATCGAAAAATCGTCCAAAATTTATTATTATTTTTTGTGGTTTATTTCAGTGCCTAGCTAGTAGTAACGCAATCTGACTCCCTTCTTCTCTTTGCCTCTTTCTTTTACCAAATGAAAGGAACGTGCATCATGCCTCCCTCTCGACTCTTCAACCCATCCGAGCTCCAACCAAGCAACTCCCACGCCAGTGGTAGTTCCGTGATTCCCATGCCAGCACACCCCTGAGCTTCAGGCTCCCGAACGCCAACGACTCCCATGCCAGCACCAACCTTCGTGCTCTGATCTCTTGAACGCCCGCAATTACCATGCTGGCCCCGCCGTCTACTGTCTGAGCTTAGGGTTGATGAGGTAAGCATCTCTTTTGTCTAATCTATTGTACTTCTCTACGTGCTTATTATATATCTCTAATTTTTTTCAGTATGTTCTCTGACTTTGAAGTGTTGAAACTTTGGACTTTGGAGGAAGAATTTATGCTCCTATAACTAATCTTGGAAGATTTTGGCAGGTTAGAACCAATCTCAAAGATCATTGATGATTTGATCTTCACAGGAAATAATCTAACCACGTTCAAAGAATTCAAGAAAGAAACAATAAGGAAATTCTAGATGGCCCATATTGGGCTCATGAATTAGTATCTTGCATCGAAAATTCAAGCAAAGAGAAGAATCCATCTTCATCTCCTAAGTATGTTATGCAAAAGAGATAATGAAGAAATTCAAGATGGATGATTGCAAGTCAATCTGTATAACGATCAATCAAATTTTTAAGATGATAAAGTAAAAAATGTGGATCCATCAATCTTCAAGAGTTTCCTAGTCATGGGATTTGATCCAACTGTTAGAAAATCCCACTACGAGTATCGAAAATTAGACCCCCCTACCAAAGCAAGACCCTTAGATTCACCATCCCTTGACTAAGGTTCAATGAATACGACTAAATTTTGAGCTTTAATGACTATTTTAGTCACCAATCCTTTTTTCCTCTTATGGTGGTTCATGCAATCTATGACTGCATTAGTTTAAGGTGATTGTGTGACACGGTCGTGTCACAACTCTTTTGTCTTCATGAAAACCTAAGAAACAATCCTTAAGGCTTTTTTCTTCTAATAAGGCGAAAGATCTACTGTAATTGGCAATCTTGTCTTTAAACTAAGTTGGGTTTCTTCCCCACTTAATTGGTGGGATTTTGTGTTTTCATTGAGTAATACAATCCAAAGTCCGTAGTTAAAGTTTTGTCGAAAAACAAAATCCTTAATTTTTTTGTGAGAAAATATATTTTGTCCCAATGACTAAACTGAAATTGTTGTGACTAAAATATAAGATAATTAGTTAAAAATATCATTTTGGACTTGTTTGTTTGTTTGTTTTTTTTGTTTTGTTTTTTTTTTTTTTGTCAATGACTAAAACTCTACCCAACTAGTACCCACCTCTACTGAATCTAGTATAATATTTCAATTATATGTTCATTTTCTTCAATGGAAAGACCATTATTTTCCGTTAGAATTTCATATCTTTATTAACTTGGCAACATATGACGATTCAAATTAATAAACTAAATCATAATCAATATATACGTGATATATTAGGTTTCTCTAGTATCCAAGAAAAATATATTCGATTAAAGAATCAGAGCAAGTTCATCTGTGTCAGACAAAGCATGGCATCCACATGGATGCGACATGGAAACTATAGGCCACTCCATTACCCTTTGTAATTTTCTATTTTCTTCCTTGATTATTGAGCTCCTCCACAACCTGCAGGTCTCAATGCTACACTGCCTAACTGCAATTTCCTTGGAATGAAAATAATTTTTTTTCTAGGAAATTTTATTCAGTACAGACAAGATTAAGATTTAATGGGGTATATTGAAATTTTTTCAAATTTTACATTACAATTAATAAAAATAAATTCTCAATAATTTAGAGTAATTACAAAAATTAATCATGGATCAATTAATCAAATACTTTAACTTATTTTTAACGATTCAATCAATTATAATAGAGACATAGACATTGATCTTTTATTGATTAAAAAATGTCCAAAATAATAATATATTTTTATTGTGTTAGATGTGTAATGATTAATTCTTAATGGTCAAATTTGCCTTAGCATGAAACAAACCAAATACGTACATACCATTTTCTTATTGTTGAAGTAAATTCTGTTGTTTTTTTGACGTCTTTACAATAATATTAGGTATGGTAATTCATGATGCATAGAGCACAGTAATTCAAGGGAAAAAAAAAAAAAAGGCAAGCTTGGAAGAATTTTTCTAGTTCTTGGTACTTTTTCATCCAAATGTTACATTACTTACTCCAAAAATAATAATAATGAAAAAAGAACAGAACCATTAATCTGATCAAAATAAATTCTTCAACATCGTAACTAATATAAGTTATGGGGTCATATATCTCTTTCAAGCTCAACGTGTACATTCAATATTCCCATATCTCCATGAGAGAAACAAAACAAAAAACAAAAAAAATCCCATCTCCATTATATTATCACTCATCATCCTCATCTACCTCTATTAGCCTATAAATAGAGAGATAAGAATCTCTCATTTCCACATATCATACTTTCTCCGATATATATTTCTTTGTATTGAGAGCTTTAAGTTTAAAAATATATAAATAGAATGGGTTCTAAAATTTTCCTTTACCTAGGCCTCTTACTGGCTTTTGTTCTTCTTATATCCTCAGAAGTGGCAGCTAGAGATCCTTTGACTGATGAGAAAAAAGGTTAGTACATCTATATTAACGACGTTCAATGATATAATATTATAGTACTACTTAATATATATGTTGGTCTTTACAGTACTCACCCTAATTAAGTTGCAAAAAAAAAAAAAAAAATCCATTTCTTAATTATTCCTAGCTTGTTTAGGGACTGATTATTAGAACGTCATTTATGGCGCTAAGAAATATGATACTATATTTTAACAAAACTCATGAGAAGTTTCTTTTCTACTTTTTGAGAAATATATTGCAATAATCGCGTGATATAATTAGTACTAAAAACCAAACTGATGACAAAAAGTGAACATGACTTTTGTAGGAGTGGACGCAAATCACAATGGGGTAGATGATGCAAAATACCCTGGCTATAACGGCGGTCGTGATCACGGCAATTATCCGGGCCGAGGCGGTGGTCGGGGTCGCGATTATCCTCCCCGCGGGCCTCGCTGCTACCACGGATGCTGCAGGCGCAGTTACAATGGATCAGAATGCCTGAGGTGTTGCTCATATGCCGGCGAAGCTGTCGATGCTCAAGCAGAAACCAAACCTCACAACTAGGGCAAAACTGAAGAGAATATATAATACATGTTTGTGTTATATATGTTGCTTCTTATGGCTTGATTAGTTATAATAAGTTTTTTTCTGTTTGAGAAGTAAGCATGAATAATGATCGTTGAGGGATTTATTATGTCTATGCATGCCCTTGCTTTAGACATAATTATATACTAAACGATCAATCCCTTTGTATTTTGAATTCAGCTAAAAAGAAAAAAAAATCTCTTGTATTTTGAAATTTCATCAGCTATTTACAGCTACTTCCAATAATAATGATTTGAATATGAAGTTTTTGTTTTCTTTTTTGTCGTGTGATCAGTTTTTAACATGTATATAAAAAATGTGAAAAAAAAAGAGTTGTTATAGAACAACTCAATATGCCAGGACTTATCAATTATATATAACTAAGAATGTCATAACAAGCTTCTTGAAGAAAACTGATTCTATCTTAAGCGCCATATTATATCGAGTCTGTGCAAGAACCTCAGCTTGATACTTCTCCTACGTAAACCCATTTTTGGAAATATTAAGGTGAATGGATTCGAGTGCCTTCTTAGATTCCTCAAGCCTCAAGAAAACATTACCGAAAACTTCTTCATATTCTTGACTTTCAAAGCAGATTTATGCGCTTTTAGTTTCTGGACAACCCTGAACATATGCCTAAGAGAATAATCTTAAAACCTCCAACAAAGATATGGCCATATTTTTTGTTATATAACAATTAAGCTTTGTTCGTAATTGTTGACAAGCATGTTAAATCTTAATTAATCTGATTTCTCTTGGGATGTTAAGCATATCCAAATCCATACACGGTTCTTTTATCCTTAATAATATCACTATGCATGCCTTCTAAATAATAATGATAATAATATCACCATGTATGAAAGAGGTACCGGTGGAGGGGGATTAACGCAGTTGATATATATATATATATATATATATATTTATTTAAATCGTGCAGAAACTAATCATACAAAAGGACGACGCAAAGCTTTCTATTTTTTTTTTCTTTTATTCTATTGATTTATCCGACAATTTTAAACATCAAGACAGCAATGCAAAATATTAATCATTCTACTACTTTTATTTTGTGTTCTTGTTACGGTGCCCTAAATAATAATTTGTTAATCATAAAAGAATTTTCAAAACGGAGCCTCCCAACGGCTAACATATATTTTACAGTCCGTAATAAAGAATCAAACGCGTTGATTATTTTTCCAGGTTCGCCAGACTCTTTTTTCTCACTTAATTAAAAGAAAGATTAGAAAGATCAGTTGTCATTTTCTAAGTTAATTTGTTGAAAGAGAAAACAAGTTTTTTTTTTTTTTTTTCAAATTTGATTTACACGCACGGAACCATTGTTGGATTTTGACCAGTTTATGAAGTATTCTATTATACAAATCAAAAGAGGAAACATGAAAACTTGACATATATAATATCATGATATATACCATTCACATGACTATCATATATAACGTCATTTTACAAAGACATATTCGCAGAGCAAGTGTCCTTGAAGGTTTAGTACAACTTGACGCTATGATCTAATTAAACCTTTCAAGGATCTTATTTAAACACTTATAATAAAGCACACTCTCCCACGTATAACACTCCACACGCTCTTTATACATACATAAGAGAATGTTAAAAGTGATTCATGGTTGAGCTGCTTCGTACCCTAATACTTCTAAGGCCTCTCGGACTCGGCTGCATGATCCTAATTAAGACCGCCTCCGCCGCCACCGCCTCCTCGGCCTCCGCCTCCGCCTCCTTTACCGCCTCCTCCGCCACCCTTTCCTCCTCCTCCGCCGCCCTTGCCTCCGCCGCCCTTTCCTCCTCCCCCTCCGCCCTTTCCTCCGCCTCCGCCGCCTTTCCCGCCTCCCTGACCACCGCCGGCACCGCCACCTTTCTTGTCACTGCTTTCGAAACCGCCGCCGCCTCCGCCTCCGTATCCACCGCCGCCGCCGTATCCGCCTCCGCCGCCGCCTCTTCCTCCTCCGCCGCCGCCTCTTCCTCCTCCGCCGTATCCGCCTCTTCCTCCTCCTCCGCCGTATCCGCCTCTCCCTCCTCCTCCGTATCCGCCTCCGCCGCCATGATGCTTGTCATCTTCCACACCGGTACTATCTTCAGTTACTTCTCCTTCGGCTGAGAAAGAGAAATTAAAAGTATAAAATCCAAGCTCTCAAGATAAATTTACTTTATTAATTATGGCTCAAGTGAATTAATTAATAAACTACATCTAGTATATTAGAATGAGAATACAACGTATGTATATTTGTATCCCAATTCATATGTTCCATGACCTAGATAAAATGGACTCTCATTAAAATATGAATAGCCGTACCTAAAAAATCCAAAAACATATATAAGAGCAGACATGAATACTGAGGAAATTCAATTGTACTAATTCTAATCTTTGAATTAGTACAAAAAATAACCAAACGTAACAAAATTTAAGGATAAACAATTGATTAATATGATTAATTGTTGTCTAATTTAATTAATGCATAAAGCCATTATTTGTTTTTTTTTTTCCCTTTATCCTATCGAAACTTTGTTTATTTTCCTACTTCACTAGAAACTAATCTATTGATTTATTGGGGAGAATATTTGTCAAATTTATTGATATAATAATAGATAGAAAATATTGTAGCATAATTGCATGCAAATTATATATGGTCGTTAATATTAATTTTTTTATTATTATAAATATATGGTCGTTATTCGTTAAGGCATATTATGGTTAATAATATATAATATAAGGGTATCCTATATAGTATTTCCTATACCCGCTAACGGTTTGGTGCTGCAACAACGCCAGCACTTGTAACCACTACAGCATTTTCCGCAATACTTTCCGACTTCAGTGTCTCCAGATTCCTCGGTCACACTATCCACTACACACATATATATAAATAATAAATCCAATAATAATATTAGTAATTAAAGGAACAGACTACAATAATAGCTGTCAAATTCACATAAATTATGAATCTATCCATAGAAAATTTAACGGTTCCAAAATATATGTTATTTAGTTCGACTATGATATGGTACTATTAATATATTATATATATATAAAACCATATATGGTAAAACCTAAAAAAAAAAAAATGGCCAGCACTAACCTTCCGTGACATCCTTGTTAATCTCTTCAACTGCTGAAGATATGACAAGAAGAGCAGCGAAGAGAAGACCTAACAAAAGAAGACTTTTTGACCTCATTTTGTAATATTATTTGCTATATAATTGTAACTCAAAAGTGTTGCTTGTGAGAAGTTATGGTTATACGAAGCAATATATTTATAGTTGAGAGAAGCTGAAGGATAAATGAGAAACTTATAAGAAGATATCTATTGTATCGGCAAATTAAAGTGATGTGTCGTTTAGAGGACCGATTTTAGTTGGCAGTTGGAGATATTGCACTCCACTTGGTAGTGACAGATCAGAAGACTAACCAAAGACGTGGCAGTGTGTTGAGCTTCCACGTGGTGTGAGGTGGCGAGTAGAATGTGAATTGGTGGCTATAGGAGAAGGTATACATATATATATATATATATATATATATATATATATATAAGTTAGTCTTTTGCTATGTGGCTTTATCACGGTTCCTTGATTTGCTTATCTTATGAACTCGTTTTATGAATACTTATATGGCGCGTCTAGTGACTCTTGGACCGTCCTTAATTCACTCACTTTTCATATAATAATTACTCGGTATTAAATTTGACAATTACTAAAAACATCTGTGATTGACATAAAAATCTCTATGTTCAACCTATTATTGTTAGTAGAAAACATTGGTAGTAAGGAGATATAATTGAATCTAATTTTATCCATTTGCGTTACTTACAAAGCAACCTCTTAATTATAAAAATAAATAATTGAATTATTAGATTATCAAAATATTTTATATTTATTTTAAGCTCCTAATAAAAATACCAAAAAAGAAATAATAGTGAATATTATTTTTAATTTAAGTAAATATTTGTTCTTTGAAAAATAAAATAAAATACTCAAATAATTCAATTACTTACATAATAATAACTGATAATAATTAATATAATTAATTAATTTATTTATTTATCAATTACTTTAAAATATTAAATATTTATTTTTATTATTATATAAATTTTGAATATTTCGTCACTTCACCCTACTAAAAATCAGATACTCACTGCATGAGCTGATTACAAGGAAGGCAATACCCAACGTGTAGAATCCATATTAATTATATATTTTCTGATTATGCCACTTGACAAGTTAAATATGTCAGCAGCTATATATATATATAAACGACAACATAAGCTATTGACCAAATGGCAACAGATCTGAGCCCATCAATCGATAAGGTTGAATAATAACATAATTGTGACATTTAGCTAGCTACATGAGATGATCAGAATTTCAGCGGCACTAGAGTCCACTTGAAGTGAGCCTCTTCACTTCCAAACTATGCATGCCTCAGGTTCTTCACAAACGTCACACGTTGAACAAGAAAGTCTTATCAGTGTCTCTTAATTAAAGTTTGAAAATAACAAAAACCAAAACAAAGCAAACCCTCATGACGTCTTCTAATTTGAAGAATTTTAGTTTGACAAGAAAGTAGTTGTGTAAAGCTCTTTAATTCCAGTGCATAATGATCTCATCTGATCAGAGTTAGTAGTGATGTGAATTTGGGATGGCAAAAAGCTTGCTTGAAAAAGCAGACAAAAATGCATATCTAATGGCAGCTGCAAGTACAGTTGTGCATATATCGGGCTACACTAAATTACAGGTCAAATCTGAGTATTGATAATTTTAGAATGTCTATAATTGGTAACAAAATGAATGTTTTTAGTCTTTTGTTATTAAATTTGCAAATTCTTAATTAATAGTGCACAAAGAGTTAAAAGTAGACAGTTTCTAGATCATGGACTAATTTAAGAAAGTTTAGTGACTAAACATGATATTTAATTGATAATTAGAGAGTAAATATGGATTAAAATAGGGTGAGTTGCAAAAATAGGCCAAAATTAAATGTTTTTTTTAAATGATAGCCTATGTTCTGAAAAATTAAAAGAATAGCTTTTATAAATAATTTTGTAACAAAAATTGTCAAACAAATATTTACACATCTCTAAACATTTGTAAGATATTATTTAACACTTCAAAAAATAATAAGTAAAACTTGAAGTGTTACAAAATATCATACAAATATTTACATATGCGTAATATTTTGTGCGATACTTTTTCTGTTATAAAATTTGTAACATGACTATTTTTTTAATTTTTTGAAACATGGACTGTATTTTAAAAACGAATTTTTTTTTTGACTATTTCCTACAATTTCCCATTAAAATATGTAGTTGATTTGCGAATATATAAAACTATATCCTTCAGTGAAAAAGACGTGAATAACATGCAATTTCAAATAAATTCCTGCAGGAACATATTTACATTTGTTATGACTTTTTAAACACTCAAAATATAAGAAATGATAAGTTTCATTTCCATTTTAAGGTCTAAAAGGTGTATAATGCAACATAAAACGGTATAAGTTACTTTCCTTTAGTTTGATTGACCAAATCCATATATATATATATATATATATATATATATATATATCACTACAATTGACATTATGTGGTCGCCCCGATATTGACCATAAAAGTGAAAAATTAAAATAGAAAATTTAAATTATAGCGATGCCTTGCCCCGATTACTCTTTGCGATTTTTTCCAGCGCCGTGGTGCTAAGGCAAAATTCTTGTTTTTGCTCATTTTCGCTTCTTTTTACTCTCTTGCCCCGCATAACTCAATTTAACCACAAACGACCGTATTTTATCACTTTCAACACTCAAACATGGGATTTCTCATACAAAATTCAATATAAAATAACGAACTATCAATATCAATCAGTTTTGTGGTCATTGATATTCATTTTGAAAATTTCAGTCAAAGTCAAACATAATATCAATCGGCAACTATTAACGGTGCGTTTGGTGCACCGGATAGGATGAGATTATTATAATTTATATAGGATAGGATTGGATGGGATTATGAATTAATACTATCAAGTATTTGGAAAAATATAGAATTGGATTAGATTGGATATAATATTTATTTTCAAAATAAAAAAATATTTAATTAATCAATTATAAAGTATTAATATTTTAATTTTTACTCTATCAATAATAAAATAATCAATAAAAGAAGTGGAACCCACTATTTTTGGTTGAATCCCATGTTATCCCATCAATTTAGATGGGATAAATTATCCCATCTACATCGGACTATTTTTCGGAGGGAAACAATTGGAATCCCATCCATTGTTGCAACAAACATGGCATAAGAACTAAATAGTCCAATGCAATCATATCCCATATTTAATCCTACCCACCAAACATACCCTAAGTACTATTTATTGGCACAATAATTTGAGGTGGTTCTCTCGAAAAGGGGTGAAAAGACGATATGTACATGTGGTCGCCGATAGTTGCTAAGAAATCGACCACTCTTCGACCTTTCCCGCATTTCTCGCATTTCAAACACAAAAAAGAACCCATCCTACTTCACTGAACCCCCTTCTTCCAACACCTCCCCTTCACTGACACAAAAAAGTTTTATTGGATTAACGGCAATAAAACTTCAAAAACGACAATAATCTTGAAAATGACAACAATATTGCAAAACGACATTAAAATTGGAAAACGACAGGAAAACTGAAAAATGAGAGAATAACTCATACAATTAAACGACATGAATAATAAAAACGACAACAAGATTAAACAAACATTAGTGAATCTGCAAAACGACATTAAAGCTGAAAAATCAGTAGTGCAGCTGCAAAACAACAATCTATTTATGAAAAATAACAGTGTCATTGGAAATAAACGACAATGTTGTGAAAATGACAAGCAAACGACAGAATTGGTAATAAACAAGTAAGAATCAATTAATTTATTATTTAATAATTGAACATTAACTCTTATTTTATGTTAGGCATATTAATTACACTTGAAGTAATATATAAGACAGTATCAATTGTTATTATCACATATGTCATCCAAATAATGTTTAGAAAACTTTTTTTTTATATATAAAAGAGACGATACTAAATTAAGAACGCATTCCAACAAAGTTGGCACGCACCTAAAGGAAATGAGGAATCCTAAAAAAGTTGATCCCCCCACCCCTTTCTCTAAAACAACTCCAAATATATTAATAAGAAGATAAAAAGAAGGGTGAAGTTGGCAAATACTCAAAATTTATTTAAGAACAAAAATAAATACCCAAACTTTTGAAGTAATTGAGTTTCTAGCCAATTTGTGAATTACTTGCACATACTTTTAGTAACTAAGTGAATTACCACCACTTATCACTGTGTAAGTAATTGAATCATTTGGGTAGTTTGTTATATTTTTCAAAGATTGGGTAATAACTTACATTAAGTTTTAAAAATTTAGTATTCACTATAATTTCTCAAAAAAGAATTACAAAGAA
Source organism: Boehmeria nivea var. tenacissima (assembly GCA_018132145.1). Classification (NCBI taxonomy): domain Eukaryota; kingdom Viridiplantae; phylum Streptophyta; class Magnoliopsida; order Rosales; family Urticaceae; genus Boehmeria; species Boehmeria nivea. The sequence goes on along the minus strand of CM030876.1, from coordinate 9,483,489 downwards.
TCTAGAAGACAACAGGATCTACCAAGAGTGCAATGGTGCATCGTTAAAATCCTAAGCAAAAAAAAAAAAAAAAAACCACAAGGGAAAATTTGCAAGGGGAAAAAGAGTGCATAATTCAGAGATTAGAAGTTCTTAAACCTATAAAAACGTAAATGAACCATATCCCTATACGTAGGACTATGCAAAAATTCTTGCAGACTATACCACCATTTATTAAAGCCCGGGGATGGCGAGAGGGAAACCAATTTGTCCATAACACAATTTCTTTCTCTGTAGATATGAGAGACATGAACCTTAAGTGTCTTTTTCTCATCTCCCATGAAATGTTGAGAGAGCCCGAAGAGAAAATAGAGATGACATACGCTGAATCAGATTCAATCCAACGAGGGCAATATTTGAACTTTTTAGAGATTTCAATAGCCGCGATAAAGCCTAGATGCCTCAAAATCAAATTTTATACCCAAATACTTAGCAAAAAATAATCTTTAAGAAAATCCCTTACGGTTAAACGAAATTCTCAATTTATCCCTATAATTTTCGTTATTCCAAAATAATCTTTTAAGTTGATAAAAATCAATCCCGATTATTGATCCGTGACCCCCAATTTTTGTTAATTAAAATAGTTCTTTTAAATGGAAAAATAACATTTTAACCCAAAAAAAAAAAGTACAACAAAGAAAAAACCCAACGAGTTCTCATGAAAAAACCCAACGAGTTCTCATTCTCCATCAAGATATGTAAATCTCAATTTTCGAAACCTAATAAAACCAAAATCAAGAAAAAAACCAAAAATGATCACAAAAAAATAAAGAGCTCGCAGATTTCACACGACCTTCTGTCTGCATGAAGAACTCGCACATATCTCTCCGCAAGGGAAATTTATAGTAAAATTTATGTGTAATTTTATTTTTGTAAAAAATTTCTTACCTTGGTAATAAATTTTTATGGTTTTTTTTATTAATTTTCTAAAATTATGATTAATATTTTTTTAAAGACGCTATCTAAAATGACAATTTACTTAACTAATCATTTAAAAAAAATATTTAGCAAACAATATCAATCTTCTTTCGATAACGTAGAGTAATTTCTTTAAAAGATAATTTGCAGTAATTATTTTATAAACACTAAAATACAGTCATGACAAACTGCTGGTTAAAAAATGGGCAAATATGGCAATTCAGAGACCTAGTAAAGGCAAAGGTCGTCAAAATTAAAGCCTCTAAACTATAAAATTCAAATCCAATATGGACCGAGGCTCCACCACTCGCAGCAAGTAAATGCATGCTAATACGCAAATGATTATAAATTAGAAATGATGGTTGGAGATATTATATAGTCTTTAATCGGATGGACAATAGAGCTCTATTAGTTCAAATTTATTAAAATAAATGAGCTTGAGAATATCACATATATTCAATAAGAGCAACTCTCACACAACAAACCCACGAAAAAAATCATATGCGTGTTCGACGCCAAATTTTCTGTCAACATCTACATTAAAAAATATTAATTGTCGTACCAAAGAACAGATCAGAATAATCAACGAACTGATTGTCTCCATTTTCACATTTCCCACAAATTCTCAAAACAACCCCGTTAGTGTTACATTGATCTCTAGCTAGAACTAATAAATATGAAAGTGCTCATTAATTATTCTCTTCAATATATATTCAATGAAGGCGCTTTTGTACCACAACTCCCACGTCACATTTCAGTAGTAAACCGCACAATTAATTTAGCAAAAAGAAAAAAAATCATGATCTCATATACCGTTGATTAAGCATATATATAGAAAAAAAAAAAAGATCAATCATAACACTCATAAATTAAAAATAAAATAAAATAAAAACCATCAAATATGTTTCGCTAGAAAATTATTTAATGCGAAAAGCATAAATATCTCTTAAAATTTTAAGAAATGATACGATTACATTCTGAGTATGATTGTATCTCAAGACTCAAATATTATATCTTGATTTTATAAAATCGTGACAAAAATAACCCTTCAGTCATCAAATCCTGACAAATGTATCTTTTCTTATCCATATTTTTAATTTTGTTTTTAAATCAACTTTTCTACATCTATAAAACGATGAAAATTGATAGGTAAAGAGAATGTTTTGAAAAAAAAAAAGTCTAAAAAATAAAAAAACGAGATGTTTTTTTGGTGATTTAATGTATAATTGTGCCATTTTGTAAAATTAAGTCAATAAATATGTTGATTGGCTAAGTATAAAAATATTACTTAGAAAATGTTGAAAAAACATGCTGCCAAAACTTTATATATATATATATATATATATATATATATATAAGAATTTGATAATATGAAATATTTTTGTCATTATTTGATAATTGAAAGGATTTTTTTTATACGTAATTTGGCAAATTAAAAAGATACAAATTTTTTCGTTATTCGTTAAACAAATTCAAATTCGTAATATAACTGTGTTATTTTATAAAATCCCCGAGATATATGTTGGGCCCAAATTCGACCCGAGGCCTAATGATTAAAAAAATTCTAAATTCACAAATCGACAATGGCCAACCCAGTGAAAAACCTAAGCCAAGATGACGAAGGAGGCCCCACGTGGGTAGCACGTTCACGGGTGGCCGGCAGTTGCCCGCCTCACCATGCGTAGGCCAGCAGCCGCCCGGTCCCCGTGTAGACGGCCGACAACCGATCGGCCCTCATTTAGGCAGTTAGCAGCCGCCCAATCTTCATTTGGGCGGTCGGCAGCTGCTTGGCACCCCCGCTACTATTATGAAACAGTCAAAATTCTTTGGTTCCGAATAATCTGCGTTCAGGATTTATTCGTGATTTCGTCAACAGACTACGGATCAAATATGATTTTTGGCGAATTCTCAACTCGACTGGTGCTTCTTCTCAACAAGAAATTAGGGAACATTATTTAATTATCTTTTTTTCATCTTTCAGTTACAAATATAAGTAGTTGAAGATTAGTAAATAACAGAGTTGACACTTCATCAGAATTAAATCCGAGTTATCTATCGAGTCTTGACTTATTCGCTATTTTGGGGTAAACATCCCTCATATTTCATTCTTTTTTTTTTTCAACTTTCCTAATCCCAATGCAATATCCTTAAATCTCAACTATTCATACCACATTGAAATTCACAAAGTCAAACCATTCAAAATGACATAGTTGGGATGTTTATCCCAAACAATCCTTAATCATTTCCTTATTCTTTACTTTTTATTCTCTTATTATTTGCACGTGAAAGTTGGTGCGAAATACTGTATTAACGCTTTGGTGCTAGAAGGAGGGCCTTGTGCGATTAATAGTCCTGAGGTCCTACCAGCAACTTTTAACTCTTCGACGTAGATTCCCAGCTGTTTGAGAACAATGGTGAACAAAACTCACTCTGTTCACCTAGAGGACGAGGTCAAGGCAACTAAAGCTGAGGCGACAATTGCTCACCTCGCTGCCCTCAAGCAACAGCAAACCAGCAGTCGGTCGCCTAATGCCTCAACAGGCTGGAAAAATAGCATTCAAAGCTTGACAATAATTTTTAATCCAGTTTGTCACCATGATGATGAATATGCAGACTACTCCAACCTCTGTGATTGCAAGACCCCCCGATGTGCGTGATAACTCAGTCAATCGAGAAGATCAAGACCCGGCCCAAAGAGCTCGTAATGTAATGGCCTAAAATTTAAAATCACTGTACTAGCTAATCAGTTTGTATTTTTGCCTCCATTATGATTATTTTTGTAAAATTAGCCAGTTTTGTCAAATCTAGTCAATTTGGAATTATGAGTAAAATTATAAAATTGGTATTGTTATTTTTGCATTTTCGAATTCTTTGACGTGAAAGGAATTTATATTTGATTTGGGAATGATATTAAAATTCCTAAGTTTCGACGTCCAAATTACGTGTGCAATTTTAATTTTTCACGGAAAAATTTCACCATTTTCGTTTGTTAAATTTTTGGCCATTTTGGCCAAAAATTAAGCCCAAGCCCACTAGAGCTTTTTCTTCTCCTTCTTCTTTCCCTCTCAGCCGGCCAGTACCCCCTCTCCCTCTCAAAAAAAATTTCTTCTTCTCTCTCTCTCCTCTCTCTCCGCCGTGAATCCACGTCCAGCCGTCGTCCAGCCTCGCCGGCGCTGCTCCCGAGCGCCGACCCAGCCCCGTGCGCGCGCGTGCCCCTGAGCCCCCGAGCTCCGCCCGAACGCCGCCTTGTACGCTGTGCCCACCCGACAAATCTCCATATCGCTTCTCTCGTGATGTCCGACGGGTCCGAGGGTTAGCAACCTCAACCTTGCTGCCCATTGCGATTTCCATTCCATCGAGTAAGCGTCACTCGTGCTAGGAACGTCAACAAAGCAAGTTCGGGCGCATGAACGTTCGCCGTCCTATTCCAAAGTATCACACAACATATTCCAAAGAGGGCCGTCGAGAGAGGAAAATTGCGAGGACCAAGTCAGGGAGCTTAGGACCTCAGGTAAGTGGAACTCCACTGTGACACGTGTAGACTTTACAATGCTTGAATTAAGTGTGCATGTGTTGATATTAAACTGTGTGGATCTCCATTCTCGCTAAGGTTGTGAATACAAGCTCTTGATTATGTTCGTCTTGTTTTGTGCAACAAGCCTGCAGGTATGGGACTATAGGTTCATTTATGATATGTGGCATTTTTCTAGATGTTTATTGGTTCATGTGTTTATTTATATGTTTACCTGTCAGTGGGTATAGGACCACAAATATGAAACTACTCAACTTCGTGGTTCAGGTTCTAGTGTAAGGTGTGTGTGTCTGTTTATGTGTGTATATGTTAGTATGAATTATCTGTCAGTGGGTATGGGACCACAGACATAAAACTACTTAACTTTTGTTGTTGAGATTTTATTGCAGGAGCACCATATGTATCCAGGTAGGGCTCGATGGGGCCGCGAATCATAATTGGTTCTGAGATCGCCCGACGGGGCCATTGTGTGAGGTTTCAGAACGACTCGAGTAGGTCGGCAGACGACCTTTCTTTGAATGTGTAGTTTGATCATTCGAGAAGGGCCCGATGGGGCTGCAATCATGATTCGGTTTCAAAATGGCCCGACGGGGCCATTGGCCGTGAAAGGTTTCGAAACGACCCAAAAGATCTTGAGGAGGTCGGCGGATGACCTTCCGAAATGGCCCGAAAGGCCTTGAGGAGGAGACCCACCACCCTCCCCACAGTTTATGATTTAAACGATCCGGATCGGCCCGACGGGGTAAAGTGTAGCAACGAATTCCGAAACGATCCAATGGGGTCATTGGCCGCAAAAGGTTTCGGAAAGGGCAGAGAGGCCCAAAGAGGATAAGTCATCACAATCATAAAGAATACTGGGACGGTCTGAGGGGCCAAGATCCATAGCATGTCCCGAATTAGCCCGACGGGGTGATTGCGCAATCAATTCTGAAACGGTCCGACGGGACCATTGGTCGCAAAAGGTTTCAGAACGACCCACGAAGAGGTCAAGATGAGTATTAAATTCTAGAATGACCCGATAATGGGTTAAGATGTGTTTTTAAATTCTAGAACGACCTGAGAATGAGTCCAGATGAGTAATAAATTCTAAAACGACCTGAGAATGTGTCTAGATGTGTATTAAATTCTAGAACGACCCGCGAGAGGTCTAGAGAAGAGGTGAGGCTGATGAGACCTTCCCAATATTATAGAATCAAGAATTCTTATATAGTAAATCGTGTGCACACGTATTTTTATAAGCTAAGTCTGAGAGTTGTGAACTTGAGTGAGATTAAATCAAAACATAAGATTGACTTTTGAGTCGAGATTAATGGGTCGTTAAGTCCGACCCCATTCACGTCACAACTCCTTTGCAGGTATTATATCCCACGCAGGTTTAGTACTCTAATTCTGAAATCTACTCCGCAGGCAAGGTTGTTTAAGGGTGACATGTACTCTTCGGACTACGATGACTCGATCGTCGAGTCTGTCATTTTATCAGATTATATTGTTATGATATCGCTTGGTTGTTGTTACCTGTAGACTTAGCAATCTGTTTATCTAATCTACTTACTGGGCTAATAGCTCACTAGTGTGCTCGTGTCGCAGGTAAGATGAAAGAAAACGAAAGGGCGAGGCGATAATGACGGGAATAGCAAGTGTATATAGGACCGACCTGTAAGACCTTACATGTACTACTGGCTAATCGTTAGCTAGGAAAACCTTTTTATTCCGCAATATTTTGTACATGTTAAAATTAAATCTATTTGGTTATGGTGAAGATTGGTGAAACTTATGTCTAGTATTAAAAGTTTGGTTTTGTAACCCAATTTAAAAAGTTCAAATTTGACCTTATTTTTTGGAACTAAAACACCGTTTTGAGTTTTGGGTCGTTACACGTAATGTTCGAGTGGCTCGATGCTATAGGAAGTCGGAAGGGTCTTAACGCGAAATGACGGTAAGATCCCAACGTACCTGTACCTCAGTTTTTGATCGACTAGAGATTGATGGTGACGACGAAGCAGATAGCACTTGGACTTCGAACGCAACAACGAGTACGGAAGACCATCGTAATCGCATATATGAGAGACGAGGAAGGAGTCTCGCTCGACTGGGCCCAAACCCTGCACCGAGTTGATAGTCAGCGTCTAGTAGAACTGGCATCAATCCGAAGGGAAACTGAACATTTCAGGCGGCCACCGCGGCCCTCACCATCAATCTGGCCTCGGTTATTAACCCGACACCCGCCATCAATCCCACAGAGAAGCTGGACGAAGTCGTACATTGATGAACACGCCAAGAGCAAGGGACGCACAATTCGGTCGAAGAAGTCGAATCTCCTTTTACGGAGCAAGTTTTGCCTAGCCATTCCACCAAGAATTCAAGATGCCGACCATAAAGCAGTATGAAGGATTGACGGACCCAATCAACCACTTCAAAAGCTACCGCACGTGGATGAATGTACGGAGAACAAGCCCTAACATAGAGTGTCAAGCATTCAAGCTTATTTTAACTGGGACTATATTAGAATGGTTCTGCAGCCTCTAAACTAGGTCGATTGCCTTTTTCGATCATCAAAGGACGGAGTTTGTAAGCCAGTTTATCGGCTTAAAGACGCGCAAGAATGACAAGACTCACCTACGGTCATTAAAGCAAAAAAAGGGCGAGAACTTGAGAGCTACATCCAACGATTCACAAAGGAGATCAACACCGTGGAGGGATTCACTGATGGAAATGTCATAGCCGCCTTGCGAGAAGGGTTATAAGAAGGTGAACTATTTTGGTCAATAGTCCACAAAAAACCTAAAACATTCGGTGAATTCCACGCCTGTGCCTAAGAATACATCAAAGTTAACGACTATCTTCAAACCTGCTAGAACACAAAGGCAAAAAGAAACGAAAAAGAGAGATCGAGATTGAGACATAAGAGATTAAGAAACAGAATACTGATACCAAGTTTTCACAAGACGTCAAGTCACCCGCTTTCGAGAGAAGGCTTTAAAAAAAGATAGGCAGCCAGACAATCGACTAGCCGGTCGAGGAAAAAACATGGCAGTAACAGCCTAAGTCAGACAACCGACTACCCAGTCAAACAAGCGACTAGGCAGCAGAGCAAAAAATGGAAAAGAAAATACTGACCAGTAACCGGCGCCACACACCCCAGGTGCATACTCGCGCCCGGATGCCTGACAGTTGCTCGTGCCACGCGCACACCTTGTGAGCCATCAGACGCCGACAAAGACCTACCAAGGTAGGCACCATAAAAAATAAAAAATAAATAAAAAGACCTACTAAGATAGGCACTCAAAAAGACTATCAAGGTAGGCACTCAAAAGACCTACCAAGATAAGTACTCAAAAGACTTACTAAGTTAGGTACTTAAAAGTCCTACTAAGATAGGCACTCAAAAAATCTATAACGGTAGGCTTTAAACAAGACCTACCAAGATAGGCACTAAAAAAGACCTACAACGGTAGGCGCTCAAAAGACCTACCAAGGTAGACCAAAAAAAAAAAGACCTACTAAGGTAGGCACTAAAAAAATACCCCGATAGGCACAAAAAAAAAAAAAAAAGAAAGAAGAAGACCTATTAAGGTAGGTACTCAAAAAGACCTACTAAGGTAGGCACTCAAAAATCTTTTTAAAGTAGGCAGCCAAAAGACCTACTAAGGTAGGCACAAAAAAAAAAAGACCGACAAAGGTAGACACTCAAAAGACCTATAAAGATAGGCACCAAAAAATACCTACCAATGTAGGCGCTCAAAAGACCTACCAAGATAGGCACCAAGAAAGAACAAATAGACATTCCAAGATAGGTACTAAAAAAACCTATCAAGATAGACACGAAAAAAGATGCTACGATAGACACTCAAAAATACCTTCCAAGACAGGCCCCCAAAAAAACTGTGCTTAGTTTCCTTAGTGCGATAAGCGCTACATGAAAACTGGAGAGCTAACGTTAGGCCCGAATTTGACCCGAGGCCCAAGGACAAAAACATTATGAAGTCACGAATCGACAACGGGTCGACCCAGTAAAAAACCTGAGGCAAGATGACGAAGGAGGCCCCACACGGGCAGCACCTTCACGGGCGGCCAATAACTGCCCGCCCAACCACACGGGCGGCCAACAGTCTCTCGGCCGCTATTTGGGCAGTCGGTAGCCGCCTAGTACCCCCGTAACTAGGGTTGTGCATAAATAACTAGAAACCGAAATACCACCCGCCCAAAACCAAAACCGCCCAAAAAAACTAAGATTTTCGATGCCCAAAAAAATTTGGGCGGTTTTGGTAATTACCAAAAGTTTTTTGTGTGGATTTCGGTATTAATAATTAAGTTTCGGTAATACCGAAACCGCCCAAAATTTTGGGCCCTTTTTACATTTTAGCCCTAGGTTTTTATATCCAAGCCCCAACCCCAGCCTCGCCAACCTCTAGCCCCACTCACCCCAGCCCTCCCGACCCCAGCCCCACCGCCCCTGACCTCTAGCCCCGCCGACCCCAGCCTCGAGCCCCCGACCAAACCCAGCCCTTCCGACACCAGCCCCTTTGACCCTAGCCGCGAACCTCCGATCCCAGCCTTCCCGACCTCGAGCTCCTTCTCGACCCCAGCCCCCCCGACCCCAGCCCTCCTCGACCCCGGCCCCAAACCTCCGACCCCAGCCTTCCTGACCTTGAGCCCCCTCACGACCCCAGCCCCCCTCAACCCCTGCCCCGAACCTCCAACCCCAGCCTTCCCGACCCCGAGCCCCCTCTCGACCCTAGCCCTCCCGACCCCAGCCCCACTCGACCCCTTCCCCACCAACCCTGAGCCCTCAAGCCCCTAACCCTAGCCCTCCCGAGTCCCGACCTCGAGCCCAGCCCTATTGAGCCTAGCCAACCTCGACCCCAGCCTCCCGACCGCCTCGTCCTCCCTGATCTCCCCATCGCCAAGGGCATCAGCGCTGCCATTGCCACCTCGCTCGTCAAGAGCGTCGGTCGGAGGTCACGCCGCCAGCTCTACGGCCGCCTGGTACCACCGCTTATACAATGAGACTGTTCTTGTTTTTATTTTTTAGACAGTTGTTTGTTATTATTCTTCAATTAGTCTGATTGCAGTTGGAAATTTGCTGAGTTTGAATGTTTCTAAGCTTGCCATTACACTATAAATGAATTGATGCTAGTTGTAAATATGTAATCTTGTTTCGATTATTAGGTTAAATCAATGTTTTTTTTTTTGTGTCCATAGATTGTGAGCTGTGAGTTATGAATTGTGAGTTGTATATTGTGGTTTGTGAACTTGTGATTGTGAATTGAACTTTTGATTGTGAACTTGTGAGTTGTGAGAAGTGAACTGTGAACTTGTGATAGTGAATTATGAATTGTGAATTGTGAGTTGTATATTGTGATTTATGAACTTGTGATTGTGAATTGAACTTGTGATTGTGAACTAGTGATTGTGAATTTGTGATTATGAATTGTGAGTTATAAATTGTGATTTGTAAACTTGTCATTGTGAATTGTGAATTTGTGATTGTAAATTGTGAGTTGTAAATTTATGATTGCAAGTTGTGAGTTTGTGAATTGTGAATTGTGAGTTTGTGAACTTGTGATTGTGAATTTATGAGTGTGAATTTTGATTGTTAATTGTGAACTTGCAAGACAAAAAAAAAATGAAAGAATTGTGAACTTGTGCTTGTGGATTGTGAGTTGTCAATTATTGTGAATTTAGGGATATGGTAATTGCTTACAAATCTTTAGATAATATGTTTTCTTAAGTTTATAGACAAAATGTTGTATATATTTTTTTGCTACAATTTTTCTCTAAATCAATAACATATTTTGTTTTTTGGTTGACCGCCCAAAAACCGCCATACCAAAACCGAAACCGCCCAATATATTTTTGGGCGGTTTTGGGTTTGAGTTTTTATAATTCCGAAGCTCTTCCCGAAACTGAAACCGCCCAATGCTCACCCCTACCCGTAACTATTAGAAAACGGTCAAAATTCTTTGGTTTCAAATAATCTGCGTTCAAGATTTACTCCTGATTTCATCTATAGAGTACGAATCAGTCGGGTTTTTTTTGGCGAAATCTAAGATCAACTGATGCTTATTCTCAAAGAGAAATTAGTGGACGTGATTTTAATAATCTTTTCTTTCTTTTTTTTTCATCTTTTAGCTACGAATATAAGTAGCTGAAGATTTAGAGAGAAAAACAGAGTTAACACTTGATCAGAAATTAAACCCGAGTTATCTATCGAGTCTTGACTTAATCATTTCCTTATTTTTTACTCTTTATTCTCTTATTCTTTGCACGTGAGAGGTAGTACAAATTCTGTATCAACAATGTCTATGATATTTAATTTTAGTAATAACCTCAACCCAAAATTTGAAGGCAATTTTGAATGAAACGAAAGATTGGAAAGATGCAGGATAAAAACGGTGGAGAGGTGCAAAAACTTCGCCCAATATAAGAAAATGTTTTACTAACTTCCGACATATTATATTAAACTATAATAGGAAGGTCACCGGAAGCTTAATTAAAAAGTATAGCTGAAAAATTGGATTTACATTGTTCCATGAATCAAGCTAGTTTTGTTAGGAAAACACCATGAGCGATATTAAAATATAGAATATAAAAAGTCATCGTGGTCAGTTGAAGGACCCTAAAGTCATTGACTAGAGTTGGAGATAAAAAAACGAACACCCTTTCTTCTTATTCCATGTGTAGAGATAGAGTAACTATATACTTTTCCCTAAAACACTACAAAAGTCTCCCTTTCGTCATATATTACTTTAAATTTATGTATTAAGAAATTGTTTTAACAAGACAAAACTAATTGCAAAAAGTACAAGCAGCGAATACATACAATTAGACACAAATATATAATAGTCTTTTTTGTTTTGTTTTTTGTTTTTGTTTTTGCATAGTACTAATCTATAATTGACAAAAGCTATGATATGATACATTATACGTATTAAATGCACCAAATCGCCACAAAATTTTTAAGCAAAATTTTCTACGTAATCTCTAGTTTTACCATAATTTTAGTTTTTCCATTGAATTTTTCATAATTTATAAATAATTCTTTTTTTTTTTTGGTTAAAAGGTGTACTGTAATATACTTTTTACTTGAAATTTTGGTCAAAATTATGAACAAACTTCTATAATATTCCTTAAATGTCCTCGGTAAAACGTGGATATTAAGGCCGAGTTATATACTATCTTTGTATCCAAACATTTAAATTTCTTACCTTAGTTAATTATTTTCTTTCTTCTTTTATTTTTTCCCGGATGAAGGTTTTTTTTTTTTCCAAAGTTCTTTATTTTTATGTTAAATTAAAAAATCATTTACTTACAGAGTTACAAATCCACATCTGATTTTCTTTTAATTAAAATGGAAGCTTTAGAAACCAAAAGAATGCAAAAGCCAAGAGTCTCAAAATATAATGCAAATAAAAAATCAATAATTTAGATCACACTATTTCAAAAAAAAAAGTATTGATATGGATTAATGAAAACTTAGAGCATCTCCAACCAAGACTTATTTTCGCCTGCAAACGTATTTTATGTATTTTTTCTCCTTCAATCAAGACTGCATTTTAAGACCCATTTTGAGTTTGGTGAACAATATAATACTAAATTTGGTGTTACACCGTTGATCAAACGCATTTTTTTGTGTGTGAACATTAATATAATAAAAGATATGAGAAGGAATATACTCATAATATTTCATTTAGTGTTAAAAATAATGTAATAAGTTGGAGATGAATTATTATTTGATGTAACAATTACTTCATTTTGATGTTGAAAATGAGTTTTTAGGTTGGAGATGGCTTAAGTGTGAAAGAAATAAGCATTGCTTTTTTATAATTTTCAATATTCGTGTGTGAATCAGCAAATTTTTAATATATTTTTTTTTTAATTTTTGGCTTTGGCTATTCGTGTTCGAATAAACAATATATAACTTTTTTTAGCATTTAAGGTAAACTTTTAACAATCTATAGGCTGTCTAGTGTCACGCAATTTGGATGGATTAATAGATTTGAGAAATTTTTACCCCTTCTATACCTTTTTTTTTTCTTTTATTTTAATTTCGGCTACTCAGTCGGTACCAGCTGGTATAGTCAATAAGATTTAGATAGATTCTTACGCTGCCCATGAGATGTGTTAATTCATGTCATTCCAACAAATAAGGGTGTTCGTCATTATATAGACACTCAAATTGTTGAGAACTAATGATGCAAAAATTTTGTGAAGAGTTAGGTAGTACTAAGTTAAATAAGAACTAAGTTAGCACCGATAGGACAACCTTTTTATTTTCCTTTTTTTTTTTGGGTTTTCTAATACCATATTTTAAAAGATTGTCCCATAACTTATTTTTATTTTTATCTTTTTTTAAGTGAATGTCATTTTCTTTAAATAACAAAATTACCTTGATAAATTGCCCAACTAAAATTGTTGATAATCTAATTGAATACTATGGTATATTACTTTTGTTTAAATGTACTATGGTTTATTTATGATATTCTGCTTGAATAGCTAAGTAATCAATACAAGAGCGTAGGTGTTTCCATACATAAATATAAAAAATCATAATAAATAATTGTTTTAAAGCTTAAATTAAAAAATAACCATAAAAATAAGGGTATATTTAGTATTATGTCATTTCTTAGTTTATGTTTTAAGAAAATGGTTAAAGTTTTCAAAAATTAAGCTATTAGCCACTAATATATAAGAGAATTAAAGGCATAGAAGTAAATGTACATCATCATGTTGTTGAAAAAATAGATAATTTCTAAATTAATCGAAACATTGGCCATTTTCTTAAAATACTATTCCGAAAATGACTATTTACTCAATTATCTCTAAAAATGAATTTTATTACAAAAAATAATCAATATTAGTAAGAAATTTTATATAACAAAATTTAATAGCAATTTTTTACAATAAAATTTAAATGATGACTATTATTTTAGTTTTTTTTAAATGACTTTTTTTTTTAAAGTCCATCTACAAAACGATTAACTATTTACCAATATCACTTTATAAGAAATTAGATGAGTTGCAAAAATAAATCAAAATTAAGTAAGTCTTTCAAAAAAAAAATTAACACACGATTCGAATATCAAAAGATAGCACTTATCAGGTTTTATAACAAAAAAATATTGACATATTTGTCAGAATTTTTTTAATATTTCAAATTTTATTCTTAAATCTTGTTAATCTTGAAATATTAACAAATTTTAATCGATATGTAAATAATTTTTTTGGTTACAAAAATTCTAACAAGCGTCCTAATTAAAAAACAAAAAACAAAAACAGATGTATCAAATGTATTTTTGAAAGTTTTGATTAATCTGTTATTAAAAAATATATATATATATATATAATAGAAGTGTTACCAAACAAACCTATGCTATTTGCCTCTATTAAAAAATTAAATAATTGAGTAAATAATTATGTTTTAGATGATGTTTAAAAAAATTATTTTTTGATTAATTAAGAAATTAGCCATTTTAATCTTAGTGTTTTTACCTTTATGTCCTTAGTCCTCTTACGTATTAGTGACTAAATACTTAATTTTTGAAATCGTTAATTGATCATTTCTTAAAACATGAACTAAGAAATTATCAAATACCAAATAGATAAAAATTATCCAAATATTATTTTAATTTTTGAAACTACGGCTAATATTTTAAAAGCAAAACGGACAACAAAACCCTCCAACGTGTGAAACAAAAGTTACAAAAAGGCCTTCTCTCTTCTCCTCTTGCGTTTGGACCCACCTTGGAGAAAATTAAAAAACTCACCTCTCTCTCTCTCTCTCTCTCTCTCTCCTTTGAAAACAACATTAACGGGAAACGCTCGTCGTCATCTTCTTGGGAACAACCTTTTCTTTCTTTTCCTTCTTTCTTTCTTTGTTTCTCTCTTTTTTATGTTTTTATTTTTTCTTTGCACTGAACCCATGATGAAATAAGTTTTTCAGCTCTAATCAATTAGCACTCTCTTCCGTATATCTATAGCAGAAAAAAAAAAAAAAAAGCCATGAAAAAAAGGAAGAAGAAATATGATATTGATCATGAGAAATACACATTACATATTTGTTGCTCCTTCATCATTAATATTGGGATTTATTAGTGTTTTTTCTTCTTATGACATTAATTATTGGCTAGTCTCTCTGTCGTCAAGATGATCAGCACAACCGAGCTCGTGAGAATCTATGTACACTCAAAATTCCGGTGAAAATCTCGTCTTTGCAAAGAATATTATTGTCTTCACAAGGCGTACACGGGAAAGCCAGGCATTTTGTTCTTCTTTTCTCAATAATATTATAAGTGTTATTCTCTTTTTACATTATTTATATTTATTTTCACTTCTTGCAATTTGTATCTTATGTTATTTATTATATATGTATTGCTAGGACGTCTTTAATTTTTTTTATTTATGTATCTTTATTTTGAATATATATGAGAATGGACAATAGTGAGAGAAATAGTTGCCGGAAATATGAACGGTTCTTGTTTAAATCAAGTTTCATTGCTAGAATATATTGATCCCAAAAAAAAAAAAAGGAAAAAAAAGTACTATTGCTAGGATATTATAGGTGCTGGTTATTTTCATAGCAAGGAAACTATATTGTTTGACTAGTAATTTTCAAGGTAAATTAATTGATAATATTTCTCCCATAT
The DNA here is from genome assembly GCA_018132145.1 of Boehmeria nivea var. tenacissima. NCBI lineage: Eukaryota > Viridiplantae > Streptophyta > Magnoliopsida > Rosales > Urticaceae > Boehmeria > Boehmeria nivea. The sequence goes on along the minus strand of CM030876.1, from coordinate 9,468,354 downwards.
TTCTTCTAGTATTCTGTATTAGTTTTTTTTTTCTATAAGTATTAATTTCTTCTTTTGGTTTTTTATGTATATTATATTAAATATTCCAAGCTAGCTAGCCTATATTCTGAAATAGGTCTATAATCAAAGACCCTTTTCTCACATATTGACGAATAATATGATTAATGTATATACAATAAAAAATTGACAAAAAATATACAATATTATAAAGAATAGGCATTTTTTAGGTGAATTAAAAATATGGATAATGTTGTTGATTATTAAGAAGATTAAATATTATAAGGGATGAAATTTATCTATGCATTTTACTACTGAATCGTGACTATTAATTTTTTAAATTTTTTTAAAAATAGGCTAAAGTTTTAGAAATCTTTTAAAAATATTTATTTAGCTAATTGACTCATAAAAAGTAATAATTAAAACAGGTTCTATATTTGGGTAAATGGTAAGTTGTAGATCTTGCAAAATACAACTCGTACATATATATATCTATAAGGTAGCTATAGGGTTTTAAAGATACATCGTATACAGAGAAAAAAAAATATCCGTAAATTCTGCAAGCTATTGATTTTTGTATATTTGTGAGGCATGTTATTAATTAGAATGATTATATTCATGAACTTCTTTGAATTGGTAGCTCGAATATTTGTGTATATTGCTTACATCCAATAACGTGTCATTTAAATTTCAACAACCAACTTTATGAAGTATCATTTTGCCATTCTAAATCTGTAATCTTTTGGGAATTATTGGTTGGTAATGTGGCAAATCAAAAGACGAATTACAGACATATATTGTACATTTCATCAGCAGCGTCGCTTTCATCATAATTTTGATAACCTTTACCCGCTACCGAAATATTAAACACCTCTTAAATTAATAATATTAATGTATATTACCACATTGTTTAAGTTAATCTAATAATAAAATACTCCAATTATATTTCCTGTCTTGCATTTCTTCTTAGTTTATATTTCTTTATATTATTTTTGTTTCCAAGTGATGGTAGGTCGGATGCTGACCCATGTGTATTTAGCGCATCAATTATGGTATACAAGGAATATATTTCTTTTGTGTAGTACATATATAATTTTAGTTTCCAAAGACCAAAGTGAAATGTATTCTAAAAGTACTACCTAATAAATACCAAACAAAATGCAGACATCTAAGGTTAGTTTTGATATTATTGTAATATTGAATGTTGTCATTTAGTGGTTCTAGTAAAAATAAATAAAAAATTGTAGTTGTAACAAAATTATTTTTTTTTAAGAAATAAAATTTTTGTTTAGTAGAAGCTCATGTTGTCCTAACAAAGAAAAATTCTTATGAAAGTTTCTGATAAGAAAAAAAAATTATAGTGCCAAAAATAAAAAATAATAGGATCTAAAATAATATATATATATATATATATATATATATATACTTGCTGGCTACTTCTCAAAAATTACTTATAGAATACAAACCTAAAAAACATGTCGAAATCAGATTCTACTTTTATATTTTAGATTATTGTAGCTTAGAGTTAACTAATTAAGTGTCTTTGTACATAGTTGGAGAGAGATGAGTCATGAGGAGAGATAAGTAAACGAAGAGATCTAATCCAATATTGCTTGATTAGAAAGTGGAGATGAGGACGGATAGAGAGGATTGAGGGATAGCTTATCATGGCGGACCCAACAAATTTTCGAAAGACTATTATTTTAACCTCTAAATTAATAATAATAATAATAATAATAATAATATTATTATTATTATTAGGATCAGTTAGATAAATAGTTATTTTGAATGGTGTATTTTTAAAAAATCGTTACAGTTTTAAAAAATTTGAAAACTAGTCAATTTTTTTTATTACATAGGTAAAAACTTTCTTACCATAACAAAATCACATAAATTTAAATAAATGGTCATTTTGAATGGTGTATTTTTAAAAAATAGATACAGTTTTAAAAATTTTAAAAACTAGTCAATTTTTTATTTTTTATTACATAGGTAAAAACTCTCTTACCATAACAAAATTACACCTAAAGATTCAATTTGATGTGCCCGGAAAGATAAATTCTGCAATTATCCCGCTCCATCCGTCTATTGAACTCTCCTTCACTCTTCTCTTCCTCCATCAACCTTATGCTATAAGTGACTTTCATGTATAACAGTCAAACTTACCTTTTTTTCTTCTTTCTTATAACTTATTGTACCTTTTTTTTGTGAAGTAGGCAAATACTCAGAATTTATATAATAATAAAAATATATACTCAAACTTTTGAAGTAATTGAATTTCTAGTCAATTTGTTAATTACTTGCACGTGCTTTTGGTAACTAAGTTAATTATCTCCACTTACTACTGTGTAAGTAATTGAATCACTTGTGTAGTTAGTTATATTTTTTAAAAGACTGGGTAATAATTTACATTAAGTTTTAAAAATTGGGTATCCACTATCATTTCTCTCTTCTTTTTTTTATTTTTTATCTTTTCACTCTCCTTTACGAGTTATGGCTTGATCCCTAAGCCTTTTAATATTGATTGTTAAACAGAAATTTTGAATTTCAAAGCGCAAAGCATGTCTATAATATTTTGGCTCTTTATAGCTATAAATTAACTTATGGATTTAGCTGTTTAGCATAGTAATTACTAATTATCCAAACTGCTCATTAAAGGCAACACCCAATATAGATATTAAAAGGATATTTATAAATCTAAGGGTAAATTTAAACAAATTAAATGGCACGCCATATAATAAAGGATCAAAATTTTGATTCATTAATCTTTGTGATAATGACTATATTAAATGCTCTATTAATATAATCATTAAGAAGATGTAGAAACTGTCTGCGTTCTCCTTCACAAGGTTTTTCCTTGCATTTCAAAAAGGATCATTAAGGTAGTTGCAGTGCGAACATAGTTTAGCGGTAATTTTACAAATATACGACTGCTCCAAAAGTTAGTTAAATCGAATCTCTTTTCCTCGATTATAATAAACCAAAAAACTAAAAAAACAAAAGGAGTAGGAAAAAAAAAAGTCACGAAGTTTTTAATTTGGTGATCAATCGGTTGTTCGTCGATACCCTTATAATAGTCACTAACCGAATTACAAATAATGTCAATGACAATGCTAAATTTAGTGCAAAAAAAAAAACTATAAAAATCGTATAATTGAAATTGAATCCTCCAATGTGTTTGTGTTATTCTAACTGATATTTTATTTATGTTATTAATTTTCAATAGCGAAATTCATTAAGGCAAATGTTACGGAGAATAGCAAAATAATGCAGCAACATCATGATAACATTTGATGAAATGCTGAAAAAAAAACCAACCAATGATTTTAAATGTCAACTTTTTTACATTTTGCCATGCTAGATGTCAAATTTGACACTAAAAATATCATTTGTAAAATTTGGCATAAAAAATAACATTGAATTATAGAAGATTTTTATATCGAAACTCAAAAATTATTTTGACATTCAGACTGCAAATAGCGTTGCACATTGCCAATAAATTATCCAAGTGAGATTTGGGCGCAAATCGACATACTTTTCTTCACCACCACCTCTATTTTTACCTATCGGAACATTTTTTTTTATTCGTTATCGGTTTTTTTTTTTCACAAAAAAACTTTCTCGTTCCGTAATAACTAGTCTCGATTTTGTCTTCGTAAATTGTAGATATTAAACTCTGATTGTCCATCTAATTTTGGTATAAATTCTAATCCAACTGATGTGATAATAGCGAATGTGCTGTATCCAATGTATTTAATGATGAATAATGATTGGAAAAGATATTAATTGATCAACAATATCTATATATTAAAAAACTAACAATTATGTTGCAGTAGAACCTTAGCTCCCAAGCTGCTCACAAGCTACTCACGAGTTACTCGGGGTTTAGCTCGATAATATTCACTAAAGAACTAAGCCGCTCACAAGTTACTCGGGACTTGACTCGATAAAAAGCCCGTTCGTGTTCATGTAAACGAGCCTAGCTTGAACTTCATTTTAGTGCTCGTTTGATGAACGAGCTAAGCTTGAACTTACAAGTACTCGGCTTGGTAAAGCTCGTAAGTTGGTTCGTTTAGGAGCTCATGAACTGCTCGCTTATAAGCTCAGTTATAAGCTCGTTTAGTAGCTTGTTTCTATACTTTTTTTTTCCTAATTGTAAATTTACCCTATTATAAATGTAATTTTAAAATTAGCATATTATAAATGTAATTTAGAGCTCAAGCTTGGCTCGTTGAAAAAACATTCGAGCTCGAGCTTGGTATAAATTGAATTATCGACCAAAGATTGGCTCGGCAAACCAGAAAATATTCGAGCTTTATTGAGCTCGACCTAGAAAGTTTCCTAGCGAGCCGATTGAGCCTGAACTTTTCAAAACTCAGCTCGGCTCGATTACACCCATATTGATGGGGTTGATTAATATGGTTTTGTCCCTAAAGATCAAGTCTCACTTTATAGTCTGTGGCTTTCAAAACAACCCTAAAAGTGCTCTCCGATATATCTATAAACTTAATAGTATATTCGGCAAATAATTAGCTAAAACTGTGATAAAGAAAAAAAAATTGCTTTGATCTTAAAGAAAATTATTTATTTATTTGCAACAAGCGAGTAATAAACATAATTCAAGAAAAAGCTACATTATTCAGAAGGAGAAAAAGTTAGATCAATAGTGTGAAAAAAAAGATAAAAAAATCTATAAATAGTTACGTGTAGGAGTGAAAAAGAAAATTTTACAAAACTTAAGTTCTTACTTTCTTAAATGTCAACGAAAGTCTAAAAACAGGAAAAAAAAAAAAAAAAAAGTTACGTTAGGCTTTGATAATATTAATTGATTGATTATTGACATTCAAAGAGGTAGGCTTTACAATCACCTATCTGTTTGGACTTTAGAGCAAAATGAGAAGTCCGGGACCTTGCCGTGGTGCACAGATTCACTTTAATTAATTGGGTTTGGTCAAGAGTTGAGACTCGAGAAAAATAATGCTTCTTAATTTGTTGCTTTTCTTTTCTTTCTTATTTTTTATCTGTTTTTTGGATAATTCGAGACATGTGTTTTTGTTTGATAAAATATGTATCACATATATATAATGAACACAATGTTTGGTCGTGAAATAAACATATTTTATTTTAAAGCAAAAAATTGCAACAAGAGTTGGGTTTCGGTAGAACGTGTTTGAAGGAAGACTTGTCCTTGCAATGCATGCTTTTTTTTTTTTTTTTTTGTTTTTTCAAACATGTACTGCTTATAGCACTACGCCCAAGGTGTCGCCTTTCTTCATTTCCTCTCTCCTGATCTTCCCATTTTCTGATATAATCATGTGCTACTCACGTAATCTCTTGCCGTTAATATGACATTTTTAAGTATAGCGACCGAGGTCAAACCGCACTCAAAATATAAGGGATAAAAGTGAAAATTTATCCTTAAATAATTCAACTGCTCTTTTAACATTGAAGTGTTAGAAATTAAATCTTTGTTACCATTTTTTTCAAACGTAATTACATGTGTTGTGTTGTCTAAGAAAAAAGTAAATAAAGAGACTTTCTTTCTTTTATTAGAAATTAGTTTTTGCTTCTGTGCATGTAGAGCACGTGTAAAATAAAATAATTAATAAAAAAATATGATAAAAAAATAATAAAGTACAAAAATAAGGACCAATTTGGTTTTTGGCCTGTTTCAAACTCATGTTTTAATAAAATAACCTATGTTACTTAAAATTAGCAAATTAGCCATCCGTTTATCTTTAACATGAATGGACTAAAGTGCCCCTCAAAACCATTGCTCTTGAAACCCTCGTATGGAGGCTTCCACCGAACATGAAACCCTTGATATGGAGGCTTCGACAATGCCACCTCTAGACGGCGGCAAAGTCAGAGATGGGACGGAGGCGTCGGAGATCATGACGTTGTCGGCACCGACGACATTAAAGACGAGGATCAAGCTCGATCGAGCAGTGAGTGAGCTGGTTTGGGCTCAGCGGAATCCTAGGCGGAGAGTCCGGCGAGCGGTGAGGGATGCCGGAGGAAACTCTCCGGTGGGCTCTAGAGCGCCGAGAAGTGACGTTCTCGAGAATGAAGGACCAACATAAATGATTTCTCTGCTGGGTTTTTGAGCCTTTTGAGCTCATTTTGTTTTTTTTTTTTTTTTCTTTTTTCTTTTTAGTAGTTTTGTATTTGCTTGTTGTTGTGCGTGTATGTGTGTCTGCTTTTTTTTTTTTTTTTTTTTTTTTTAGCGTGTGAAGGCAGCAAGTTGGTGGTACTGGGTCTGGGCGTGGGTGATTTATTCGGACCTATAGATTTGTGAGAGTAAGTTTTTTTGCTTCTGTTGCCTATGAATTGAGGAGCTAAGAAATTTGGTGATGAGCTTCAAGCCTTCAAACGTCACGACGAAGGGGAAAAAAAAAACTTACTATACATATATATTTATATATTTCTCTCTTTGAATGTGTTTTCTTGGTTGGAAATTGTGAATCTGTTTGAGTGAATTTGGTTTTGGTGCAGTTTGTTTTAGACAGAAAGAGAAGTTGAAGATAAGATAGTGTAGATTAGTTTAGGAATCATAATTGTAGTGTAAAGAATTATGTGATTATATACTTTAATAAAAGCTTAGAATAAATAACTAAATAAATAGTTATTGTAAAAAATATATATACGACAATAGGTGTCAAAAGATTGAGAAAAATATTTTGAATTCAACCATGTCAAGAAAAAAAAATTTTCAAGACTATTACGTAAAAAAAAAAAGCTGTTGAAACGATTAAAATCAAAAATAAATAAAATAAAAAAAAATTCCAAAAAAATCCTCCAAAATTTGCCAAAAAGCCCTCTAAAATTTCCTAAAAACTCACAAAATAGGCCCTTAAATACAATTTTTTAAAAAAAATAAATAAATAAGGGACGCCACGTGTCGTCTGTAAAGGGCGCCACATGTCGCCCCCTCCTTACCTCTCATACTAAATCGTAGTATAGATAGTAAGATAGGGGGTCGTCACGTGTCGCCCTTCCTTATTCTTCAGTGATTGAGTCTTAGTAGTAAGATATGAAATAAAATTTTGAACGTTTAACAGGTATACTATAATTTAAAAAATCATTTTTTCCTCAACATGTTCATCTTCTATATATGAACTATTAATTAAACATCATTACCAAGAAGTACAATATTAAAATTTCTTTTTTTCACTACTTGCCAAAATAATAGCAACCTTAGGAGAGGGACCTTTCAAATATTAACTGTTGAAATTATGAATAATCAAAATTTAGAGAAATTAAAGTTTCAGGTTTTTATCTTAGAAATATAAATTTTATCTTTGAGTTAAACAAAAACAAAACATTATTTTGACTTTCGCTCGAAAGATGAGTATAAATTTTTCATACTATGGCTGGTTTTCTTGCTCATTGGTTTGAATAGTCCACAATGGGCAGCATTTGAACATTTTATAACCAAAATATTTTTTTATCAATAGAAAGAGAGAATGAAGTTGAAAAGTTTAGTGGTAAATTTTCTATTATTATAACATTTCAGAAAACAAATGTAGATTTTTTTTTTTCGAAGAAAACAAACTTAGAATTTCAATTAACCGTATAGAATATTATGATATCTTATCCAATTAAACTAAAATTGGTGAAAAATATTCATAGAAAACAAAAAGAAATTAAAACTTTGACGCCCATAGAACACGACTTAACGAAGCATCTTTCGTAATAAATTATTTTACTAACATAACTAATCCAGTATTTCTTCAATCACAAGTATATTTGAGAAATGTTTACGGAAGGGTATTTTCAGATGAAATATTTTGAAAATGTGTAACTTGAATCTTGAGAATGTACGGAATATATGATGGTTATTTTGATTTTGATGGTTTAGACAAAAGAGCTATTTTGATGGGAGAATTTAAAATAAAACCATTTTTATGCCACTTAATAATCAATGTCCTAAGTAGTATGCTTTTTTTTTATTCCTACTCTATGTTTGTAGTGTAAATTTTGAGGTATAAATTAAAAGTGCAATACAGATGTGACATAGATTATTAAAAATATTATGAGAAATTATAGTGAATACCCAATTTTTAAAACTTAATGTAAGTTATTACCCAATCTTTTGAAAAATGTAACCAACTACCCAAAAGCATGTGCAAGTAATTCACTTAGTTACCAAAAGTATGTGGTGGTAATTCACTTAGTTACCAAAAGCATGTGCAAGTAATTCACAAATTGACTAGAAACTCAATTACTTCAAAAGCTTGGGTATTTATTTTTATTGTTATATAAATTCTGGGTATTTGCCCAGTTCACCCATATATTGTGCCAAGAATATGAAATTCCCAAAATAAAAATCCCTTTTTCTTTTTTTCTTTTTTTTTTTCCTTTTTATGGAATAGTTTTGCTTGCTAAAACTGCTCATTTTTTATCTCTCTCTAGTCAGTGCTTCATGGGCTGGATATGTCTCTCTAAACTGTGATTCCATTATTCATAATGGGCCTAGCTCCAATAGTAATTCAGCCCCTATTTTGGAAAATATACCATAGGAAATTTTAAAAAATATCACTTCTTAACCACTTGTATTATAAATTACCACTTAAAAAAAATTATACTCCGTGCCACTTTTTAATAATGAATTCAACTGAATTTTTCCATTTATTTACAAATGATGAATATAAGAAGAGGGAGGAAGGGAGCAGGATAGTAATTTATTGATTAAAAAAAATGATATGATTTGTAATTGTGGCATAAATCGTAAACTGAATTTGAAAAGATGAATTAAATGCACAATTAGTAAAAATACGTGCTGAGTTTTAACAGAGAAAACTAATAAAATACATCCAATATCAAGCATAAATAAACTTCTTTCAACAATACTTTGATGTGTTTGGATTTTTAGTATTAGCAGTAGTGGAAGACAAATAAGGATATAAATTAATAGTCTATGTTTATATAGTAAAAATATAGTTAAAAATTACAGAGAAAAAAAAAACACAAATTAACAGTGTGGAAAAAAAGAAACATTCATAAAAAAAAAAAAGGGAGAATTTCAAAATAAAGCCATTCTTGATGCCACTTAATAATCTATACCCCATGTGGTGTGTTCTCTTCATTTCTATTCTATGTTTGTAGTGTAAATTTTAGGGTATAAATTAAAAGTACAACACACATGGGGCATAGATTATCATTGTGTCAAGAATGGGGTATTCCTCAAAATCCCCCAAAAAAAATCTCCCTTTTATAAAATCAACGTCCTATTAGGGAATCAGGCCTAGAAGGTCTTGGCTAAAACTGGGCTTTTATAGTCTTTGGTCAAAATTGGACCCAACATAACATTACATAACATAATTTGAAAAAAAAAAAATATATATATATATATATATGTTTATATTGTTGTTGCTGTTTCTCAATTCTAATTTCTATATTGCTTTACATTACTTGTAACATTTTTTGTTGTTTCCCAATTCTATATTGCCTTCTTTTTTTTTTTTTTATATATCATCAATTCTCTATTGCTATATATATAAAAAACTATGGCTAATCCCTATTAATATAATTAAAAATGACTGGTCGATCAATATTTAAGATGTTAGGACTATTAAAAATATCTCATGATTGTATACATTTATTAATGACACTAAAAAAATAATAAAGAAATAAAAATAGAAATAGAAATAGTCATCAGCCAAGCTGAGTAAAATTGACTGAGCTGAGTAAGGATTTAATTATCGTTGAGCATAATATCCATTAACAATAATGGGATGTTTGCGGAAACATTTGAATAAGTTATTTAAAATGGTTGTTGACTTTTCAAATTTCGATATGGATTAAATAATTTATATTTAAATATATTGCATTAAGATTAAGAAAGTAAAAAAAAATGAAAATATTTGAATGAGGAACCATATAAATGAGTTTATCCGGACCCATTTTTTTGGTAAATGGATACCCATATGCCATATGTATTTTCAAGACTGTTTCCGTCTTTTGCCTTCATATCAGCATTTAAGCTCGTTTGAGCATAGACACTTGCCCCCGTCAAGCGTCATAGTTTGTTTGTTTGTTTTTTTTTTTTAATTTTTTTATCGCTTTCTGCTTTAACGAACATTATTTTGTTTGTGTGTGTTGAGAACACAATATGAAGTATATTTTTCCGTTTTTAAAAGAGCATGTGCATTGGACTGATTCCGTTCAAGGCTTTTTCTTCATGACAAAATCTATAAAGGTTTGAAAGCTTCCATTTGGATTGCTTAGAAACCTATCATAAGCCATTAAAGCAACTTCATAAATTAAATTTATTTGACCCGAGAAAGTAATAAAATCCACCAAGTCTTTAGGATTTACACTCAAAATTATTATTAATAAACAAATTGGTATTTAGTGCTACCTTTTTTATGTTAAAAAAACAACTAATCTTCAACGAACATCATGTGGTGTGGTTGTGGTACTCACGTACCTTGCAAGAAATCAAAATAACAATTTGAAATCTTCTTAGTTGAGGTCTATGACCAATCTAATATTAGTATTTTATTCAGACCATCTTACCTATATGATTTAGACTGTCATATATCTCTTATATTATATACAACGAACGATGTGTCTCCCATACACTTGTTCACGTTTAGAATCAAATTCCATGTTCACTACAGAAATACTTTTATGAATTCCGGAGTAAGTTTATCCATGGCCAAATTAAATGAACTGAACTAATATTATAACAATTCTGATGTAGTTTTTCTCATCGCTAATATCATGTCTGCCTCTAAAACATTGGTATTATGATCATCCACGCATATGATACACTTTTAAAATATATCATTTTCCTTCAAAATAAAAGGTGGGAAAGGTAATGATCAGTTTAAGAAGTGAGTTTATTTGTTGTACTGGCCCGAGCCATACTCCGCTTTTTGGCTTTTATTTTCAAAATTAATGCAGTTGAAATTGTATTTTAGGGCTTTGAATTCGAAAGGAAACCACAATTCTAGTCCAAATTTCCTCATACTTTTTCTTGTAACAATATCGTGTATTTTTATAAATTTCATTTTGTCTTATTTAAGGGCCTTAGGATTTGAGTTTCAGAAACCAATATTAAAATTCTTAACTTATCATGTCGAGCTTTTGGGCAATTAATCAAAATATTTTCAAACAACAACAACAATAATAATAATCTCCCTTTTCCCAACCTAGATTTCTAAACACTCTTAAACTCTAGTCTCAACCAATCAGCTTCTTCCTATCCCTCTCTCCACCAATTAGATTCTTGTCTCTCCTATCCTCTTTCAAGCCTTTTAAATCCCTAACCTACTCTCTTGCACTGCGCCGCCTCTGTTAGCCGCCGCTCTACCCCTCCCAGCAGCCATCTTGAGCTATTACACCTCTTATCCTTGCACCTACTTGAACGACCCATACCATGCCTCTCCTTGTAGCGTAAAGGTCCTTGGCTCGCACCATCCTTGCGTCAGCGCCAATGCTCCAAGCCACATCGTGCGACCCGCATGCTTTGGATTGCTGCCTCGAGCATCTAACGTGCCTCGGACGAACTGCCACGCTTTCATTCTGGCACTCCCAAGCTAGATCATTGTGCCTCCTCCTTGCACTGAACGGTGCAAACTCCCTTGCGCCAACCTCGTGCTGTGTTGCACTGCTGTGGGCCTAGATATGCATGTCCGCCACCCTAGCTGCCATAGTACCATACCTTAGAATCCATCAAAAATCTCGTCCTTCGGCTTCCTCTGCCAGCCTTTACGTGAATCTTCGCGTTGTTGTTGTGGTGATACAACCGTGTTATGCGACCTACCTATGAAGAATCTCTGCCTCATGCCATCGTCTTTACACGCGGCCTCACATTATCACCTTGCGCTCAGTCTTGCAGCCTTACCGGCATGAGCCATTGAGAACTTGCGACCAACTAACTATGGGTGTGATAGTTGCCCATTTGCACGACAGTGCAATTGCAAATAACGCATTGCCACCAAGCAAAGATTCTCTCATGTGACACAAGCCGCCATGCCTATATTCACCCATGGCAGCCATCCTGCAAGCTTCTATGACCTTGCGAGCTCAAGATGCTATTGTTCTACGTACTTCTCAAGGGCTCAAGCTGTGAACTAGCTTACACGAGTCGTCTGCTCAAGAAGGCCCTCTTGGAATCTACCTTCATTTTCACTTTTGAATTGCATCGTCATTCCCCTCTTGAGGTTTTTGATGAGGTACAACCTCAGATAAGTGGACTTCTACTACAATCCGAGTCGACTTAATTATATTTTTTCATATTGTTGGGCCCAAATTTCACTCAAGGCTCAAGGCCCAAAACTCCAACTTACAAGTCGACGAAGGCCTAGAACAATGGATGAAAGATCGACCCGATGTAGAACTAAAGGGCGAGATAGTGGTCGGTAACCACCTGAGGCCTACGGGACTGGCATAAGCTGCAAATGGCCGACCAAGGCCCCCTGCGTGCTGCTTTGGGCGCCTGCCCGGCAGGCTGTTCAGGTGCCTGCCCGGGCGCCTGCTCAATCGGCTGCCCGAGAGCCTGGCGACTGGCAACCGCCTGCACGCGTACGACCCTACATTTTTACCGCATTTCTAGCCATAGCCATTCATTCGTGATCTCGTCTAATGAAAAAGCTAGATCAACAGAGCTGATTATGCACGACTTTCGTATATTCTCAATTATAAGTAGGACAAAAATATCAACAAAGAAATGAGGGCTGATTCTCAGTATCAAAATCATCAGAAATAAAACTTAACTGATATTCTCTTACTTTTTAAGTCTTTATACGTGATTTTGTATCAAAGTATTCTCTGTTCTCTATTATTCTTGATATGTGAAGTTGGTGACGAAAGATTGCATCAACACATATCATATGCAATTATGGCCTCTTGCTACCATTCAACATGTGCTTAATTGCCAACTATTTGATATTTGATACTGGAATTATATTTTTTTTATTGAGCATTGAGTATTGATACCCATGAGTGCGATATTATGCTAACCTTGTGGTATTTTTTAGAGTATATATCTACTAGATTGTTGATGCTTTCAAGTATTTATCATTATATAATGAGTTCGTGGTCTGCAAATGAGGAATTATGCTAGCTTTGACACTACCATTGTAATATCATGAATTGCAGTTGATACTCATGCATGTGTAAACAAATATGAATTGTGTTGTGAGTACTGGTTGTTCTTGTTTGTGAGTGTGGGCTCACGTGCATTTAGGTTTCTTTGTCTTCTTCAAGCTCAAACCCACAAGAATACGATTATGAATTATAGTGTATTGTGTCTATAAATGTGCAAACGGTTTCTTGTCCATGGGTAGATATTAAATTTGCTTGTTCTTGATGTGGTTATTGTATGGTAAATGATAAAAAGTTTTTAAACTGCCCACGAGGGACCGAGAAGGTATCATAAAAGAAAATCTTGTTATACGAAGTTCCAAAACGACTCGTAAGGGACCTAGAATGGGGTCAGCCAAGAAAATCCACCTCAGATTATGATATGAAGTTCTAGAACAGTCTACGAGGGGCCTAGAGAAGGTCAAGCAAGCAAATCCTTCTCCTATTGTCAAATAAAGTTTCGAAATGCCCCAAAGGGGCCAGGAGAAAGTCAGGCAAGCAAATCCTTCTTTGATTGTTGCATAATATATAGAATGGCCTACAATGAGCCTATAAAAGGTCCAAATCCTTCTCCGATTGTCTCATAAGATTCAGAATTGGCCTGCGAGGGACCTAAGATGGTCAGGCAAGCAAGTCTTCTTCTAGGTAGTAAGTGATTTAAGCATACTTAACAAGTTGTGTGCAAACGCTTATAAATTAGTTAAACTAGAAAGCAATAGAGTTTAAGACGAGCTTATAGGAAAACCTAATGGTGTCCCTGAATTCACCGACAATTCAACATTGTGTTGGATCCTTATACTCATTGTTATTATAATTTCAAGCCCCATAAGAACAAGGAAAATTGTTACATTGGCCTTCTTTATTGATATGCTATAATATCTGCTTAATGTATATGTTTTAATCTTTGGTTATTAGGTTATTAGCCCTAGTATGCTTATGTCGCAAGTAAGTGGAAAAGAAAGGTTGAGAGTTTGATGATGACAATAGGAGAATGGCAAGTGCATATAGGACCGACCTCAAGTGAGTTACCGGACCACCAACTAAACTTTGAAGAATCAAAAGTTTAGAAACTTCTGCATTTGATCCTTATTATTGTAATTTTCAATTTGGACAAGTGGTTTGATGTTCATTGTTTCTCTTGATATGTCGAACTTCCAAAATTTACAAATTTAAAAACTTTTTCTGAATTTTTTATTATTTCAGAATATGATTATTGCTGGGCTAAGTTATTCATTTTCTTTAGTATGCTCGATATATAGTGTTACTCTTTGGTTTCATTTTTGGAACTAAGTATACTTTCTTACCTGTTGAGCACCTGCACTCTTTGGTGTTATTTCTTGGCTTGTTTGTAATCACATATGTACTTGGTGTTTGTATCTCTCTAATTTTATTAATGAATTTTCTTGAAAAGCTAACATTTAAATAAAATATTAAGTCAACCAACGGACCAAATAATAGTTGAGTAAAAAAATTTCAGGTTATAGCACATTGGCAAAAATATATCAAAGGTAAAAAACAATGAGAAAATTTTCAATTCGTTCACATGTGAGGAAAATTTAAAGACTCTAGAAAGTTGAGGTAATGAGGGGTCAAAAATACGAAGAAAAAAATCATTAACATGATTAAAACATGGTTAGGAGTTTTTTTTCAAATCTTTATTTTTTTAAGGCAAAATGGTCGCTTTAATGACAGATCCTAACAAAATTAGCACACAGTCTTATAATTCAAAAGTGCCTCAATTAAGTTGTTTCATATCCTTATTTCATCTTGCATTTTATATATAAAAATATATATATATATATAATTAAAATAACGAAAAGTGAAAGTATATAAGATGAGTTTAGAGCGACAACATATTATACGTGAGCTTGAAATGTGGCACACGCCTTAATTATTTGGGGCACTTGTGCCCCAAACGTCCATCTTGGACCCATGCCCTTCTGACGTGATATATATAATTTCTAAGTGAAAGGAGAAAAAAAAAGAGATATTTATCAAAGTTGCTCACTAGATCATTTGGGAAAAAGAAAGTGGCTCAATCACTAGAAATGATCATTAATTATTGAGATGGCATTTGTATCATATATTTATACTCGTATACAATATGGACATGACCTACCACCTTGAGTCCAAATAATCAATGCACCACTATAGCCATATATATTATTCTTCACGATTGAGACAGTGACTTTGCTTAAGCAATACAGTTACACTTAAAGGCAAAGTTATGTCGTTGTACCAAAGTAAAGGAAACTACAAATACAAGCAGTTATTAGGTCACTCTGCACGTGTATTGTAGTATTGTGGCATTAGTAGTACTAAAGACGACGGTGGTGACAAGTGTTGTATTGGACCCCAAGTAACTACTAGGCACTATCTATCTAATAGAAGTATTAAAAGTGGTATTAATAGCACTCTATTGAGATTGGAGATGGATAGAAGATAAGAGTTGCAATTGAGTGTAAATTTAATTGGGATATTTTTTTTTTAGCCCTTGATATAGCTAATCTTCACTCAAATTTTTTTCAAATAAAAAATGAGCTTTATATATCACATGGGTTTGGAAGTCATAAAATATAATAATATAAATTTTTTATTCTTCTATTACCTTATATATTTGTTACATTGAAGTAACATCATAGAATTAGCCTTCACATATATATATATTTATTTATTTTAAATATTAAAATAATATAAATTAAAGAATTTTAAAGCAAGTCCCTCCAGAGTGAGTGGTTTGAATTATTTGTCTCACGTTTTATATCAAATTGATTATCCTATGAGAATTGGACTATTTGATACATTCGGGATAATTAATCTAATTTCAAATAGTGTGACAAACATAAGATTAGGGCAAAATAATTCAATCACATTTTCAATTTTATGTACTAAACAGTATGAAAATTTGTTGTTCTCAAACTATATTTTGACAACTAAAAAATAATAATTAGACGAATTATCAGTGTAAATGATAAGAACAACCTTGGAGACAGTAGGTTTTCATTGCACTAAACATGCCCTCTATACGTATGATACTATGATCAAGACAAATGAGAGCACTTCACAACAGGGCAATCACAGCGCCACTAGTTTCACACAATAGTTTGAATTAGGACTTCAGGTGTCACATGTTCATTACTAGTACTAATTGTAATTTTCTATTATCCCATACTAATTATATGTAGGAATACCAAGCACTACGTAATAAAAGGACTGGTACGTCCAAATCATCCTTTTACCGACAAGCTTTATTTCAAGCCATATCAGATCTTTTCACTTGATATATCACCAACCACAAACACAGATTAACTAACCTTCTATTGACAGCCCAAGAAGGAAAAAAAGATAAAATAAAATAAAGAAACCTACCTACAATTGTTTGAATCTTTGTGGACTCATCAAGCAGATCGGAAGCCAGAGAATCCGTAATATGTGTTCTCCATAATTGATTATTTTTATTTCCAAGCACGTTTATAGCACTTTTGATGCGCCGTATAAGCTGGTTGTATTGTATCAAATAATACAATACGACATTTAGTATGTCCAAATTGTCGTATTGTGTAATATAAATAATACATTTAATACAATATAAATTATGTTATTTATCACAAAAGAAATCATTCGTATTAGATTTTATTATTCACTCTAATATCTAAAATAATTTTTTTTATTCTTTTATGTAATATTTTAGATAACACACAAATTATATAAATTTATACACAAATAAAATGATACAATGCAATATATTATAACATAGTACAATACAACACAATATATATCAAACATTCGTGAAAATTGAGCAATTAACTTGAGTGCAGAATACTTGGATGTTTTGAAGATCTTCTTCTTAGTACTATGAAGGAATCTTTTAGTTCACAAATCCAAAGGCTCTGGCATGTTGGTATTTTTTTGATCTGAATAATTTGGCATTGCGAAACAAAAAGATCTTTAAAGATAAAATGCCAAATATTTTTTCTTTGAGAGCTGGGGTCATAGCTTGCTTGTGGGACAAAGATAAAATTAGCTCGGGTCACATGCACAATTCGGTTGACGACCTCATCATTCTCCATGACCATGGGATTAAAGGTAAACCTCCGGAAGGGCCTATTATTATTCCGGTGAGGTGGAACCCGCCTCCTCAGGGTTGGTTGGTTGAAAGTAAATATTGACGGTGCAGCCAAAGAGGTCTCCAGGGCACTCAGGCTATGGAGGTATTTTTCGCACATGTACAGTTAAAGGCTGCTTTTGGAGATACTTAGGTATTCGGTTTGTATTTGAAGCTGAGATTATAGGGCTTATTTTAGCTATTGAATTTGCGGCCAGATTCAATTGGACAAATATTTGGGTGGAGTCATCTATTCAAATTTAGACCTACCACTATCCCTTAAACCTTGAGAAATAGATGGTTGAACACTTTAGCAAGTGCCTCTTATCTTAACATTAAAATCTCTCACATCTTCCGCAAGGGCAATGGTGTTGCTGATAAAGTTGGCTTCTTTGTCTACCAACCCGGGAAAGAACACCTGGAGGTTTACGGCTCCTCAATTCATAAGCAGCTTTATTCATAGAGACATGATTCTTCTTCCGCATTATAGGTTTAGGATTCTTTGAGATTATCTGGACCATGCACTCTTTTTCCTTTAGTAGATTTTTCCATAGGGTTTTGTCTACTAAGGATTTTAACGAGACCTCATTGCACTTTGAGTAGATCTTATATGTTCAGTTTCTTTTGTTTCTTTTTGGCTCTGTTCTCTATTTTCCTTTGGATGGTTGTGAATTCTTTTTGTATTTTTCTCTTTCATTTAATAATATTGGAGCTCTTGTTGAGGGAAAGGTGCGCGGAGGATCAACCTAGTTGATAAGCTGCTCATCTTCCAGGTATTTGTTAATTTATCGAGACACGTTCTTAACATGAGCTTAAAAAAATAAAAAAAATAAAAAAAAAAACTTGAGTGCCCAACTCTTTGAATTTCACCGTGGAAGAGATCGGGTGATGACTCATAGTTTAGCTTTTTGGTCATGTTAAAGAATCATGTTATATGTCCATTTATGTTTGTTGTTTATTATTTTATTAGTGTAAATTTCATAAGAGTCAATTAGGATGGTGTGTTTTAAGAAAATAGTCACAGTTTCAAAAAATTTAAAAACTAGCCATAAAAATTTTTTTTTTTACACATTTACAATAACAAAATTACACATAAAAATTGTTGTAAGAAAATTTTGATACGTGTAAAAATTTTTGGAATGACTAATTTTTAAATTTTTGAAAATATGGCTATTTTTTAAAAAGTATATATTTTCTTAATATTCCCTTAAACAAAATACCAACTAAATTATCTAATTTAATTATGCATTGTTCCAATAAATAAATTTATCTAATTTAATTAATCTTAAGTTATATTTTTATAAATAAAATATATTTATAATAATTTTTTTATTAAAATGGGAAACGGGCGAGATCGGGGGAAACATGTTTCCTATCCATTTAAAACGGGTATGTGAAACTTGTAATTAGCGGTAACTGGCCACCCACGTCTATTTATCATTCATCAAAATTCCCGCCCGTATTTGCAGCAGAGAATTTTGATGAATGCCCCCTTTTTTTTACACACTAGTTTTTATACACGTGTATGCGTGTGTAAAATAATATAACTAATGAAAAATATGACACAACGAAAGAAAGAATAAAGTATATTTTTGTTAATTTATTAAAAAAATTGATATTTTTGTTATTTGGAATAATTAAAGAGTTAAATTTATTATTTAATATAAATACAAGGGCTTTTTTAAAATGTTTCAAACTTAAAAAATAAAAATAAAATCTTAGAACAAATAAATCAAATAAAAAATATTTATGTTAAAAAAAATATATGACAATGGGTGTCAAAAGATTGAGAAAAATATTATGAATCCAACCGTGGCAAAAAAAAAATTTCGAGTTCATCACATCAAAAAAATTAGCTGTTGAAACGATTAATAAAACAACAAAGTAAAAAAAGAGAAAGAGAATTTAAAAGGGAAAAAAAAAAAGAAAAAAAAAACCCTCCAAAATTTACGAATTTGCAAAAAAATCCTCCCAAAATTACGAAAAAGTGCTTTAAAATTTATCAAAAACTTCTAAAATAAGCCCTTAAATACAATTTTTTAAAAACAAAAAAATTTAAAAAAAATTAGGGAACGTCACGTGGCATCCACAAGAGATGCCACGTGTCGCCCCTTGTGTAATATTTAAAGGGGAGGATGGAGTATAGTGAACAAAAAAATCTAAAAAAAACAAATTAACTTAATCTCTAAATGAATAGTAAATTGTGAGAGAATGAATAATAAACTCACTCATCTTTATTATATAGTTATAGATTAATAATTTATATTTTATTTGTGTTGTACTTTTAATTCGTATCCTTATTTTAACATTATAAACATAGAGCACAAATCAAATGAGTACATCATTTGAGCAAGTGCATAAATTATTATATAGTATTTAGAATGATTTTTTTTTTTTTGGTTGTTGCAATTCCCGTGTTTGCAGCACTAACCCAGCTAATCACCACTTGAAGATTTTTTATTTATTATTATTTAATTTTAACTTTTATGTGCATCACAGCCATGAGACAACACTGTGGCTTGAAATTGCCTATATTTTCTTCGTACGCGCTTTGTTTGCTTTAAACCCTAGTCAAATCCAGATTTGCCCTCAACAAGTTTGCATGAAATCCAACTAGGCAACATGATTATCAAAAAAAAAAAAAAAAGGATTTATTGTTATTTAGAATTTCCACACGGTGAGCGTTTGAAGATCGACAATTTCAAAATAATGTTGCAGTTCCACTACGTAGAAATACTCTAAAATATATGTCAGTTTTTTTTTCGGTATTTTAAGAAAATAGCTACTGTTTCAAAAATTTTAAAATAATTTTAAAAAATAGTCACAGTTTCAAAAAATTTAAAAACTAGCAATTTTAAAAATTTCTGACATATATCAGAAATTTCTTACAACATATTTTATGTGTAATTTTATTATTGTCAGAAATTTCTTACAATGTGCTATGGTTAGTTTTTAAATTTTTTAAAACTGTGACTATTTTTTGAAAACACACAATCTGAAATGATTATTTACTTAACTGATCCTTTTTTTTTTTTTGCAAACATCTAAAAAGGTAATTTAATAATACCGAATATGTGTCACGAGACTAACTGAGATTGAATTGAACTAATTACTTCCAATTTAAGAGCTTTATAGATTGTGTGAGTATTTTACTTTCCTAATTAAGTCATAAGTAAACTTGAGAATTATTGAATTCATCAACAACGATAATTTGTGATTATTGAAGAAAAAAAAAACTATGTTAACAAAAATGTTCGCAAAAACAGCTTTCCAGAAAGAAATATATAGCATTACATATTTGATATTATTGGCAATAGTACAAATTCACCATTCATCACTTATCATTTCCTAATTCCTATGTGCATCTCTTGTCTTTTCTTTTGAAGTTTTTTTTTTTTTTTTTTAAGGACACTTGGCTAGTGTGTTTTTTTTTTTATGAGAAATTTTAGTAGGTAATTTATTTTTAGACCATACTAAAAAAATGACCGTAACTTTTTTTTTAAATTAGATAAATGACTCATTTTTTATAAATAGAGACAAAATACAATAGTAAGTTAACGGAATATTGACAATTTATAATTGGTATCTTGTCTACTAATTATGGTTTAATATCGAAAACAAATATTTGGCAAACTGACAAAATATGAAGTGGACGAAATATGACAATTTTTAGTTGGTATTTTGTCTAACAATCATGGTAAATAATTTAAATACAAAAAATATACATTCACCTAAAAAAACCAAAAGTTATGAACATTTTTTTAAATAAGTTCTAAAATAAGACTATTTAGCTACAAAACTGTTTTTTTTTTTTTTCCATCATTAGGTAGATTCTAATAGGCAACATAAGATCAACTTTAAGAAATTAAAAATCTCTCACGAGAAATAATGTAAAAGAAACACCAACAAATAACAGAAAAGTGTAAAGAATTTAGTGCAAATTATAATAAAAAGATAAAATGCTTTTTGTCCTCTATATATATATATATATATATTCTGTTTTTTTTTTTTCCTTTGCATCAAAGCGAAAATAACATTTGCAAACAATATGCTTATTCATTCATCAATTACCTCAAAGAAAACAGTGTTACGAGGTTAGGGAAATGACAAAATAATATTCTCTCAAGTTTTTTATTTTCTAGCAAATAATAAAATAAAGAAATTTTAAGAAAATAGCCATTTTTAAAGGGTGATTAAAAATAACTAATATTTTAAAATTTTAAAAAATTAGTCTTTCATAAATATTATTTTTGTAAGAAATTTATTATAGTAAATTTTATGTGAAATTTTGTAATGATAAAATTATATTAGTAATAATTTTTTTATGGCTATTTTTTAAATTTATTAAAACTATGGCTACTTTTTAAAAACACATTATTCGAAATGACTATTACATAAATGACATAATAAATAGCCAGTGAGTTTCATAAATGACAATTTATATCTTTATTATTTAAGATTAATCTTTCAAAAGTACAATCTGACGCCCAATTTTTATTTGCAAAAAATAAAAATAAAAAAATAAAAACTCTAAACCCAAATTTTATCAACTCAAAGATGTTATAGTTTTCAATATGACGATATATATTAACTTTATATTAATTATTGAGTCATTTTTAC